>JBBGZY010000195.1:1780000-2443223 GCA_037952925.1 Lithobates clamitans
TGTATAAAAGGGAGCATAGGAAGATCCAGGAATCAAGGAGATCAGGAGCATCAGCAGATGATGTTTATGTACCCAGGCTGTGGTACTACAATCAACTCCGTTTTCTTGATGACCAGAATGAAGCCAGGGCATCACTTTCAACCCTTCCCTCCACCCTTCCCTCCACCCTTCCCTCCACCCCAGCAGAGGCTGATGAGGAGCAAGCTGGGTCTTCCATCCTGGATGAACCGGATATGACCATCTGGAGTCAGGTAAATTATTTTAACAAAGATTTACTGTACTAATATTAATGATGTTAACTGGATGTTATAATTGTCTCAAATAATTTAGCACTCCAAATTGTGTATACATATCAAATGATAGTAGTGACTAAATATGTTTGGCACCTGCTTGAAATAATTAGGGTGTCTGATTAGACTCTTTTATTAAAGAGATGTATTCACATTGAATTTGCTAGTCATGAGAAGCAAACTGTGTGTCATTGATGAACCCAAAAAAAGAAACTAAAACTATTGTCCTTTTTTTATACACAGGATGAGTCCATCCAGGAGGAATGTGGGGAAAGTGGCAGGCAGGAGGAGACCGGGCCCATGGACAGCCTGGAGGAGGCCGGATTCACCATCATCCTGGAGGAGGCTGGGCCCAGTGTCAGGCAGGAGGTGGCTGCTCCCAGTGAGGTGGCTGGGCCAAGTGAGGTGGCTGGGCCAAGTGAGGTGGCTGGGCCCAGTAGGAGCCTCACCCAATCCCAAGTGCCTCCCCTCCACCTTCCCAAAAAAAGGGCCAAGAAGGGGATGGTCACACAGGACGCGTCCCTGCGCCTCATGCAACAGGCCACCCGTTTTTTAACAAGCCCCCCCGAAGCGGAAGAAGCCTATGGCTGCTACTTAGCCAGCAGGCTTCTTCAGATGGATTGGGAGCAGCGCCTCATTTGTGAGCGCCTATTTGGGGAAACAATCCATAAGGGGCTGCAGGGCACGCTAACCAAAAACACCCAACTACATGAGGCAGCCCCCCCCCCTCCTCCTCCTCCTCCTCCTCCTCCTCCTCCTCCTCCTCCTCCTGCCACAACTGAAACACCAGAGCCACAGCCTCAAAAGAAGGCTACAGGGAAGGCTACAGGGAAGGCTGCAGGGAAGGCTGCAGGGCAGCGTGGAGGAAAGGCTGCAGGGAAGAGAAGAAAGTGATGACCTGGGTTCAGTCTGGTCTGACAGAAGACGCAGGCTGTTGTAGGACCACAGTCTGGGGACATCTAGATCATCTGCTGGTGCTGTTGATCTCTGGGATTCTTGGACCAGATTGTGCTCCCTCTTATATGGACTCCTCAAGATCCCAATTTTCTTGTACACCGACTTTTTCCAGCGTTGACTTCCTCTTTATTTTATTTTGACCATGAATAAATGGATCTTTTTTGAGTTTAGCAAAAGACTTTTATGTGTTTTCTTTTAAATCATTGATTTTACACACAATGTTAAATTAACAAGGGACAACAATCTCATTGAGTTTTAAAAAAACACACCAAAAATACATTACTAATGTTAAGAATGTTCAAGTGGTAAGTCTTGAAAAAAAAATATATACATAAACAAAAACGGTGCTTTGGGTTAACTTTATCTAAAAATTAAAAAATAATCACTAGAAAAAAAATAAAAAAGAATAATGGGTTCTTTGTGGTAACTTTACAAACATAAAAAAAAAAAAAAAAAAAAGGGAAAAAGTATTATTAGTATGGAAACATTGTTTATAAAAAGCATACTATATCATTCATGAGATCAAAGAGAAAAAGAATTCAGAAATCAGTTTGGGAGAACTCTGATTATGAACAGCAAAACACCTTCGTTCTTTAGAGCATTCGTAAAGAAGAAATAAAATGCGCTGCATTCAACGATCACAGATTTTGCAGCGTGATGAATGTGCTACCTACAATACAAACACTAGTTTTACTAGACCGAGTGCTTCCGTTTAGTTTTTGCTTATGAGCATGCGTCGTTTTTTTGTCCGTAGGACTAGCATACAGACGAGCGGACTTCGGGGTCCGTCGTAGTTACGACGTAAAGATTTGAAGCATGTTTCAAATCTAAAGTACGTCGGATTTGAGGCTAAAAAAGTACGTTGAAAGTCCGAAGCAGCCCACACACGATCGGATTACCAGCCAGCTTTAGTCCGTCAGCGTCCGTTGGACTTTTGTAGACGAAAAGTCCGACCGTGTGTACGCGGCATAAGACATAGAACAGTCCATAAGCTTTGTTTTTGTTTTTTTATTTGAGGGGATTAAACTTGGATGGGAATTGGGAAATTATGGGATGCCCCAGAATATTCAGTGCAAACGTGCTTTGGTCTTCTATATACACTTCAGTATATACATTTCAACCTTCTCTCCAGCACAAACACTGGCTGCACACAGTTCCTCCTCCAGCACTTTGCTTGCTGCAGACTGTAACTCCACCAGACTAGCTAGCACCGCATGGGTAGGCCTGACACTGCTTTAGCCAGGCCTCAATGAACTGCCTTTTGCGGGCAGGGACCTCGGGCCCCTGTGGTGTAGAAATAGTTCAGGTGCTAGCTATCCTCCATTCAGCTACCACTCTCAGATAGCTCTCTTCAGGTCCTGCCAGCCAGTCTGGCTGCAATGACCTCTTTCCACTGCCCTTCCCACAGTCCTCACTCCTGTTTCTGCACCCATCTCAAACTGCAATCTCCCAGTTTTCTCAGGCGTGCCTCCCCAGTCCTCCCAACTGTTGTCACTCACCAGCCCTCCTGGCTGCGATCAGTAGTCCTCCCTGGAGACTCTCAGAACTGTTCTGTCCTGCTGTCATTTACTTGCTCTGCTATGTGCCCCCCTTCCAGGATCTCATTACCCCTCCTGGATGCACCCGAGCCCCAGGGTCACCCCTCCCTCCAGACTGGGGAGCTCCTCTTGGGTCCCGACAGCCTCCACACTCTCACCCCAGCTCCTCTACCCGACAACTCCTCCCCAGCTGGGCTGCCCCTAGGTATTTAACTGCTTTCCGACCAGCCCTCGCAGTTTTACTGCGGTAGAATGGCAGGGCGAAACAACGTTACCTTACGTCGCTTTGCCTTTTGGCCACTAGGGGGCAAGCGTGTGCCTGGAGCTGATGCAAGTGCCCGGCAGGCGTGATGACCACCGGGCACCCGCGATCGCTCGTGACAGAGCGAGAACCGGGATCTGTGTGTGTAAACACACAGATCCCGGTTCTTTCAAGGGAGTAGAGACAGATCGTGTGTTCATACTAAGTATGAACACCAATCTCTCTCTCCTCCTAGACAGTCCCATCCCCCCTACAGTTAGAACACACCTAGGGAACACAGTTAACCCCTTAATCGCCCCCTAGTGTTAACCCCTTCCCTGTCAGTGGCATTTATAAAGTAATCACTGCATTTTTATAGCACTGATCAAATACCACCAAAAGAAAGCTCTATTTGTGGGAAAAAAAATACGTAAATTTTGTTTGGGTACAGCGTCGTACGACTGCGCAATTGTCAGTTAAAGCGACACAGTGTCGTACCGCAAAATATGGCCTAGTCATTGAGCAGCCAGATCTTACAGGGCTGAAGTGGTTAAGGATGCCTGTCCCCTGCCAATAAAAGTTGGGGATTGGTCAAGGCTCCTTAAGATACCCCAGGCAGCCCCACCTTCCCCTCCTCTCCTTCTAGCACTTTCTAGAAGGAAGAGGGAAGTGACAGTGAAGTGATGCAGCCTGTGAGTCACCAGCTGCTACCCTGAGCCACTCCCAGCCCAGAATGAAAACAAACAGGCCTAGCAAACATCTAGGCATGCCTAAATTTACCTACTCTGTCAACAAAAAATCTTCACTCTAGCACCTACCTAACTAGAGAGTGCTACAACTGTAATTCTTAAAGTGCAAACGGTCTTCAAATCCTGCCAAAAGAGCCAAATGTCTCACTCACAAGAAATCCTGGCTGCTCACTTAAGTGCAGCAATAATGCATGTATCCATAACCTCCAGGGTAACTGGAACCTCTTTGTGGTCTTTTGGACTCCGGATATGGCATAGAAAGAAAGAAAGACTATACAGTATACTGTAATACTGTATGAAATTACCATATGTATGATAACCATGCATGCAGTGTCACTCAAAAACCAGTGTGAGACACGTGAACGCCAGAGAGAGCCGTCCCCACACCAACCTCCACCCAGGTGTAATGTGCACTCACCGTCATATATACTGACCAAACATTAAGCAGCAATAAGGCAACTGTGAATTACCCATGCAGGTATCACTGAGATCCTTCCAAACTCAATACAGTTGTCACAGAGATCCTTCCAACAGGATCTAATGCAGATCGTGCTAGTATCCTTTGAATGTTCTCCAGGGAGCACAGCACAGAGACTCTCATCCATCACATGCCATAAATCATAGACAAAAGGTGCCATATAGTGTAGTATTTATTTAAAAAACTGACAAGGTCCAATGCAGTTGGAGCCTCATAAAAACATAACCAAAAATGACATTAAAGTAAATAAAAACATATGCCACAAAACGCTAACACTCACATATAATGCCGCCACCGAGACATCAGGCATTGCATCGCAGCATTTCAAGCATGTCTAGCTGCCCCTTCTGTATTCCTGGGATATGTGACATGCATATCCCAAGGGGCAAAGGGAGCATAGTGCATACCATTTGCCTAGGTAAGTGACGAGCAAGCGACCAGACTTTCTTTAAAAAATAAAAAGGTATAATAAAGAAAACAAAATAGCACTATTTATATAGAGGAGGGGGGAGGGCTAAATAGGTGGGATAAGTGCTTTGAGGGCAAAGATCAACTTTAATATTGTAGCCGCTGACACCAATACTGGGGATTATTAGTGCTGCCAGTGACTCCAATGCTGGGCGTTATTAGTGCAGAGAGAGACATTAATGTTCAGGATTATGATCACACTAGTGCCATGAGTTTTTATTGCAGCCACTGCCATCAATGCTGAGGCTTGTTATTGCAGCCACCAATACCAATGCTGAGGGTTACTATTACTGCCACTGACACCAATGATAGGGTTTATTTTACTCACACTTTCACTTCAGTGTGCATTGTAGTGCGTTGCAAAAAAAAAAAAAACAGGAGGGATGAAAATCTGTTGTGTTGCAGCCCTTTTTTAAACAGGATGCGTAACTCAGCACAATGCATGTCAGCACACAAAGACATGCTATTGTGCAGCCCTCTGGGAGTGTTGGGGCCACACTTGAGGCTCTCTATAATATTCAAGTTGACTACCACTGCTCCAGAGGATCCTAATAAGTGATACAAGTCTAATAACAATAAATTGGAACAACAAATCCACATTAAGCCCTCGTGGTTGGAGTTTGTCCAGAAGGTGTATCCACTGAACCTCCCATTTTTTAGTTCCCTATCTTCTCCCCTCCTAAGTGAAGGTATATTATCAATAATTTGATATATCTATTGTGATTCAGAGCCTGATTTTCCAGTAAAGTGTCTCCCTACAGGGAATACAGTGGATCGATCCCAGATAAAATATTTGTGACAGGCTATAGGATAACATAAAACCACAAGGGCATTTAAAAATGTGAATCACAAAGGGAGTCTGACACGTATAATAACCAATGATGTTAGTTTCATACCATACAGTATGTGGATGACAAAAACACACGTACTTAAGAACAATGAATACAAGAGTTCCAGGAATATGATCCCTTATTCCTAGTCCCGATAAAGTTAGGTATGGTACTTTTAACCCCTTGATTTTTAGACTGTTTATAGAGGTAAATGAAATGCAAGATTCTCAAATATGCAAATTAAGAGGCTCCATAATGGCTGTTATGACTGGAGAAAATTGAGTTTTTGTTTTTTGGTTTTGTAATTCCCAGAATGATTTCTGGAGTCCAGAGGCTTTGAAGAGCTTTGGGATAGAGGAAGCTTGTTGTTTTGAGGTTTTGCCAGAGACCAGCAGTCTGTGTGTGTGCAGATGTATGCACCCTTTATAGTCAAGGCCTCACAAAAGTTCAGGGCAAGAGTGCAGGGTGAGCTTAGTAAGCACAGCACAGAGATGTGAGAGTGCAGAGTGAGCCCAGTAAAAGCACAAAGGAACTGCAAGAGGTACAGAGGTGTACGCAAGCACAGCAGTGTTCAGAGGGACCAGCAAGATGTCTGATTTTGAGGCCCGAGCAGCTGTGCTGCAAGAGCAAACCAGAAAGCTAATGTCAGTTTTACTTGTATGGGAAGTGTGGGTGGAACCCATGGAGGGCAACCGTTTTGTGGAACACTTTTGTTGTAAATAAAAGTAGGCCAACAAGCCCTGAAACATAGTTCCTGGCTGGTGAGATCTCACAAGAAAGGCTCTAGTCTATACCATTGGACGAATTCCCCAAACATAACTATGTTTACATAGCTCCCAACTGTCCCTGATTTCGAGGGACTGTACCTGATTTTGAGCAATGTCCCTCTGTCCCCCATTCCTCCTCATTTTGGTCTGATCCTCATAGTTGTATATAAAATGTACTTTTTATCTTTCAAAAAGTGTTTCCCTGTACTAAACCTTTTATCCAATTTCTAAACTGCTGCATTTGTACATTTTAAAAGTTAATATAAAGGAATAGAAGTGGTAAAAAAAAAGTCCTTGTGGATTTATCTAACCTTTTTTTTTTTTTTGGTTAATTTTCCTTTAAGGGGGTATGGCAGGGGGCGTGTCCTATGCCTAGATATGTTTGTTAGTAGGTGTCCCTCATTCTCATCTCAAAATGTTGGAAGGTATGTGTATATAAAAATTTATAGTACTGGAAAAAAGTTTTAGGCAGGTGTGAAAAAATGCTGTAAATTAAGAATGCTTTCAGAAATAGAAGTGTTAATAGTTTACGTTTGATAATAAAGTGATTTCGCGCTTCAAATCTATCACATGAAAGCATAAAAGTACTTGTGCATACAACTTATAGTGACTATAAAAATTAGGTGTGTTCTACGAATATGTATCAACAGTGCAAGCATAAAAAGTGCAAAGTGCTAAAAAAAGTGATAATCCAAAGTGCTGGTGTGCATAAATGAATCAAAAGTTCATAATGTGTTCCATCCACTGGGATCAGATATTGGAGGGGAGAGGTGATGGTGATATTCTTTAAAATGGAGGGATCCGGTGAAACCGGGCTCTCTAAACTCTCACCTTAAGTAAGATGAACTTAGGCATCAAACAGGTTCTATATTGAATGTTGTATGATGTGATTCAGGTGGGGCTTCTCTGATGGTTTAATGATCCTCCCGATATATAAAACCACAAAGATTTGCCTTGCACGCTCATGCTCGGGGACTACACCACAAACAGTTTACGTTTATCAATGAACAAAGTGGAAAGTAAATCAACAGAAGAGAAATCCAAATCAAATCACTATTTGCAGTAGTGTAACCACCCTTTGCCTTCAAAACACTTAACACATTAATTCTTCTAGGTAAACTTGCACACAGTATTTGAAGGAACTCGGCAGGTAGGTTGTTCCAAACCTCTTGAAGAACTAACCAAAGGTCTTTCATGAATGTAGGTCGCCTCGAATCCTTCTGTCACTTCATGTAATCCCAGTCATACTTGTAAAGAGACGACAGAGGGGTTTTGGATTCCTGGAGAACTGGGCTGACTTTTTAGTTGGTTACCAGCTCTATAGTAGGGGCAGACTGCACCTAAATGGGCAGAGTGCAGATCTGTTGGGGAACAGGATGGCCAAAAAGCTAGAGGAGCTTTTAAAATAGGTGAGGGAGGGGAAGGCATCAGAGCTAGTGAACAAATGGCAGAAAGTACTAACGTGGTCAGTTTAACTAGAGTACCTAAGACCAACACATGTGGGCTGGCAGTATCCTACTGCAGCCTCGGGACAAAGAGGGATAAAATAATATGTGGCCATAAAAAACTAAAAGGCATGTTCACTGATGCTAGGAGTTTGGTAAACAAATGGAGGAAGTGGAACTGCTAATGCATGAGAAGGATCTTGACTTCTTGGGAGTAACAGAGACCTGGTTTTGCAGCATACATGACTGGCTTGTGACTGTCCAGGGGTACTCCATGTTTCAAAGGAACAGGGTAGGTAGAAGAGGAGGAGGGGGTATGCATGTATGTCAAGAGTGATTTACTGGTAAACATGAGCATTGCTAACAGGGCAATGGAAGGGGTGGAATCCTTGTGACTGGAAATTCAAAGGGAAGAAGAAAAAGGGCAATTAATAGTGGGTGTATGCTACAGGCCTCCAAGCCTGAAGGAGAAAGAGGTAACAGATCTCCTTTCACAGTTAGAAATGTCAGTTAGGGCAATGTTATCATCATTGGGACTTTAATTATCCAGATATTAACTGGGCAGATGGAACTGCTCACTGCTTGATGGATGCCCCAACTAGAAACAAGACTCTGCTTGACCTACTAATTACAAACAACCCAGAGCTGATAGCAGATGTGAAAGTAAGGGATAACTTATGAAACAGTGATCACATGGCAATTACATTCACTATAAATCATAGGAAAAGCTGACACCAGGGTAGGGCGTGTACATTCAATTTCAAGAGTACAATTTGCACCAAACTGCGCTCCACACTCCATATTGTTAAATTGGAAGATATCCTAGAAACAAAACACACGACGGAATGTTTTAGAACATTTTAATTAATGGCATTCACATTAGCATTCCATTGGGTAACACATATAAGATAACTAAGGTTAAACCTGGGTGGCTAAATAGTAGTGAAAAAGGTACATTAAAGAAAAAAAGTGTTCTTTAAAAAATATAAGGCCGAGGGGACATCGTCAGCATTGGAAACACTATAAAAAATGTAACAAGAAATGTAAGAGCACAATCGGGCAGCAAAAATAGACCACAAGAGACATGTAGCTGAGAAGAGTAAAAGGAATTCCAAAAAGTTTTTTAAATATATAAATGCTAAAGTAGGAGCATATTGGCTCTATAAAGGATGGTCAAGGTAAGTTAGTTACAAGTGACAGGGAGAAAGCAAATGTAATGAATAAGTTCTTTTCCTTGGTGTTCACTGAGGAAAGGGAGTGGTATAATAGACAAGATGATAGTGTTAGCAACAAAGCAAAGAGTGTACCCTTGTGGCTAACAGGAGCTAGTGTTGTCAAAAGACTTGAAAAAACCCTGTTACATCACTTGTACCTACAGGTAAGCCTATAATAAGGCTTATCTGTAGATGTTGTAAATATCTCCTAAACCTGCACGGTTTAGGAGATATTTACCATATACGCTTGCGCCGACTTCATCGGCAAATGCGCACTGAAGAAAAGGCTCGCTCGTGCCATCATTGCGGCTTCAGCCAATCACAACGCCGGAGCCTGCGAACCCGGAAATAACTCCGGGAGACATGTTGCCGGTCACAGTGGTATGTGGTGCTTCTGCAACAGCTTCTATCTAAGGTAGGTATTTCATAATGAGCTAGTATGTGATGCATACTAACTCATTATGCCTTTGTCTTACAGTGTTTGTTTTTTTTTTTGTTTGTTTTTTCGAGTTTAACCACTTCCCGCCCGCCCTATGGCGGATTGACGTCCGGGAAGTGGTTGTGTTATCCTGACTGGGCGTCATATGACGTCCTTCAGGATAACATGCCGCAGCGCGCCCCCGGGGGCGCGCATCGCGGCGATCGGTGGAGCGGTGTGTCAGTCTGACACACCGCTACACTGATCTTGGTAAAAAGCCTCCGGCGGAGGCTCTTTACCACGTGATCAGCCGTGTCCAATCACGGCTGATCACGCTGTCAATAGGAAGAGCCGTTGATCGGCTCTTCCTCACTCGCGTCTGACAGACGCAAGTAGAGGAGAGCCGATCGGCGGCTCTCCTGGCAGGGGGGGTCTGCGCTGATTGTTTATCAGCGCAGCCCCCCCGCAGATCACCACACTGGACCACCAGGGATCACCACTAAGACCACCAGGGAGAGGGGCAACATGTGGATGGCCAGGTATGTACTCCATGGCCATCCACATGTGCCCAGTATGCCAAATCTGTGCCAATCAGTGCCCACAAATGGGCACTGATTGGCACAATTATGTTGCAGTGATGCCCAGCAATGCCACCCTTAGGGGCATCACTGCAAACAAGTAATGCCACCAGTGCCACCCATCAGTGTCCATTCATGCCACCTGTCAGTGCCCATCCATGCCCATTAGTGCCCATCTATCAGTGCCCATCCGTGCCCATCTGTGCCAACTATCAGTGCCACCCATAAGTAACCATCAATGCCACCTACAAGTGCCCATCAATGCCACCTATGAGTGCCCATCAGTGCCGCCTATTAGTGCCCATCCGTGCCACCTATGAGTGCCCATCAGTGCCGCATACCAGTGCCACCTATCAGTGCCCATCAGTGCCACCTATCAGTGCCCATCAGTGCCCATCAGTGCCGCCTATCAGTGCCCATCATCAGTGCCCGTCAGTGCCACCTCATCAGTGCCACCTCATCGGTGCCACCTCATCGGTGCCCATCAGTGCCGCCATATCAGTGCCCGTCAGTGCAGCTATATCAGTGCCCGTCATTGAAGAAAAAAACGTACTTATTTACAAAAAGTTTTAACAGAAACAAAGAAAAACTTGTTTTTTTTCAAAATTTTCGGTCTTTTTTTATTTGTTGCGCAAAAAATAAAAACCGCAAGGGTGATCAAATACCACCAAAAGAAAGCTCTATTTGTGGGAACAAAATGATAAAAAATTTGTTTGGGTACAGTGTAGCATGACCGCGCAATTGTCATTCAAATTGCGACAGCGCTAAAAGGTGAAAATTGGGCTGGGCGGGAAGGTGTCTAAGTGCCTGGTATTGAAGTGGTTAAAACCACTTTAATGTAAACAAATCACCAGGGCTCAAGAGAGTGAGTCCTGGTGATTCCTCAAAGAACTTAGCCAGGTCATTGCTACATCATTATTCCTAATCTTTAAGGACAGCTTACTGAAAAGTACCAGCAGACTGGCAGAATACTAATGTGGTACCAATATTTAGGAATGGGCGAATATACATACCAGGAAACTACAGGCCAGTCAGTCTTACATCAATAGTTTTTAAACTGTTGGAGGGGATGATAAGGGATCAAGAATTTGCTTATGAAAATAGTATCATTAGTGTTAACCAGTAGAGATGGGCAAACGGTTCGGCCCGAGCATAAGTTCAGGCTGAACTTTTGTTGTTCGGGCGTTCAGCAAACAGCCCCCCGAACCGACCACAATGCATTGCGGCACTGAACAGTGCATTGCAAGCCCTGATTGGCTGAAGCAGTGAAAGCTTCAGCCAATCAGGGCAAAGAGCACTGTCAGAGTCATGATTGGACACTAACATCATGACTTTATCAAATCATGGCTCATTCCCGCCCCACAGTATAAAAGTATTCTTTCAATGGCAGCCATTTTCAGTGTGATTTTGGTGTGGAGAGAGATAGAACAGGGCTCTGTTCAGTGCTATTAGTTAATTAGTGTGCTATACTGTGCTATTTTGCTTCAATTGTCAGCGTAGAATATTAGTTTAGTGTCAGTCTAGGGATAGTGTGAGTGTAGTGAGGTGGACCATCATTCAGCTTTGCATAGTGTGCAGCTAGAGTAGGGACAGCGCAGATAGTTTTGTAGTGTAGTGAGAGCATGTCATTCATACACACATTAGTGTAGAGTAGGGACAGCTCATATAGTTTCAGTGTAGTGTAGTGAGACCGTGTCAGTAATCTTGATATTAGTGTATAGCTAGATAGCGCCAGTGTAGTGACGGTTGAACACTGTCTATTTGATTGCGTTACTGCCAGCTTAACGCCATTTACTTCTGTGTGCGTTACTGCCAGTTTAACGCCATTTACTGGCTGTTTAATTCCATATTGTTTTGCGTGCGTTAATACCAGTTTAACGCCATATAGTTCTGTGTGCATTACTGCCAGTTTAACGCCATATAGTTTTGCGTGCGTTACTGCCTGTTTAACGCCATATAGTTCTGCGTGTGTTACTGCCAGTTTAATTCCATATAGTTTTGTGTGTTACTGACAGTTTAACGCCATTTACTTCTGTGTGCGTTACTGCCAGTTTAACGCTATATAGTTTTGCCTGCGTTACTGCCAGTTTAAAGCCATATAGTTTTGTGTGCGTTACTGCCAGTTTAATGCCATATCGTTTTGCATGCGTTACTGCCAATTTAACGCCATATAGTTTTGTGTGTTACTACCAGTTTAACACCATATAGCTTTGTGTGCGTTACTGCCAGTTTAACGCCATATAGTTCTGTGCGTCGCTGTACGGTTGGCGCATTGTATTGCAGTATATTATAGTGTATCTCTGGAGTGTGTCTGTGTAGTGTGAGTACTCAAATTAAAGTGCACCAAACACCTCTTTACATTGATTAAAGTGCATCTATGTACAACTTCTTCAACTTCTTCTTTACATTTGCATATAAGCACCGTCCCCTCCCTCCCAATGATGTCTGGGAGGACAACAAGGAGAGGCAGACGTTCCCTTGGCACTATAAGGGGGCCAGCAGCAAATGTGTCCACAGAGGTGGACGTGGTGGTCAGTCCTCAGGCAGTGCATCATTTCCTCTGTTTAGTGAGTTTGCCCATGCTATGCAGCCACAGCATGCACAGGAGGTGGTGGACTGGCTTACTAAACCTTTCTCTTCCTCCTCATCCTCTGTCACGCAAGCAGAGACAAGTGTGCAGTCCCCTGCAGTTGCCAGAGTGGATAAACCTTCCTCCTTGTCCACATCTATTCCTGCCATAGCAACAACATCAGCCATGGAGGAATCAGCTGAGTTATTTGACCACAGCGTCAGCCACTTGTACCTTGATGGTGCCCAGCCATTACTGGATTGAGATGTTGGTTCTGAGGTTGAGGATGACAGGAACATGAGCCTAGAGAGAGGGAGGAACACTGGTAGACAAATTGGCATTCATGTTCCACAAGCCGCAGCGTATTGCCAAGTTGTCTCTAGTGGTAATGATGAAGATGGAGGAGATGGAGATGATGATGATGAGGTCACTGATGTGACTTGGTTGCCAGATAGCGCAGAGCAGAAAACTGAAGGTGAGGCGGCATGAAACCAAGGAGGCCGACATCAAGAAAGAGTAGAGAGCAGCCACCCTATTCCATCACATTCTGCAGCTGTTATCTCCTGGCCCACTCCCCAAAGTTCAGCTGTCGGGGCCTTTTTCAGCACATCTGCAGCAGATCACACTGTTGCTATCTGCAAACTGTGTCTCAGGCACATCAAACATGGCAAAAACACCACCCATTTGGGTACCACATGCTTAACAAGGCATTTAACATCCAACCACTCAGCCCATTGGCAAGATCACCTAAAAGCCACAAAAAAGGGGCACAAACCTGTCCCTCCTCCTCCTTACCCACTTCAGTCTGCCCCGCTATACCGAGTCATTACCTCTCAGCAGCCTCCACTGACAGGGATGATGGTATAGCACAGGGTGTCCCAGATCTTAGCAGCACATCTGCCAGCAGCACCCCACCAGCTGTAGACTGTAGCCAGCAAAGTTCTCTGCCCCATCTGCTGCAGCGGAAAAAAAATACAGTCCCTGCCACCCACATGTCCAGCTTCTGAATGCAAGCTTGTCAAAGCTGTTGGCTCTCCAACTTCTGCCTTTCAACCTGGTGGATTCTGCCCCCTTCCGTGAATTGACACAATGTGCTGTACCACAATGGTATGTTAGCAGTCGCTACTACTTTTCACGTAAGGCCATTCCATCTCCCTACCATCACATGGAAGGGAATGTTCTGGCCTTGTTGGGCAAGGCAGTAAGCTGTAAAATCCACCTTACTGCTGACACGTGGTCCAGCAAGCATGGGCAGAGATGATATATTTAGTTCACACTGGGTAACGCTGCTTGCAACTTGAAAGGATGCAGGACAGGGCTCAGTGCTGCAGCTTGTTGTGCCCCCATGTCTTCATACAGCTGGTGGTGATAATGCCAGACCTGTACGCTCTACCCCTTCCTCCTCCTCCGCCACCTCCATGCCCTCCTCAGCAGAATTGTTATGAACATCAGGTACCCCCTAAGCGTTCAAAGGGCTATTCTCAGAGTCAGGCTAAAAGGTGCCATGCAGTGCTTCAGCTGGTATATTTAGGGGACAGAAACCACACCGGAGCAGAGATTCTTACAGCTCTGCAGGGACAGGCCCAGAGGTGGTTCACACCACGGCAGCTGGAGCCAGGAATGGTGGTGTCCGATAATGGCTCAAACCTCCTGTCTGCCCTTAGACAGGGAATGTTGACACATGTGCCATGCCTGGCACATGTCCTCAATGTGGTGGTGCAGCATTTCCTAAGTATGTACCCAGGGTTGCAAGATGTACTAAAACAGGCCAGAAGAGTCTGTAGCCATTTTTAGGTGGTCATACACAGCTAGTGCTCGACTGGCTGAAATTAAGCGGGAATTCCACCTGCCCGTAAATCGCCTAATTTGTGACATGCCCACCAGGTGAAACTCAACTTTATGAATGCTACAGTGGCTATACATGCAGCAGAGGGCCATCAACGAGTACCTGTGCCAGTACGGCACAACGACAGGCTCAGACCACCTCAGCTTTTTTTCCCCATGCCAATGGCTGATCATTAAGGATGCATGCACTGTATTGTCACCATTTGAGAAGGCCACAAGGATGGTGAGCAGTGACAGTGCATGCATCAGTGACACAATCCCTGTTGTGTTCCGGCTGGAGCAGACTCTGCGTAGCATTATGGACAGGGCACTGGAGGCAGAGCAGCAGGAGGAAGAGGAGGACTTCCTTTCCTCTCAAGTCCCCCTTTATCAAGACATCATCGTTCCTATGTCACAGAACACACATGAGGAGAGAGGGGAGGAGGATAAGGAAGAGGACATTTTTATAGGCTTCGAAGAAGAGGAAGACATGCGTCAATCTGAAAGCGATGGCTTCCAACCACAGGACCCTTGGGAGTAATAAGTGGCTGGGAGAAGGAAGTTCCAGGTGCTGTCATCCTGAGTGAACCTGAGGAGTCTGCTTCTCAAGCCTCTGCAAATTTGAGGCACATGGGCAACCTAATGCTTAAAAGCCTGCGAAAGGACCCAAGAACACGTGGCATAAAGGAGAAGGATGATTACTGTTTGGCAACCCTCCTTGACCACCGTTATAGGGGAAGGTCTCAGAACTCATCCCGTCCCCACAGAGAGTGCAGAAGATAAAATCTCTTGAGGACACGTTAAAGAGGATTTTATTGAACGTTTTTCCGGACTCCAGTAGGTTACAGTGTTGTGAAAAACGTAGTTTGGAGTCTTCTGTTGGTCAAGAGAGGAGCGTTGGAGAAGGCGTCCGCCTGAATGAGGAATTTCGGAATTTTTTTAGTCCTCGCCGCCCAGGCCTATCAGCTTCCACATCCCATCAGTAGCTTCTGCATCACATGGTGGACGATTGCCTCGGGGCCAAAACAGAGATGGAGAGCTTTCCAGCTGACGATCCACTGACTTACTGGGTCATGAGAATAGACCACTGGCCAGAACTTGCCCAGTATGCTATTGAGTTGTTGGACTGCCCTGCATCCAGCGTGCTTTCAGAACGGGCATTCAGCGCTGCAGGAGGTTTCGTTACTGATCATAGAAGGCATTTGTCCACAGACTCCGTTGAAGCAGGTTGGCAAGATTCCTTACAGAGTCTCTCAAGGGACATCCCTCGAAGTTTATCGCTACTTCTCCCTCTACTAAGCCTGTTTTGACCCCCCTGAGTAAGGGCGGTCGCTGTCCCTCTGGTAAGCCTTCATTACATTATCACCAGGTGGTGGGCAGCACTGGCGGTGGATTACTGATCCAGAACTCCGCATGGAATAACTTTTGGACTTCACTTACATTATAATTCAGAACTTTTATTTGCATTCACTATATTTGCCTTTTCATCACTTATGGACTTTTTGATTTAATGTTTTTCTCACTAGTCATTGTTATCAGGTGTTGTTTATTATTGATTGCTTAATTCTTTATATTGATTTTTTAACAATAATTTCACAATATTTTGCACTCATGACATTTGTCCAGCGCTGCACTGTTCTTTTATATGGGTTTATGAAAGATCGATCTTGCCAGACCAACCTATTAACATTCTATGAGGAAGTGATAGAGGAACCTGGATAGAGGAAGGCCTGTGGACGTAGTGTATCTAGATTTCACCAAGGCAGATAGTTATCCATCATGCCATACTACCGGGGAGGCTTGTGTTTATTCTGCAGCAGGAAATTGACCCTAAACATACAGCCAATGTCATTAAGAACTATCTTTAATGTAAAGAAGAACAAGGAGTCCTGAAAGTGATGGTTTGGCTCCCACAAAGCTGTGATCTCAACATCATCAAGTCTGTCTGAGGTTGAAGACACAGGACTCAAGGATTTGAGGCAGCCTACATCCACAGAAGATCTGTGGTTAGTTCTCCTAGATGTTTGGAACAACCTACCTGCCGAGTTCCTTCAAAAACGGTGTGCAAATCTATCTAGAAGAATTGATGCTGGTTTGTAGCCAAAGGGTGGTCACACCAAATATTGATTTGATTTGATTTAGATTTTTCTTCTGTTCACTCACTTTCCATTTTGTAAATTGATAAAAAATAAACGATTAAAAAATATACTTTTGAAACCATTTTTACTTTACAGCATTTCTTAACACCTGCCTAAAACTTTTTCACTGTATAGTATAAACCATAAATATTGGACTTTAGAATAGATAGGGCACAGAAGGAATGCTCCCCTCGCATTCCTATTAGTATAATAGGTAATACAACATCTCAGTCCAAAAGTAACCAATGCAATCACTGAATAATGAATTCTATGAAATTTCGATCTATCCACTTACTAACCTTGCAATGACATCATGTTATTAGTTCCTAATGAATCAGATGGTCTGAATGCTCTTGAATGTAAGTTCAGCCAGGAAAAAAATAAACTGGCTCTTCAATGTGTGAATGACAGGTGCTTTTTAATGTATGAGTGGAAGAAAAGGGCCTTTCTGTGCCATGACAATGGATGGCAGCCACAAGCGTAGGCAACAAATATCTCACACAGGTTGGTATTGTTACTTGTGAGGCCTTCCCAGAACTCACAGTACATGTATTCATCCTGAAACGCTTTTTATGGTTTGGTGTACATTCAACATGTGGATGCAAAAAAATGATCTCAGGACTGTTTGTATGGAAACAATGGGAACACTTTATTGAAGGGGTAAATGACAATTCAGAGCCATTATAAACTGTAGAGAACCTCTCTAGGGAAATTTAGGCTAATTGGCATTGGGCTCAAGTGTTCAGCATGGAATAAAACATGTGATTGGCAATTCACAACACTCGAGAACTCTTTGGGTAATTAAACGCTTGATAGTTCTTAGGAGAAATGGCCAGTGCTTTTTGTCAAGCCTAAACATGAACTCCAACCTTACCTTCAGTATTGTACAGTTGAACAGGCTCCTCTTCTGTACTGAAATAGCTTACTCTGATTTCGCTGCACACTGTGAGCTTTATCCAATGTGTATTAGAAGCTGCACAAAGCCAGATAGTGCCCACCTTACTTTCTGATCCAGCATCATCTAGACCAGGGGTCTCCAAACCCGCTCCTCAGCCCTTTGGCTAAGACCAAGTGTAATATCTGTCCTTATTAGTGTCCAGTAGGGGTGCTCTGCCATCATTCTAGCATCATGGCTGTGATGGCTGGCTGTATAGTACACCTGCTCGTATGATTGGGGTCTAGAGGGATCTTCCTGTGAGGAACAGAAATGAGGGTGCCCACTTAGTAAGGTGGGCCACAGGAGTAATTACCCTGATGGAGGATTCTGAGGGGCCCAGTGCCTTCTGATTTGATGGTGTTACCTGGTCTGGCCAGGAGCTGAGGAGGCAGAGGGCCCATGGTATCAAGCGCCCCAAAAGAGTAGCATCCTTGGGGTGCTGGAGTAGCACTATGGGTTTGGGACCCTACTGTGGTAAACAGCACCTGCACTGGCATGTACGTCACCTTGCACTTATGTTTGTGTATCCTTTTCAATCAGGATGGAGGGTGTGGACCCTACCTACCCTGACGTTTAGGGGGAGGATGTGTGGCCATTTTTGTTCCTTCCTCCCCTGCTCTGGGGGGAGTCTCTCTTTGGGAGAGCCTCCCACCTAGGACTCAGTGGTCATCTTTGGCTGATCACAAGGAGAGTTGTCCTCTGGGCCTATTGGCTAGGTGAGTGTGTCTTACCCCTGGTAGGAGTCTTGCAACAGAAGAACAGTAATCAGGGCCCAGGAGAAACCCAAAGAAGCTGAACTATCAATCCAGCTAAGCTGACTGCAGTTTAGCACCACTAAATTTAGATAGACACTCCTGCTTAGAGCAGGGTGGCTACACTTTATTTTAATCTGGTGATCTGGCCAATTACACACCTCCTGAAATGCCTCCAAGGCTCCACTCACTCCATTCATTTCAATGGGCTGTCCTACATGCAAAAATTGCACAAAAGAAGTGCAAGTTGTTTGTTTTTGTTTTTTATCATGTCTTCTGGCATGCAGTTTCAGATGCACATTAGCAAGGTTCATTGGAGTGCCATTAATGGCATGCAATTTTGCATACGTTCTCGCATTGCACAAGTGTGAACCAAGCCTAAACTGTCACTGAAAAGTGAACCAGTGAGGGTGGCCTTTTAGAGGTGTGTGTAAACTTGCTTCCCGTGTGAACAAGGCCTAACAGTCAAAGATCTAAACTTCCAATTTCAGCTAAGAGTGGCTTTCTGGGTGCTTCTACTGGAGCCCATGAGGGAAAATTGCAAAAGGGGGTGACCAGGGGGACTTTATGGGCAAAGGATGTTAACCAGAAAAGGGAGTAACAGGTGTATAAAAATATACAAAATGTATTAAATACAAAACAGTAGTAAAGTAGGTACATAAGGTATATAAACCTAAAAACAAATTAGTCAGACTGGATAGTTATACAACAGCTATATGCCAAAACACACAGTTGATCTCATGGTAGAAGGTCAAATGGAGTGCGTGTGCATAGAATTCCCAACATGTTTCGGAATACAGGTATGAGTAATAAATTCCTTCTTCAGGGGCTGATTAGAAACAAGCTGTTTTTTGTCTGATAAGGAAATAACAAAGATATCAAAAAGATGAGAAAATGAACAAATGTACAAATGTGAGAACACAGTAGGTAATAGCATGGCATATATACTGTATATGGCAAGTAGTAAAGCAAGTGATACTTACAATATAACTATCTTTAACTATCTTTAACGAATTAAAGTGCACATCAGGAGGGGCTTCAATCCCTCGAATCCCTCATCGCATAAGTGAATGCTCTGGATATTGGCTGGGGTGCTGGGTTTGTGTCCCCACAGCACCGATGATGTACGGTTGCTGGTGCCAAAACGATTGAGTTGTGTGGCGTGAGGGAGATAAAAAGCATCCCTGCCGGCATTGAAAACACCAGGGCCCCTGAGGATCGACCACAGATGTGGGGACGAGTCTGGCACAAAAAATATATGTCTGTATGAGAACAAAACATATACAAATAAGGGGGTATGCAATATTATGTGAGTGTAGGTGCGTCGCCATGTCGTGCAAGTGCACACACGGGGATGCAACAAACAGTCATAAAAGGTATCATAACAGGGGCACACCATTCCCAGAAAGTCAGGTGGTCCGCACAGTAGGATATGCAAGAAGTGAGCGGGCAACATGACATAAAATCCGTCATAGTACTTACTCACAATGGCCGTTTGGTATAGGTATCTCAAGCGCGGAGTGCCGAGCGGTCCTGGCTGTGCAGCCGTAAAAGACTAAGCTTACCTGGCTTATAAGTGGGAGATCATGTGGTAAATGCCCATAGTACTAACTGAGTCCAATAAATCGGGAGGATAGGTATCAGGGGATCGGGGGGCCCCATCAAGGGCGATGAGTCCTACCGATCAACTGTATACCTGATGTGCATCAGGACTTGTCTCCCAGACGATCCCCCGGCACAGGCGGCGTCACCACGCATGGCGGCGTGATGATGGCCGCCGACACGCAGGATGGGCAGTACGTCTTAGATCGGATGGCAGAGACCCTTCTGCGCATGCGCGAACCGGCGTGAAACGCCGATCCACAGCACGGCAGAGAAGACTGGAGCCCATCAGGGTCACAAGCCAAATGACTGGCTGAATTTTCCCTGATTCGCTCATATCTAGTAACGGACTACTTGCATTTGAACTTCTTGGCCAGGGTAAGTCTTGGTAGAGTCCCCCAGTGAATCCATTGGTCCTGCTGTGTGAAGTCAGCAATCTCGCTCCGATTATACGTATGCCAACTATTTTTTTAAAGGACTCTTCGGCGGCCTTTTGTTACAATGAATCCATTCTCTCCGACCACAGTACCGGCCACACTACGGTTTCCGCTGCAGCTGTGCTTTCAGATAAACGTTTCATCAAATATTTGTTTAGCATGAACTGTGCCATAAATAATCAAGCACATTCAACCTCCTGCTGGAGACCTGCTTTCCGACACATGTTGGATTTCCTAACTGCACCGCTGTCTTATGATATGCAGTGAATGAACTTTCCGCAATGAGCTTTAAAGTGATAAATTATTATCCACAAACCCTTTATAGTAATGCTATTTTCAATGCAAAAACCCAAGCATGATAAACAGAAGATTCGTGTACTTGTCAACTTTAAAGCCCAACTCAGGGCACAGGAAAAAAAAAGTTTGCATACCCTGGCAGAAATTGTGAAAGTTTGGCATTAATATTGAAAATATGACTAATCATGCCAAAAAAATAATTTTTATTTAACCACTTAAAGACCAGCCTCGTTTTGGATTTTAGATGTTTAAAACAGTTTTTTTTGCTAGAAAATTACTTAGAACCCCCAACATTATATATTGTTTTTTTTTCTAACACTCTAGAGAATAAAATGGCGGTCATTGCAATACTTTTTTTTTTTGCACCGTATTTGCGCAGCGGTCTTATAAGCGCACTTTTTTTTGGAAAAAAATCACTTTTTTGAATAAAAAAATAAGACAACAGTAAAGTTAGCCCAATTTTTTTTTATAATGTGAAATATAATGTTACACCAAGTAAATTGATACCCAAGATGTCACGCTTCAAAATTGCGCTTGCTCGTGGAATGGCGTCAAACTTTTACCCTTAAAAATCTCCATAGGCGATGTTTAAAAAATTCTACAGGTTGCATGTTTTGCGTTACAGAGGAGGTCTAGGGCTAGAATTATTGCTCTCGCTCTACCGGTCGCGGCAACACCTCACATGTGTGGTTTGACCACCGTTTTCATATGCGGGCTCTACTCACGTATGCGTTCGCTTCTGCGCGCAAGCTCGTCGGGACAAGGTGCTTTAAACTTTTTTTTTTCTTATTTATTTTACTTTATTTTATTTATTTTTTCACTGTTTTTTTTTTTTTTTTTTAAATTGGATCACTTTTATTCCTATTACAAGGAATGTAAACATCCCTTGTAATAGAAAAAAGAATGACAGGTCCTCTTAAGTATGAAATCTGGGGTCAAAAAGTCCTCAGATCTCATATTTACACTAAAATGCAAAAAAAAAAAAAAAAAGTCGTTTAAAAAAACCGACACAAAGAAAAAATTGTGCCTTTAAGACAAGTGGGCGGAGCTGACGTAATGATGTCGCTTCAGCCGTCCTATGGTATGGAGACGGGTGGGGGCCATCTTAGCCTCACTCGTCTCCATACTGAGGAAGTGAGAGGACCCGATCGCCTCCGCCGCTACCGACGGCTCCGGTAAACGGCGGAGGGCGCGGGAGAGCAGCGGGAAGGGGGGTGGCACCTCTCCTGCCCCTGATAACGATGATCTCGCGGCAAGCTCGCCGCAGAGACCACCATTATCGTGCACCATTATCGCCCTAAAGATGGATACCTCGGTTGTGGCAGCAGCTGCTGCCGTTACCGAGATATCCATCTTCAAACTAATGACGTATATATATACAGCACATGAAGCCATTTATTATCATATAGTTTTTTGGATCATTTTAAAATCATAAGAACAGAAATCACCCAAATCCGATTTTCTCCTACTTTATCCACTTTCAGACGATCCCTGAAAACTCATCTCTTCAGAGAAGCCTATCTGGCCCCCACCTAACAACTGTACATTTACCTTCTCAATCAGCACATCACCCACAGTTATTACCTCTTGTATCTCTTGACCTTCCCTCTTAGATTGTAAGCTCTAAGGAGCAGGGCCCTCTGATTCCTACTGTATCAAAGTGTATTGTATTTGTACTGTCTACCCTCAAGTTGTAAAGCGCTACGTAAACTGTTGGCGCTATATAAATACTGTATAATAATAATAAAAATAAAAAATGGCCCTGATTAAAAGTTTACATACCCTGGAATGTTTGGCCTTGGTACAGACACCTTCTGCCGGGCCTCGAAATCAGGGACAGTTGGGAGGTATGCTTGATCTGTTGAAAAACAGCAGACTTCCTGGCAGGATCAACAGGTGAAAATAAAGGAAAAACGAAAATGAATGCAGCCACTGCGCTTACAAATGTAATACATTTTTGATTCTGGGTTTAATACCACGTCAACATGACAGCTGTGAAAAGATCAGACAGGACTGTATCATTTTATTGAGATTTATATTTCATTTGAAAACATTTCTAAACAAGTAAAAAGCTTTCCTTAGGCCTCATGGGGAAAAAAATAATAAGAATGGACAATGTACATGTATATTTATTAGTAGATCGTCCGGTAGATCGTGCGGTATTACATGGCTGATGATCTGACCATGCCGGGGTTACAGTGTGCTGGGAGCTCAGCTCATAACTCCCATCTGTAGTCCAATGTGAAAGCCACATGTTTTTAATGGGTGATTGGCAGTCTTTTCTGGGTTTCTTCACAGTCTCACTAATCTCCTCTAATTCTCTCCCATGCTTCATTTCATTCTGCTCTTTTTTTCACATTCTTCCCCAATCTCCAACCAATGCCCTCATTGTTTAGGATTCTTATACCCTGACAAAACTGACCTCAGATATCCTTTTGGCTTCTATGCCTCGTTACTCAGACTGTCCACTCACTTATTCAAATGGTAACCACTTACAGATTCACAGCAAACATCTCTCACTATCTTCCAGGGGCAATTGAAACTTTTCTTCTTTTTTCTTTTTTTTTGCCGGGCCTAATGGGAAGACGAGAAAACGTGGTCCAACAACACTTTTTTTTTTTTTTTTTCTTGTTTAATGATTCAGGGTTAGGCCAGAATAACATCAGCAATTCTAATTTGCCCAGCAACAGATGGCAAATGAGCTCTGTAAATTCATTTCTGTCAAAGACTTTAGTAAAAAGGGATAGAGAAAGGGAAAAAAACTTTTCAAAGAGAACTAACATGAATCACAGAAGAGCTTCTCATACAGGTATCACATGACCACTCGCCACTTTAATAGGCTTCCAAACCAAAACAAGTTGCCTCATATGGAGGTGTTCTTTATATATATATATATATATATATATATATACATAGCTCCCAACTGTCCCTGATTTGGAGGGACTGTCCCTGATTTGGAGCAATGTCCCTCTGTCCCTCTTTCCTCCTCATGTGTCCCTCATTTGGGTCTGATCTATATAGATTCTGCATTTTTCAATTTTAAAAGCCAATATAAAGGAATAATAGTGGTAAAAAAAAGCACTTGTGGATTTAATTAACTTTTTTGGGGTTATTTCCCCTTTAAGGGGGAGTGGCAGGGGACGTATCCTATGCCTACATACGTTTGCTAGTAGGTGTCCCTCATTCCCATCTCAAAATGTTGGGAGGTATGTATATATATATGTGATTTTATACATAGCCCCCAACTGTCCCTGATTTGGAGGGACAGAAAAAGGGGGGGGGGAGGGGATCGCCCTGGGACTTTGAGTAAGGTGGGAGAGATTAGGCACACGTACATAAAAATGTAATAAAATCATTTTATTGATTACAAAATGCTGTATAACCAAATGGGAATAGAAATAAGTGCGCGTTACCTGGCATAGTGGCCAAGTTATCAGCAAAAGTAAAAACAAAACATCAATCATTACATATGATACATATCCATAAGACAACAATGCGATACATAGTAAAATGATTTGGAGGGACTGTCCCTGATTTGGAGCAATGATGTCCTTCTGCCCCTCATTCCTCCTCATTTGTCCCTCATTTTGGTCTGATAAGATTGGTATATAAAATGTACTTTTTATCTTTCAAAAAGTGTTTAGCAGGGATTACCTTTCATCTGATTTCTAAATTGCTGCATTTGTAAATTCCAAAAGCCAATATAAAGGAATAGTAGTGGTAAAAAAAACACTTGTGGGTTTAAAAAATCTTGTTTTTTTTATACAATTCTCCTTTAAGGGGGCGTGGCAAGGGGTGTGTCCTATGCCTGCATACTTTTGCTGATAGGTGTCCCTCATTCCCATCTCAAAAAGTTGGGAGGTATGTTTTATATACAGTATCTCACAAAAGTAAGTACACCCCTCACATTTTTGTGAATATTTAATTATATCTTTTCATGTGACAACACTGAAGAAATGACACTTAGCTATAATGTAAAGTAGTGAGTGTACAGCTTGTATAACAGTGTAAATTTGCTGTCCCCTCAAAATAACTCAACACACAGCCATTAATGTCTAAACCGCTGGCAACAAATACAAGTACACCCCTAAGTGAAAATGTCCAAAATTGGGCCCAATTAGCCTTTTTCCCTCCCCGGTGTCATGTGACTTGATAGTGTTACAAGTGTGAATGGGAAGCAGGTGTGTTAAATTTGGTGTTATCGCTCTCACTCACTCATACTGGTCACTGGAAGTTCAACATGGCACCTCATGGCAATGAACTCTCTGAGGGTCTGAAAAAAAGAATTGTTTCTCTACATAAAGATGGCCTAGGCTATAAGAAGATTGCCAAGACTCTGAAACTGAGCTGCATCACGGCGGCCAAGACCATACAGCAGTTTAATAGGACAGGTTCCACTCAGAACAGGCCTCGCCATGGTTGACCAAAGAAGTTGAGTGCATGTGCTCAGCGTCATATCCAGAGGTTGTCTTTGGGGAATAGACGTATGAGTGCTGCCAGCATTGCTGCAGAGGTTGAAGGGGTGAGGGGTCGGCCTGTCAGTGCTCAGACCATATGCCGCACACTGCATCAAATTGATTTGCATGGCTGTCACCCCAGAAGGAAGCCTCTTCTAAAGATGATGCACGAGAAAGCCCGCAAACAGTTTTCTGAAGACAAGCTGACTAAGGACATGGATTATTGGAACCATGTCCTGTGTTCTGATGAGACCAAGATAAACTTATTTGGTTGAGATGGTGTCAAGCGTGTGTGGCTGCAACCAGGTGAGGTGAACAAAGACAAGTGTGTCTTGCCTACAGTCAAGCATGGTTGTGTAAGTGTCATGGTCTGGGGCTGCATGAGTGCTGCCGGCACTGGGGAGCTACAGTTCATTAAGGGAACCATGAATGCCAACATGTACTGTGACATACTGAAGCAGAACATGATCCCCTCCCTTCAAGGGCTGGGCCGCAGGGCAGTATTTCAACATGATAACGACCCCAAACACACCTCCAAGACAACCACTCCCTTGCTAAAGAAGCTGAGGGTAAAGGTGATGGACTGGCCAAGCATGTCTCCAGACCTAAACCCTATTGAGCATCTGTGGGGCATCCTCAAACGGAAGGTGGAGGAGTGCAAGGTCTCTAACATCCAACAGCTCCGTGATGTCGTCATGGAAGAGTGGAAGAGGAGGACTCCAGTGGCAACCAAGAAGGTTAAGGCAGTGCTAGAAAATAATGGTGGCCACACAAAATATTGAATCTTTGGGCCCAATTTGGACATTTTCACTTAGGGGTGTACTCACTGTTGTTGCCAACGGTTTAGACATTAATGGCTGTGTGTTGAGTTATTTTGAGGGGACAACAAATTTACACTGTTATTCAAGCTGTACACTCACTAGTTTACATTGTAGCAAAGTGGATGGAGGGATTGGCAGAGAGGGGTAGCAGACACTGAGCGGTTTGTAAGGTGGATGAGTCTGGCAGCAGCTTTCATGATGGACTGAAGGGGGGATAGTCTATTTAAAGGTAAGCCAATGAGGAGTGAGTTGCAGTAGTCGAGGCGAGAGATAACCAGGGAGAGAATCAGGAGCTTTGTGGTTTCACTGGTTAGAAAGGGACGTAGTTTAGAGATGTTGCGGAGGTTGAGGCAGCAAGCTTTGAAAAGTGATTGGATGTGGGGCTGAAAGGAGAGTTCAGAGTCCAGGATAACACCTAGCACCCTGACATGTGGGGACGGGTGGATGGTTTTGCCATTGCTCTTCACAGAGAAGTCCGGAGAAGAGGCACGTGGGGGAGGAAATATTATAAGCTCGGTTTTGGACAAGTTGAGTTTGAGGAAGTGGTGTGACATCCATACAGATTTGTCGGTTAGTAAGTTAGTGATGCGTGAGGAGACTGATGGAGTGAGTTGAGGGGTGGAGAGATAGATTTGTGTGTCATCAGCATAGAAATTATATTGAAAGCCGTGAGAGGCTATCAGCTGACCCAGGGAAGAGGTGTAGATTGAAAATAAAAGAGGTCCAAGAACAGAACCTTGGGGGACCCCGACAGAGAAGGGAAGAGGAGTGGAGGAAGTAGAATTGTAAGTGACACTGAAGGTGCGTTAGGATAGGTAGGATGAGAGCCATTGAAGAGCACAGTCACAGAGACCGAGGGAGTAAAGTTTTTTGAGGAGGAGGGGGTGGTCAACCATGTCAAAGGCAGCTGATACATACACACATACACAGGGCTCAACATTTCAAGCCCTCAGCTACTAGCCAGGCCTTAAGAGTTACTCAACACCAGTTGCCCCACCCAACCCCTACCCTGCCCCACCCCTAATTCCGCCCCTTAACACATCCTTGTAAATTATCTCATGAAATTACAGTGTTAAATGTTTTATGCAGATAATAGGTTACAAAAATAAATATTAACAATCAGAACTTTAACAATATTAACATAAAGCATATTTCATTGATCTGACTGTGATAAATAAAATAAGAGCCCTTGCACACTGGGGCGGTTTGCAGGCGCTATTGCGCTAATAATAGCGCCTGCAAACCAACCTGAAAGTGCCGCTGCTGTGTATCCAGTGTGAAAGCCCCGAGGGCTTTCACACTGGAGCGGTGCGCTGGCAGGACAGTAAAAAAAGTCCTGCCAGCAGCATCTTCGGAGCGGTGAAGGAGCGGAGTGTATACCGCTCCTTTACCGCTCCCGCCCATTGAAATCAATGGGACGGCGCTGCTATACCGCCGGCAAAGCGCCTCTGCAGAGGCACTTTGCGGTGGTATTTAACCCTTTCTCGGCCGCTAGCGGGGGGTAAAACCGCCCCGCTAGCGGGCGAATACCGACGGTAAAACGCCGCTAATAATAGCGTGTGCAAGGACTCTAAGGATAAAATATGGTTGGCTACTACAGGCCCTGTACACATCATTACTGCCTTGTTAAGAATAGCACTCTATAAATACTTAAAATAAGAACAAAATATAAAACAAATAAAAAACAAATAAAAGCTAAAAGAAAAAGTGATGGTGTGGCTTAAAAAGTTTACAGAATAAGAGTGACATCTACATGAAAGAGAAATAAAATAAGTACAATTAAGTTAAGCTGAATACGCATTTTGTTTCCTAGTTGTAGTTATTAAAAACATCGTTCCTGTGATCTTGAGAACAGAGCTACAAAATTGTGACATGACAGCTTTTCCACCATGTGTTTCATAAAACGCAAATTTAAAATCGCACAGCAGTGACAGTCACCGCTAATGAAAACCAAGCCCTGACATTAGAATCACAACTCTGCTTCACTGCATTGCGGTTCTAAGCAGCAATAAAATTTAATGTTGTTTTATTGGATCCAGAATGGCTCAGGCCAAAAAGAAGAAAAGACCAAATGTGTTCAAAAAGTCCAAAACTTTGATCTGTTTACAAAAATGTTTACTTGCTGAAAATAATTATGTTATATAATGCTATATTTTTCAGAGCCATTGGAATTAGGACACAATTAAATTATCTTTTTTGTTTTGAGATTTTATATGCTGCTAATAGTAATGTGATGAGTGTGTTTGAAAATTCATAGGAGCTACTTGGCTATTTTGCAGCTTGTAGACAGGTGTGAGTTGACCTCCCTGTGTGTTGCAACCGCCATGCCAGGAGAGGGGAGGACAAGGGGAAAGCACATTCCTTTTAGGCCTCCGTACGTGCCATCGAGTGGGCTGCAATCCAATTGGATGCTGCCACATGGATGAACCCCGTGGCCATCTTTGGTGAGGGCAGTGCTTAAAAAAAAACACTGGCTTGCTGCTGTTGGCACACATTCTGCGTGTTGTTAGGTATGGGACAGGAGCCTGCTGGATAAGGAGAGTGTGCCTAGTGGTAGGAAGATGTTCCAGAGAAGGAGGGACAGCATAGGGACTGTCATCAGAGGTGCTTTGGGAAACTTTTTCGCTACTATTCCTTGCTGCCTACTGCTTCTCAGCCACCCTCTGCGCCACGTGCTTTTGGTCTCCGTGCATCACTATCCCCTTTGCCTAACTTTTTGTGAGTGTTGTCGTCAATTCTGAGCCACTGCATAGGCTCTGTTACTGCATGTTGTAACACTTGACAATACATTTCCTTCAATTTTAAACACTGTGTGTGCCGGTTCTTCCCTCTGGGGTGCCTACGACCAGGCCCTCTACAGCCTGCAAGCTGAGACAGAGACTAGATGAACTATTGTAGAGTTTAGTAGTTGACCCGTCCAATCTAAGGACTGCTAGGCACTTCCAAATGGCCAGTAGACATGTCCTCCTAAAGACAGAGCACTGGCTTCCTGATTTGCCTAATTTGACACCACTACTTCTAATGCCGCGTACACACAAGTAGACTTTTCGACCGGACTGGTCCGACGGACCGAGTCTGGCAGACAATTTGACCATGTGTGGGCTTCATCGGACCTGCAGCGGACTTTTTCGGTCGAAAATCTGACGGACTTTAGATTTGGAACATGTTTCAAATCTTTACGTCGGAACTCCGCCGGACCCAGTTCCTACCGAAAAGTCCGTTTGTCTGTATGCTAGTCTGACGGACAAAAAACAACGCTAGGGCAGCTATTGGCTACTGGCTATCAACTTCTTTATTTTAGTCCGGTCGTACGTCATTACGTATGAATCCATCGGAAGTCCGCCAAAAGTCCGTCGGATAGACCATCAGACCAGTCCGGTCGAAAAGTCCACCCGTGTTTACGCTGCATAAGCAACCAATGGTGCGTAAAAAAAAGGTTAGTTCATGAGTTCTGGGTAATTATCATTTCAAGAGCCCCAATACAAAAAAATAAGTTTCTGATCATTTAGTTTATTTCCCTCTTACAGCTTTTGAATATAACGAAAAAGTCCATCTATTTTAACCTCTCCAAAGTACTTGTAAAAGTCAGTCATTGTAAGCACATTCTGCAAACAATTTCCAATTTCAAGTTGTAATGTGATCGCAGACCAGGGCTGCAAGTAAAAAAAATGGCTTGCCCAGGTGCAGCTTTTAAAAAGCAAAAAAAAAATTGTTATACCTACAATGGCTTTGCACAGAGCAGCCCCGATCCTTTTTGTCCGGTCCCTCGCCGGCGCTCCTGCCCAGTACCCCATGATGAGTGTCCCCAGTGCAAGCTGTTTGCTCTGGGGGCACTCGTGCATGCTCACTCTTATGCTGCCTCTGTGTGTCCATGAGACACACAGAACACGGCTGGGCACTACCCCCCATTCCCTCCTCACTGGCTGTGATTGACAGCAGAGGGAGCCAAGGAGAGAGGAGAGTAACCGCTCTCGTGCACATCACTGGATCGGGATCAGACTTGGGTAAGTATTAGAGGGAGCTGCACACTGAAGGTTCTTTACCTTCATGCATAAAATGCATTTCATGCATTTACCATTGCTGCATTGCAAGAGTTTTCAACCATCACTTTAAGAGTGTGTTTCCTTCAGCCCCCACGTCCAATCACTGGCTAAATCCTGCCACCTTAACCTCCGTAACATTTCCAGAATTCGCCCCTTTCTGACTAACGAGACCACAAAACTTATTCACTCCTTGGTTATTTCCCGCCTTGACTACTGCAACTCTCACCTCACTGGCCTACCTTTGCACAGGCTATCCCCCCATCAGTCTATTATGAATGCTGCTGCTAGACTCGTACATCTCATTAACCGATCTATGACTGCTGCTCCTTTCTGCAAATCTCTTCACTGGCTTCCCCTACCCCACCGTATAAAATTCAAACTACTAATCACAACATACAAGGCCATCCACAACATCACCCCCCGCTACATCACCAACCTCATCTGAATATCACCCAAATCGTCCTCTACGCTCCTCCCAAGACCTCCTGCTCTCTAGCTTTCTTGTTGCCTCCTCTCATGCTCGCCTACAGGACTTCTCCAGAGCCTCTCCCATCCTCTGGAACTCCCTGCCCCAGTATGTCTGGTCAGCCCCTACCCTGTCCACCTTTAGGCGATCCCTGAAAACTCATTTATTCAGGGAAGCCTATCCCACCTCCACCTAAGAACTGTACCCGTATTTCCTCCATCAGATCATCCCCTGCAGCTATTACCTTTTCTACCACGTCCCCCTCCCTTTAGATTGTAAGCTCCATGAGCAGGGTCCTTCTATTTCTACTGTATTAAACTGTATTGTAATTGTACTGTCCCTCTCTACAATGTAAAGCTCTGTGCAAACTGTTGGCGCTATATAAATCCTGTATAATAATAATTACTCAATTAAGATTGAATATTCCGATTATTGTAGGAATCTGGTGGTAACTTTAAGAAGGAAAGCTAGCATTTGGGTTTGGTATGTCCCTTTATGTCCATTGGCAGGTCCATTCACCCAAACCAAATTTATGTAACGATACCTTATTATCCCAGTAATTGTGTGACAGCACAATAATTTGCCGAATGACTGTTTTACTTTAAATAAGCCTTATTCTGTTTAAACATGAATTAAGAGTAGCCATAAATCAAAATCTGTAAACGAAGCCGCCATCTGAAACGCATGAACACTATTACATCTCACCAGGGTTCAACATGAGAAGATGCATATGATGGTGAATTGATTTAATTTCATTTATAGACTGCCCACCACCACATCACAAATAGATGATCCCTCTTTGAACTCAACGTGGACAAAGACGCTTAGTGTGGTGCTTTTCCCCTAGGGCTTCGGGAATGGGTGTAATATTGTCTTATTGAAAGAACTTAGCACAGGACATTAATTTATGGCCGCTAGAAGAGAATGGTTCTCATTTCATAAAGTGCTCTAAAAGTTAAAGACCTGCAGTCACCAAGAGGCATAAAATTGAAGGTCAAAGAGAGGACAGAGGGGAAGAAAACATTGCAATAATTAAATCTTGTGAGACCTCACATGGGAAGTGGGGGGTTGGATGGAGAATATCTTGCACAATGAAGAGTAACAACCCAGGCTAGGAAATAAAACTTGTATGAACTATTAACATGAAATATTAATATGCTCTCTTCACCAGTTCCTCCCCATGAGTCTTCTGCATACAGTCATCTCTATGTATATATAATGTCTATACATCACAAATCCCCAGAGCTTAGGAGTAAATCCGCAGGTTTTTAGCAAGACCTTTCATAAGCTTATGGATATCCAACTACAGGGGAGACTTCATATTTTAAAATTGACCTGTCACTGCGACCAGAAAGATAAACATTAAAGAATTATCTCTGCTAATAAAAAAGAATAAAACATATGTTACATTTACTGTATTTTTTTACAACTATGTGGCTTCTTAAAGGGAATACTTAGTCTTTTTTTTTAAATGGACTAAAAGCGATCAGATTGTAAATAATCACATCAGATTGTGTTTATAAAGTTTAAAAATGGTGGATTTTACCAATAATTTTTAATTATATATGGTAACCATATAGCCAAAAGCTTGTGGACACTCCTCAAAATCATTAGGTTAAAGCAGTGGTCTTCAATCTGCGGCCCCAAGGCTGGATGTGGCATTTTGCTTTCTTCTATCCAGCCCTTGGGGCACTATTCCTCCCACTGACATCAACGATGGGACACTATTCCTCCCACTGACACCAACGATGGGACACTATTCCTCCCACTGACACCAATGATGGAACACTATTGCTCCCACTGACACTAAAGCCTCGTACACACGCTTTGAGCCAAAAGCTTGTGGACACTCCTCAAAATCATTAGGTTAAAGCAGTGGTCTTCAATCTGCGGCCCCAAGGCTGGATGTGGCATTTTGCTTTCTTCTATCCAGCCCTTGAGGTACTATTCCTCCCACTGAAACCAACAATGGGGCACTATTCCTCCCACTGAAACCAACAATGGGGCACTATTCCTCCCACTGACACCAACAATGAAGCACTAATCCTCACCCTGACACCAACAATGAGGCGCTATTTTTCCCACTGACATCAACAATGGGGCACTATTCCTCCATCTGACAGGATCAATGGGGCACTATTCCTCCATCTGACAGGATCAATGGGGCACTATTCCTCCATCTGACAGGATCAATGGGGCACTATTCCTCCATCTGACGCCAATGATGGAGCACTATTCCTTCCACTGACATCAACAATTGGGCACTATTCCTCACACTGAAACCAACAATTGGGCAATATTTCACCCACTGATACCAATGATGGTGCACTATTCCTCAAACTGACACCAGTGATGGGGCACTATTTATCGCACTGACACCAATGATGTGCCACTATTCCACCTAATACTAATGATGATGGGGCATTGGTTACGTTCACTGACACCAGGGCATTTTCTACTTACACTGGCCAAAGTCTGGCCCCCTTAAAGTTTGAAGGGCAGTAAACTGGCCTTTTGTTTGGAAAGATTGGAGACACCTCAGTTAAAGGCTAAGTTTCAAGAAAATAGCCCATGCGTTCAGGAGGCCACGGTAGATATCAAACTGTGAATCTTTGTAAAATGTCCATTCATTTTGTTGTCCTACCTGTAGGCCATTTGGCGCCCTGAGAAAAACTTCCAGTTAGCAACTTCCAGGACCCATGTCATTGCTAACTGGAACGCACCCTTCCAGTGTTACTGAAGTGAAAATGAACTTTTTTCAAGTCCTAGCAACAAGACAGGATGTGGGGGTTACTAACTAGGAGTTTTTACCACCAGACTTCTGGGGTGCCCAAATGGTCTACATGTATGACAATAAAATGAATGAACATTTTCCAAAGATGCACACATCTACTGGGGCCCCCTGACATGGACTATTTTCTGGAAAAGGTAAACTTAACCTTGAGGATGTGTCCAGGGAAGGCTACTGTTAATACTACAGAACACAAATACACTACGAACAATTGTGTACTTCCAACCTTGTGGCAACAGTTTGAGGAAGGCCCTTTTCTGGTCCCGTATATAGGCTTATATACAAGGGTGTGTGATTTTACATGTTGGATCATGTTGGCTGCAAGATCTTACATCAAACGTTGTCTGTATAATCTATACCTTTAAGGTGTCACTAAACCGACATCATACAAACTATCAATAAATGGTGTATTACATTCTGTTTATTCTCACTCAACCGCTATGAGATTTGTTTTCTGTATTTTTCAAAAAAACGGATTGATTCTGCTGCTCTCTATCTCCCCCTTCTGTCCATGTCCCCAATTCAGCTAGGGATTTTACAGCTGCGGTGGCAACTCTGCACACGCTCAGTTTTTGGTGAGTTTCTATGCTGAGCATTTCCCCCCTATCACATCTGAGCAGCCCATGTGACTACAGCCCATGTGGACATCTACACAGTGGTAAATGACAGCCTACTCCCTCCCTCCTGCTCCATGCCCACTAACCAGCTAAACACAATGGGGGCAGGATATTACATGTAGATTAATGGAGGCTTCACCTCCCCCTTTTTCTAAGACACAGGCTGGAGGGGCGTGACAGACTGTGACTGGAAGAAATCCACCCACACCATGTTATTGCTAAAAAATAATAAAGATTTGATTTCAAATATATATATTTGTATGACAATTTAGGCCCCTTTCACATGGAGTGGATCCGTTTTGACAGACTCCACTAGCTCAGCTTGGATCACTCCGTTGATCCCCTCCGAGTCGGTGGATGACAGGTCTGTCTCTGCTCACTGTGTGAGGATGGACCTGTCAGAGCTCCGCTCTCCTCTATGGCGAGATCGGATGAAAATGGACAGCCTGTCTGTTTTCATCCGATCCCACCTGATCCGATCCGCTGGGCGGATGGCGATTGCCGTCATATGACTATACATGGTAGGGAAGTGGTTAAAGTTGAATTCTAGATATGGATATTTTTTCATAGTTAAGTCGGTTCAGCTTGGACAAATGTTAGTATGCATACAGTGGGGAAAATAATTATGCGATCCCCTGCAGATTTTTTAAGTTCGCCCTTCTTACAAAGAAATGAAGGGTCTATAATTTTTATCATAGGTGCATTTTAAATGATAGAGACAGAATATCAACCAAAAATCCAGAAAAAACACAATACAAATGTTATACATTGAGTTGCAGTTCAGTGAGTAAAATACGTATTTGATCTCCTACCAACCAACAATATTTCGGGCAATTTAAGAAGGTGCTCCTAACACCAACTCGTTATGTGTATAAAAGACACCTGTCCACAGAATCTCTTTCTTCCATTCAGACCTCACCTTCATGGGCAAGACCAAAGAGCTGTCAAAGGACATCAGGGACAAGATTGTAGACCTACACAAGGCTGGAATGGGCTACAAGACCATCGGCCAGAAGCTTGGTGAGAAGGAGACAACTGTTGGAGTGATTATTAGCAAATGGAAGAAATACAAAATAATCACCAATTCCCCTCGGTCTGGAGCTCCATGCAAGATTTCGCCTCATGGGGTAAGGATGATTATGAGAAAAGTGAGGGCTCAGCCCAGAACTACACGGGAGGAGCTTGTGAATGACTTCAAGGCAGTTGGGATCACAGACACCAAACAAACCAATAGTAAGACAATACGCCGCCATGGATTAAAATTCTGCAGCGCCCGCAAGGTCCCCCTCCTCAAGAAAGCACATGTGCAGGCCCGTTTAAAGTTTGCCAATGAACATCTAAATGATTCAGAGAAGGATTGGGAGAAAGTGCTGTGGTCAGATGAGACCAAAATTTTGCTCTTTGGCATTAACACGACTCACCGTGTCTAGCGAAAGAAAAATGCTGACTATGATCCTAAGAACACCATCTCTACAGGTAAGCATGGAGGTGGAAACATTATGTTTTAGGGCCGTTTCTCTGCTAAATGTACAAGCCGACTTTGCAGCATTGACGGGCCAACGGATGGGGCCATGCATTCTAGAATCTTGGATGAGAACCTTTTTCCCTCAGCCAGAACACTGAAGATGGGTTGTGGATGGGTCTTCTAGCATGACAATGACCCAAAACATACTGCCAAGGCAACAAAGGAGTGGCTCAAGAAGAAGCACATTAAGGTCATGGAGTGGCCTAACCAGGCTCAGACCTTAATCCTATGGAAAACTTATGGAGGGAGCTGAAACTTCGAGTTGCCAAGCGACAGCCAAGAAACCTTAAAGGATATCTAAAGGTAAAAATATGTATATATTTTTAAAACAAACAGGTCATACTTACCTCCTCTGTGCAGTTAATTTTGCGCAGAGTTGCCCCAATCTTCCTCTTCTGGGGTCCCTGGCTCCTCCTCTTCTCAAGTGCTCGTTGGAGAAACTCTCCCGTGTCCTGCTGCTGCATCTGTTGACACAGACAGCAGGACTTGGCCCCACCCTTGGCTCCTGCGTCATTGGATTTGATTGACAGCAGTTGCGCTGCTATCAATCTATCCAATCCGGACACGAGACACCGGCTGGAGCTGGTGTGCTGGTTTCTGGCGGAGGAAAGACAGGGTTCAGGTAAGTAAAATGGGGGTACTGGGGGGCTGCTACACTAAAGGAGGTTTTTCACCTTAATGAATAGAATGCATTAAGGTGAAAAACCTTGAGGGTTTACAACCCCTTTAAGGATTTAGAGAAGATCTGTAAAGAAGAGAGGACCAAAATCCCTCCTGAGATGTTTGCAAACCTGGTCACCAACTACAAGAAAAACCCTACCTCTGTGCTTGCCAACAAGGGTTTCTCCACCAACTATGAAGTCATGTTTTGCTTGGGGATCAAATACAGTACTTATTTTACTCACTGAACTGCAACTCAATTTATAACATTTGTATCATGTGTTTTTTTCTGGATTTTTGGTTGATATTCTGTCTCTATCATTTAAAATACACCTATTATAAAAATTCTAGACCCTTCATTTCTTTTTAGTGGGCAAACTTACAAAATCTGCAGGAGATCAAATAATTATTTTCCCCACTGTATTCTGTACTCGCTGTAGAAAAGTGGAGAAGGTAGCCACCACTACTGTAGCGATCCTTCCTGTGCCAAGTGGCTGCCCTGCTGCATAACAAATACAAAAGGTCGCTCGCTCGCATAGGCACTATTCAGAGAACGCTTTGCATTTCCTCAGTGAAAACAAAGCATTCTCTGATTGGACGAAGTAGAGAAGTGGAGCAGTGACATCACATTCATTAATAAAAATACAGTGTTCTCTGAATGGTGCCCGCACCAACCCCTAGTGGTTACTATGCAGCAGAGCAGCCGCTCAGCATGGGACCTGGTAGACAGCGAGGATCACTGTAGTCGCAGTGGCTATTTTTACATTCTGACATATCCTACACCCAATTCTGAGATGAATATGTCATAGTTTTTTTTGTGTGTGTGTGCTGGCAATAAATAGGTAAAAACCCACATTAGACATGCATTTGTCTCACCCACAGCTTGGCCACATTATAAAGTTAGGTCATTTGAGTAGACGTACACTAAGCGGGGGGGGGGGGGGGGCTGTGGTGTGAACAGTCATCACAAATACCACCCGTACATCCTTTCTTAATGTCAGGCCTCTCACCCCTGACCTATATTCTAGTTTTTAAATTAAAGGCAAATTTTCTAAGAGTTATATCTGCAAAGAAACATACAAATACCTATACTTGTATTTGCCTGAATATAATTAGAATCTAAATATCTTAAAGCAGGGCCTTAGTTTAAAGTAAAAAATAAGCAGCCCAGCAGTAGAAAAAGCAACCATGAGCTGAGCATGGTTGCAGAACATTGGTCCCATATAAAACTGCCATTCAGCAAAAGAAAAAGAAAAAACACATTCAGGAAGCAGCAGTATCAGCTACTGAAACACCTCTGCTTAGTGCTGCTTAGCCACACGTGGAACATTGATCCACCTTGCATCACGTTTCAGAGATTTACCAGTCTGGACCTAGCCTAAATGTCTCATAAGGATTCCCCTGTGTATCTGCTGTCTTCTGATTGATGACGTTTTCCTAGTCAAGGGAAAGCTCATCAATATGTGAGACCTGGGGGTGGTGAATGGCCTATTATGTGTCCCCTATATGGCCAATGGATGAAGAGCCACCGTGTAGATGAGGTTCAGGTTCCCCTAGCCAAATGGGGGCTGGTATCACTGGCCATGCTCCATCCAGGAGTCAGTAGGTGTGCCTTATTTTTGAATTTGAGAGAAGAATGAGAAAGTGGCCCGTGGATGAGGGGGAGGGGGGGCTAAAACCAGGCAGCAATACCATCCCTCAGCCGCCCGATCCTAACAATACAGCTGCAAGGCTTTGTTTCATGGCTGTGGCAGTTTTAACTTGACAAATGGCACCTCCTGGCAAAATTCCCCATTGAGTTTAATGGGACATTGCACGTGGTTGTGGCAAGATGGTGCAGGGTTAAATCAAGCAGTGACGAAGCTATATAACATCCCCTCTCTGCCTGTCTGAATGAGGATCACTTTTCAGAGGGCAAGTGTGAAAGAACTCTTTCTGATTCTCTTAGGTAATCGGTTAGTAAGACTACTTTCACACTGGGGTGGGGGGGGGCATTAGCTGTAAAGCGCCGCTAATTTTAGAGACGCTTTACCGCTGTTATATTGGCGCTTTTATAAAGGATTTAAAAACGCCCGCAAAGCACTGCTGCCGAATCGCTTTGCAGACGCTACGGCAGCAGTGCCCATTGATTTCAATGGAAGGGGCGGTGGAGGAATGGTGGCTCCCGCACCACCCCAAAGATGCTGCTTGCAGGACTTTTTCTAACGTTCTGCAAGCACACCGCCCCAGTGTGAAAGCACTCGGGCTCTCACACTGGGGCTGCAGGGGAGGCGTTTTTCAGGTTCTTTACAGGCGCTATTTTTAGCCCAAGTGCCTGAAAAAACGCCCCAGTGTGAAAGGGGTCTAAGGGAAATAGTTCACTTGGACCAGCTTGGCTCCACCCACACCGTTCTCCTGGCAGCTGCCAATTTCAAACACGTCCATCGGATTGCCAGCCAGAGAAGCATGACCTCACTCCAGAGAACACGTCTCCACTGCTCTAGAGTCCAGTGGCGGCGTGCTTTACACCACTGCATCTAACACTTTGCATTGCACTTGGTGATGTAAGGCTTGGATGCAGCTGCTCGGCCATGGAAACCCATTCCATGAAGCTCTCTACACACTGTTGTTATGCTAATCTGAAGGCCACATGAAGTTTGGAGGTCTGTAGCTATTGACTCTGAAGACAGTTGGCAACTTCTGCGCACTGTGCATTTCAGTATGCGCTGACCCCGCTCTGTCATTTTACGTAGTCTACCACTTCATGGCTTAGTTGCTGTTGTTCCCAGTTGCTTTCACGTTGTTATAATATCACTAACAGTTGACCGTGGAATATTTAGTAGCAAGGAAATTTCACGGATGGACTTATTGCTGAGATGGAAACCTATTAAGGTACCACGCTTGAATTCACTAAGCTCCTGAGAGCGACCCTTTCTTTCACAAATGTTTGTAGAAGCAGTCTGCATGCCTAGGTGCTTGATTTTATACACCTGTGGCCATGGAGGTGATTGGAACACCTTAATCCAATGATTTGGAGGGGTGTCCCAATACATTTGGCAATATAGTGTATGTACAGTGTATTATTAAAATCCAATAGAAGGCATGAACAAATTTAGGTAAATTCAACAATGTTAACTCAAAATGTGTAAAGTGCCTTGCAAAAGTATTCATCCCCTTGGCTTTTCACCTATTTTGTTACATTACAGCCTTTGGTTCAATGTTTTTTTAATCTGAATTATATGTGATGGATCAGAACACAATAGTCTAAGTTGGGGAAGTCAAATGAGAAAAATATATACATAAAACTATTTTTCAGAAATAAAAAAATGATAATTGGCATGTGCGTATGTATTCACCCCCTTTGTTATGAAGCCCAAAAAAAGCTCTGGTGCAACCAATTACCTTCAGAATTCACATAATTGGTGAAATGATGTCCACCTGTGTGCAATCTAAGTGTCACATGGTCTGCCATTACATATACACACCTTTTTGAAAGGCCCCAGAGGCTGCAACATCTAAGCAAGAGGCACCACTAACCAAACACTGCCATGAAGACCAAAGAACTCTCCAAACAAGTAAGGGACAATGTTGTTGAGAAGTACAAGTCAGGGTTAGGTTATAAAAAAAATATCAAAATCTTTGAAGATCCCTAGGAGCACCATAAAATCTATCATAACCAAATAGAAAGAACATGGCACAACAGCAAACCTGCCAAGAGACAGCCGCACACCAAATCTCACAGACTGGGCAAGGAGGGCATTAATCAGAGAGGCAGCACAGAGACCTAAGGTAACCCTGGAGGAGCTACAGAGTTCCACAGCAGAGACTGTAGTATCTGTACATAGAACGACAATAAGTCGTACGCTCCATAGAGTTGGGTTTTATGGCAGAGTGGCCAGAAGAAAGCCATTACTTTCAGCAAAAAACAAAATGGCACATTTTGAGATTGCGAAAAGGCATGTGGGAGACTCCCAAAATGTATGGAGGAAGGTGCTCTGGTCTGATGAGGCTACAATCAAACTTTTTGGCCTTTAAAGAAAATGCTATGTCTGGCGCAAACCCAACACGTCACATCACCCAAAGAACACCATCCCTACAGTGAAACATGGTGGTGGCAACATCATGCTGTGGGGATGTTTTTCAGCAGTCCGGACTGGGAAACTGGTCATAGTTGAGGGAAATATGGATGGTGCTAAATACAGGGATATTCTTGAGCAAAACCTGTACCACTCTGTGTGTGATTTGAGGCTAGGACGAAGGTTCACCTTCCAGCAGGACAATGACCCCAAACACACTGCTAAAGCAACACTTGAGTGATTTAAGGGGAAACTAGACATGTGCGATTAGTTTCGTACGTATCGGAAATTCGTACGATCCTTAGGAATATACGGGAATTCGTAAGGATCCGAAATATAAATTTTTATGCATACGAATTTTGTACGAAATATGAAATTTCGTTTACGAACTTCGAAAAAATTTATTATAACAAACTTTCATTATTGTTACGAAAAGTTAACAAAACTAAAAGTTAAAAACCCAGGAAGTCAGCACAGGGATGGTGGGAGCCACTCATAATGATAAATTTATCATAACAAACTTTCAGTATTGTTACGAAAAGTTAACGAACCTAACGAAAATTCGTATTTCGTACAAATCCGAATTGAATTTCGGACACGAATTACAAATTATGAATTAATTTGAATACGAAATGGAATGGAACGAAACAAAACAGATTTATTGATGGCGCACATGTCTAGGGGAAACATGTAAATGTGTTGAAATGGCCTAGTCAAAGCCCAGACCTCAATCCAAATCTGTGGTCAGACTTAAAGATTGCTGTTCACAAGCACAAACCAACTTAAAGGAGCTGGAGCAGTTTTGCAAGGAGGAATGGGCAAAAATCCCAGTGGTAAGATGTGGCAAGCTCATAGAGACTTATCCAAAGTGACTTGGAGCTGTGATAGCCGCAAAAGGTGGCTCTACAAAGTATTGACTTAGGAGGGTGAATAGTTACGCACATTGACTTTTTCTGTTATTTTGTCCTGATTTTTGTTTGCTTCACAATAAAAAAAAAAATCTTCAAAGTTGTGGGCATGTTCTGTATATTAAATGATGCAAATCCTCAAACAATCCATGTTAATTCCAGGTTGAGAGGCAACAAAACACGAAAAAATGCCAAGGGGGTGAATACTTTTGCAAGGCACTGAACTTACTAAAAACACTATACAATTTCCCTTAATTGGTGCTAGTCCACAGGACCATTCTTTGTGCTTCGCCATTATGTACTTGATAGATGGACAGTAAATAGGACTCTGAATAACAGATAGGAATATTTATCTTGGTTGTCTCAGCAAAAGTTTAGCTGAGCTCATAAGCTGCTGAAGAACCACATGTCGGCTGGTAATTAAGATGTTGCGCCACATTCACTTCTGGTTATGGAAAAAGTGACTAACCTAATCCAAAAATGCTGAATACAAATGGCTAACAAATATCATGTTTAGCATCCCAATGTAAGTCATAAGGCCAACAGCTGGAACATGTGGTGTGTAGAAACTGCAGCATGCATGGAAGAAAATCAATTATAGTTGGGAGACAGCTATGGGTAACACATGAGTCCATGACAATGCAGCTCCGTCATGATGGGTGGAGAAGACTGTGGAAAAAAAGTCCACACAAAGGAAAAAAGACTGGAATTATTTATTATTAGATGATAATGTGTTTTCTTACTTGACAAGAAAACAAAATATGGTTGTGATTATAAAACACATGGAAGTGGGCTTTTTTTTTTTTTTTTAACGAGGTTCTTCATTAAGGCAGTAAACAATTAATTAGGAGTAATAGGGGCAAATTGTGCAACTTTTTTTTTTTTTAGCTTACATTATTTACAAGACAAAATCAGCAAAATTGTTTGTTAACCACCAGACAGCTCCATAGAGCAAAGAGCTGAACTCAGACTATATTGCCAAAAGTATTGGGACGCCTGCCTTTACACGCACATGAACTTTAATGACATCCCAGTCTTAAGCCTCGTAGACACGCTTAGATTTTTGGGCGACAGAACGTCTGATTTTTATGGCATGCTAGTCTCATGTCGAAAGTGAAGAGGTTACTGACAATACGAAAATTTTCAGACGACAGAAATACAACGTCAGAAGTGACGTAATGGGGGTAATTTACATAAGGCAAATCCACTTTGCACTGAAAGTGCACTTGGAATTGCAGTCGCTCTAAATCTCTAGAAATGAGTGGAAGCTCTGCTGATTTTATCATCCAATCATGTGCAAGCTAAAATGCTGTTTTTTATTTTCCTTGCATGTCCCCCTCGGATCTACAGCGACTTTACTTCCAAGTGCACTTGCAGTGCAAAGTGGATTTTCCTTTAGTAAATAACCCCCAATGGGTTGAATAGTTTTGTATGTATTTTTTTGTTTCTGATCATGCGTAGTCTTGCTCTTACGATTTTTTTCATACAAAAACCGTACTAATGAAATGAGAATCGGACGTTGAGTTCACATCCGACAAAAATTTGATTGTCTGACGAAAAAGTGAAATTGGCTGTCGAAAGCACCGTACTAACGATCCAAAAATCGGCAGACAACTCGGCGTACAAATTTGATTTTTGTATCGTGTGTACAGGCCTTAAGTCCGCAGCTGTTATAGCTGCAAAGGGTGGGCCAACTCAATATTGAACCCTACGGACTAAGACTGGGATGTCATTAAAGTTCATGTGCGTGGAAAGCCAGGCGTCCCAATACTTTTGCCAATATAGTGTAACTATGCTTTGTCTTTACTCCCCTTGGGCATTTCCACATTTTTGTAGAGTAGCCTAAAATTAGAATGTGTATAGAGAAAAATCAAAGTGCTTTTCTGCATGAAAAGTCTTTCTTCAGTAGCAAAACTACCAGGGTTGCAAAGGTTGCACTTGCGACTAGGACTTGGCGTTCTGCCACTGTGGGGGGTGGCAAGATGGCAGAAAGGGGGCTTGATGTGGGACTGAAAGGCTCAGTTCACACTGCTGCAACCCCAAAGTTATGTGACTTGCTTGTGATTTCCCTGCGTCTTGTTTGCCACTTTTGTGATTTAAAGAATTTCAAGAGTAAAGGCCACGGGATCAGTGGGAAGGGCCCTGTGCCTGAAGAGAAGGGTCCTGGGCACGAAGAGAAGAGCCCCAGGAACAAAGCAAAGGGTCTCGGGACCAATAGAAAGGGCTTTAGAGGTCAGGGGGCCCTCCATGGTTTCTTGCACTAGGCCCCTCAAGGTTCTAGTTACACCCCTGTCTTGCTTCCGTAAGTATTTACACCCTTTAGCTGTAAATCGCTTTCGCTGGTGCAACTTTCTTTTGTTCCAGACTCCTAATTGTAAACATGGAAGCGACGTCATAACGTCACTTCCCGTTTACTCAGCTGCCAATGGCGCCGGTTTTAAAAAAATATACAGTATTCAGAATCGCCAAAAATGGCGATCTGAATACTTTGAAGTGCAAAGGAGGCCCCGATCCCTCCATAAAGAGTACCTGTCACTACCAATTACTGTCACAAGGGATGTTTACATTCCTTGTGACAGCAATAAAAGTGATCAAATTTTTTTTAAACACAATTTATTAATATAAAAATAAATAAAAAAAATAAGAAAACATTTCTCTAAAGCGCCCCCGTCCCCGCGAGCTCGCGCAGCAAAGAAAACGCATACAGAAATCGCACCCGCATATGTAAACGGTGTTCAAATCACACATGTGAGGTATCGCCGCGATCGTCAGAGCGAGAACAGTAATTCTAGCCCAAACCTCCTCTGTAACTCTAACCTGGTAACCGTAAAAAAAAATTTAAAGCGTCGCCTATGGAGATTTTTAGATACCGTAGTTTGTCGCCATTCCGCGAGTGCGTGCAATTATAAAGCGTGACATGTTTGGTATCTATTTACTCGGCGTAACATCATCTTTCACATTATACAAAAAAATTCGGCTAACTCTACTGTTGGTTTCTTTTAAAATTCATAAAACTATCCCTTTTCCCAAAAAGTTGCGTTTAAAACACCGCTGCACAAATACCGTGTGACATAAAATATTGCAACAATCTCCATTTTATTCTCTAGATTCTCTGCTAAAAAAAACATATATATATAATGTTTGGGGGCTCTAAGTAATTTTCTAGCAAAAAAAATACGGATTTTAACTTGTAAACACCAAATTTCAAAAATAGGCTTAGTCATGAAAGGGTTAAAGTACAACTACGCCCAGGTTCACACTAAATGCGGCTTTGAAATCCTGCAACTTCACTTGAAATCACATGATTTCCTGAAATCTGTGCAACTTACATGACAAGTTGCGCCAGTGAGAACGAGGGCTCAAGGAAAACTTATTTTTAGTTTTGGATAGAGTGGAGAGGATTTAGAACACCTGTCGGGTCTTTATTGCACTGAAGTACGTGCCCCTGTTAGGAAGATTGACTCTCTCTCTCTCACTCTCTATTTGACACATTTACCATTATCATCGAAAGTGAAAGTTTAAGAAAAAAAACCCCTAAATTTTGGGTTGTTCCTAGGTCAGCGATAGAGGAGAGATCTTCCAATGGGGACACAAGTTTTGGCGACCCTGATGACAACAAAAGATTTCCCCTTTGAAGGTATTTCCCCTCACTTCCTGTTTTGGCTATGGGACTGTGAAGGGATATCAGGGGTTATGACCCTCTTTTTAACCAATATGCAAAAAAAAAAAAAATAATGGTTTTATCTACAGTTTTACAACCCCTGGCAAAAAGTATAGAATCACCACTCTTGGAAAATGTTCATTCAATTGTTTAACTGCTTCCGGACCACCCATCGCAACTATACTGTGGCAGGGCGGCCCCGGTCTGTGCAAAATCACGTACCTGTACGTGATTTTGTGCACGCGGTGTAGGGGGGGGCAAAAGAGAGATCTGTGTTTCAGCTAAGCTGAAACATGGATTTGTCTTTTCCTCCAGTGTATCCGTCCCCCCACACAGTTAGTAACCCACACAGTTAGTAAGCACCTCCCAGGGGCACATTTAACCCTTTGATCGCCCCTGGTGTTAACCCCTTCCCTGCCAGTGACATTTATACTGTGACAGTGCTTTTTTTTTTAGCTCTGACCACAGTATTGGTGTCACTGGTCCCCAAAAAGTGTCACTTAGGTTATTTACTAAAGGCAAATCCACTTTGCACTATAAGTGCACTTGGAAGTAAAGTCGCTGTAAATCCGAAGGGGGACATGCAAGGAAAATATAAAACAGCATTTTAGCTTGCACATGATTGGATAATAAAATTAGCAGAGCTTCCCCTCATTTCAGATCTACCCCTCAGATTTACAGCGACTGCACTTCCAAGTGCACTTGTAGTACAAAGTGGATTTGCCTTTTCGTAAATAACCCCCTAGTGTCCAATTTGTCCGCCATAATGTCGCAGTTCCGCAGAAAATCACTGATCGCCATTACTAGTAAAAAATTTAGGTAAAAATGCCATAAATATATCCCATAGTTTGTAGACGTGACAACTTTTGCACAAACCAATTAATTTTACCCTTTTGGGATTTTTTTTTAACAAAAATATGTAGCAGAATACATATTAGCCTAAACTGATGAAGAAATTTGATCTTTTATTTTTTTTTTTTTTTATTGGGAATGTTTTATTGCAGAAAGTTAAAAATATTGTTTTTTATTCAAAACTGTCGGTTCTTTTTTTTTGTTTATAGCGTAAAAAATAAAAACCACAGAGGTGATCAAATATCACCAAAAGAAAGCTCTATTTGTGGGAAAAAAAGGACGTCAATTTTGTTTGGATACACCATGGCACCGGGCAATTGTCAGTTAAAGCAACGTAGTGCCGTATCACAAAAAAATGGCCTGGTCAAGAAGTGGGTACAACCTTCCGGGGCTGAAGTGGTTAATTGTGTAGACAATAAAACTAACCACAGACATGCCTCAAAACTATTTTCATTTAACATTTAGCCTTCTGACTTCAAGAAACACGTAAAAAAAATTTAAAAAGAAAGAAAACTGTGGTCAATTGCAACTGTTTTTGCAGATCAAGCAAGTTTTCTTTCTTTTTTTTTCCTATTTTAAGTGTTTCAGCCAGAAGGTTGGAATGTTAAATGAAAAAAGTTTTGAGGCATGTCTGTGATGAGTTTTTTTTTCTACACAATTAAACAATTGAATGAATTGAATTAAACATTGAATGAACAAAAGTATGAAATCACCACAGAGTGGTGATTTCATACTTTTTGCCAGGGTTTGGACTTTAATTTGCAAACTAGTGGACTCTTTTCAATTAATGCCGAGACATTTTCACAGCAATTTTTTTTCACATAGTGTCACCTGATTTCAGAATAAATGCATTTGTCCCTGTAAATGCCCAGACTTTATCAGAGAACTACCAGTTGCCGCCAGCCATATAGCAGAATGACGGCTGCAAAGTGGTTTCAATACCCTGACTGGGCATCATATGACGTCCTCAGGATATTAAGCCGCTGAGCGCATCACGGTGATCATTGTTGCGGTGTGTCAGTCTGAGTCTCTGACGGAGACTCTTTACCACGTGATCAGCCATGTCTAATCATGGCTGATCCTGATATAAATAGGAAGAGCCGGTGATCGGCTTTTCCTCACTCGCGTCTGACAGACGCGAGTAGAGGAGAGCTGATCGGCTGCTCTCATGACAGGGGGGTCTGTGCTGATTGTTTGTCAGCACAGCCCCTCCTCGGATCCCACCCAGGACCATAATCATGCCGCCGAGGACCACTAGGATGGCCATCCACACTGGACCACTAGGTATGCCCCCCCTAGACCCCCAAGGGAAATACTAATTTGTGCCCAGGCAGCTGCCAATCAATGCCCAGGCAGCTGCAATCAGTGCCCACTCACAATGCCTACCACTGCCAGTGCCACCAGGGATGCCTATCTGTGCCACGTATCGATGCCCATCAGTGCCGCCTATCAGTAAATCTATTTCTGAAGGATAACTGAATTTTCAGTGACACAGCCATCAGGTTTTTGTTTTTATTGTCCCATTGGGGGGCCCCTGATGAAGTCACGTGTTGTGACGTAACGTGCGTAGGGATTGGCCGGAAATTTGAGAGACCGGAAGTGATGCAAGGAATGTGTTTGACACATGGCTACATACAGATAAGCTTGTTTTTTTTACTTTTTTGGTGTAAGAGGCAACTTGGCATTTCCAATAAATTGTATCATCTTTACATAATTACACTATGGGAGCCCTGTTTTCTTTTATTTCCTTTAATGGTGAACACTGAATGTCCATAACAGAACCACGAGATTTTGAGGCCATTCAAGCTGTCAGCAGAGAGAGGGTTTGCTCAGCGGATCGTGAACCACGTCCATAACCATCTACCGGACATCGATTGGGAGTCCGGACGACATATAGGCGATCCCATCCCAGGATATCGATCCAAGGCTTATTTTTCTCCATTTGTAGGTAAGGGCTCTGGGAGCATTACGTGACTATTTAGTCACGAAGATTAACATCAATTTCACAACACAACTGTTTATTTAGAAGATTCACCAGGATTATGGACACTCATGACTATTGTCACTAATCTATCACTTTGATGGACTTTTTTGATGTATACACATTCTGTTTTGGTTTTTAGCTTTTGTGTTTACTTTTTCACACTATTTGGGATTATTTATCATATTAATGAGAAGTCTGTGCGGATCACTTTCATTATTATATACATTTTTGTTAGCAGAGACCCTAGGGAACAAAATTGAATTTTTTTATGTCACATGGTATTTGCACAGCGGTTTTTCAAGTGCAATTTTTTTGGAAAAAAATTATTTTAACCGCTTCAATACCGGGCCAATTCTGACACTTTGCTCCTACAAGTAAAAATCATCATTTTTTTGCTAGAAAATTACATAGAACCCCCAAACATTATATATGTTTTTTTAGCAAAGACCCTAGAGAATACAATGGCGGTGTTGCAACTTTTTATCTATTTGCACAGCAGTATTTCGCAGGTGGAATTTTCGAACGCGTTTTTTTGGGGAAAAAAACTGTTTTGTGTTTAAAAAAAAAAAACAAAACAGTAAAGTTAGCCCAATGTTTTTGCATTTTGTGAAAGATGAAGTTACGCCGAGTAAATAGATACCTAACATGTCACGCTTCAAAATTGCACACGCTCGTGGAATGGCGCCAATGTTCGGTACTTAAAAATCCCCATAGGCGACGCTTGAAAATTTTTTTACTGGTTACATGTTTTGAGTTACAGAGGAGGTCTAGGGCCAAAATTATTGCTCTTGCTCCAACGTTCGCGGCGATACCTCACATGTATGGTTTGAACACCGTTTTCATATGTGGGCGGGACTTACATATGCATTCGCTTCTGCGTGCGAGCACACGGGGACAGCGGCGCTTTAAAATTTTTTTTTTTTTTTTTTTATTGTTATTTATATATTTTTATTTTTATTTTGACACTTTTTGGAAAAAAATGATCACTTTTATTCCTATTACAAGGAATGTAAACATCCCTTGTAAATAGCAATATGACATGTCAGGTGCTCTTAATAGTGAGATATGGGGTCAATAAGACCCCATATCTCACCACTAGGCTGGGAAGCCTGAAATAAAAAAAAAAAAAAAAGATCGCCACTTCCAAGCCGAAGCGGCGCCGTTCTTTTGAATGGAGAGGCCGGGCGTGACGTCATAACATCGCGCCCGGCCTCCGACGATCATAGAGACTCCGGGGACCATCTGGTCCGCCGGAAATCTCTATGATCTACATCCGGCTCCGGCGGATCCACTCTCCGCCTCACCGATCGTAACGGTGAGTCGGAGCAGGCACCGGAGGGCGGCGGGAGGGGGGGGACGTCCCCTCTCGCCTCCCATAGGAACGGTCGCTATGATCATTCCTATGGTGTAGAGATTCGCCGGCTGAAACCGGCAATATCTGAATGATGTTTGTAACTACAGGCATCATTCAGATATACCTGCTCAAAGCCAAGGACGTCATATGACGTCCTTGGTATTGAAGTGGTTTTAATGAATTAAAAAAAATATATATATATACCTCAATTTTTCTGTAAAATGTGAAAGATGATGTTACGCCGAGTAAATAGATACCACATGTCATGCTTTGAAATTGCGCACACTTGTGGAGTAGTGGCAATTTACGGTACTTAAAATGACCCCTTTTTGGAAAGTACACATTCCAAGGTATTTAGTAAGAGGCATGATGAGTTTTTTGAAGTTGTCATTTTTTCCCACAATTCTTTGCAAAATCAAAGTTTTTTTTTCCACAAAATTGTCATATTGGCGGCTTATTTCTCACACACAGCATATACATACCACAAATTACACCCCAAAATACATTCTGCTATTACTCCTCAGTATGGCGATACCACATGTGTGAGACTTTTACACAGCGTGGCCACATACAGAGGCTCAACATCCAGGGAGCACCTTCAGGCGTTCTGGAGCATAAATGACACATCTAATTTCCCGACTACCTATTAAACTTTTGAAGGCCCTGGAGCACCAGGACAATGGAAACGCCCCAAAAAATGACCCCATTTTGGAAAGAAAACACCCCAACGTATAATATATGAGGCATAATGAGTCTTTTGAACATGTCATTTTTTTCTAAAAGTTTTTGGAAAATGTGGAAAGAAAATGAAAACGCATTTTTTTTAAACAAAGTTGTCCATTCATACAAAATTTGTAATACACAGCATGTACATAGCAAATATGACACCCCAAAAAAGATTTGCCTACTTCTCCTGAGTATGGTGATACCACATGTGGGAGACTTCCACAGCCTGGCCACATACTGAGGCTGGGTACGGCTGGGTACTGCCAAGTATGGCTGGGTACTGCTGAGTACGGTTGGGTATGGCTGAGTATGGCTGGGTATTGCCGAGTATGGCTGAGTACGGCTGGGTATGGCTGGGTATGGCCGAGTATGGCTGGGTATCACTGAGTATGGCTGGATATGGCTGAGTATGGTTGGGTATCACCAAGTATGGCTGGGTATCACTGAGTATGGCTGGGTATCACCGAGTATGGCTGGGTATCGCCAAGTATGGCTAGATATGGTTGAGTATGGCTTGGGGTGGATGGGATGGATGGTGGATGGATGGCAGAGTATGGTGGAGGGATGGCAGGATGGCAGAGTATGGTGGAAGAATGGCAGGATGGCAGAGTATGGTGGAGGGGTGGCAGGATGCCAGAGTATGGTGGAGGGATGGCAGGATGGCAGATGGATGGCAGGATGGCAGAGTATGTTGGAGGGATGGCAGGATGCAGAGTATGGTGGAGGGATGGCAGGATGGCAGAGTATGGTGGAGGGATGGCAGGATGGCAGAGTATGGTGGAGGGATGGCAGAGGGATGGCAGGATGGCAGAGTATGTTGGAGGGATGGCAGGATGAAGAGTGTGGTGGAGGGATGGCAGGATGCAGAGTATGGTGGAGGGATGGCAGGATGCAGAGCATGGTGGAGGGATGGCAGGATGCAGAGTATGGTGGAGGGATGGCAGGATGGCAGAGGGATGGCAGGATGCAGAGTATGGTGGAGGGATGGCAGGATGGCAGAGGGATGGCAGGATGCAGAGTATGGTGGAGGGATGGCAGAGGCTGCAGTTGTCAGTGTCACTGAGCAGCGAAGTAGCAGCACTACACATCCAGCCCAAAGCGCTGCTGCATCCGTTCTCCTCCCTCTCCGCTCACACTGCATGGAGAGGGGAGAGAGGAACAGGATATTACGCCGGTTTGTTTACATGTGATAGCTCCGTCATTTACCGTGATCTGTGCGCCAGGTCCAGAGGATGCTCCCGTGTGCGCGCCCCAGGTGGTGTGCAGGAGCGCGAGTCTGGGAGGACGTCAATGTACCCCCTCCCAGAGTTATCGAACCGCCCTGTAGCCGTCATTTGGCTATAGGCCGGTTGTTAAGTGGTTAAGTCTGCTTCAGACACATTGGCTTTATGCCCTTCATTTTGCAGATGGGTAACTATTATGTATGCCTACCCTCAGTCCAGTACCAGTGAACACTTTACTATCCCCCTCACTACTTCTGCACAGAGATAGCTGACAAGGGTGCCCATTATCCCCACTTTTCTTTGTGACAACAATTGAATTGATATCTATGAGGATTTGCAAACGGAATGGATTTAGAGGAATCTTCCTGGGAAGCAGAACAGATGAGGTGGGCCTGTACACTAACAATTTAATTTTACATATGAAGGATACAGGTCAAACCCTGATCCTAGCTATCCACACCAAAGAAACATTTGGTACCTATTCCGGCCTCAAATTCAACTGACAAAAAGTCTGTTCTCATGCCACTATCTCTCAATCCCTGCATACCTAGCTCTACCATTTACCCCCTTAAAATAGTAACTTCCATTAATTATCTTGGTATAGTCAAAACTATAGATCCCTTCCAAGCCTGTGCCACTAATATAGACTCCCTCTTGCAATATTTCAAACATAAATTGTTGGTTTGGATACTGCTACCCCTCTTAGTTGCCGGCAAAACAAACTTAAAGTGGAGTTCCACCCACTTTTACAACTCTCCAGCATCCCTCACTAAACTGTGCACTGTAAACAAATTGGGTATTTTTTAATTTTTTTTTCTCAGCACTTACAGTATATCTGCTGTATTCATTTTTCACTTCCTCCTCCCTGGCCGCGGCCCATCGCATCATTTCCTGTTTGCAATGCCTTCTGGGAAGGGGCGGCAACTTCCTCTGAAACTGCCATTGCTATGGAAACCTGACCTGAAACCTATTACACTGCTTGTGCTGCACTGAGCGTGTGCGAGATCTGCAAGGATAAGATCCAGGAAGAAATGCAGTCTGGCTTCAGATGCCCAGACTTAAGATGGCCACGGCCTGATGTAAGTTTATAAAATAACAAACTACTCCTATAAACTAACAAAACAGACCTTAGTTTACAGACTAACTTTACTAGAATACATTAAGCTTGTGTATTATAGAGGTATTTTTATTTATAAAGTATAATTTCGGCCGGAACACCACTTTAAAATATGTGTGTGTGGGGGGGAGGGGAGGGGGAGGGGTTACTTGGTTTGACAGTTAAAGGGTTGAAACAAATGAACATTATAGTTTGGTGGTGAAAGGGTTAAAAACTGAAAGAAAAAAAAAAACATAGATTTGGCAGTTGAAGAGAATGTATCTCCCTAAAGGGGGCGCAGACAGCAATAAAAACCTGACAGGGGTTCTAATCCCTCTCCACTCCATCTAACACCAACAATAAAAACATTTTCCTTTATTTATAATGTAACATATGGGGGAGAAGTGAAAAAAAAAATTATTTGGCAGTGAAAGTGGCAGTTAAAATGTGTGTGTGTAGGGGGGGGGGAGGGGGAGGGGTTACTTGGTTTGACAGTTAAAGGGCTGAAACAAATGATCAATAGAGTTTGGCGGTGAAAGGGTTAAAAACTGAAAGAATTTGGCAGTTGAAGAGAATGAATCTCCCTAAAGGGGGCGCAGACAGCAATAAAAACCTGACAGGGGTTCTAATCCCTCTCCACTCCATCCAACACTAACAATAAACAAGTTTTCCTTTTAGTGATAATTTTACATATGGGCAAGAAATGTGAAAAACACATTTTGGTTTTGTCGGTAAAAGGGTTGAAAATGGGGGGAGGGTATAAAAAAGAAAAGAAGTTGGTTTGGCCCTGAAAGGGTTAAAAAAATATAAAACTTACAAAAATCTGTGTTTTGAAGAAAAAAAGGTTCATAGAAAGGGTTAAAAATGAAAAAAATATATGATTTTGCAGTGCAAGGGTTAAAAACAAAAGGGGAGGGGTATTGGTTTCATAAATGAAAGGGAAAACATTTGATTTGGCAGTGAAAGGGTTAAAAATGGAGAAATAATTGGTGTGTAATAAAGATAAAATAAAAGAAAAGATTTGATGGAGGATTTCTAAGGCTCCATTCACAATGTTATCATAAGAATAGAGATCTTTATTTCAGCCATGGGACTGTAAGGGTTAAATCTCATTCACAATAACATGTTCTTCCAGGAGCCGTATATCCCTATTAGATCCGTATACTGATCCTACAGGCTGAATTCACAAAGCTCACAAATAAGGACGTGGCCCCTTTAAGAAAAATCGTCAGTTATTTTTCAAAAAAAAAAAAAAACAGATCACCTGACTGCACTGCGATCTGATTGGTCCCTCTGCCTATGATGTCATCGGCTGAGTCTCTATATAGCCAGACGCAGGTCAGTGAGCTCTCAGAAGCTCACAGATCACAGACCAGTGAAGACGTGCTTCTTATATCTCCTGAGATATTTCTTGCGATTTTATTGGATTTGATTTAGTTCGATTTAATTTCATTGCGATTTCTATTGTCATACATTTAAAGCGAGTTTCTTTATTCCTAATAATGAACCGATTTAAATGTAATTGGCTTCTTTCTCTGAAAAACACCAAAGAGAAAGCCAGCAAAGGAGGGGCAATGGTAGGAGGTATCAGTGACCAGCCTGCAGATACCCCAACCAAAAAGCCCCCCAAAATGAAGAGGTTTGTGCGCGGCTGTTTCAGAGCCGTTGTTGGATGTTTCGGTTGCGGCTCTAACCGAGATACTGAGATTGGTAAGTGTTATGGATAGTGATAGATACAAAAAGTACTCTGGATAAGTCACCTACACTCATCAATCAAATTATTGATTATTTGTTTTCATAGAATTATAGAACAGAAGGGATATTAAAGGATTGATAAGCCACAATCTGATCTTTATAACATTTCCTCTGTCAGATAAAAATCTGCATCCTCGTGCCTGTGCGTTATTTATAAATAAAACGCTTTCTACTTGTATTAAAGAGGAAGGAATCCCATCGATTTAACACTTTCAAAAAACATTTCTATTTCTGGCATGTCGGCAATGCTAACTGTCACATTGGTTGTGCTCTAAACCAAACTGTCAAACCATCCAATGGCTGGTGTCATAATGGATCACATGTGCAGCATTATGGCAGTTGAAGATTCACCACTTCAATACCGGCACTTCCCCCCCCTTCCTGCCCAGGACAATGTTCAGCTTTTAGCGCTGTCGCACTTTGAATGACAATTACGCGGTCATACAACACTGTACCCAAACTACATTTTTATCATTTTCTTCCCACAAATAGAGCTTTCTTTTGCTGGTATTTCATTACCTCTGGGGGTTTTTATTTTTTGCTAAACAAACTAAAAAAAAAAACATTTTTTGACCAAAAAAAACTTTTTTCTTAGGTTGTCATAAGATTTTGTTTTCTCCTTCACTGATGTGCACTAAAAGATGGCATTGATGGCAGCACTGATGATGTTCTGACAGGTGTTACTGCTGGGCACTGACTAGCACTGCGGTGGGCACTGATTGGCACTGTGGTGAGCTCTGATTGGCACTGTGGTGGGCACTGAGAGACTATGAGGGGTCACTGCTGGCAGCTCTTGGGCACTGATTGGCACATCTGATGGGCACTAAAAGATGGCATTGATGGCAGCACTGATGATGTTCTGACAGGTGTTACTGCTGGGCACTGACTGGCACTGCGGTGGGCACTGATTGGCACTGTGGTGAGCTCTGATTGGCACTGTGGTGGGCACTGAGAGACTATGAGGGGTCACTGCTGGCAGCTCTTGGGCACTGATTGGCACATCTGATGGGCACCTCTCATGGGGGCTGCACTGATAATCAATGTGCTGATTATCAGCACAGACCCCCCCCCTCTGACAGAGAGAGCTGCCGATTGGCTCTCAGCACGAACCGAGGAATGCCGTTTACCGGCACTTCCAGGTTCACGCGATGATCACGTGATAAGAAGCCTCTGTCAGGACTCCGGTGTCAGGACTCTGCAGCCCTGATACATGGGAGTCAGCGCAGAGGGGGGAGGGTAGAACCTGCTAGGATCAGCCAGCTATTTCATACACAGCGCAAGCACTGTGCTCTATAACAGGCTTTAAAGGAACAGGATCTTCTTTAATGGTGCCAAAACACACAAAAATATATTTTGTTATAAAAACATCGTTATTGGAGTCCAAAGTTTTAAAAGAAACGGGGGGACAATAAATGTTGTCCACATTTCATAAAGACAATTCAGTGCACATGTACAATATACACATAAAGTAGTTACTGTAACCAGCATGATGCTTGTTGCTCGACATGTTTCACTTTTCAGCTTCTTCAGGAGCTTATAAAGCAATATGTAGTTACAAAAAGACAAATACAATCAAAATAAAAAACAAACAACAACAATAATTCCAAAAATTTGCATAAAGAATTTTTAGTAAGTATGCATGACCGTAAATAAACATTTCTGTTATCAAAGTAAATGTGTATCAAAAAGATACATAAATAATATGTTCAATGAATATCCATGAGGGTCAGCACTATACAGAGGGGCACACAACATGAACATAAAACTCACCATGTATATAGAATGTATTTAAGCTAATGCACACTACTAAAGGGTCCAAAACTGATGTAAGAAGAGGTACCCAGGTCACCTACAGTGTCCCATCTGATAACAAATAAAGATCATGCACCCATCACCAAGACCAACATACACATAAGAAGGGCTTGAAGATCAAACCTACCAAGCGTATCCTCAAAACTTACCGTATCTGTCAGAAAAAAGACATAGCGGCCACCAGGCCAGACGGGACTGGTGGCGCCAGCCACAGAGCCGGCCATGGAGCAGGAGGTGGCCGCTATGTCCTTGTTCTGACAGATACGGTGAATTTTGAGGATACGCTTGGTAGGTTTGATCTTCAGCCCCTTCTTATGTGTATGTTGGTCTTGCTGATGGGTGCATGATCTCTATGTGTTATCAGATGGGACACTGTAGGTGTCCTGGGGGATGCTATTGATTAAATATGTCCGCATTCATCATCACGGGTGTTTAATAATAAGAAACAGAAGCACTGCAGATTACTCCACCGCACCCGAAAGTGAAGAATCAGACCCCTTTTTCATTTTAGTGGGTCGGCATAACTGCCAGGCAACCAAAATTTTTATATAAAGGCCATTAGTCATCCCTGTGTCCCTGTCATGTTGGGATTATTTATTGTCCCTTGCACTGGAATTTTGAACTTTTCTCTCCATAATTTGATGTTGTATACAAATACATATATATATGTAGGTGCTAAATCCGATTCTTATTTTTTTTATTGCAGATGTACATCCCCCAGTGAGGAAGAAGATAGTATTTGAAAGCTACTTTGACATACCACCCATACCACCAGCATGGTGACGTTCACAAGGAGTCTCCACCAGAAACACAGGTTTCTACACTGGTGGCGGCTGCCACTCCAGTAACCGGAGGGTCCTCTCATCAGGCCTCGGAATCACCATCAATGTAGCTGGACAAACCAGACAATTGGTTGTTCCTAGAAGACTCAACAAAAAGTCGGAGGAACCCTCCTAGGGACCAGGTTAATCAAAAATATCACATTCTAAAGGGAAAGGTAGAACAAGGGGGAGTATGGAAGAGGGAGAGGGAGGAAAAGGGGGGGAAGGGAAGGTTTGAGAAAGAAGGGGGTGAGGGTTGGGGGGAACCCCCACAGCCCTTCCTTACTCCTAACCTCCCCCCCTCCTTTCCTTCCTCTCCCTCTTCCATACTCCCCCTTGTTCTACCTTTCCCTTTAGAATGTGATATTTTTGATTAACCTGGTCCCATATGGAGAAGACCAAGGCCTCACTCACACGAGGTGTATGAATCTGTACCCTGTGTGGGGGCTGTGTTTACCCCAAAAAGGACATCCATGTGGGTGCAGTTGCGCGGACGCACCCTGGGTGCGTTCGGGGCCGTGCACCGGCACCCACACAGATGTCACATTGGGTACAGCCTCTGCACCCCAGTTGGCATATGGCAGCACAGAGGCTTAGGGGTTAGCCTTGCAGCACTGGGGTCCTTGTTTGAGATTCTGACCAGGACACTATGTGCATGGAGTTTGCATGTTTTCCCTGTGCTTGCGTGGGTTTCCTCCGGGTACTCCGGTTTCCTCCCACACTACAAAGACATGCTACTTTGCGTTGGTGGTGCAGTGGTGAGCATAGCTGCCTTCCCAGCAGCTGACCCGGGTTCGATTCCCGGCCAACACCATCTCCAATACTTGGAGTCCTCAGAGAGAAAAGCGCTATACAAGGTCAATGCGGAGAATATATTAGCGGTGGAATAAAGAATGAAGCGAATGTGTGGAATGTTTGAGGAAGAAAATGTTCCCCCAGAATCTATAGAAGGTGAACCCAGCAACTGATAGAAGACGCTTAGGCTGCGATCACACCTAGGCCTTCCGGTTTGCGGGTGGAATTACTGCAATTCCCGATTTGCTGCAAAACACGGGACACGCTTGTGATACTGTTACTTTCAATGGCACCTCAATCACAGGACAATATTGTCACCTATACAATAAAATCAAGGTAAGTGCAGCGCAAAAAACTAAATAAAAGAAAAAAACAAGGAAAAGTCCAATCAAGATGGAAGTTCCAATCACCCGACAAAAGGAATGGCAGGATCCCTTGTGTGAAAATAGGGGGAAAGAAGTCCTTCTGATGTGCAGTGACAGTATCCTTCACCAAATACGCCCAAATACGCTTACCAGAAATGGTGGACCTCCCTGCCACAGAAGGTCAAAAGCGCATGTATCCCCCTCAGGGATGTTGCAAACCTCCCAGGTTAGAGCGGTCCTCAATCCCAGTGAGTGGAACTCCTGTCCAGCAAGGAAATCCGATCAAGCAGGGGGAACCTCCAAATAGCCTCCAGTAGCAGATGAAATCATAGTGTGCAGAGCTCCAAAAAAGGCAAAGGGAACACTCTAAGTGTACTCCGTTTAATGGTCACAAAATATAAGTATAAAATAGCAGCTCTAGGTAGCGCAAATGGATAAAAACTTTACAATAAAAGCCGATCCACAGACCAGCTGCATAGAGGTGGCGGCAGGGCATTGCAGAGTATTGGCAGTGTATTGGCAGGGCATTGCAGAGTTTTGGCAGTGTATTGGCAGGGTATTGCAGAGTATTGGCAGGGTATTGGCAGTGTATTGGCAGGGCATTGCAGAGTATTGGCAGGGTATTGGCAGTGTATTGGCAGGGTATTGCAGAGTATTGGCAGGGCATTGCAGAGTATTGGCAGTGTATTGGCAGGGCATTGCAGAGTTTTGGCAGGGCATTGCAGAGTATTGGCAGGGCATTGCAGAGTATTGGCAGAGTATTGGCAGGGCATTGCAGTGTATTGGCAGGGCATTGCAGAGTATTGGTAGGGCATTGCAGAGTATTGGTAGGGCATTGCAGAGTATTGGCAGGGCATTGCAGAGTATTGGCAGAGTATTGGCAGGGCATTGCAGAGTATTGGTAGGGCATTGCAGAGTATTGGCAGGGCATTGCAGAGTATTGGCAGGGCATTGCAGAGTATTGGCAGGGCATTGCAGTGTATTGGCAGGGCATTGCAGAGTATTGGTAGGGCATTGCAGAGTATTGGCAGGGCATTGCAGAGTATTGGCAGGGCATTGCAGTGTATTGGCAGGGCATTGCAGAGTATTGGTAGGGCATTGCAGAGTATTGGCAGGGCATTGCAGTGTATTGGCAGGGCATTGCAGAGTATTGGCAGGGCATTGCAGGGTATTGGCAGGGCATTGCAGGGTATTGGCAGGGCATTGCAGAGTATTGGCAGTGTATTCGCAGTTAGTAATAATAATAAGAAGAAGAATATTACCAATAATAATAAAAGTATAATAAATGTTTATAGCTGAATTCCGCTCTGTAGATCTTCTTTTCAATGGGGGACATTTCTCCACAGAACACAAAACTTCTGACATCCATGTGACAAATCGGACCTATCAGGGAGCAGATTGCAGAAGCCCCTCCCCTCGATGGACCAGTTCGGCCAGCAGGGGGGCTCTGTGTGTATGGAGGACTACATCTCCCAGCATGCCCCGCTCTCCTCATAGAGATCTGTGTTAATGTTGTGTAGAGATGTGATGGGAATATAATATCCCCCCCCCCCACCCCATGGTGGCTCTCCGGGGTACACACACTATGGATGACTCCATGAGATCACATTATATTACTATACATCATGAGGAGAGAGATTTAGAAGCTCAGACTGGCACGACCGTTAACAAAGATGGCCGCCGGGGGGACAGTGAGGGGGCGGAGACTTCACTGTCATGTGACATCTCCATGGAAACCAGGAAGTGGTGTGATAACAACAAGAGGCAGCTGTGATTGGAGATCCCGATGGCTCAAGGGAGGAGGACTGAGCAATCAGGAGCGGAGGGGGAGGAGCTACAGGTCCCAGCAATACCGCACAGTATAGCCAAGTGTAGGAGGAGGAATGCCCGGATGTGGATACGTGAACCAAGGCCCCGGACCTTCCTGCACACCACACTGCAGATAAAGTCTCTATTGGGAAATGTTTTTTTTTTTTGGCTGTGGATAGTGAAAGGCAGGGGGGGGGGGGAGGCAACCCGGGGACCCTCCAGATGTTGCAGAACTACAAGTCCCATCATCCCTCTGGGAGTCATTGTACCTGCCAGCCTTGCAATGCCTCATGGGAAATGTAGTTCTAAAACAGCTGGAGGGCGACTGGTTGCCTCCCCCCTGGTGTAATCCCCCGCACTGTGTGCTTTTTATGGGATATCTCCAGTCACTTCCTGTCACAGAGACACAACAGGAAGGCGAGAAGAAATCCCCGATCAGTTGTCACCAAAACAGGCTTCTCCATTGAAAGATCGATCGTCACCATCCGTTTCCGTGACAACTAAAATCTGGATTTCCCATCGCTTCCTGCCCCCGATGACCAATGGGGGGGTCACCCGACACAGTTCACCACTTCACCCCCCGAGACTTTATTGAGACTTTGTTATTTACAAGTTAAAATCTGTTTGTTTTTTGCTAGAAAATTAATTAGAACCCTAAAACATTATATATATATATTTTAGTATTTTTTTTCAGACACCCTAGACAATAAAATGGCGGTCTTTGCAATACTTTATGTCACACCGTATTTGCGCAGCGGTCTTACAAGCGTAAATTTTTTTTAAGGGAAAAAAATACACTTTTTTTTTTAAATTAAAAAATAAGACAACAGTAAAGTTAGCCCAATTTTTTTTTATATTGTGAAAGATGATGTTACGCCGAGTAAATTGATACCGAACACGTCGCACTTCAACATTGCGCCCCGCTCGCGGAATGGCGACAAATTTTGACGCTTAAAAATCTCCATTGGGCGACATTTAAAAAAAATTCTACAGTTTGCGTGTTTGGAGTTACAGAGGAGGTCTAGGGATAGAATTATCGCTCTCGCTCTAACGATCGCGGCGATGACTCACATGTGTGGTTTGAACGCCGTTTTTATATGCAGGCGCTGCTCACGTATGCGTTCGCTTCTGCGCGCGAGCTTGGCGGGACGGGGCGCTTTACTTTTTTATTTTTTTCTGATTTATTTAACTTTTTTACTTTGACACTGTCTTTAAAAAAAAAAAAAAAAAAATGGTGTCACTTTTATTCATATTAGAAGGAATGTAATAGAAAGAAATCATGACAGGTCCTCTTTAATGTGAGATCCGGAGGGTCAAAAAGACCCCAAATCTCATATTTACACTAAAATGCAATAAAAGTCTTTTTTTTTGCAAAAAAAAAAATAAAAAATGTCCCCTTGAGGACCATTGGGCGGAAGTGACGTTTGACGTCGCCTCCGTCATCCAATGGGATGGAGCCGAGTGGGAGGGGCCATCGTTCCCTCCCTCCACTTCCAGCCTCTGAGAATAGAACATCGGATCGTCTCCGCCGGTACTGACGGCTCCGCAGCGCGGCGAGAGGGGGGAGGAACCTCTCCTGCCCCCCCCCGATAAAAGTAATCTTGCGGCAAATCCGTCGCAGAGACCACTTTTATCGTAAAGAGAAGCGCCCGCCGTCTCTGAAAATACCGGGGTTGTGGCCGCTCGCTTCTGCCGTAACAACGGTATTCAGCGTCAGAACACGTCTGACCAGAAAGACTGTAAAAAAAGAAAAGGACCTTTTAAAAAACGTCCAACTTCCTCCCGAAATCAGAGTTGTGAGATCACCGGTCCCGATATTCCATCATAAAATGTATATTAACCCCTTACCTCCCGGGCACTCTCACCCCCTTCCTGCCCAGGGAACGGCCAATTCTCAGCTTTCAGCGCTCTCACACTTTGAATGACAATTACGCCGTCGTGTAACACTGCACACAGAGGACTTCTTTATTATTTTCTTCACACAAATAGAGCTTTTTTTAGTGGTATTTAATCACCACTGTTTTTTTTTTTTTTTTTTTACAAAAAAAACAAATAAAAAAATGAAAATGTTGAAAAAAAAAAAAAAGTTTTTCTTAGTTTCTGTCAATAAATTTTGTAAATTTAAGTAATTTTTCTCCTTCACTGATGGGCACTGATGAGGTGACACTTATATGTGGCACTGGTGAGCACTGACAGGCGGGCATGGATAGGCGACACTGATGGGCGGCACTTATGGCCACTGATGGGCATCAGTGATTGGTGGCATTGATGGACACTGATGGGCGGCACTAATGGATGGCACTGGTGGCCATTGATGGGTGGCACTGATGGGTATCACTGATAGGCGGCACTAATGGGCCATGATGGGTGGCACTGATGGGCATCAGTGATAGGCGGCACTTATCAGTACTGATGGATGGCACTATTGGGCACTAATGGGTGGTACTGGTGGGCATCACTGATGGGCGGCACTAATGGGCATTGATGGGTGGCACTGATGGGTGGCACTAATGGGCCATGATGGGTGGCACTGATGGGCATCACTGATAGGCGGCACTGTGGGACACTGATGGGTATCACTGATAGGCAGCACTAATGGGCATTGATGGGTGGCACTGATGGACATCGCTGATAGGCAGAACTAATGGGCATTGATGGGTGGCACTGATGGACATCACTGATAGGCAGCACTATTGGGCACTAATGGGTGGCACTGGTGGGCATCACTGATAGGGGGCTCTGATGGACACTGATGGGCGGCACTAATGGGCATTGATGGGCGGCACTAATGGGCCATGATGGGTGACACTGATGGGCATCACTGATAGCTGGCACTGATGGACACTGATGGGCGGCACTAATGGGCATTGATGGGTGCCACTAATGGGCATCACTGATAGGTGGCACTGAAGGCAAACACTGACTGGCATCACTAATGGGCACCAATTTCCGGCACTGGTGGGCACATCTTGCTGGCACTGGTGGCGTTCTCATGTAATCAGTGCCCTGATTACACCTCTCACTGTCCCCTGCGAGGAGATGCCGCTGATCGGCTCTCCTCACCACACACTCTGTCAGAGCGAGGTGAGGAGAGCCGATTACCGGCACTTCCTTCTTTACATGTGACCAGCTGTGATTGGACACAGCCGATCACATGATTAAAGAGATCGGGTGCCGCGCCGTGTCCTAGCAACACAGCATGACTGCGATTGCCACGCGCCCCCGCGGGCGCGCAGGAGCGGGCCGTTCGGGTGCGCCGTCATGTGACGTCCACCCAGAACGAGAGCCGCACCGCCTCGCCGTCATTTGATGGTGGGCGGGCGGCAAGTGGTTAATGGGGAACTGCAGTCCGCTCACATAATCTGTAATAAAGAACATCTTTGCCATTCTGAAGCTTCCCTCCAACCACTTTGCATATTATTTTATATATACTGCGATTCTGCCAAATATGCTGCAGAAATCTCCCTCCACTGAGTCTGGCTGCAGCCATTTTAACTGTGGGCAGCTGAAGCTTCTCCCTGTTCACTTCCCGGATTTCCACAGAGGCACACCTCCAGCTCTGCAGCTCTCATTGGCATCTTTTTTATTACTCACCCCCCCCCCCCTTCCTGGCAAACTCTCACCAGAGTGAGAGAGAGAGAGAGAGAGAGAGAGAGAGAGAGAGTGTGTGAGAGAGAGAGAGAGAGAGAGAGAGCTGTGCGTGATGTCATAAGCCTAGACCAGTGATGGCGAACCTTGGCACTACTGGAACTTTTGGAACTACATTTCCCATGATGCTCATGCACTCTGCATTGTAGTGGAGCATCATGGGAAATGTAGTTCCAAAACCTCTGAGGGTGCCAAGGTTCTCCATCACTGTACTAGGCCAATGACCAGACAAGAGACAGGAAGTGGGCTGTATAAGGGATTTACTGGCAGGAAAAAAAAATGTTTTACTATCCAAAGTTAAAACAACAACAACAAGAAGGGCAGAAAATTTAATAGATGGAAAGATGAAAAAATGACTGAAGGTTCCGCTTTAATGACCAGGCCATTTTTTTTTGCGATTCGGCACTGCATCGCTTTAACTGACAATTGCGCGGTCGTGCGACGTTGTACCCAAACAAAACTGACGACCCCCCCCCCCCCCCCCCCCCACAAATAGAGATTTCTTTTGGTGGCATTTGATCACCTCTGCGTTTTTTTTTTATTTTTTTGCGCTACAAACAAAAAAAGAACAACAATTTAATGAATAAAAAAAACAATTTTTTTTAAACTTTCTGCTATAGTACGTATCCAAAAAACAAAAATATAAAAAAAAAAACGTATTCGTCAGTTTATTCCGATATATATTTTTCTAGATATCTTTGGCAAAAAAAAAAAAAAAAAATCGCAATAGGCGCATATCGATTGGTTTGCACAAAAGTTATTGCGTCTGCAAACTACGGGATAGATTTAGGGACTTTTATTTATTTTTTTATTGTTTTTGCTGGTAATGGCGGTGATCTGCGATTTTTAGCGGGACTGCGACATTGCGGCGGACCGCAAATTACACTTTTTGGGGGACCAGTGACCTTATTACAGCGATCAGAGCTTTAAAAATGCACTGATCAATGTTTAAATGTCACTGGCGGGGAAGAGGTTAACACTAGGGGGCGATCAAGGGGTTAAATGTGTTCCCTGGGTGTGTTCTAACTGTAGGGGGGGGAATGGGCTGACATGACATAGATCGCTGTTCCCGGTCGCTGCTGGCTTCCTGCGGCCGAGTGCAGGGTGTACCAAGATGGGCGTCGTGATGTTCAACCGCCGAAGGCAAGACGGAGCGTCACTTCCGTCCGCTAACTTCCGGTTGAGCCGCCTCTCCCAGGTATCGGATTGGGCATCGGGAGCATTTGTGCGAGTACAAGTAACTTGCGCAAATGCTCGGTATTGTATCGGAACAACCCTAGTTAGAACCCTCAAACATTATATATATTCATTTTTTTTTTGCACAGACCCTATAGAATAAAATAGTGGGTGTTGCAATTTTTTATGTCACGCGGTATTTGCACAATTTTTTTGAAAAAAAAAACAAAAACACTTTCATGAATTAAAACATAAATAAATAATAAAACACTAAAGTTACCCCAATTTTTTTGTATAATGTGAAAGATGATGTTACGCCGAGCAAATAGATACCTCACATGTCACACTTTACAATTGTGTCTGCCCGTGGAATGACAGCAAACGACGGTGCTTAAAATTCTCCATAGGTGGCGCTTTGAACACCTTTACAGGTTACCAGTTTAGAGTGGCACGGGAGGTCTGAATTGCTGGAATTATTGCTCTCGCTCTGACGTTCTCTACAATACCTCACATGTGTGGTTCAATCGCCCTTTACATATGAGTAACGTATGCGTTCGCATTGAGCACCGTGGGGCAGGGGTGCTCGGCCATCGCAGACCGCACCCCTGGGGCCTGCGGGCAGCACGAGAAGACGCCCATGTGCGCCCTCCCGGCATTTTAAGCCCGCGCTGTAGCCGTCTTTCGGGCTATAGTGTGGGCAAAAACTGGTTAAGCCCCAGAGGCGGAAGTGTCATCCATTGTCGCTCTGATCCTCCAAGGGCATAGAGCCAAGGGGGGAGGGGGGGCATCTTGCCCTCACTTGACCTCCTGCCCAGCTACCACTCTGACTTCCTGCCCAGCTACCACTCTGACCTCCTGCCCAGCTACCACTCTGACCTCCTGCCCAGCTACCACTCTGACCTCCTGCCCAGCTACCACTCTGACCTCCTGCGTAGCTACCAATCTGACCTCCTGCCCAGCTACCAATCTGACCTCCTGCCCAGCCGGTGAGTGCTGTGGTGTGGAGGTGATGGTTATCCGGTGAGTGCTCTGGTGTGGAGGTGATCTCCCCATCCTGCTAATGACCCAGAAACCATGTGTAATGTCTCCTAAACATCTCCTGTACTATGTCTGCAGTCTCTGATCGTCTCCTGTAATATGTCTGCAGTCTCTGACCATCTCCTGTACTATGTCTGCAGTCTCTGATCATCTCCTGTATCATGTCTGCAGTCTCTGACCATCTCCTGTATTCTCTGATCATCTCCTGTATTATGTCTGCAGTCTCTGATCATCTCCTGTACTGTCTGCAGTCTCTGACCATCTCCTGTACTATGTCTGCAGTCTCTGACCATCTCCTGTATCATGTCTGCAGTCTCTGACCATCTCCTGTATTCTCTGATCATCTCCTGTATTATGTCTGCAGTCTCTGATCATCTCCTGTACTATGTCTGCAGTCTCTGATCATCTCCTGTACTGTCTGCAGTCTCTGACCATCTCCTGTAATATGTCTGCAGTCTCTGACCATCTCCTGTATTATGTCTGCAGTCTCTGACCATCTCCTGTACTATGTCTGCAGTCTCTGATCATCTCCTGTACTATGTCTGCAGTCTCTGACCATCTCCTGTACTATGTCTGCAGTCTCTGATCATCTCCTGTACTATGTCTGCAGTCTCTGATCATCTCCTGTACTATGTCTGCAGTCTCTGACCATCTCCTGTACTATGTCTGCAGTCTCTGATCATCATACACAGCCGCCTCTGTACCACCCCCCTGTACAGAGCCGCCTCTGTACCACCCCCCTGTACACAGCCACCTCTATACCCCCCCTGTACACAGCAACCACTGTACCCCCTGTGCACAGCCACCTCTGTACCCGCTCCCTCCCCCTGTACACAGCCACCTCTATACCCCCCCTGTACCCCCCCCTGTACACAGCCACCTCTGTACCCCCCTGTACACAGCCACCTCTGTACCCCCCCCTGTACACAGCCACCTCTGTACCCCCCCTGTACACAGCCACCTCTGTACCCCCCCTGTACACAGCCACCTCTGTACCCCCCCCACACAGCCACCTCTGTACCCCCCCCCCCACACAGCCACCTCTGTAGCCCCCCTGTACACAGCCACCTCTGTACCCCCCCCTGTGCACAGCCACCTCTGTACCCCCCCCCCTGTGCACAGCCACCTCTGTACCCCCCCCCCCTGTGCACAGCCACCTCTGTACCCCCCCTGTGCACAGCCACCTCTGTACCCCCCCCTGTGCACAGCCACCTCTGTACCCCCCCTGTACACAGCCACCTCTGTACCCCCCCCTGTACACAGCCACCTCTGTACCCGCCCCCCCCCCTGTACACAGCCACCTCTGTACCCGCCCCCCCCTGTACACAGCCACCTCTGTACCCCCCCTGTACACAGCCACCTCTGTAGCCCCCCTGTACACAGCCACCTCTGTAGCCCCCCTGTACCAGCCACCTCTGTAGCCCCCCTGTACACAGCCACCTCTGTACCCCCCCCTGTACACAGCCACCTCTGTACCCACCCCCTGTACACAGCCACCTCTGTACCCCCCCCTGTACACAGCCACCTCTGTACCCCCCCCTGTACCCAGCCACCTCTGTACACCCCCCCTCCTGCACACAGCCACCTCTGTACCCCCCCTGTACACAGCCACCTCTGTAGCCCCCCTGTACACAGCCACCTCTGTAGCCCCCCTGTACCAGCCACCTCTGTAGCCCCCCTGTACACAGCCACCTCTGTACCCCCCCTGTACCCCCCCTGTACACAGTCACCTCTGTACCCCCCCTGTACACAGCCACCTCTATACCCCCCCCCCCCGGTACACAGCCAACTTCTCTGGAGTTAATCCCCTTTTTAATGCATGCCAATATTCTGTTTGCTTTGTTAGCAGCAGCTTGGCCTTGCAAGCGGCGCTTTCCCTTTTGGGTGGAGCTCTGCTTTAACATCTAGGGATGATCAAGGGGTTAAATGTGTGCTCAACAATGTGTAATGTGTGTACTTAGGGATGTTTTTCACTAAACAATGTCCTGGGTTTTTACTCCCTGCTTTGCAGGGAGAAGAAAAAAAAAAGGGCACATCGCTGCTGTCTGTAGAGGGCCCTGTGTTGTTTACCAACACATAGCTCTCTTCTGTCATTCGTTCAGCCGATCAGAGGGTCCAAGCCATAAATCATTGGTCGGGACCCGATAATCGCTTGTGCTGCAGTGAATGACAGCCATCTTCGGGGGCCGCACACGTATGCGTGGGGGGGGGGGGTACCCGGAAGTACACAGCGATGTACGGGTACGTGACTCTGCAAGCTGACCTTTCGCAGTAAATGTACTGCGGTGAGTTGGCAAGCGGTTAAACCCAATGCACCTAAACATAAGCGAAGCGCAGTGTGCATTAGGCCTCATTCATATGGGCGTACCGATCCGTACATTTGTGCGAAGGGGCCGTCTTCACCCACGTGGGACGCACAGGCTGTTCCGTGAAGGATGCCTGTTTAACCACTTAAGGACCGCCCCAAGTACATATACTGTGGCAGGGCGGCCTTTTAGCGCAAAATCACGTACCTGTGCGTGATTTTTTTTCCCGGCTGTTTCCGAGTCTGGGGGCGCGCACGCGCGCTGCCAGCGACCTGCTCCCGCTGCGATTGGACACAGCAGGATCAAATCAGCGGGTCCAGCAGACCCGCCAATCGTTCCCGAGGCAGACAGAACGGTGGTCTGCTTATGTAAACAAGGCAGATTGCCGTTCTGTGACAGGCGAAGATAGAGAACTTGTGTACTCTTACAGTACAAGCACCTCCCCCACACAGTAGGCACTCCCTAGGGACACATTTAAAGTGATTGTAAAGTCTTGTTTATTTTATTTTTATTAATAAACATGTTATACTTACCTCCTCTGTGCAGTTGGCCGTTGGCCTCTTCTCCTGGCCCCGCTTTGGTGCTCTTGGCCCCTCCCTCCTGTGGAGTACCCCCACTGTGGGGGCACCCGAGCCGAGTCACAGCTCCACACGGAGCGCCGACTCGGTCCCACCCCCTCTCTCCCCTGATTGGCTTACTGATTTTGATTGAAAGCCACGGGAGCCAATGGCTTCGCTGTATTTCGGACAATCAGGAGAGTTCCAGACGGGTAAGACACTTGTGGACATAGGAAAGAGAGGGGGCTCAGGAAAGTATTAGGGGGAGGGGGGGACTGCTGCACACTGAAGGTTTGCTATCTTAATGCATAGAATGCACTTTCTGCCTTAACAACCCCTTTAACCCTTTAATCGCTCCTGATGTTAACCTCTTCCCAGCCAGTGTCATTAGTACAGTGATCGTGCATATTTTATTTTTTAGCACTGATCACTGTATTGGTGCCACTGATCTTAAAAAAAAAAAAGAGTGTCAGTTAGGTGTCCGTTTTGTCTGCCACAATGTCGCAGTCCCGCTGTAAGATGCTGATATCGCTAGTAAAAAAACAAACAAAAAAACACAATAAAAATTCCATAAAAATATCCCATAGTTTTTAGACGCCATAACTTTTGCGCAAACCAATCAATATACACTTATTGGGATTTTTTTTTTACCAAAAACATGTAGCAGAATACATATGTGAACGGATCTGAACGCAGTCTGCGCTTGGATCTTTTCATTGGATCCACGATCCGGGATGCACTTGGAGATCAGTGCAGCTGGCCAACAGTTACTGATTTCAGCAGCCTGCCTGGAACGCCTGTGCATCCCGCTTGGGTGTAGACGTGTGTAGATGATCCTTCACAGGGGTGTACGGATCGGTATCTCGGTGTGAATTAGACATGTGCAGTTTGTTTCGTTCCGAATTTGTTAATTCTGAAATATCCGAATTTTTCTGAATATTTCGGAAAATTTGAAAAAGAATAAAAATCCGAAAATTCAAAAGAAGGAAAATCTGAAAACCCAAAATTCGAAAAAAATCTGAAATAATTTGGCTGCTAGTGAACGTAACGAATACGAATTTATCCGAAGTTACGAATGCTGTATCTAAAACGAATGGAACGTAATGAAATAATAATAATAATAAATATATATATATATATATATATATATATATATATATATATATATATATATATATATATATATAATAAAAACTATTTATTATTATTAATTAGTTCAGTTCGATTTGATTAGATATTTATTTGTTATTTCAGATAATTTGTAACTTCGTATAAATCCGTATTTGTTACGTTCACTAAGAGCCAAATTTGAAAGGAAGTTCCAATACCTATAATTTAAAAGTTAGTTATTATTAGTTAGTTATTATTTGGATTTTTCGGATTGTCGTTCCTTCAGATTTCCAAATTCCGAAAAAAATAAAAATACATTTTTTCCCGGCAGTGCACATGTCTAGTGTGAATGAGGCCCAACACCATGCCCCCAGCATTGTTACTGAGCTGTTACCGACCATTCATGGTCACCTAACCGGCCCCTGATCCCTGTGACAGCCAATCACGGTGATCACACGGTAGAGGAAGCCCAGGTATTGCCCCATAAAGAGATGACGTTGCTCCAGCCTGACGATCATCTTAAAGGGTCGTCAGAAAATTGCTTTATTAAAACAAACATATATTAGTGCCATTCCCATGCCGCTTGTTCATGTCACACGGAGAGAAGGTGAAGACGGCCATTCATGTGGCCAACCAACAATACAAGATGGCGGAGGAGCTCCCGGAACATCGGCGCAGTTGATGAGCAGCGTAGTCAAGGTGAGAACATCCTCCATACATTGTCTTTGACCACCACGGGGGAAAGTGACCGATAGGAGTTCCAAACCATTCCTAAACTATCAGATGTCCCCCCTGTAGTGCTTAAAATATGTCGTATTCCTCCATCCAGTCCAGAAGGGGGAGACACATGTAGTCCTGGATTTCTATTCACATATCTGACCCAGATGCAACAACTCCCCCCCCCCCCCCATCCTCCATCCTTCATCGCTTTATCTGGTGCAGATACCCAGAGAGCCGCCTCTGCTGCTGCTGCCTCCTCAGCTCGTGTTTAGTTCTTTGAGCCATCGGTTGGTTCTTCGTTCCGGAGACCGGCGGCTCAACCGGTGCGGTTTCATTGGAGCGGTCAGAATCCTCCTCAGAAGACGTGCTTCCTCTGTGGCCACTTTCATTGATTCTGTAAAGGGATCATAGAAGAAGGAGGAGTTGTACCGGAGATATGAACAGGCAGAAGAGGACAACATAAACCAATCAGTATGAGTTTCCTTAAAGTGATTGTAAAGGTTTTTATTTTTAATTTTTTATACTTACGTGCTCTGTGTAAAGGTTTTACACAGAGCGGCCCCCGATCCTCCTTTTCTGGGGTCCCCCGGCGGTGCCCTGGGCTCTTCCTCTTCATCGGGTGCCCCCATGGAGAGCCGCTTTCCATGGGGGCACTCGTGCGGGCACGCACCCGAGTCCCGCTGCTGCATCCATTGACACGGACAGCAGGACTCCGCCCCCGGGTCGCTGGATTTGATTGACAGCAGTGGGAGCCAATGACACTTGAGGCAGCGGCTGGAGCTGCTGGGATCGTCCTTGACACTGGAACGATCGGGCTCAGGTAAGAAAAAGGGGGCAGGGGGGTGGGCTTCAGCACAAAAGGGTTTTCACCTAGAATGCATTAAAGTGAAAAACTTCGAGACTTTAAAACTCCTTTAAAGTGATTATAACATTAAAGTTGTTCCAAAATTTTAAATTTTTTTTTTTTATTCAAAAAACCTGTGTGCGGCAGCCCCCCCCAATACTTACCTGAGCCCCCTCTCGATCCAGCGATGTGCAGAAAAGCATCGGCTCTCAGGGGAACCTCCCTCCTCATTGGCTTCCGCTGCTGTCAATCACAGCCAATGAGGAGAGAGAGAGAGGGGGTGGGGCTGTGTCTGAATGAACACACAGAGCAGCGGCGGCTCGAGAGCGCTCCTGCTTGGGTGAGTATTTTGCAGACCTCACTTTTTGTCACAAAGTTTTGAAAATTAAAAAAAGAAAAAAAAAAATGTTTTTTCTTGTCTTTCTTCATTTTCAAAAACAAATGAGAGCTGCAAAATACTCACCATGCCTCTCAGCAAATAGCTTGGGGTGTCTACTTTCCAAAATTGGGTCATTTGGGGGGGGTTTATGCCACCTGGGCATTTTATGGCCTCCGAAACTGTGATAGGCAGTGGAGAGTAAAATCAAAAATTTACACCCTTAGAAATCCTGAAGGCGGTGATTGGTTTTCTGGGCCCCGTACGCAGCTAGGCTCCCAAAAAGTCCCACACATGTGGTATCCCCATACTCAGGAGAAGCAGATGAATGTATTTTGGGGTGCAATTCCACATATGCCCATGGACTGTGTGAGCAATATATCATTTAGTGACAACTTTTTGTAAATATTTTTTTTTTTTGTCATTATTCAATCACTTGGGACAAAAAAAAAATAAATATTCAATGGGTTCAACATGCCTCTCAGCAATTTCCTTGGGGTGTCTACTTTCCAAAATGGGGTCATTTGTGGGGGGTTTTGTACTGCCCTGCCATTTTAGCACCTCAAGAAATGACATAGGCAGTCATAAACTAAAAGCTGTGTAAATTACAGAAAATGTACCCTAGTTTGTAGACGCTATAACTTTTGCGCAAACCAAAAAAAATATACAATTATTGACATTTTTTTTTACCAAAGACATGTGGCCGAATACATTTTGGCCTAAATGTATGACTAAAATTGAGTTTATTGGATTTTTTTTAGAACAAAAAGTAGAAAATATCATTTTTTTTTCAAAATTTTCGGTCTTTTTCCGTGTATAGCGCAAAAAATAAAAACGGCAGAGGTGATCAAATACCATCAAAAGAAAGCTCTATTTGTGGGAAGAAAAGGACGCAAATTTTGTTTGGGTACAGCATTGCATGACCGCGCAATTAGCAGTTAAAGCAACGCAGTGCCAAATTGGAAAAAGTCCTCTGGTCCTTAAGCAGCATAATGGTCTGGTCCTTAACCACTTGCCGACCGCCTCACGCCTATATACGTGAGCAGAGCGGCACGGGCAGGCAAAATCACGTACCTGAAACGTGATTGCCTTCCCGCGGGTGGGGGGTCCGATCGGACCCCTCCCCGGTGCCAGCTGCGGTCGGCATTTGGTTAGGAGCGATGACAGACGAGGGGGAGGCCATCCGATCGTGGCCCCCCCCTCGCGATCGCTCCCAGCCAATGACAAACATCCCCTGCCTCTGTATAGTACACAGAGGCAAAGGATGTGATGTCATCTCTCCTCGGTCTGGCAGTTTCCGTTCCAGCGCCGAGGAGAGATGACATGTAAGTGCACAAACACTCACACACAACACAGTAGAACATGCCAGGCATACATTACACCCCCAATCCCCCCCCGATCGCCCCCCGATCCCCCCCCCAATCACACCCCCCCCCTGTCACAAACTGACACCAAGCAGGTTTTTTTTTTTTTTTTTTTTTTTTCCCTGATTACTGCATAGTGTCAGTTTGTGACAGTTAGCAGTGGTGGGACAGTTTGTATTACCCCCCTGTAGGTCTAGGGTACCCCCCTTACCCCCCCTAATAAAGTTTTAACCCCTTGATCACCCCCCCTCACCAGTGTCGCTAAGCGATCATTTTTCTGATCGCTGTATTAGTGTCGCTGGTGACGGTAGTTAGGGACGTAAATATTGAGGTTCGCCGTCAGTGTTTTATAGCGACAGGGACCCCCATATACTATCTAATAAATGTTTTAACCCCTTGATGGCCCCCTAGTTAACCCTTTCACCACTGATCACCGTATAACCGTTACGGTTGACGCTGGTTAGTTCGTTTATTTTTTATAGTGTCAGGGCACCCGCCGTTTATTACCGAATAAAGGTTTAGCCCCCTGTAGGTCTAGGGTACCCCCCTTACCCCCCTAATAAAGTTTTAACCCCTTGATCACCCCCTGTCGCCAGTGTCGCTAAGCGATCATTTTTCTGATCGCTGTATTAGTGTCGCTGGTGACGCTAGTTAGGGACGTAAATATTTAGGTTCGCCGTCAGTGTTTTATAGCGACAGGGACCCCCATATACTATCTGATAAATGTTTTAACCCCTTGATGGCCCCCTAGTTAACCCTTTCACCACTGATCACCGTATAACCGTTACGGGTGACGCTGGTTAGTTCGTTTATTTTTTATAGTGTCAGGGCACCCGCCGTTTATTACCGAATAAAGGTTTAGCCCCCTGATCGCCCGGCGGTGATATGCGTCGCCCTAGGCAGCGTCAGATTAGCGCCAGTACCGCGAACACCCACGCACGCACCGTACACGCACCGTACACCTCCCTTAGTGGTATAGTATCTGAACGCATCAATATCTGATCCGATCAGATCTATACTAGCGTCCCCAGCAGTTTAGGGTTCCCAAAAACGCAGTGTTAGCGGGATCAGCCCAGATACCTGCTAGCACCTGCGTTTTGCCCCTCCGCCCGGCCCAGCCCAGTCCAGCCCACCCAAGTGCAGTATCGATCGATCACTGTCACTTTTCTTTGTAGCGTTTTGGTGAACTGGCAAGCACCAGCGGCGTAGTACACCCCGGTCGTAGTCAAACCAGCACTGCAGTAACACTTGGTGAATGTTTTGAACGCTACCATGCACTAGTTGAGTATTAGCGTAGCGTACAGCATTGCACAGACTAGGACACACTTTAACAGGGTCTCCCAAGATGCCATCGCATTTTGAGAGACCCGAACCTGGAACCGGTTACAGTTATAAAAGTTACAGTTACAAAAAAAAAGTGTAAAAAAAAAAAAAAACACAAACAAAAATTAAAAAAAATAGTTGTCGTTTTATTGTTCTCTCTCTCTCTATTCTCTCTCTATTGTTCTGCTCTTTTTTACTGTATTCTATTCTGAAATGTTTTATTGTTATTGTTATTGTTATTATGTTTTATCATGTTTGTTTTTCAGGTATGTAATTATTTATACTTTACCGTTTACTGTGCTTTATTGTTAACCATTTTTTTGTCTTCAGGTACGCCATTCACGACTTTGAGTGGTTATACCAGAATGATGCCTGCAGGTTTAGGTATCATCTTGGTATCATTCTTTTTAGCCAGCGGTCGGCTTTCATGTAAAAGCAATCCTAGCGGCTAATTAGCCTCTAGACTGCTTTTACAAGCAGTGGGAGGGAATGCCCCCCCCCCCCCACCGTCTTCCGTGTTTTTCTCTGGCTCTCCTGTCTCAACAGGGAACCTGAGAATGCAGCCGGTGATTCAGCCAGCTGACCATAGAGCTGATCAGAGACCAGAGAGGCTCCAAACATCTCTATGGCCTAAGAAACCGGAAGCTACGAGCATTTTATGACTTAGATTTCGCCGGATGTAAATAGCGCCATTGGGAAATTGGGGAAGCATTTTATCACACCGATCTTGGTGTGGTCAGATGCTTTGAGGGCAGAGGAGAGATCTAGGGTCTAATAGACCCCAATTTTTTCAAAAAAGAGTACCTGTCACTACCTATTGCTATCATAGGGGATATTTACATTCCCTGAGATAACAATAAAAATGATTTAAAAAAAAAAAAAATTGAAAGGAACAGTTTAAAAATAAGATAAAAAAGCAAAAAAAAATAAAGAAAAAAAATAAAGAAAAAAAAGCACCCCTGTCGCCCCCTGCTCTCGCGCTAAGGCGAACGCAAGCGGCGGTCTGGCGTCAAACGTAAACAGCAATTGCACCATGCATGTGAGGTATCACCGCGAAGGTCAGATCGAGGGCAGTAATTTTAGCAGTAGACCTCCTCTGTAAATCTAAAGTGGTAACCTGTAAAGGCTTTTAAAGGCTTTTAAAAATGTAGTAATTTTGTTGCCACTGCACGTTTGTGCGCAATTTTAAAGCATGTCATGTTTGGTATCCATGTACTCGGCCTAAGATCATCTTTTTTATTTCATCAAACATTTGGGCAATATAGTGTGTTTTAGTGCATTAAAATTTAAAAAAGTGTGTTTTTTCCCCAAAAAATGCGTTTGAAAATCGCTGCGCAAATACTGTGTGAAAAAAAAAAATGAAACACCCACCATTTTAATCTGTAGGGCAATTGCTTTAAAATAATATATAATGTTTGGGGGTTCAAAGTAATTTTCTTGCAAAAAAAAATAATTTTTTCATGTAAACAATAAGTGTCAGAAAGGGCTTTGTCTTCAAGTGGTTAGAAGAGTGGGTGATGTGTGACATAAGCTTCTAAATGTTGTGCATAAAATGCCAGGACAGTTCAAACCCCCCCCAAATGACCCCATTTTGGAAAGTAGACACCCCAAGCTATTTGCTGAGAGGCATGTCGAGTCCATGGAATATTTTATATTGTGACACAAGTTGCGGGAAAGAGACAATTTTTTTTTTTTTTTTTTGCACAAAGTTGTCACTAAATGATATATTGCTCAAACATGCCATGGGAATATGTGAAATTACACCCCAAAATAAATTCTGTTGCTTCTCCTGAGTACGGGGATACCACATGTGTGGGACTTTTTGGGAGCCTAGCCGCGCACGGGACCCCGAAAACCAAGCACCGCCCTCAGGCTTTCTAAGGCCGTAAATTTTTGATTTCACTCCTCACTACCTATCACAGTTTCGGAGGCCATGGAATGCCCAGGTGGCACAACCCCCCCCCCAAATTACCCCATTTTGGAAAGTAGACACCCCAAGCTATTTGCTGAGAGGTATAGTGAGTATTTTGCAGACCTCACTTTTTGTCACAAAGTTTTGAAAATTGAAAAAAGAAAAAAAAAATTTTTTTTTCTGGTCTTTCTTCATTTTCAAAAACAAATGACAGCTGCAAAATACTCACCATGCCTCTCAGCAAATAGCTTGGGGTGTCTACTTTCCAAAATGGGGTCATTTGGGGGGGTTTTGTGCCATCTTGGCATTTTATGGCCTTCAAAACTGTGATAGGTAGTGAGGAGTAAAATCAAAAATGTATGCCCTTAGAAATCCTGAAGGTGGTGCTGGGTTTTCGGGGCCCCGTACGCGGCTAGGCTCCCAAAAAGTGCCACACATGTGGTATCCCCGTACTCAGGAGAAGCAGCTGAATGTATTTTGGGGTGCAATTCCACATATGCCCATGGCCTGTGTGAGCAATATATCATTTAGTGACAACTTTTTGTAATTTTTTTTTTTTTTTCTTTTTTTTGTCATTATTCAATCACTTGGGACAAAAAAAATAAATATTCAATGGGCTCAACATGCCTCTCAGCAATTTCCTTGGGGTGTCTACTTTCCAAAATGGGGTCATTTGGGGGGGTTTTGTACTGCCCTGCCATTTTAGCACCTCAAGAAATGACATAGGCAGTCAGAAACTAAAAGCTGTGTAAATTCCAGAAAATGTACCCTAGTTTGTAGACGCTATAACTTTTGCGCAAACCAATAAATATACGCTTATTGTCATTTTTTTTACCAAAGACATGTGGCCGAATACATTTTGGCCTAAATGTATGACTAAAATTTAGTTTATTGGATTTTTTTTATAACAAAAAGTAGAAAATATCATTTTTTTTCAAAATTTTCAGTCTTTTTCCGTTTATAGCGCAAAAAATAAAAACGGCAGAGGTGATCAAATATCATCAAAAGAAAGCTCTATTTGTGGGAAGAAAAGGACGCAAATTTCGTTTGGGTAGAGCATTGCATGACCGCGCAATTAGCAGTTAAAGCGACGTAGTGCCGAATTGTAAAAAGTGCTCTGGTCAGGAAGGGGGTAAATCCTTCCGGGGCTGAAGTGGTTAAGTGGTTAAGCAAGCATTTTACTGAATGAAACCAATTCACTCAGTTTTGTTGTGATTAGCTGTGATTGGTCAAAGCTAATCACATGGTACAGATGGGCTGCGATTGCCCCTATCAGTACCATATGATCACATTGTACACAATGGATGGCATGAAAAGGAAGCAGGCCCGTGATTGTGTAACGCACGCCCCCAGCTCCTCCCAACTGCGTCCTATTGTCAGAAACTTCTCCCACTTGAACTTTGTAATAACATTGTATTTACTTTCAAAGTCTGACCTTCAGGCCACTTTCACACTGAGGCCCTTATAGGCTCAAAAAAATAGCGCCTGTCTAATCAGGTCCACCTGAAAAACTGACAGGCGGACCTGATCGGACAGCCCATGTGAAAGAGCCCTTACCTATATTAAAAAAAAAAGTGTTTACTTCCGCCCTAGACCAAAAGTGATGTCGCTCCAGTCCTCCAAGATGGTAAAAGTGATCAGAGACAATCTGGTCTCTCTTCACCGCTATGGCCAGCGTCACAAACTGTTGGATCCTTGCCTGGGTATTCCTGAGCAGCAAGGAGTGGGGGCGCGATCCAGAGGCTAATTAGCTGCTCGGATCGCTTTCATGAGAAAGTGAATGATCAGCTGAAAAAAGTAAATACCGGGGGTTATGGCTGATGGTTTCAGCCATAACCCCTGCAAACCACTCCAAAGCCGCAACATATATACACACACATACATACATATACACACACATAATATAATATATATTACGGGGCTCAAAATTTCAAGTCCTGAGCTACTAGCCAGGCCTCAAGGGTTACTCGCCACCAGTTACCCCGCCCAACCACTACCCTGCCCCTAATTCCACCCCTAAACACGCCCTCAAATTATCTCATGAAATTACATTTAAATGTTTTATACAGAATTAAGTTATAAAAATAAATATTAACAACAACTTTATTCGTGCCCAAAAATGCAGCCTACCCGTGTACCGCCAGTGCAGCCTGCCCGTACAGGGGAAGAGAGAGGAGAGCAGCCGCCTGGTTGATCAGAGCGCAGGGGGAACATAACAGTTTTCATTTCAATAGCTGTGTGTTAACCGGCCTGCACCGTTGTATACAGCCCCCCCTTGTCTGGAGAACTGTGATAGACAGATCACCCATCCCAGGATTGGATGGGTGATCTGTCTATCAAAGTACCCGGACAAAGTGGGGCTGTATATGGCAGCGGGGAACACACAGCTATTGAAATGGAAACTGTTATGTTCCCCCGCGCTCCGATAAACCAGGCGGCGGCTCTCCTCCCCTACGCTGGGAGAATGGCTCCCATACAACCCAGGCTTCCGGCGGTGCTAGCCCGCCGCCGCCCCCAACTCCCAAGCAGCCCACACTCACCAGCCCTCAAAATTATATATATATACACACACACACACACACACACACACACACACACACACACACACACGCGTTAGGGATCATCCGATAAAAAAAAAAGTTACTTTTTTATCACTGTTATTGCTGTCACAATGAATGTAAACATTCCGTGTGACAGCAATAGGTAGTGACAGGTTCTCTTTATGAAGGGATCGGGGTGTCTATAAGACCCCAAACCCCTCCACTGCACTTGAAAGTATTCAAAACGTAAAGATCAACGTTTTTGAATACTTTTTATTTTTTAAAACGGATGCCTTTAAGATGCCAGTAATCCGGGAAGTGATGTCATGACACTGCTTCCGGATTACTAGATCCGACACCCGAACGAAGCATCGGCTTTGTTCGGGTCTTCGGCCAGCCGGCAGACATGCCGGCTGGTTGCTCGGGCCTCCTGGTGGGACGGGAGAGCCCAGGCGAGCGGCAGAAGGCAGCGGGAGGGGGGTGTCACCTCCCATTGTTTGTGATAACAGCCGAACGGCTGCTGAGCTGCATCGGTTGTTATTACAGTAAAGCCGACCATCTGCTCTAGAGAGCAGTACCGGGGTGATGCATGCAGCTGCGTGCATCACCCCGGAAAAACCCCTTAAAGCAATATCGGTCTAGCTTGCGACCAATACTGATTTTTCAGAAAATGCTGATATCGGCCTTACCGAAAATCGGTTGATCCCTAGTATACGTATAGTGATCAAGAAGTGGGTAAAGGTCACCAACATTTTCGAAAGTTGCTTCACAGTTTATTGTAGCAAAACTCTAATACTCTTAATTTTTAAACAATTTTCAGTCTTGATATTTGAGATTGAGGTTTTGAGGCATTATTCCTCCCACTGACTGCACTCTTCCTTCTATACTCAGCAGCTCCTACTCTACCCTTCCCCCAGTGTTCTGTTCCTTCCCACAAATACAACTCTCACCTCCCGATTTCTCGATCTCCTGGACACAAAACTTAACGGTCGACTGGGCAGCAGGATGGTGAGCGGGGGCGGAGTCTGTAAACATGAACTCACTGCCCTTCAGGATAGAGCACACGCCAAGCTGAACGGCCTTCCGCACCTACAACAAAAATCACACACACACACACACGGAGGATCAGATCATATTAAAAAAGTACCCACAGACCTCTGAAGACTTCCTTTTCTAAAGGTCTCTCGTTTTTCCTGGTCTACAACGTACTTTTGGCTTTGCATGGACAGTGAAGCTCAGTAAGCCATGGTACACCTGCAGAGTGGAGGGATAACTCCATGCAGACAGGTCCTGTTTCCGAAGCAACACTGACAAACATGAAACGATCTGAAAAAAAAAAAATTAAAAAAAGAAGACGATGTAATAATGAGATTGCAGAAAGACATACAAAAGTATATGAAAAAAGACATCGCTATCACCGTTGTACTGCAATCTTTGCTCCCACACTCTAAAAATATGTATGAATCTACTAAACACAATATATGAAAGTGCAAGGTGCTACATGCAAAAAGTATCAATTAAAGTGATTGTTAGTTAAAAAAAACGAAAAAACAAAAAACTCCTCCTTTACAAACATGTCATACTTGCCTCCACTGTGTAGCTCGTTTTGCACAGAGAGGCCCCGATGACTGCCAGGTGTTTTTTCACCTAAATGCATAGGATTTTTTTTTTTTTTTTTACCAAAAATATCGCAATAAGCGTATATTGATTGGTTTGCGCAAAAGTTATAGCGTCTACAAACTATGGGAAAGATTTATGGCATTTATTATTTCATTTTATTTTTTTTAGTAGGAATATGGCGGTGATCTGCAATTTTTAGCAAGCCTGCGACATTGCGGCGGACAGATAGGAAGCTTTTGACACTTTTTTGGGACCATTTACATTTATACAGCGATCAGTGCTATAAAAAATGCACTGATTACGGTGTAAATGTCACTGGCAGGGAAGGGGTTAAATGTGTGTTCCCTCGGTGTGTTCTAACTGTGTGGGGATGTGACAAGGAGAGGAGACATATCGTCTTTCCTACTTAGTAGGAACAATATGGCTCCTCTCCTCTGACAGCACAAGGATTTGATTTGTGCGTTTACACACACAAATCCCCGTGCTGGTGCTCATGCACGCGATAGCGCGTGCCGGTGGTGATCGTGCCTGCCGGCCACGCGCATTCGGTCCCCCAGCTCACTTGTAGTGAAATGTGTTTTTGCATTTAGGAAATACCAGCCAACAGTGTTTTTTATAAGGTTACCCAATCACGACATTTTCTGCACTCAACAGATTTCTGTCAGGGTCAGCTAAAACAAACACAAGCAGTAAATGTCCACCAAGAATTTCTTTTTTTTTTTTTTTTTATTAGAAAAAGGCTTCACATATTGTCTGGCATATTGATAGCCCCCCTACCCGCAAAGAACTCCAGGTATCGTAACCGGACATCACGGGCACTCAGGGAGGGCAAGCCAGGACGGCCACTTTCAAGCGCCGTCAGTGTTGTTGGATGTAGGATTCCGGCCTCAGGCCCAACTGAGCCAGCATAGTTTGCTGAATGTTTTCTTAAAAAATTATGGAGAACACAGCACGCAAGTATTATATGGTTCAGTTTATACTCCGCCATATGGATGGGTGTCAGAAATAGTCGGAACCGGCTGGCCAGGATTCCAAATGTGTTCTCCACCACTCTTCGGGCTCTGGCCAGCCGGTAATTAAAAACCCTCTGTTCCGGGGTGAGGGTTCTCATCGGGAATGGCCGCATCAGGTGGTCCCCCAGCTCAAACGCTTCATCAGCAAGGAACACAAATGGGAGACCTTAAACATTGTCCTCTGGAGCTGGCAAGTCCAAGCTGCCATTCTGGAGACGCCTGTAGAACTCCGTCTGGGCGATGACTCCACAATCGGACATCCGGCCATTCTTCCCCACGTCCACATACAAGAAGTCGTAATTAGCCGACACCACAGCCAACAGCACTATACTATTAAACCCCTTGTAATTATAATAGTACGACCCCGAGTTGGGTGGTGGGACGATGTGGACGTGTTTCCCATCAATTGCCCCTCCGCAGTTAGGAAAGTCCCACCGCTGGGCAAAGTGGGAGGCCACAGTCTGCCATTCCTGTGGCATTGAAGGAAACTGTTGAGGAAAAAACAATAAACATTACTATTTTTTCACAGAAACATGGCAAGCAGATTAGACACAAACATTATGGGGCAACCTCCAGATAGCATTTCTTAAGGGGAATTTAACAACGCCAAAGTATAAGGTACACCTATCATATTCCGCCTCCCCCCTCTCATGGGCCATTTCTAACATTATAGGGGGGGGAACTCTTGGACAGGTAACCCTCTTCACTTCATTGAGAGATGAATGCCTAAATACAGGGTATTACTTTGAACAGCCCCTCCTTACTTACACTATTGGCAGCCCACTGGACAGGTAAGAAGTGTCATAATACAAAGATATAAATACACACTGTACACATTTAAGGACATTTGGACATTCTGCTATTACCTATCAAGATAATAATAGGATACAAAAACTTTAAACATTACCATTGTAAAGTATACAGGCAGGCCCTTGCACTACATGCTTTGGGGAATTCATCCATAAATCTGACCAGTAAAGAGGTGGGTATAGTGTGTATGGGTTTGGCAAAGTCAGCAGATAGATGATTGAGGATAGATAGAGAATTGGGATCAGCTGACTTAGCAGTTGGGGGAGGGAGGGTTACTAAAAATTATTTGGGGACACCACAAAAAAAAAGCCTCTGGCACTCTGCATGAATTTAAATCCAAAATAACATTTACAAACATTTTAGGGGGTGTTTGGGGTAAAGCACTACTATGGAGCTGATAAAATACATTGTTAAGTGACTACATGAGGTGAATATAGGGCCAGGAGACACCATGCTGGGGAGGTTAGTGAAGGGCAAATATGTATGAAGGACCTAAACTAATAATTACATAAAAATCCAGCATGCATGAGGACAAAGGGGACATTCACAGCATATTACAATCATGGTAATTAGGGAATGAGGAAAGAAATACAATATATTAGCAAACATTCAATACAATAAAATGTGATATAAAAGGATAAAAATCTTACCTTCATATAGTCCTTCTGCAGGACCTGGATGATGGCAGAACAGGTCTCTGGGATAATGATCCCCAGAGCCTGGGGGGAGATGCCTGTCGAGAACTTCAAGTCCTGCAGGCTTCTCCCTGTGGCCAAATACCGCAGGGTAGCGACCAACCTCTGCTCCGGAGTGATGGCTTGCCTCATGCAGGTATCCTGCCTGCTAATATAGGGGGTCAGCGAAGCCAACAAACGGTGAAACAAGGGGTCCGTCATCCGGAGAAAGTTCCTGAAATCATCAGGATTATTCTCACGGATCTCACGGAGCAAAGGCATATGACAGAACTGGTCACGCTGAAGCAACCAATTCTTGGTCCATGAACTCCTCCCCACCCTGTTCATGGACTGGACTTGTGTCAAGGTCAGGACCCCAACACCAAGCCCCCGCACAGCACGAACTCTACGAGGAGTACGCATACGAAACATGGCTAGAAAACAGTCGGCTGCTCAGACAGAAGTAACAGAACGCACTGAAGAACAGCAAAGCCTGTGAAGAGCGACCTGAAAAACAGCAACGAGCAGGCAAGATCACACAGAAAACTCTGATACGAACTGACTGCACGCACTGAAGAGCAGATACAAACCCACAAGCACAAACTGAATGGCAGAAAACGATCTGAAAGCCACGAGTCTGAAAAAGCGCGAATCGTCTCTCACCAAACTTCTACTAACACGAGATTAGCAAAAGGAGGGTGCCGCGCTTGGTTCTGAACCGGCCTTTTCTAGTCTCGTCGTACGTGGTGTACGTGACCGCGTGGTTGGCGATCGGAAATTCAGACAACTTTGTGCGACCGTGTGTAGGCAAAACATCCATTGGAAAAAATCCTAGGATTTTGTTGCCGGAATGTCCGAACAAAGTCCGACCGTGTGTACGCCCTATTAGTCCGTAGGGTTCAATATTGAGTTGGCCCCGCCCTTTGCAGCTATAACAGCTTCAACTCTTCTGGGAAGGCCGTCCACAAGGTTTAGGAGTGTGTCTATGGGAATGCAAGACGGCAGGCATTGCTTTATAAAGTTAGTCGCACCACATACTAAGATACTTGACACCCGAGCGCAGGAGAGATTTCTACTGCTTATGGGAATGTTTGACCGTTCTTCCAGTAGCGCATTTGTGAGGTCAGGCACTGATGTTGGACGAGAAGGCCTGGCTCTCAGTCTCTGCTCTAATTCATCCCAAAGTTCTTCTATCGGGTTGAGGTCAGGACTCTGTGCAGGTCAGTGAAGTACCTCCACCCCAAACTCACTCTTCCATGTCTTTATGGACCTTGCTTTGTGCACTGGTCCAAATCATTTGGTGGAGGGGGGATTATGGTGGGGGGGTTGTTTTTCAGGGGTTGGGTTTGGCCCCTTAGTTCCAGTGAAGGGAACTCTTAAAGGGTCAGCACCCCAAGACATTTTGGACAATTTCATGCTCCCAACTTTGTGGGAACAGTTTGGGGATGGCCTCTTCCTGCTCCAACATGACTGCACACCACAAAGTTGGGAACATGAAAATGTCTTGGTATGCCGACACCTTAAGAGTTCGATCAGTCCTGATGTACTTAAGGCCGATCTCTTTTGTTGAGACTCAAAAACGCCAGGAAAGTACAAATACCCCCCAAAAGACTCCTTTTAAAAGTAGTTGAAAGTAGACAGTCCAAGGTGTTTAAAAAGAAGCATTGCTGGGTTTTTTTTGTATTTCTGAACCACATCCCGCCCGCCAAATGACGGCATGGCTCTTGTCCTGGGTGGACATCTTATTACGGCCTCCCAGAGCGACTGCGCATCGTGGTGATCGGTGGTGCGGTGTGTCAGTCAGACACACCGCTCTCGGTAAAGAGCCTCTGGCGGAGCCTCTTTATCACGTGATCACCTGTATCCAATCACGGCTGATCACGATGTAAACAGGAAGAGCCGATCGGCTGCTCTCCTTAAAGGGGGGGTCTGTGCTGATTGTTTATCAGCGCAGCCCCCCCTCAGATGCCCACCCAGGACGCCGCCAGGACCACCAGGGATTGGCACCACCCTGGACCACCAGGGAAATGCTAATCAGTGCCCAGGCAGCTGCCAATCAGTGCCCATCCCCAATGCCTGCCAGTGCCATCAGTGATGCCTAACAATGACATCAGTGCCACCCATGAGTGCCCATCAGTGCCACCCATGAGTGCCCATCAGTGCCACCCATGAGTGCCCATCAGTGCCACCCATCAGTGCCGCCTTATCAGTGCCCACCAGTGAAGGAGAAAGCTAACTTATTTACAAAATTTTATAACAGAAACAAAAGAAAAACTTTTTTTTTTTTTTCAAAATTTTAGTTTTTTTTTTTTTTTTTTATTTGTTTAGCCAAAAATAGAAAAAACGCAGTGTTGATCAAATACCACCAAAAGAAAGCTCTATTTGTGGGAACAAAATTATAAAAATTCTGCTTGGGTACAGCGTAGCATGACCGCGCAATTGTCATTTAAAAAGCGACAGCGCCGAAAATTGGCCTGGGCAGGAAGGGGGTGTAAGTGCCCGGTATTAAAGTGGTTAATAAAAAATAATAAAAGTGTAGTACCGCGTTGTCATATAACTTGTATGGCAGCGATCAGAGACACTGACTGGTGACAGTATGTGAAAAAAAAAAAAAAAAAAAAAAATATATATATATATATATATATATATATATATATATATATATATATATATATATATATATATATATATATTTTATTGTATTATATAATATCTTTTTTTTTATAACTATAGCAGCACTGTACTACTCTTGAGGAGGTCGTCAGGGTTTATTATTTTTACACCTTATAGCAAAAAAAGAGGGTTTCATTGAATATTTTCTATGTATAATTAACAAAAATTGATTTTATAGTAATATTCAAGCGTACGTCGCCTTTAAAGTCCCAATAAAGAGGGATCTCTCTTTTTCTAAATTATTTTACCCCTTATGATTACCTAATAAAAATAACACACAAACATTTTTTTTTTCATATCATCACTACTATGTAATTTTCTATTATATTATAAATCCTTATCATATTATTCTTCTTATTTTTAAAATGAGGATTATTCATTTAATATTATAAATAAATAAAAAAAATAATTTAAAAAAAATTATATATATATATATATATATAATTATATATATACACACACTTACACACACATATTTTTTTTTTATATTTTTTTAATTTTATTTATAATATTAAATGAATAATCATTTTAAAAAGAAAAAGAAATAAAATTAAAAAAAAATATGTGTGTATATATATATATATATATATATATATATATATATATATATATATATCAATATATATATATATATCAATATATATATATATATAAATCAATTCATGCAAGTATCGCTTTTCAGAGGCATTTGACAGGCAGTAAAGAGGCATTATGTTGCCTCCCCACCACCTATTTTAAGCCTGTAAATGCAGCATCACTACACTGCAACCGTGCAATGCACACAGTTGCGGGGTAGTTGCAGTGCAGCCTCATTCACCCTGGGTATACCCTCCAGCTGCAGCCACAGCATGTGTACACCCCCAGCTGCTGCCTCTGCAGCTAAAGGGGGAGAAGTTGGGCAGGTAAAAATAGCTCAACCATGTGGTTTTACCGCCCCTCCAACCTGACATGTGAACAAGGTTCACATCTGTGTGGCTGCGTGCTGCGTGTAGGGCAGCCCATTCAGTCCCCAACCTTTTTTTTGAAATTGCACTGCACCAAAAGCACCCCACGTTTTCCAATGTGTGGGGTACCATTAAGAATTAATTGCACCCCTAAAGATCAGAGCATTTGTCTGTGTGTCAGGAACGAGCGCGATTTTGTGCGTGTTCCGTGACACACAGTAACGTGAACCAAGCCTTGGACTGGGGTGCCTCAAGATTGAAAATACTTTTTAAGGGCGCCCCGACTGGAAAAAGCTTGAGAAACACTGCCCTAGAGAATAAAATGGTGGTCGTTGCAATACATTCTGTCACATCGTATTTGCGCAGCGGTCTTACAAGAGCACTTTTTTTGTAAAAAATACACTTTTTTTAATTAAAAAATAACACAACAGTAAAGTTAGCCCATTTATTTATTTATTTTTTATATTGTGAAAGATAATGTTACACCGAGTAAATTGATACCCAATGATACTCACGCTTGAAAATTGCTGCTCACCATTAAAGGCGGAACCCCATGGGAAAAATGAAAAACCTAAAAAATAATGCATGTATCCTGGCAGGCCAGGAAAGGAGGGGGGGGGGGGGGAGCATGCACCGCCCTCTTCTTCTCGTCCATACCAGGCCACATGCCCTTGACATGGGGAGGTGCCTTGTCAGGGGGGAGGTGCCTTGTCAGGGGGGAGGCGGGTCCCACTTACCACTCCCCATGTTGAGGACATGTGGTCCAGTATGGCTCAAGAAGTGGAGAGGGGTGCATGCTTATCCCCCCTTTCCTGGCCTGCCAGGCTGCATGCTTTTTTGGGGTTCTGGTATCAGATTTGTGGGGGCCATGTTTTTTTTTTTCATTGTTCCCTCTTTGAAGGTGAGCAGCAAACTTTAATTTTTTTTTTCAGTTTTACTCTGTGAATGAAAACTTGTAACAGATATAAAGTAGGTGTCATCCCAAATATGGCTGCAAATGAGGAAATACCTTTTAGGTGAGCGTCAAAGAAGTAGCGCTGTTGCACCATTCAAGTGGTCCCCATTCAGATTCCCGCAAAACAGTGGAGACCGGCCAGCAGACCTGGGCACGGTAGGTGGAGCTGGTAGCAGCTCCACAGACAATCATAGACAATGATGATGGACTATCAGGGCATCATTGTTGCCCAATCCACCATACTGGGAATGGACTCTCTACCATCTATGAAGAGCCAGGCTTCCACATTTAACTGAGTTGTCCTGTCTACATTTCAGGTCAAACCCATGGCTAGCTCATGTCCTCTAAGAGAGAGCTTATCCATGGAGTAGAGACACTATACAGACCAGAGGACACGTATTTGTCCCATTCCCCACGACCAATATTGGCATAGTGACCACTGAGGCCTACAACGGCTGAAGGACTCTGTAGCTCCAGGTCACTCTACAACAAGGATCTGCATCTCTAGGTCACTTAAGAATATCGTAACCCAAGGAAAATGAAGGGGAAATATGGACGCTCGTGGGTAGGGTGGGTGGAATGAGAATCATTCATAGAGTCTCCCCCTACAGGACAGGATATTGAAGAGGAAGAATTCCATGAACATGGGGGAGGCATGGACAGTTCATCAGTAGGGTTGGTGGAATGAGAACAGTTCATACAAACTCCCCCTACAAGACAGAATATGAAAGATTCATAACTCTACAACACTGGGGTGTTTGGTTCATATTCTGACCAGGACATTGTCTGCATGAAGTCCGCATGTTCTCCCTGTGTTTGCGTGGGTTTCCTCCAAGTACTCCGTTTTCCTCCCACACTCCAAAGACATGCTACCTCGTGTTGGTGGTGCAGTGGTGAGCATAGCTGCTTTCTAAGCACGACGCCGGTGCTGCCAGGCAGAAGAGCGAAGCACTTCATTGCTGTAACTTGTGGTGGGACTGCAGCTTCTTGTTGTATGTCGCTTCAATTCCCAACCACAGCGCCCCCCCCCCTGCCCAGAGTTTGCATGTTCTCCCTGCGCCTGCGCGGGTTTAGATTGGCCCCTAGTACGTGTATCAATGTGAGTTAGGGAGATTAGATTGTAAGCTCCTCGGGGGGACTGATCATTATCACATGGCCTACCTGTTGGATTGGCTCTGCAGACTCCTCCCCTCCCCCCGATACCTGCAGCTTTCCTGCCAATCCCCTGGACAGGTTTGTCGGTGGCGGAGGGTCCTCTGGGCTTGTACGGCCCTCTGTGGAGACACCAATTACACAGCGAGACCCTTTATCTCCATAGAAACAGTGAGACACCCCCCCCCCCTCATAACGCTAACAATAAAAACATTTTCCTTTTTTTATAATGTAACATATGAGGGAGAAATAAAAAATAATAATTTGGCAGTGAAAGGGTTAAAGTGGAGTTCCACTAATATTTACAACTCTTCAGCATCCCTCACTAAACTGTGCACTGTAAACAAATTGGATATTTTTTTTTTTTTTTCTCAGCGCTTACTGTATATCTGCTGTATTCATTTTTCACTTCCTCCTCCCTGGCCGCGGCCCATCGCATTATTTCCTGTTTGCAATGCCTTCTGGGAAGGGGCGGCAACTTCCTCTGAAACTGCCATTGCTATGGAAACCTGACCTTAAAAATATTACACTGCTTGTGCTGCACTGAGCATGTGCGAGATCTGCAAGGATGAGATCTAGGAAGAAATGCAGTCTGGCTTCAGATGCCCAGAATTAAGATGGCCACGGCCTGCTGTAAGTTTATAAAATAATAAACTACTGCTATAAACTAACAAAACAGACCTTAGTTTACAGACTAACTTTACTAGAATACATTAAGATTGTGTATTATAGGGGTATTTTTATTTATAAAGTATAATTTCGTCCGGAACACCACTTTAATCAAAATGATGCAACTGCCAAAGTGTTTATTGTCACACATTCATGTGCCTATACTGAAATCCTTCTTCATTTAACTGAACTCAATCATCTGGTTTAACATTATTTGTAAGCTTACTCTTGATACCCTGCAGAGACCCAAAGATGAAGTGGACATGGCCCTACCCGACATGTACCCCTGTTATCTAGCAGTTAAAATATCTAACTGGTACTTACGTACAATCCTTCAATCAGCAGAGAAATCCTGGGTGACAGTATTGAAAATAGTTCAACTCCTTATATACTAGGCCCCACAACATCTTGTACTCTGAGTTCATATACCCGTTTGAAAATTGGCTAGGTTGGTATGGAAAGAGGATAGGAAGTTGTCCTCCTATTCTAATCTCCAAGTGGCACTGGTTTTGTGGAATAACTTTATCCTCCCACAACCTAAATCAGTCCCAGATTCATTTATGCGTCAGCTTATGTCGCAAAGTCCCGGGGCCCCTGAAGCCCAATGGTGACCTCCAGAGTTAAGGACAGCTGACATCCTTCAGTGTAGAGTGGATTACAAGGCATGGTGGGCGTAATGCAAGATGAACAGGTGGGCACCAGACACTTTTTGAATGCAAAGAGATTTATTGTCTCTTAAACAGAACTGTGGGAGAGAGGATTAGGGCCAGGACACCCTTAGGTAAATGCAATGTTAATTGGCAGAGACAGCTGGTAGACAGCTAATCAGGTGAAGGCCTCCAGCCGGACACCACTTCTGTATAGGTAGGACTGATGTCTCCTATGGCAAAAATCTCTTAGCTGTTACTAACGGTGAATGTATTCAACTATCTGCAACACGAACAGTTCTCTTTACCCCACATTCACTCACTGTGGGTCTTCACTCAACGAGCTTCCAGTCTCTCTCACTAGACTTCAGATCCACTAGCCACTGGATCCCCTGAGCTCTTTCACTGTAGCACTCGGTATCTTCCGCAAACGTCACTCTCGCTTCATAGCTGGGTCCCTGGCTTGGTACTAACAAATACTCCTCAAGCTTCACCCTTGCTGACATGTAAGGTCCCTGGCTTGGCAATCCATAAGCGTCACCTCTGCTGTCCTGCTGGGTCCCTGACTTTGCACTTGCTGATGCTTTCCCACTTCTTCACCATCCCCGGTTGGTGAGAAGTATGCTCTGGTACTGGCATCAGCTTACTCACAATGGTCTCTGGTAGCAAAGTGGATGGTCCCTTTGTGGCGACAGCTTCCCCTCTACCTCCGACCACGACTGGTTCCCCCGCCGGTGGAATCGTTACTTCTGGTTGGACTACAAGCCCGCAGTCCCAGCCCTGCACTACTTCTGGATAGGCTCTCTGATAGCCTAGCAGCCAGATGTCCCTGGGATAGGCCTTAGGTTTCTGGTCTAGCAGCCCAGGGTAATACGACACACGTCCACCCAGACAGCCGTCCAGGTGGCACAGAACACCGATCACCTGACTCCACCAAAATAAATATCTTCTCCCAGCAGGCTAAGAGAAGAAAGAAAATCCTTGCCCATTGGCTGAGACACCCCATTCACTCCTAATCTGTCCTTGCAATGCCCTCATCTTATCTAATGTCACCAGATACCCGGCCATCTAGTGACAGAAGAAAGAAGTGCAGAAATTCCAGAATTAGGGTGAAATCAATTGACCTCCTAACAATTGGCCAAAGCAACTATCACTTGGCAAATAAATTTATTAGCAACCCTACCTAAGCATCAGGGTGTTACACTTAGGGGTCTGGGGACCCTCTGTCATGTCTACTATAATGGAGCCTTATGTTCTTTTAAACAACTTCAAATGAAATGTAACCTAACACTGTGGTTCTGCTATAGGTATCTACGAATTAGACAAGCATTAAACACACAGGAACCAAGATATCCATATCTCTAATTATATTCCGATTGGGATCATTAAATCTGAAGGCCCTAAAGGCCCGGTGTCCAAATTGTATTCTCATGTACTACACACAAAGATGGACAAGGTGTCCCTGGTGGTGAGGTCAAAATGATTGTCTTGTATACTTTCAATATCCAATAACTTTTGGGAGGACATTTTCTGTCAGTATGATTGGCAGTCAATAACAAACTTATTCAATTACATATTATATTATTCATCAGATTTACTGAATGAGAGGTTATTCAGTCTCTAGAAAAAAAAAAATTTAAGTCAGCAGCTACAAATACTGTAGCTGTGGACTTTTAATATTATACTGTCATCTCTGTCCTGCAGCGACTCCTCCTCTGACCCGCTGTTGACTCACCATCAGTCCTATTCACATTAATGGGACAGCTGGTGCTGCGGCAGTGACACAACAAGGTGAGGGACATGGAGGCAGCAGGTAAGTGGATTCCCGCTAACAGGCGCTGCCATAATGGATCTGAAATGACAGGTGCTCTTTAAATGTAAAGACTTATTCTTGCTGGTAGTTAGAATCTTTAATATTTGCAAACAAAATGAAGGTTTACTATCAGAACCGAGTCAGTCATACAGTTTGTAGTGTACATAAATTTGCAAAGCAATGGGATAAAGGAATATTCCTATACTTTGTTGTATCTCATGGTTACTGTGAAATTGTGTGAATGCATCAATGCAGTGCATGTTATCGCAGCTTGCAGAGCTTAGATTCATTGAATGAGTTTACCAAAATGTAAATATTGCAGACTATACAGCCTCATGCTACTTAACTAAGCTCCAATTCATGCTGAATAAACTAAATTTTTGTATCTTAACCACTTGCCGACCCCCGCACGCCGATGTACGTCCCTACTTTGGGGACGGATATCCTTGTTATGGCAGCACAGCTAGCTGCCATAACCCTGGTATCCCCGTGTTCGGCCGGCGGTCGGCTACAAGATAAAAGTGGTCTCTGCGGCAGATTCGCCGTGAGATCACTTTTATCGGTGGCAGGAGAGGGCCCCCCTCCAGCCCCAATCCGGTGCTCTCCTCTTACTGGAGCCGTCGGCAGCGGCGGAGGCGATCGCGTCTGTCCCCTGGGCTGACACGGAGAGGGGGGGGAAGATGGCCCCCACCCGCCTCCATGACACTGCAGGGCGGAAGCAATGTCAAAACGTCACTTCCGCCCATAGCTCTTAAAGGGCCAATTTATTATTTTTATTTTTTTAAATGACAATTTTTCTTTTTTTATTGCATTTTAGTGTAAATATGAGATCCGAGGTCTTTTTGACCCCAGATCTCATATTTAAGAGGTCCTATCATGCTTTTTTCTATTACAAGGGATGTTTACATTCCTTGTAATAGGAATAAAAGTGACACATTTTTTTTTTAAACAGTGTAAAAATGTATAATATTTGGTGGTTCTAAGTAATTTTCTAGCAAAAAATACGGAAAATTGTATCATACTTACCGTAATTTTCCTTTCCTGACGCCAATCCATGGCAGCATACTAGTGATAGGCTCCGCCTTTCTCCCCTCCCTCAGGACCAATGCTACACAGAGTCAAGGCTGACCAGTCATCTTGCGGTTGAGCAACAGGACAGCAATTGGGTATTTTCAGCTCCAGGGAGGATCTCGCGGCAATATGCTATTGAGAGATGTAGAACCCAGAATGTCTGGGTAGGAAGATCACCAGCAAATTCCGGAAGCAATTTACCTCCTAGGGGACTGGAATACACGGACATACTGTCCATAATGCAAGCTTGCCAGAGCATGAGGGGGAGGCTTGTCCACTGGTGGCCTACCACAGACAGGCTTCTTTGCTTCTCACAGCAAATGTCAATTTAAGAAGAGGTCTGACTCGGTTTCCGCTCCCCAAAGCAGAGAACAGAAGCTGAGTTTCTCCATGAAACTTCAATCAAGCCTACTGAATATGTTTTTCCCCAACTTCTCTCATAATGAAATTCCTCTGGAAGCTGTCAAGAATGAGCATGGTAGTCACGACCACCCCTCTATTCTGACCATAGGAGTCTTGGTGCTTCCTGGCTATCTACTTCAGAATACAGAAGTCGATTCCCCTTCACACATGCACAGACCAGAGATGCAAGCATAATGGAGGGAAGGGGAAGCCGCAGAACCTAGATTGCTCCAGAGTTGCTCCAAGAGTGAGCTCTACTTTGGGGGGTGCGAAAGGCACTCTACTAACAGCCTCTATGCCAAGATCTGGAACAAACTTGTCTTTTTTTTTTTCTATTTTGAATGGCACGACATTATTCTTACTGCACCTCTGGTGGCAGCTATTCTGGTCTTCTTGTAGGTCAGATTGGACATGAACCTTATCCTATACTCTTTTGAGGTTGCAGGTGTCAGCAAGAACCAGGTTTAATTTGGCCAAAGGCCCTTTAGTTTGCAAAATTTTGAAGACAGTCAGGAGGTCTCATCAACCGCGAGAGAGAATCTTTCACAATTAAAATCTTTCGATGCTGTTGGAGTTTTTTTCTTCAACTGTTTACTCCAACAGGGCAGTGTTCGGTTTAAGACATCGCTTACTAACCGGTTTTTAGCGCAAATCGTCAAACAGAAGTCGGTTTGAGTTTCAAGCCCTTAGAGCTTCAGAAAAGCATATTGCTTTTGTTACAGGAGTAGAGCTGCATCCTGTAGTTCATCTTATATCAGAGGTAGCGACAGCCCTCCATCTATCAATCATCTGTCCATTGCCTAACTTTCCAGACGTTCAAGCAAGAAAACCACACAAATTGGTCATTCCCAGAGCTTGAAAGAAGTTTCTGTCCACAATTGCTCTTTTCAGTTCATATGATAAATCTTTCACAGTTCCAGATGGAATTCATCAGGCAAGAGAGGTTGCCTCCTGGACTTTAGCAAGATTTTTTGTGCAGATGGGAAATGGGTCGTGAGCCTCCTTCAGTGGTAGGATGCATCCTCTTCCAGAGGGTTTGAGGCCTCATAGGCGGCTCGGTTGAAAGCATCTATGGATTCATTCTACAGTAAAGTGGCATGCTTTTCCCAACATACCTTTTCAACCTTTACAGAATAGATCTGGGTGCCTTGTCATCAGTGGGCTTCGGAGGAATGACTGTTCAGTCTTCTGTCCCATTTAAAAAAATATATATATATAATATATATAAAATAAATATTTTGGTTTGTTAAGTAGAACCCACCCTGTCAACTAGGATATGTATCACTAGTATGCTGCCATGGTGGCGTCAGGAATACGGAAAATTGTATCATACTTACCGTAATTTTCCTTTCCTGACGCCAATCCATGGCAGCATACGGACCCACCCTTGTGCGTTTCGGTATCTAGCTAATTACGAAGAATGGGGCGGGGCCTAACTGGCCTTTAATTTATGCTATTTCATTGGTCCTGAGGGAGGGGAGAAAGGCGGAGCCTATCACTAGTATGCTGCCATGGTGGCGTCAGAAAAAACAGTTTTTAACTTGTAAACACCACATTTAAAAAAGAGGCCCGGTCTTAAAGTGGTTAAATAGAAAACTATCTTTAGATTTTAGTAAAATAAATTTGATATAAATTTAAAAAAATCCGATTTTTTTTACATTTAAAAAAAAAAATCATTGATTTTTATCCACCCTGACTCTAGGGCAACTAAAAGTAATCCTAACAGATATTTATTAAGAATTACTACATGTATTTACAGTTATTAGTGCTATAAACACAGCGGCTATAATTAAAATGTGTGTTTATATTTGTTTCTGTAATCCATTGCAGAACAGGATGGGAAAGAGAAGAACAAGCTGTGAGCCAGTTAGGTTTTGCAGCATTTTGTCTTGCTGTCAATCGAACACAAGAGCTTACTAAAAGGTCAAGAGAGTAGAGTCATGCTCAGAGCAGTGAGCTACTTTTCCATTTTCCAATCTGTAGGACAGGTACAGGTCAGTCACCAAGCTGTATTAATATATGTAAAAAAAATGCAGCACAACAAAACAATCTATATATTCAAACAATCAATGTTGCTATTACTCAAATAATCTTATGTAATACCAGTGCCTCATTCACTAAAAAAAGAAGTATAAAAAAATGCAACACGAAAAAAATCAATCGTTATAATGAAACAATCGATCTGTTAAATATTATTGTTTACTACTGGTGCCTTAAATAAAATGTAGTTATATATATATCACCAAATAGTGTCCGTGTGAATTGAAGAATTGATTTCATCCAAATCCGTGCAAAAAGTCTCCATCATTTACCAATCTGTGTCCACCACCACCTGCTGTACAAACCGCTTACCTATATACACTATATTGTCAAAACTATTGGGACGCCTGCCTTTACACGCACATGAACTTTAATGGTATCCCAGTCTTAGTCCGTAGGGTTCAATATTGGGTTGGCCCACCCTTTGCTGCTATAACAGCTTCAACTCTTCTAGGAAAGCCGGCCACAAGGTTTAAGAGTGTGTCTATGGGAATGTTTGACCGTTCCTCCAGAAGGGCATTATTGAGGTCAGGCATTTTGAGGTTCATCCCCCACAGATATCACCTTTTGTTTCACTTGACCCTCCCTTCTAGATTGTAACGAGAAGGCCCCATGATTCCTCCTGTATTGAATTGTATTGTGACTGTACTGTTTGCCCTCATGTTGTAAAGCGCTGCACAAACTGTTGGCACTATATAAATCCTGTATAATAATGATAATATTAATAATATGCTATGGCTTGGAAGGCAGGAAGGTGTCTGCTAAAGGAAACACCTTCAGACAAGTTTGCTCAATCCATTGGCAGTCTTTGTTTAAATCCACACAATGGAAGACTGACAGTTCCAACTTGAAGGCACACCACTAAACCATGAGAGGGACTCAAGTCATTTGAGTGGAAGGAATACTTGTTGCTCTTTTGGGTATCCTGTAAACCCTAACCCTCTCTCCCCTGGACAATGAGCCAATAATACCCGCAAGCAAAGACTGACAGAGGGGATGTTGGTCATTCGTTCCCCACTAGTGAGTTGGTGAGTGATTTGGGACAACCTGTAGACCAGATCACTAAGTCCAACACTAGGAAGGCCTGATAATTCCAGTGGCTCCTTAGAGGGTCTTTTCTAACTAAGGAAAATACATAACTCAAGGTTTTTAACTACATATTGTGTTTTAATAAAAGGGTTTTAGATATACTTTAAGATTTTGATTTATTGGTCCTTGACTAATGCTCAGCATAATAAAATTCCAGCTCTATTTAACAAACGCCAAACTTTTAGCATTTGTCCCGATTGTAAACTTTATCCTCATGTTCCGCTTGTCATTCTCTGCTTTATTATTTTGTTTATAGCTTAATAAATTGTCATTCGGCAAGAGGCATACAAATTATCCCTGTTCTTATTTACAAATTTTTAATTAATACCAGTTAAACAGCTGCTAAAATAAAACAAGGCATCCTCAAGACTCATTAGTGAAACAAATAACCATCCCAGCTTTATTACAGGAACACATTTGTCACGCCAGTTATCCCCTTAACATGGGAAAAGGGAGAAATCCATGCTTTGCCCTCGAAAAGAGTTGTGCCACATTATTAAAGACTCGAACATTCCAAAGGTGACATTGTGCTGATCAATCTAATTCTAATATGATTCCGTAGAGACACAGAAGTGGAAGCTGTTGATAAGGAGAAGCGGAGATGAATTGCGGCTTCTGTTCTTGGTGATGGAAGCATGTTCTGACTTTGCTGTACTGAAGCCCTTTCTTTCTTGCCTGTGGGAAAGTGGTGGGTGATGGCTGATTCTCAGTTACACAGCACTTGTAGATTTTAATTAGCTGGACTTAAAACCAGACCGTATCATATCCCTTAGTGATATTCTCTTAAGGACAAAAGAGATTCTTTTGCCACGTCTGCATTCACCCTAGAACTAACTTATAGGCATCCTTTACAATTTTCTTGTATATTTAAATACAAACATAAAAATGTAAAATATTGCAAGTTACCAGCCCTAAGTTGTGGTGAGTACTTTTCTGGTCTTTTTTCCCCTTTATTTTCACCTGGCTATTCAATGGCACACTTTGGGGTTGATTTACTAACACTAGGGAGTGCAAAATCTGGTGCAGCTGTGCATGGTAGCCAATCAGCTTCTAAGACCCCGTTCACACAGGGATGACTTGTCAGGCAACCTAGTCGCCTGACAAGTCGCCTCCCGTTCTGAGCTATGGAACCGTTCTAAGGGGAGCGACGCAAGTCGCTCCGACTTAGAAAAAGGTTCCTGTACGACTTCGGGGGCGACTTGGGGCGACTTGCATAGACTTCTATACAGAAGTCGTTTTGCAAGTCGCCCGGGCAGTCGTGTGCAGGTCGCCTCGGTGAGGCGACCTGCAAGTCGTGTTGCCCCTGTGTGAATGGGGTCTAACTTCAGCTTGTTCAATTAAAGTGATACTAAACACTGTTGTGGAAATTTTTATTATATGGACTCATGTGGACATTTTATTCTAGGATGTGTGTTTTATAGATTGTCACCTGTCTCCCTGTGTCTGATTTAACCAAGGAGCGCTCTAGCAGAGCGCACTTGGGTTGAATCGGGACCAGCGGTAAAACCGTCAGTATGAAAATCTTCTCATGGGCTTGGAGACCTGTTCTCTGTGTGTGTGTGGGCCTTTGCCGGTTTGTAAGTATCAAGCGCAATGCGCTTGACTTTCTGCCTTCAAATGTCTATGCACATTAGAGAATCGAAGTCCACATAAGGAGAGAAACATATTATTTTATCTTTGTGTGGCTACGCTATCCCTTTTGGATAGATATCGACTTTAATAAAAGGATATTGATATCTGCCTTGTTAATATACAGTACTCGTACCGTATAATAACAACACCAGTAGTAATGTCCCCACAGATTTTCTCAAGCCTGTAAGAACAAGTAGAATAATCTTACTAGATACTAGTTACTCTGAGCAGTATTGAGTGGGATCCATGCTGACAAAGATGGTGGATGTGCATGCATTAGGCTGGGCGGAGGGGGCAGTGTACATGCTGCGAGTGGATGAGACATGTACACTTCTCCCTCCCTCTCCTGTGGATGCCCTCCCCTTTAGTGTAATTTCATGTGATGTCATTTTGCATGGAGGTAGTAATTGGCTGTTGGGGGTCATGATTTTCTGTGTTATATCCTTATTTGGTCATATCCTGTGAGGTCACATCCTGTTTGTGTGTGAATCAAAAGCCAAGAGTCTCTGCTCTGCTGGGCAGATGAAGGAATGATGGAGCTGAGATGGTGATTATGGCTGTTTACTGGGGAAAAGGGGAGACATGGGTTATTTAGAGATGCATTATACCATTATGGTGAAGGGGCGCGTGTTAGCGCAGGTGAGATTGGTTATGTATATCCAAACTCTCCACCACACACTGTTTCATTTATTTACATTGTCCCTTCTATTTCTGTATGTGGATGATGGCACTATAATTATTTTATTAAGAAAAAAAAATCAAAGTACCTTTTTCCTATTCGATATACACATATGACCCAGACCTTTCCCAGCCTGCCTGCAGGGAAACATAATCAGGATGTTCAAAATAAAAAAAAAAACTACTTTAAATTGTCATTCAATTATATATTTGAAATCAAATCTTAATTATTTTGTGGGAATAATATAGTGTGGTTGGATTTCTGGCAGTCACGCCCCTCCAGCCTGTGTCCTAGAAAAACGAGAAGGTAAGGCCTCCGTTAATATACATGTGATATCCTGCTCCCCTTGTGTTTAGCTGGTTAGTGGACATGGAGGAGGAGGAAGGAGGGAGTGGGCTGTCATTTACCACTGTGTATACACACACACACGTGTGACTCAATAGTCATATGGGCTGCTCAGATGTGATAGGGAGGGAATGCTAAGTATGAAAAACCACTGAAAACTGAGCATGTGCAGAGTTGCCACCACAGCTGCAACATCCCTAGCTGAATTGAGGACATGAACAGAAGGTGGAGATAGAGAGCAGCAGAATCAACCAGGTTTTTTGCAGAACACAGAAAACGAATCTCATAGTGACTGAGTGAGTACGAACCATTTATTGATAGTTTTTTATGGTGCGGGTTTTTAAGCTTTGACAAACAAATGAGGAAGCTGATTGGTTTCTCTGCCGAGCTTCTACAGGTTTTGCACTCTCTAGTTTTAGTAAATCAACACCTTTCTGTCCCAGTGGGGCAACTCACTCCACTGTATGTATGTAGGAGCAGCATCGTCACCCTAAGCTGCTCTGCTGATTTGGACTACAAACACCTCCTTTTTTCTACATTTCCATTACATGGGGCAGGGTGATTTGAAATTTACAAAGATATCTTAGAGGGCAAGTAATAGTGTTCAAGACTTAAAGTAAAACTAAAGGAAAAACTTTTTTTTGTTAGTTTTAGATAGAGTGGAGAAGGATTAGAACACTGTCAGTTTTTATTGCTGTCTGTGTCCCCGTTAGGGAGTCTCACCATCCATATTTGTCCTGTTTACCATTATCATTGAAAGTGAAAGTAAAAGAAAATCCTGAATTTTGGGTTGTCCCTGGAAAAGTAATAGAGGGGGAATTTCCCCAAGGGGACACTAATTCTGGTGATCTGGGGGTCCCCAAGGGATTCTCCTAATTTGCATTTCCTCTCACTTTCTGTTTTGGCGAAGTGAAGGAAAATCTCCCCAATGGGACACAGATGGCAAAAAATAAACTGACAGGGGTTATGACCCATCCTTACCCTATCCAAAATAAAAATAAAAGCTTTGCCTATAGTTCTACTTTCCATTCAGTTCACTGGAAGCGATGCTGGATTTTGGGCAAGGTTAACCGGTATTTTCTGTACTTGCAAAAATGTTCTTAGTCTGAAAAAAAGAAACATAAATCTCAGCTACCACATCTAGGGACTGGTAAACTACAATGTATTAATACCCTCCACCCCCTCTAACCAGTTGCTGCAGCAATTGACAAAAAGGTACCTAAAAGTCCCTTTTACGCGCCTAAATCCATTGTTATTTGACATGCAAGGGCCTTTGTCTTCTTTCTTATTCACTTCATATCAGGAGCTGCATTTTCGGATGCCTGTGTTATTCCTTAGGTGGCATGGACACTTTCTATTGGCTGCCTGGTGGCAGGGTTCTCTCGGGTCCTTTAGGGCCCTGCTCATTCAGGGAGGAGGTTCTGGAATGCAAGTCTTCTGACAATGTTACAGTGTCATGTAAAGGAGACTGTTCAGTGGTGGGCACAAATTTCAGAGTTGGGGTACAGGCAGGGGTGGACTGACCATTAGGGCACTCGGGCACTGCCCGAGGGCCCCGAGGCCAGTAGGGGCCCATGAGCTGGGACAATGAAAATATTTGCCAGCACACCATGGAACGGTGTAGATAGCGTCCAAACGTGTAATTTATTGCATGATCACAAGGAGAGTGCAACGATTCGCACATGCCTGACGAAGGGGTCCTGCATGACTCCGAAACGTTGCACTCTCCTTGTGTTGTGATCATGCAATAAATTACACGTTTGGACGCTATCTACGCTGTTCCATGGTGTGCTGGCAAATATTTTCATTGTGACTTGAACCAGTATCCAGCTGGTTGTTGCTGCAGCACCCATACTCGTGAGCTCATCCAGGAATGTGTGCGATGGGAATATGAAGTATTACGTGAGCTGGGACAGTCACACTCCTCAAGAAGGTGTTCCATTACAACTTAACTGCGGGGTTTGTCAGTAGCAGTGTCATTGCTTCTAAATACATACACTGCCCTGCGGTTTATGTATTTAGAAGTTCAGAGTCTTTGTTCTGTCCCACCCCTCAATGTTCTCCTGCACACTCGCTCTGTGTTCCCCTCAGTCAGATCCCCCCTTCAGTGCCGTGTGATGGGAGAACCCAGAGGAGGGGCATAGCTACAGCCGACAACATTCCTCAATAAACATATCAGAGCACAATGTTCATGGCTATTTGCATGGTACCACAACTGTATAAACACTGATCATTTAGAGAATCATCTATGTTCATGGAGAATTGTTATTTTTTTATGTGCCAAGGCCCCTTTCACACGGGCTTTCCGATCAGGTCCGCCGGGTCAGTTTTTCAGGCGGACCTGATCGAACCCTCCAGTCTCCCCTATGGAGCAGCGAATGTCAGCGGTGACATGTCCGCTTACACCCGCTGCTATCCAATCTGATCCTGTCCACCAAATCAAGACGGATGGTGACCCTTTTTTCCATCTGCCTATTGGATCGAATGGGATCAGATGAAAGCGGACAGGTGGTCCGTTTTCATCCAATCTCCCCATGGAGGAGAGCAGCGATCTGACAGATCTGTCTCTGCACAGTGAGCGGACATGGTCCTGTCATCCGCCTGCTCAGCGGGGATCAGCAGATCGATCCCCCGCTGAGCAAATCGGGGCCCTTCAAAAACGGACGTGTCCCATGTGAAAGGGGCCTAACAGTTGGGCTTGGTTCACAACTGCAGGCGCAAAAAAGCATGGGCATGTTTTTCACATGTAGCACCCTGATGTTTAGGCAGGGTTGCTCCTAAATTTACCTGCCAGGTGTATCTGCCTTGGCCAATTGTTAGGGATCAATTGACTTCACCCTAATGCTGCGTACACACGATCGTGATTTTGGTCGGAAAAAGATATGATGGCTTTTCCGACGGGATTCCGCTCAAGCTTGCCTTGCATACACAGGGTCACACAAAAGTACATTGCTGCACTTCTCTCTTCTGTCGCTAGATGGCCGGGTATCTGGTGGCATTAGATAAGACAAGGGCATTGCAAGGACAGATTATGAGTATATGGGGTATCTCAGTCAATGGGCGAGTTTTCTTGAATCCCCTGTCCTGCTGGGAGAACCTATATATTTGGGTGAGGTCAAGTGATCGGTGTTCTTTGCCACCTGGCAGGCTGATTAGGTGAACGTGTGTTGTGCTGGAGGCTGGAGTTTGCTTGCAGTCCAACCAGAAGTGACGGTTCTGCCGGCCAGAGAACCTGTCATGGTCGGAGGTAGAGGGGAATCTGTCACCGCTAAGGGACCAACCACCTTGTTACCAGGGACCACAATAATTAGCTAAAACAAGTACCGGAGCAGTATTCTCACCAACCGGGGACGGTAAAGAATCGGGAAACTTCAGCAGTAGCCTCTGTCTTCTGATCATTCATTTTCAGTGCAACTGAGGCTGCAGAGAAAGGTACTGTGGAATCTCTGTCCTCAGTACTTGTCTCTGTCTCAAAAGTGAGACTTCAGGGGGTCTGTTTAGACCCCTGATGTCTCACCAAAGCCTCCACACCCCCCAACAGAGTTGTGAAAAAAAAAATTAAATTAACAATTAGTATAAATAAATTAAAAATAAAAAAAAAACAATTGTAAAAAATCTGACTTAATGTAAGGCCTCAGATGATCCTTCACATCAGATATAAAGCTATGCAACTCAAGGTACAGCAGTGTTAAGGACCAGGAAGTACACTGCTTTTTTATTTAGAAGAGATTAAAGAGCAAGGGTACATTCTCAGAGTGTTTCAATTTCCCAATTCACACTTTAATGCCCTGTACACATGATAGGATTTTCCGAAACAAAATCCATGTTTTTTTTCCAACGGATGTTGGCTCAAACTTGTCTTGCATACAGACGGTCACACAAATCTTGTTGGAAATACCGCGTCAAGAACGCGGTGACGTACAACACGTACGACGAGCCGAGAAAAATGAAGTTCAATAGCCAGTGCAGCTCTTTTGCTTGATTCCGAGCATGCGTGGAACTTTGTGCGTCGGAATTGTGTATCAGAATTTACGACAACGGATTTTGTTGTCGGAAAATTTGAGAACCAGCTCTCAAATTTTGTGTGATGGAAATTCCAATGGAAAATGTCCGATGGAGCCTACACACGGTCAGAATTTCCGACAACAAGATCCCATAGAACATTTTTCGTTAGGAAATCCTATCGTGTGTACGGGGCATTAGATGTTTCTTATAAGATTGCACATCTTCACTTTTTGAGTTCAGGTCAATTTAAAGCCCATCTCTTGGAAAATTTCGTCCTCTTCACACTTTCCTCTGGATTCTGAGAGAACCCCAGTGCTGGAAGATGGACCCCACCTCCTGTGCACAGAAATGCACAGGAGGTGAGTAAAAATGTAATATAGGTAGAGTAGGGATTTTTTATGTCAGCATGTGTGTTATGTACCTGTATGAGGAGATGCAGAAGCGAACGCATGCATAAACGGTATTCCCACCACACATGTGAGGTATCACCATGAATGTTAGAGTGAGAGCAAAAATTCTAGTGTTAGACCTCCTCTGTAACTCTAAACAGGTAACCTGTAAAAAATGTTAAAGCATCGATTATGGAAATTTCGAAGTATTGTAGTTTGTTGCCATTCCACGAGCGTGCACAATATTAAAGCATGACATGTTAGGTATCTCTTTATTCGGCGTAAAATCATCTTTTATTATTTTACCAAAATATTGAGTAAAATATTGTGTTTTTTGCAATTAAATTCATTAAAGTCTATTGCGTTTGAAAAAAGGCTGCACAAATACCGTGTGACATAAAATATTGCAACGATTGCCAGAACACTTTCACATAAGAAAGGGGAAAAGTCATCAGCCTCTTGAAAGCTCCAACACTGATCAATATAGAGTTCAGCAAATGGATTTGGATTAAAAGGAAAGACAATAATTAGGCTACAAGATGAGATTGGAAGGTATGGAACAGAGTGTGGTGTGCCTGGGACACCAGGACTAACCATTTAGCCCCCTGGAGATGTAGTGGGTATATCAATGAAACGCCAAAGAAGGAGGGTGTCCACCTGATGTCTCATATGATGTACCAGTAGACAGGACCTGCAATAGGCACCTTAGTTTAAAAAAAACAACAAACACAGCATATGGAGCACTAACATAACTGGTATTGACTTCAGGTAGGTTTATAATAATGAATAAACAAGTCTTTGGCACCGTTACACAGTGATCCAGTAATAAAGGACGACAAGAGTGTGTTACCAGAGGTTAACTTTTGTTACCAGAGGTGGTGTCCCTTCTGTACTGCTAGATTTGTTAACTTTGTGACCTGCACTGACTGCTTTCTCCCATAGCGATCACTAGAATGTATAAAGTGCTAGAGGTGCCTTCCCTGAGTTTTCCCTGCTCGACTGAAACCTCTACCTGTGCGCCGTCCCTCACTATCGTTTTTTCGTCCTAAGCCAGCCACTCATTCTATGCATGAAGGTAAAAAACCTTCTGTGTGAAGTGCCCCCCCCCCCCAGTCACCCTAATACTTACCTGAGCTCCCTCCGATCCAGCGATGTTAACGATAGCCTCAGCTGTCCTGAGCCAATAAGAAGAGAGTGGGGGCAGGCCGTACCATGGCTCTATGTGTCTTATGAACCCATAGAGCAGTGGCTCGGGAGAGAGTACGCAGCGGTGCCCCCAGGGTAAGTTGCTTTCCCTGGGGGCACTGCTCCAGGGGGAGGAGCCACGAGCACCCGAAAAGAATAGGATCGGAGCTGCTCTGTGCAAAACCACTATAAAAAAACAGCTTTAGTATAATTTTAACGTGCACCCAAATAATGCAGTATCCATTATTCAGAAAGTTCCCCAACAAAATGGCTGTTTAAGTCTTTTGAGAGCTATGTGTCCAGTCAGATAGCTCTCCTTCCAGAGGCAACTGATGAAATCCCCAAGGGATCGATTTCCTTATCAGACTCTTCTTCCCAAGGGAAGACTACCTGCATATGCTTATTTACTAACCCTCTCCCTTTTTACCACACCAATCCCAATGTCAAGAGAACCAATTTGCCAGGGGGATCGAAGCATCAAGTCCTATTAACTCTACTACATAGGGGTTCGATTTAGCACGCCAATAGAGGAACAGAGCATTGAAGGAGCATGAGAAGGTCAGTATCAGAGGGTGTAAATGGGCAAAGCGACAGATGTCTTTAACCACTTGCCTGCTGGACACTTTCACCCCCTGCCTGCCCAGGCCAATGTTTAGCTTTCAGCGCTGTCGCACTTTTAATGACAATCGCATGCTCATGCAACACTGTACCCAAACAAAATGTTTTATACTTTTTTGAGGCAGATAGAGCTTTCTTTTGGTGGTATTTGATCACTACTGTTTTTTTTCTTTGCTAAATGTAGCAAGGTCCGAGGCCTCCAAAGGCCTAGTGGTGACCTCCATAGTCAGGGACAGCTGACATCTTCTGTGTAGATTGGGTTGCAAGGCATGGTGGGTGTAATGCAAGATGAAATGGTGGGCGCCAGACACTTTTAGAATGCAAAGAGATTTATTGTCTCTTGAACAGAACTGGGGGAGAGAGGGTTAGGGCCAGGACACCCTTAAGTAGATGCAATGATAATTAGCAGAATCCGAGACTTCTATAGGAAGACAGCAATACAGGCAAAGGCCTCCAGCCGGACACCACTTCTGTATAGGTAGGACCGCTGTCTCCTATGGCAACAGTCTTGTAGTAGTTACTAAAGGCAGTATTTTAAACTATTGACAACACAAACAGTTCTCTGTTTACTCCACTATCACTCACTGTGGATCTTCACTCAAAAAACTCTCAGTCTTTCACTAGATTTCAGATCCAATAGCCACTGGATCCCCTGAACTCTTTCACTGTTAGTACTTAGTATCTTCCTCAAGCATTACCCCTGATTCCCTGCTGGGTCCCTAGCTTGGCACTCACAGATACTCTTCAAGCGTCACCCCTGCTGACTGGCTAGGTCCCTGGCTTGGCACTCACTTTCCCACTTCTTCACCCTCCCCGGTTGATGAGAAGACAGCTCAGGTACTGTCTTCAGATTTTTCACACTGATCAACAAGGTGGTTGGCCCCTTAGTGGCAACAGCTTCCCCTTCTACCTCCGACCACGACTGGTTCCCCATCCGGCTGAACCACTACTTGTGGTTGGACTGCAAGCCAGCAAAACATTACGCTGCTCTCCTGCTTCTGGATAGGCCTCAAACAGCCTAGCAGTCAGATCCCCCCGGGATAGGCCTCAGGCTTCCGGCCTAGCAGCCTGGGGCATTACAACACACGTCCACCCAGACAGCCGTTCAGGTGGCACAGAACCCCGATCACCTGACTCCACCCAAATAAATAGGCTCTTCCAGCAGGCCAAGGGACTCAAAGAAACCCTTGCCAATTGGCTGAGACACCCAATTCACTCATGTCTGAGCCTGCAAAGCACCTGTCCCAACTAATGTCACTAGCATAGTGCCACTCAGAAGAGAAAGGGTGCAACAAGTCTAGAGTTAGAGAGGAATCAATTTTTCTCCTAACAATTGGCCAAAGCAACTATCGCCTGGCAACTAAATTTGATAGCAAACCTGCCTAAACATCAGGGTGCTACATAAAACAAACAAAAAAAGACTGAAAATTAAAAAAAAAAAAAAAAGTTTTTCTTAGTTTCTTTTGTAAATAAGTAATTTTTCACTGATGGTCACTGATAGGCTGCACTAATGGGCACTGATAGGCAGCACTAATGGGCACTGATAGGCAGCACTAATGGGCACTGATAGGCAGCACTAATGGGCACTGATAGGCGGCACTGGTGGGCACTGACAGACATCACTGATGGGCACTGAAAGGCAGCACTGATGAACACTGAAGGGCAGCACTGATGGGCACTGACTGTTCTTGGTCTATGGAGCCTGCTCTGGGCGTGATGACGTCAAGAACAGTGCACTATTCAAGCCTGCTGGAGTGCGGGGGTGTCGCACCAGTCTTGTGCTGGGAGGATCGGAGGATTAAGTAAGTATATCTCTGTATCTCTGCTCTTTTCTCCCTCAGAAAAAAATTAGCAGGTAACCCGTGCAGTGCGGTCACAGCCCCATTGCATGGGAAACATATTTTTGCCCGGAGTTCGGCTTTAAGGCTGGATTCACACTTGCATGTTCGTTTGATGCATTAACATAAGAAAATAAATGGAAACACTTCAAAATACTTGTCAACTCATGCAAAAAGAAAAAAAAAAATGTCAACTACCACTATGATGCATGTTGACAATAGAATGACAGCACGTCAACGCAAGCTAACATCGTTTTTTAATGCATTACTAATGATTTCATTGGAAAATGCACTGGGGCAAAATGCCTACCAGTAAGTGTGAATAAGCCTGAATAAGTACTATGATTTGGGCTGGTAGGCTTTTCTCTTCATAATACGTAAGCCTGGAAATCCTATAACTTATATTAACCATTGACATTGTTCTTTAGTTCGAAAATGGCACAAATCAACATTTGATTGGTTACTGATTCACTCACTAGACCTCCTCACTAACTAAGCTCAGATTTATTATATATCATTTTTTTGTTCTTGTTAAATTTAGGCATTTTTTTCTTTAAGTAAGAAACTAAAGACTGAAAGGGATGGATACCCTTGTCTTATGCCAGCTTTGACGTTTTTCCAACAAGCGTATTTAGATGTAAATGATACTTTTTCACCCTAAGGGCTCCTATTCTTTTCCCTCAGCCAGTATAAAGAAAGCATTCTTATGTATTAAAATGACTTTATAAATCTTGTATCACGTAAACACCGACGGGTATGTTTTGTGCTTTTGGTTGAAAGAAAAAAAAAAATGCAGGTACAGAGGTCAGGGATACCATTAGATGTGTGCAAATATAAAAAAGGCGGGCCTGCTGGAAAATGGCCCTTTAAGTGGTTCTGGGTCGACCATTTGCCAGTGTTGTTGTAGTATAATGCACCACTTGACACTGTGAAATCTGATTCTATTCCCAGAAAGGCTGAAAGGGGTTTAGTAGGTTGAAAGGTATAACAGCCAATCCCATATGTTTCCTTAGGGAACCACAAATATGCCGTAATTGAATATAACTGCAAAAATAACAACGGTGATATTTGCGTGGACTCAACGATTCAGCTTCAAGTTAAAAAAGACAGAAAGAAAAAAAATTCTGATGGGCATTAGCATGATAACGCTAAGAAAATATTGAGATGAAAAACATTTTTTTGGTTGACCATTTTCTTTTTAATTTTATTTAAGTTACAGGGGATCTTGTTTCATTGGTATGCGAATCATTCCCCTGGGGCTGAAGAGGGAGACATTAATGGTGCTGCTACTGTACATCTGGAATAAAGCAAAAGGATTAAAGGATCATTCCACCTGGAGTAAATTTTCATGGAATAAATATAGCCCAACCAAAACAGAATTTTACTTGATTACCTTATCTTTATACTTTTGACTTTATTTCCAATAGATTTCTCTGCTGTGTATAAAATGTATTTTTTTTTTTTTTTTAGGAGGGTACTGCTGATCCAATTTGTCAGAGATTGCTACATATGCCTCCATTGGGGTGAGTTCATTTTCTGTAGTCATTGGGACAGAAAGTGAGGATACATATCTCCATTTGGGACATACAGTAAGTGGAGGAAGCAAAAAATGGACTACAAGTGTGAAGAAGTCACCACACTTGTGCTCTATTGAGATCCTCTTCTGGGGTGGCAGATGGGACTTTTAGTCTTTCTATTCTCAGATCCTGTGATGATGCATTTGTAAATGGATTTCACACACCGCAGCACCGAATTTAAAGAAAATATGGGTCCAGCATGAAACATGGTCCCAAGGGTGGGGACTAAGCCTTTACATCAGTGGCGGTCTGTCCATTGGGGCCCGGATGCCTCCCCCTTTCTCCAGGCCCCCCCCCTATATGCAATGGATGGCCGCCGTGGCCACCCCCTATTCATGCGTCTGGCCCCTTTCAGGGCACCAGGCACATGAATTACGGCGGCAGGTTCTTTTTTTTAAGCACCTGATTAGAGCCGGAGGCTCTAATAAGCTCCAAAATAGGGTTGGTTCTGGTCGCAGAGTGCGACCGGAGCCCAGCCAGGTGTGTTACAACAGCGAATGAATATTTGCTGTTGAAACAACAATCCTCAATCCGGCCAATTAGAAGCGGGTGTGAAACCCATTTCCCGATTGGCCAAAAACACAGGCTTTCCTATTGGATGCCTAGGAGGAGGAAGGAGGATCACACTAGGACACGCTGCGGCCGCCCATAGGACACGATGCCTGCCTGCCTGTCCACTACCTAGATGAGGTAAGTGCCGGGCTTACCCTATTCGTCTGACCGGCGGGGGGGGTCGTGAGTGCCGCTAACCGACTCGGGGGGGTGTTTGTTTGCCCCCCCCCCAAAAAAAAACCCATCAGCCTCCACTGCTTTACATACTAGCAGAGTAAGCACCTAAATGTGACATAGTATCACCTTCTTGCAATCTCTGTCCAGCATGGCTGGAGTGTCCATGGAAGAAGCAATGTAAGTACCTGAATGTGACCTGGTATCAGCCTCTTGCACACCCTGTACAGCAGTGGTCATCAACCCTGCCCTCAGGACCCACTAACAGGCCAGGTTTTATGTATTACCTTGGGGAGCTGCAGACTAGAATACTGGAATCACTGAGCAGCAAATGATATCACTTGTGATGTATTTCAGTTAACTTGCAAACCTGACCTGTTAGTGGGCCCTGAGGACAGGGTTGATGACCACTGGTGTACAGCATGGCTGGAGTGTGCGTGGAAGAAGCTTCACAGAGAGCCAATCAATTAAAGTCGTTCTAAAGGCAGAAGGACAGAGAAAGACAGAGAAATGAGCTCATCACTGTGCTGCTTCACCTTTCACTGTCCAGTCACAGGCTGGGGGTGGGTCCAGGATGACCAGGGCTCCAAGGAAGTGGCTTGGATGACACTGGCCATCAGACTAAGGACATCTAGTGGCAGAAAAAAAGTAGTATGGGGGAAATCTCAGTACTGAAGGTGTATATTATTGTAAATGCTGATTTTGATATTTTGTCTTTTACACAGCTAATCATTTGCAGTAACTGTGAGGGGTGAGCTGATGGAGAAAGTAAAATTTCCGTGGATAGGTAAAGACTGGATAGGCTTCCCTCATAATCATATTCGTTTTGAGAGAGATGACCACCTCCACTCACTAATAACAGCATGACAGAAATGACATCACATCCTTATGGAGAGAAGGTTTGTCAGTAAGCTCCTATTCAATGGACGGGAAGACCACTCACATGCTTCTCAGATGCTTGGTTTAAAAGTCCTCAGGGAGAGTCTGGCCTCTACTTCCCATCAAGTCACAACAATTAAAGTCCTATTACGGGCTTCATTGGAATTCCCCAGGCCGTCTAGTGAACCTGTCCTCTAAACTTTTATATATAAAAAGTCAGTCTGAGAGAAGACTACACAATATGCTTGCACACCACAACTACTTCTATCCCAAGGGTTTTTGTGAATCACATCATCACAAAAAATATATATTCATAAAAACATATTTATTGTTTACAGAGACAGATTGGTCTAGCCACCAAACAACCCTGCTGTGCCAGGTAGTGAAGCAGGTAGAATGCCTGAAAAAAGAAAGGGGTGGACAGGGCCTAATGAGTTCACATATAACAAAAATAAGTAAATAAATAAAATATGATAAAATAATATAATAAAAATAAAATAAAAATGAACCTAATTCCAACAAACCCACATATATACAGTGCCTTACAAAAGTATTCACTCCCTTGGCTTTTTACCTATTTTGTTACACTACAGCTTTTAGTTCAATGTTTTTTTAATCTGAATTATATGTGATGCATCAGAACACAGAAGGCTAAGTTGGTGAAGTAATATTAGAAAAATATATACATAAAACTATTTTTCAGAAATAAAAAACAGATAATTGGCATGTGCGTATGTATCCACTCCCTTTATTATAAAGCCCATAAAAAGCTCTGGTACAACCAATTACCTTCAGAAGTCACATTAGTGAAATGATGTCAAGCTATGTGCAATCTAAGTGTCACATGATCTGTCATTACATAGACACACCTTTTTGAAAGGCCCCAGAGGCTGCAACACCTAAGCAAGAGGCACCACTAACCAAACACTGCCATGAAGACCAAGGAACTCTCCAAACAAGTAAGGGACAATGTTGTTGAGAAGTACAAGTCAGGGTTACGTTATAAACAAATATCCAAATCTTTGATGATCCCTAGGAGCACCATCAAATCTATCATAACCAAATGGAAAGAACATGGCACAACAGCAAACCTGCCAAGAGACGGCGCACACCAAAACTCACGGACCGGGCAAGGAGGGCATTACTCAGAGAGGCAACACAGAGACTTAAGGTAACCCTGGAGGAGCTACAGAGTTCCACAGCAGAGACTGGAGTATCTGTACATAGGACGACAATAAGCCGTACGCTTCATAGAGTTGGGCTTTATGGCAGAGTGGCCAGAAGAAAGCCATTACTTTCAGCAAAAAACAAAATGGCACATTTTTAATTTGTGAAAAGGCATGTGGGAGACTCCCAAAATGTATGGAGGAAGGTGCTCTGGTCTGATGAGACTAAAATTAAACTTTTTGGCCATCAAAGAAAACGCTATGTCTGGCACAAACCCAACATATCACATCCCCCAAAGAACACCATCCCCACAGTGAAACATGGTGGTGGCAGCATCATGCGGTGGGGATGTTTTTCAACAGTTGGGACTGGGAAACTGGTCAGAGTTGAGGGAAATATGGATGGTGCTAAATACAGGGATATTCTTGAGCAAAACCTGTACAACTCTGTGTGTGATTTGAGGCTAGGACGGAAGTTCACCTTCCAGCAGGACAATGGCCCCAAACACACTGCTAAAGCAACACTTGAGTGGTTTAAGGGGAAACATGTAAATGTGTTGGAATGGCCTAGTCAAAGCCCAGACCTCAATCCAATAGAAAATCTGTGGTCAGACTTAAAGATTGCTGTTCACAATCGCAAACCAACTTGAAGGAGCTGGAGCAGTTTTGCAAGGAGGAATGGGCAAAAACCCAGTGGTAAGATGTGGCAAGCTCATAGAGACTTATCCAAAGTGATTTGGAGCTGTGATAGCCGCAAAAGGTGGCTCTACAAAGTATTGACTTTAGGGGGGGGTGAATAGTTATGCACATTGACTTTTTCTGTTATTTTGTCCTATTTGTTGTTTGCTTCACAATAAAAAAATAAATCTGCAAACAATCCATGTTAATTCCAGGTTGTAAGACAACAAAACACGAAAAATGCCATGGGGGGTGAATACTTGTGCAAGGCACTGTATTAGTCCTCAAATGGCCAAATGAGTACCATGAAATATGACATTTTAAAAATATGTATAGTAGATAAAAATGTAAAAAATATATGTGGATAGGTATGAATTAACTTATTAAGATAACAAGAACCACAACTGGAACCAATGTGCAAATGCAGATATCCATGAAGCAAGTGCATATCAAATAGGTGTAGCTCATGTAATGAAGGCTGAAAGCCTACCCACCTGGTTGCAGGATAATGAATGCTACTGATGAATAAGTCAAATCATAATCTGTAACATGGCAATGCTAAACACTTAATAAGTGAACTCCCCAAATAGTGTAATAAAAACCAATGAAACATGAAAAAATATAAAAACAAATATAAAAATGGCCCAAGTAGATTGTGAGTATAAAGTGTCCCGTGAAAAATGTATATATGAATCACCAATAAAAAAACAGAGAGAGAACACAGGGAACACTAAGATCCTATAGCCCCAAATGGCAGCCGTTCTCCACCGCTCTGCTCACAACGAAATGTAGGAAGCAGAAAAGGACACGTCCCAGGCTATAAATAGCCTGATATAAAAAAGTGAAGGATAGATCCAAGGAAAGATCCAAGCTTACTCACCAGCCAGCCCGCTGATAACTGAATCAACCTATCTAACATTATGCGTTAAAACAGGAGTTTAGTCCGTACGCATTTGCAATTACATGCGTAAGCCACAGAGCCTCGCCACGGCACCCTGGTATCTGTGGTCCTATCACTAGCTTATGAGTGACTCCACAATGGAAGCACATGCATTCTGATGGATAGGTGGAGGTCAGGTGGACTGAAGGGAGCCCGCTCCTTCTTAAAGGTACAGAGGAACACTGAACACCCAGCAAATCACACAATGGCTGCAAAGGTGTCAGTGCCTGACCAATATAACCTACTCATCAGAATGCAAGTACTTCCACTGTGGAGTCACTCATAAGCTAGTGATAGGACCACAGATGCCAAGGTGCCGTGGTGAGGCTCCCCTATCCTCCCAGCATCACCATGGCGCGGACTGCGCCATTGGGCTCAGATCAAAAGGGGAGGGTAAGCATGGACACCCCCACCCTTGCAACCTGGCCAGATGGTCTCTCCCATCACAGACCCGGCAGGAAGCGTCCCAGAAGAACTGAGCCCACCAGGGAAATACGGACCAACAAAGTGAAGCTAAACTGCAGAGGGGCACAGAAGAGGTTTTGTGGCTAATAGATATAATAAAGCAGAACTACACCCATTGATTCCCAGGCTGCCAGGAATGCTAACTGTTCCATTTGCTTGTGCTCTTAACCAAACTGTCAAACTATCAAATTACTGGTGTCATAACTGATCACATGTGCAGCACCATGGCAGTTGCAGATCAAACAGAGGCCAAGATGGCAGCTTCTTTGGCTGAAAAGGATAGGAGGGTTTAGTTCTGCTTTAAAGCGGAAGATAAGGCCAACTATATCTACTGTATTCTTCAAAATGTTCCCAGGGCTTTTTTTCTCACAAAATAGGTTCAGGAACTCAGGAACCATAAAAACCCAACACACACACCCTCTGAACCACATCAAATAGTGAGTGTGGTCAAATTTCACCAACAGTGGAAGGGTCTTAAAGGGGCATTAAATACCATGAGTCCAATATATAGAAAGTGCAGAGTTTGGGGGGGGGGGGGGGGGTGTTACACACAGAGTGCAGAGTTCAGGGGTGTGCTACGTACATTGTGAAGAGTTCAGGGGTGCACTGCATAGAGAGTGCAAAGTTTAGGGGTGCACTACACAGAGTGCAGAGTTCAGCTGCTTACCTCTGCATCCCCCATTCACATTAAACTTATCACCCCTCTTCAGCTCTGATTTCTGTATGCAGCTCCTTTTCCACTGCCCTCATCTTCTCCCTCCCTCCTTAAAAGCTCCTCCATCTTCCACGTGTCTTACTTGTGTTGCTGTATTAAGCACCCAGCCGGCTCTAGTATCTTCCTTCACCTTCCTCCGGGCGGGGATCATACAGTGGGGGTGTCGGGATCTGCACTGCACCCCGGGCACCTGCACCTCCCTTGTCCCTATCCTGCACCCACTCAGGAGATGAGATCTGTGGAAGCCGTTAGGAGACAAGCTGTCACTTGTCAACACAGAAGCCTCCCTTCTGTGTTTATAAGTGATAGTGGTGAGCAGGGAGCAGAGGGTCTAAGAGGTGGTAAGAGGTGGTGGAACTGAGTTCCACAAAGTTTCAGCTGAAAAAAAAAGCCCTGAATGTTCCCTTACCCCTCCTCCTACTAATCCTGCCTACCCTGTTGTAAGGAAAGGCTTGACAATAGACTAACTACAGCGCAAACATAAATGGAAGCATAAGTCATTTATATAAAACAATAATAAAAAAACATACATCTAAGTAAGCAGATGACTGTCTAAGGTGAGAAAGCCGCTGTGGCCGGTGTGGCCCTCTGGCTGGCAGAACTGGCTGTCATGCACAGATTGCCCGAAGCCACCAAGGGGGTCGGAGGTGGTAGCGGTCCTTTAGCCAGAGCAACAAGCCACAAGGGTGTAAGGTGCGTATAAGATGTTTGCGCTGCAGCTCCCCTTCTGTTTTTCCACATGTCCTGATGATCTTCCCTGGTCTGAAGAGCCCTGCTGCACCATGAATGGAGCCTGAACCCATCCTTCCATTCCTGATCACATCCATCCCAGTGATCCATCCTGCCATGGTCCCTCTACAAGGCTGCTGTCCTTTGCATCCCTTTTTGGTTTTCTTCATGTGAATCCAGACCCTAAGGAGCACTGTGGGTAGATCCAGTGGCGGCTGGTGCTGGGGGGGGCATGAGACAGACCTGACCACAGACATCCTATATCCCACCCCCCATCGCTCCAGCCTGCCACTTCACACTAACCCTCCCCCCCATCACTCGAACCTGTCACCGCACACCATACCCACACCTCCCACCCTGGTTCACCCTCTGGCCCGCCAGGCCCCCCATCAGCCTTGCACTTACCCCATGCAGGTCACAGCTGCGGCGGTGGCTTCCCCCCTCCAACTTGTACTGGGCAACGCTTCTCCTCCAGACCAATGGGATCTTAGGACTCCCGGCCAATGGGGTCTCATGACCCGCTTTCTGATTGGCCCTTTTTTAAAGCCAATTAGAGCCTCAGGCTCTAATCACGTGCTTCAAAGAAAAAAAATACCCCATTGGAATCCATTCGTCTGGTGCCCAGCATGTAGATTAGGGAACGGGCGCATAGATTAGGGGGGCGGCGCCTACACATGGACCACTGAGTAGATCTCTCCCTACAGACCAAAATACTTTGTTTTTTTTAATCTTCTTCGAACATTTCATGTCTATGAACAATTGAGCGCAGAGAGACTTGTTTTTCTTTTGACGATAGACAAGATGACTCCTCTGGACGGACTTCTGTGCACAAGCTAATACATGTTCCCTTTCGTGCTTGAAGGAATTGGGCACTGGCTAATGCATATGAACATACGTGTGTGCACTTGCGCATCATGCACCTATGACAGATGTTAAACAGGCTATTTAAACTTGGCCAGTGCTTAGTATCAGTGCTGCTTTGTCTTCAGCTTCCTGTGCATCCTCTGACCCTGTGGTTGTGTATGCGGATTACAGTTGCTGACCCCGCTTGTCTTGACCACTCTCTGAACTCCACCTGCACCAAGCTGAGAGGTTAATAGGAAGAGATAGCCTGCAGAGCATCATTATGTAGGTCACATTCTAAAGTGGTGTATGCCCTTTGGGGTAGGCCAGATATAGGCCCCAGAGGGAAACCCATTTCAGGGGACCTTCAACTGCAGAAAATGGAAGTGCTGCTCGGCATCCCCAAGTTAACGTTGAGACCATTCAGAAATATTGATGTCTGGAGAAAAGAGGAAGAGGTGTACTTCTGTGTTGGGAAGAACTTTGCACTTTGTTTATGCTTCATGCATTAAAAAGCTATTGTGTGGACATCCCTTTATTTCGTGAGGTGAGCCTCTAGCTGAGAGCTTGTGAATAATCAAGATGTTGGAATTCCTTCCCTTTACAGGCGTACAGTACTACATCTTGTTCCTGTTTCAGAAGAAAGATGGGAGGTGCCCTTGGCTGGTATGACTGTAGCCTGCTAATCATGTGTCCAGCATTCATATCTGCTGACAAGGAGAAGAGAGATGAGAAATGACCTCAATGATCTGCTCATTGTCCAATCACAGGCTGGGATCAGGGGAGAGACCTAGCTACTGTATATTGCTTATCTGTAGCAGAGAAAGGTCAGGTCAACAAGCTGGCTCTGCTGTCTATCATGACCACAAATCCTTTGGCAGGTTAAGGCTCATTTACAATTGCTTTGTCAAATGCAGATCGCTCTGCAGAGAGCATTTGACAAGCAGTGAGGGGGTGTTGAATTGCCGCCTCACCACCTGGTTTACCCCTTGAACCCCACACTTACGAGCTGTAGGGTGGTTGCAGAGCCGCCCTCCATCACTTGAATGGGTCATGTTCATCAGGCGGTAGCACCTTCTGAAAGCAAATGGGTATAATTCCTGCTGCGGCCATGAAGCAAAACATTGTGGCCACAATATGTATATGACAGCCGCTGCCTCTGCAGCTAAAGAGGGGAAGCGGTTGGTGGGGCAGTAAAAGCACGGCTCAAACACAGGTTTTACAGCCCTTCAGCCGCTAGTGTGAATGAGCGCTAAGATAGCTTTCTTATATGCACTGAGGGTTGAGGTCTCATTTACAGTGTTGTGTTCAATTGCATCCCCATACTTAAAACAGTGTCTTCAGGGCAGTGTGTTTTGACAGATATGAAAGATATCACAACACAAAAAGACAAACTTACCCAGCACACTCAGGGCCATCTTTAATATTGAATGGACCCTGGGCAAACATTTTCTTGGGCCCCCACCCTCAGTACAAGGCCCCCCTCTCCACTATGTATAGACCCCTTCCTTAAAGCGGGGGTCCACCTATCTATCAGTTTTTTTTTTTTGGAGTTCATTCACACACTTTTCTTCTCATGATTATCTACTCACATGTTCTGTGTAATAAGGCCGCCTGTGTCCAATTTTGTTGTAAAGAATAACTTATAAAATTCACCGAAGGCGGTTTCCATCTTCATTGTGGGCATTTGAAGCTCACAAGCATGTATTTCCTGGATGCGCTCCCAGCATTCACCGAGATGTTGTGATGACGCTGTTGCACAATGCATGCTGGGAAGCCTGAGACTAGCTCCCAGGGGACTGTGGGAGGTCTGGGAGAGGCTAGAAACACGCCTACTCCCATGGGAGGAAAACCAGGCAGTGCTAAGAAGATTAGAAAAAAAAAGGTAATTACGGCGATTTAAATTTTTTTACACAGCATGTCAGCATCTAGGCAAGGAAGAGAATGCATAGAGATAATTTTCAAAATTTGGGTGGAACCCCGCTTTAAGTACAGACCCCCCTCCCTTAGTACAGACCCCCCTCTCTCAGTACAGACCACCCTCTCTCAGTACAGACCCTCCTCCCTAAGTACAGACCCCCCTCTCTCAGTACAGACCCTCCTCCCTAAGTATAGACCCCCCTCTCTCAGTACAGACCCTCCTCCCTAAGTACAGACACCCCTCTCTCAGTACAGACCCTCCTACCTAAGTATAGACCCCCCTCTCTCAGTACACACCCCTCCTCCCTAAGTACAGACCCCCCTCTCTCAGTACAGACCCTCCTCCCTAAGTATAGACCCCCCTCTCTCAGTAAAGATCCCCTCTCCACTTAGTACAGACCCTCCTCCCTAAGTACAGACCCCCCTCCCTCAGTACAGACCTTCCTCTCTCAATACAGACCCTCCTCCCTAAGTACAGACCCCCCTCTCTCAGTACAGACCCTCCTCCCTAAGTACAGACCCCCCTCTCTCAGTAATGATCCCCTCTCCACTTAGTACAGACCCTCCTCCCTAAGTACAGACCCCCCTCTCCACTAAGTATTGACCCCCCTCCTTAAGTACAGACCCCCTTCTCTCAGTACAGACCCCCCTCCTTAAGTACAGACCCCCTTCTCTCAGTACAGACCCCCCTCTCTCAGCACAGACCCTCCCCGAGTACAGACCCCCCTCTCCACGAAGTATAGACCCCCCTCCTTAAGTACAGACCCCCCTCCCTAAGTACAGACCCCCCCTCTCCGATTAGTGCAAACCCCCCTCCCTAAGTACAGACCCCCCCCTCTCCACTAAGCATAGACCCCCGCTAAACTAAGTATAGACCACCCTCCCTGCTAAGTATAGACCCCCCTCCCTCAGTACAGACCCCCCTCTCCACTTATGCCAGCCATAGATGATCTGATTTTATTTCCTGCAACCACGGCTTAAGTACAGACTCCCCTTGCTCAGTACAAACCCCTGACCCCCCTGCAAGTCCCCTCAGTATAGACCCCTACGCAGTATTGACCCCCTTGATAAAGACCCCTTTTCAGTATTGACAAGTACTGCCCCCCTAGTACATTTTAGTGCATTGGGAGACCCATAGAAGTCAATTGGTCCATGGCTGTCCATGGCTGTGAACTCCATTTTAATCCTAAATTCACAAACGTATCAAAAATCCTTGGTAACGGCATCAAAATGCAAGTTAATGCACAAAAGAAACGCATGCTGAGGCAGGACAACACACTTGCCTAAAGCTACAAAAACGAAAAAAAAGTACCTCTACACACACGCATGGATTTAAATGGGCCCTAAGTATTTATAGCAAGAATAAAGGAAGTGTATTGGTCATTGGGGTGTAAGGGAAACCTATACTTTCTGCAAACGTTTAAAATAGAGTATGGGCTCACTTTAAGAAACAATACTGCCACTGCAGGGAAAAAAATAGGCTACCCTCTGCAGCAGAGCTAACAGGCCGGTCCAACCAGGAACTAGAACAGAGCATTAATAATTGGTAGATGAACCCTCCCCTGTAGCCCCTTACAGCGAAGAGCTTGTTTACACTTGTGGTTGGGGGGTCCTCAAAATCAGTGATGAGCTTAGGCCGGTTCGGACTCCAAACCTGCCTGGACTATCCAGTCGGGCTGTCAGAACCGATAGCTAATCATAAATGGCAGAGGCACTTGCCACCCCGCAGTCATATGTATACAAGCATCTTGCATACATGCAGCTGCCTATAATACCTCCTCCACCTTATTGGCTGTTGGCTTTGACAGCTTCTTTGGCAGGATAGCAGGTCAGGTGGGTACGGATACATGTCTGAATACACCTGAGCAAGGCATTACATAGAACAGTTGCAATGAAGTCTGCAGTCCACACATTTCTACATCCTGCTTCATCAGGACCATCTATGCTTTTTGAAATATTTAATCACCGTTGTTAATACACTTGTGCAGCACTGCAGTATTAGGGAAGCCCCCAATCCAAGGGGCAAACAAAGAATGTCCACCAGCCCATAGGGAGGACCAAATAGAAAACAAGAAAAAAACAGATATCGAACTAGGAATAACCAATCAATAACCAAAGGAAACCCCAAGAACAGAGATGTAAATGGAAAATCTTTCTATCCAAATTTTCTGAGGAGTAAACCCATGGTCAGTACTCTGGGGTGGTGAGTGGTGGCAGTACACATGACACGTCTATGGCAAAACGTATCCCCCCATCGTATTTGGTGGGCAGTACCACTGCTGAATGCAACCCATTCAAGCAAATGGGACCGGACAACAACTGCCCTGTAACTATGTAATGTACATGGTTGCAGGGTGGTGGTATGACATTTACTGGGTTAACCACTTGCCTACAGGACACTTTTACCCCCCTTCCTGCCCAGGCCATTTTTCAGCTTTCAGCGCTGTCGCACTTTGAACAACAATTGCGCAGTCATGCAACACTACCCATATGTCATTTTTATAATTTTTTTTCACACAAATAGAGCTTTCTTCTTTTTTTGCTGAACTAACAAAAAAAGACTTTTGAACAAAAACAAAGACTTTTTCATAGTTTGTTATAAAATTTTGCAAATGGGTAATTTTTCTCCTTCACTGATGTGCGCTGATAGGGCTGCACTGATGGGCACTGATATGCAGCACTGATGGGCACTAAGGAGGTGACGCTGATGGGCACACATAGGCTGCACTAATGAGGCAGCACTGGTGGGTACTGATGAGGCTGCACTGATAGGTGGCACTGATAGGTGGCACTGATGGGCGACACTGATGAGGAGGCACTAATGGGTACTGAGTAGCAGCACTGGTGGGCACTTTTTGACAGCACTGGTGGGCACAGATTGGCAGAACTGGTGGGAACTGTTGGGACTGCAATGATAATCAGGACACTGATAATCAGTGCTCTGATTATCGGTGTGCATGTCCCTTTTAGAGATTTGATGGTCGATAAGTGGTTAAAACAGGTGGCATCATATCCCCTCCCTACCACCTATCAAACTCCTCTGAAAAGCAAATTACTGCAAAGCAGTTTCAGGAGTGCGGCAACCTTTGCTGCACGTCTAAACCTACCTGTACCGTGACCCTATGACATCTGTACAGCGGCGGCCCGTCCATAAGGGGCGTAGGGGCGCCGCCCCCCATCCAGGCGTCCGGTCCCCTAATCTACATGCGGGGCGCCAGGAGCATGGATTCCAGTAGGGTTTTTTTTTTTAAGTATGTGATTAGAGCAGGAGGCTCTAATAGGCTTCAAAAAAGGGTGGGCTCGGGGATTAAAATGGGGGCGGGGGTGGGGAGGGTGGTGTTCGGTGCCAGACGACCAGGGGGATGGTAGTTAGTTTGCCACCCCCCCCCCGCAAAAAAAAAAAAAGAAAACACCAGCCGCCACTGCATCTGTAAATATGTATTATGATTTATTTTACTATTTTGTTTTGTATTTTATGAATATGCATTAAAAAAGAATGATATGAATTATTTTTTTGCACAATATTCTTTATTTCCTGATCATGAAGAGTAATTATTGCTGCTACTTAAAGAAACCTTTTTCTAGCCAACAAAGACTTTCCTTTGATTGTGCAGTAAAATGTTCCTGTAGCAATAAAACAGATGCAGATGTTTTTATCTTAATTCATTTTTTTTTTTATGCTTGTTTTTTTTTTTTATAACTTCTAAGGAGTCACGGATCCAAAAATTTTATTAGCAAAGTCTGAGCCTTCTGCTGTATGTGGGGGGAATGAATAAATACAGCTTGCAACAATAAACAGTATCTTGATTTCCATCAATTACTCATATAATACCGCTCATCAGGCTAATTGAATGCAGAGGGATATATTAAAAACTTTGCGAGTTGCTGGATTCTTCTGGAACTAAATGCTGTGCAGATGGCCCCGTAGTTCTATCTGACAGAGGGATAACCAATTATTGATGCCTATCCAGCGCTCGCTGGAGAAGTAGGAAAGGCAGATAGTGCGTTCTAAGCCGCGAACAACTGTCGTTTGCAGAGCCCCCCACTTGGCATTCTCCCCACTTCATCTGAGCGCTCCGAGGACAGACAATGGTGGCTTTTGCAGAGAGAAGGAAGCTTTTTTGGAACACCAAGTAAATTTAGGGCTGGATTGAACTTATTGTGCCTCCGCCATGCCCATTACTCATCCGCTGGCAAAAAAAAAAAAAAAAAGCTCCCTCTTCCTTTTGTCTGCGGAGACGGTAAACTTTCAATGCCATCTGAAAACAGAAGGTCTTTCACACACTGCAAGGGCCCCGACCACAATGATCATGTGAAAATATTGTAAACAGTCTCCCAGCCCCCTTCCAGCTGTCCCGAAAACAGACCTGGAAAACATTAGGAAGAACAATCAGCGAAGAATGGCTTTATACACTGGCTTATTTTTAATTTATATTACAAGCTCAATCGTTTTTACTTTTTTTTTTTTTTGCCTAGTTAAAAAATAGAAAAAAAAAAAAAATTCTGACTTAAGAGCAACTACAGTGAACACGCTGCGGAAGGAATTTAAAGGGGGTCTCTGGGCAAGACAAACGTTATTGTACTGCAGCTTACCGATTTTTAGATGTGATGGCTGCGCATTCATTTTCTTTTTTAGGCTTTCTTTCTTTTATTTTCACCTTGTGATCCGGCCAGTAAGTCTGCAATTTTTCAACAGAACAAGCCATCCTGCGGGTGTATCAGTTAGACCAGTGGTCGCCAAACTTTCTAAGCAAAGGGACAGTTTACCGTCCTTCACACTTTAGGGGGGGAGGGGCTGGACTGTGGCCATTGGGAGTAGAAATTGTCCTGGCATCAGTGGGAGTAACCAATGCATCTTTGGTATTAGGGGGATGCAACGTGGTGTCAGTTGGAGGAATAGTATCCCATCATCCCATCATTGATGTCAGCGGAAGAAATAGTGCCCCATCATTGGTATTATTGGGAGGAATAGTGCCCCATCATTGGTATTATTGGGAGGAATAGTGCCCCATCATTGGTATTCGTGGGGGGAATAGTGCCCTTTAATTGGTATCAGTAGGAGGAATAGTGCCCTATCATTGGTATCAGTGGAGGGAATAGTGCTCCATCATTTGTATCAGTGGGAGGAATAGTGCCCCATTGTTGGTATCAGTGGAGAGAATAGAGCCCCATCATTACCATCCCCTGCACCTCCTAGGGACAAACTTAACCCTTTGATCTCCCTTGGTGTTAACCCCTTTCCCTGCCAGTGTCATTAGTACAGTAATGCCCCGTACACACGGTCGGATTTTCCGATGGAAAATGTCCGATCGGAGCGTGTTGTCGGAAATTCCGACCGTGTGTGGGCTCCATCTGACATTTTCCATCGGATTTTCCGACACACAAAGTTGGAGAGCAGGAGATAAAATTTTCCGACAACAAAATCCGTTGTCGGAAATTCCAATCGTGTGTACACAAATCCGAGGGACAAAGTGCCACGCATGCTCAGAATAAATAAAGAGATGAAAGCTATTGGCCACTGCCCCGTTTATAGTCCCGACGTACGTGTTTTACGTCACCGCGTTTAGAACGATCGGATTTTCCGACAACTTTGTGTGACCGTGTGTATGCAAGACAAGTTTGAGCCAACATCCGATGGAAAAAATCCTAGGATTTTGTTGTCGGAATGTCCGAACAAAGTCCGACCCTGTGTACGGGGCATAAGACTGCATATTTTTAGCACTGATCACTATAATAATGTGACTGGTTCCCAAAAAAGTGTCAAAAGTGTCAGTTAGGTGTCCGATTTGTCCGATTTGTCCGCCGCAATGTTGCGTCCTGCTAAAAATCACTGATCGCCGCCATTACTAGTAAAAAAAATAAATAAATAAAAATGCCAAAAAATATCCCATAGTTTGTAGACGCGCTAACTTACGTGCAAAACAATCAATATACACTTATTGGGATTTTTTTTACCAAAAATATGTAGCAGAATACATAATGGCCTAAATCGATGAAGAAATTAGATTTTTTACATTTTTTTATTGGATGGGTTTTATAGCAGAATGTAAAAAATATAGTTTTTTGTTTTCACAATTGCCGCTCTTCTTTTCTTTCTAGTGCAAAAAATAAAAACCACAGAGGTGATCAAATACCACCAAAATAAAGCTCTATTTGTGGGGAAAAAAAAGGACGTAAATTTGATTTTGGTACAGCGTGCAATTGTCAGTTAAAGCGACACAGTGCCATATCACAAAAAATGGCCTGGTCATTGAGCAGCCAAATCTTCTGGGGCTGAAGTGGTTAAGGAGGCCTGCCCCCTGCCAATCCAAGTTGGGGATTGGTCAAGGCTTCTTAAGATACCCCAAGCAGCCCCACTTCTCTTCCCCTCCTCTCCTTCTAGCCCTTTCTAGAAGGAAGAGGGAGGTGACAGTGAAGTGATGCGACCTGTGAGTCACCAGTGGCTACCCTGAGCCACTCCCAGCCCAGAATGAAAACAAACAGGCCTAGCAACCAGCTAGGCCTGCCTAAATTTATTTTTTTTTTCACAATTGTTGCTTTTCTTTTCTTTCTAGTGCAAAAAAAAAAAAACCACAGAGGTGAGCAAATACCACCAAAAGAATGCTCTATTTGTGAGGGAAAAAAGGACGTAAATTTAATTTGGGTTCAGCGTCGCACGACCGTGCAATTGTCAGTTAAAATAACGCAGTGCCGTATCGCAAAGAATGGCCTGGTCATTAAGGGGGTAAACCCTTCCAGGGCTGAAGTGGTTAATCTATATGTTAGTGATATAACTAAAAGTTGGTTAAGCAAGGTATGTCTTTTAGCTAATGACACAAAGGGGTGTAATAGTAGTAGGAGGCCAAATCAGGCCCAATTGGGGTCTGCGCTACATATCTGTCTAGTTTAATAATTTTAAAGGAAACCTGTGCAATTAATAACCTAATATTATGTGGGCACAGCCATGGTACTGACTGTAAAGTCTTCCTTATAGCTACACCAGCAGCAAAATAGCTGATGCAGTCACCCTTGTAGCGCATGCATAAAACAGAGGAGAAGAAAGGCTAAAATCCTATTTATGGGAATTAAGCCCCATATTCAGCATGCTGTTAAACTGCTGCATGAGCTGGAGGTGACTTTAATCCCATTTAAGTTAAATGAATGCAATTCCTGTGATGCACCAGAAAGTAACTTCACAAAAAGCAGAATAATTGCCTGATCCTTTTCACTTTTCACAATTCATTTCCTAGAAGACCCCCTTTTTTTTTTCTGTAGAAAAAGATTTTCTCTCTAAGCACTTCTTTGCATTAAAGAATGAGGTATGTTTAAAAGAGGACGTATTCTTGCTATTCTTTTGGCGATTGTAATCCTAGGTCTTTACTTTAATTGAATGGTCTTTTTATCATAATGCATGCAGTCCTTGGTGTAAGGAAATTATATGCTTAGTTCTCATATTTTCTCATACAGACATGATTGTTCAAATAAATAGATTTGTATGTTTATCGGTGAGAATGTCTACATTATAGCCTGACGGGCATTGCAGACATTCTATTAAAAGTATTTTTAAAGGAAATCATCATGTTTGTTAATAGCTGACGTGACACAAGTAAATTGGAATACAATGTTTTTTTCTTTATTAAAGTTGAGCTTCAGGCAAACAAACAATTACACCATTGACATAAATATATGGAAGCTGTTTTAATTGCCATAACATAGGATACGTCACCCCATCTTGTGATTTGACAGTAAGGCCTCGTGTACACTGCGCCTGCTATACAGACGTTTAGGAGTTGGGCATTTTTTTCAACTGTTATCTTATCAGTACATGTACACAGGGTCGTTTACAGTCATTTCTAGGCAGTTGAGTTTAGAGGGTTTTTTTGGAACGCAAAAAAATGGGTTCAAAAGCTGAGTTTAAAGGCATTTCAAGCGCCAAACGATTCTAAACGCGATAACTCACATTTGGACGCGTTTCGTTTACAGGCATTTTTCATTTTTGGCTATTAAAAAAAAAAAAAATGCTTTTTAAAAAACGCTTCTAAGCGCAAACGCAGCAAAACGGACAATTTAAACGTGCGTTACTATCTGTCAAGTTAAATCGTTCAGGAGAGGTTGTAAAAACGTGTACATGAAGCCTAAAGGAGCAGCAAACGACTGATTAGGTGAACTGTCTGTTCTCTCCATCTGTCAGCATGTTCCGTTTTAGCATTTGCACACTGCAGAACATTAATTTGCTCCTATTACTGCCTCTCCATCTTCCAATCTGAGAATTATTTGAGGCAGAAATCTATTTAAAGCGGGGTTCAGGCCGGGAAAAAAAACTTTAAATAAGTACACTTACCTGTCCTGGGTGCCCGCCATGTCGGCCGCCCGAGGCCGACCCGTCCCTTGGCTCTCGGGTCCCGGCACCGCCATCCTAACTAAGGGAAACAGGCAGTGGAGCCCTACAGCTTCACTGCCCATTTCCTACTGCGCATGAGCGAGTTGCGCAGCGCTTTGTGAATGGGACGCAATGTGTTGTGGGACACACACAGTTCCCATAACACACCGCGCCCCATTCCCCAGAAGACAACGCGGGGAGGAGAAGACAGAACATCACCGCGGCGTAGGAAGAGGCAGATTAGGAAGACTGCCTAGCAACAGCCATTTCAGGTGAGTTAAAAAAAAAATGTATTTTTTTTTCTTTCCTCCAATTTTTTAGGGATTTTTTGGTGCAATTTTTTTTTTTTTGTGGTGGACCTCCACTTTAAATTCTGGTATTTATACAAGTTCAATTTAAAAATAAAGGTATTTGTATTTTAAGAAATTAAAATAAAACTACAGTGCCTTGCAAACGTATTCACCCCCTTGGCTTTTTTAGTGTTTTGTTGTCTCACAACCTGGAATTAACATGGATTGTTTGAGGATTTGCATCATTTAATTTACAGAACATGCCCACAACTTTGAAGATTTTTTTTTTTTTTTATTGTGAAGCAAACAACAAATAGGACAAAATAACAGAAAAAGTCAATGTGCGTAACTATTCACCCCCCTAAAGTCAACACTTTGTAGAGCCACCATTTGCGGCTATCACAGCTCAAAGTCGCTTTGAATAAGTCTCTATGAGCTTGCCCCATCTTACCACTGGGATTTTTGCCCATTCCTCCTTGCAAAACTGCTCCAGCTCCTTCAAGTTGGATGGTTTGCTCTTGTGAACGGCAATCTTTAAGTCTGACCACAGATTTTCTATTGGATTGAGGTCTGGGCTTTGACTAGACCATTCCAACACATTTACATGTTTCCCCTTAAACCACTCAAGTGTTGCTTTAGCAGTGTGTTTGGGGTCATTGACCTGCTGGAAGGTGGACCTCCGTTCTAGCCTCAAATCACACAGTGTGGTACAGGTTTCGCTCAAGAATATCCCTGTATTTAGCACCATCCATCTTTCCCTCAACTCTGACCAGTTTCGCAGTCCCAACTACTGAAAAACATCCCCACAGCATGATGCTGCCACCACCATGTTTCACTGTGAGGATCGTGTTCTTTGGGTGATGTGATGTGTTGGGTTTGCACCAGACATAGCATTTTCTTTGATGGCCAAAAAGTTCAATTTTAGTCTCATCAGACCAGAGCACCTTCCTCCATACATTTTGGGAGTCTCCCACATGCCTTTTCGCAAACTCAAAACGTGCCATTTTGTTATTTGCTGAAAGTAATGGCTTTCTTCTGGACACTCTGCCATAAATGCCCTCCTTGCCCGGTCCGTGAGTTTTGGTGTGCGGCCGTCCCTTGGCAGGTTTGCTGTTGTGCTGTGCCTGTGTTCTTTCCATTTGGTTATAATAGATTTGATGGTTGCTCCTAGGGCTCATCAAAGATTTGGATATTTTTTTATATCCTAACCCTGACTCGTACTTCTCAACAACATTGTCCCTTACTTTTTTGGAGAGTTCCTTGGTCTTCATGGCAGTGTTTGGTTAGTGGTGCCTCTTGCTTAGGTGTTGCAGCCTCTGGGGCCTTTCAAAAAGATGTGGATATGTAATGACAGATCATGTGACACTTAGATTGCACACAGGTGGACATCATTTCACTAATTATGTGACTTCTGAAGATAATTGGTTGCACCAAAGCTTTTTATGGGCTTCATAACAAAGGGGGTGAATAACATACGCACATGCCAATTATCAGTTTTTATTTCTGAAAATTTTTTTTATGTATATATTTTTCTAATTTTACTTCACCAACTTAGACTATTGTGTTCTGATCCATCACATGTAATTCAGATTAAAAAAACATTGAACTAAAGGCTGTAATGTAACAAAATAGGTAAAAAGCCAAGGAGGGTGAATACTTTTGCAAGGCACTGTACATTAATTATAGTTTACCATTATAACTGACTGGAGTTTAGCTTTATCCTATGTTTACATGGACGCTAGATGTAAAGAGCATACAGAGCATGTGTTGACTTTGCAGGGTTTGAAGGGTTTGAAGTTAAATCGTTAAATATTTTGTGTTCCAAACATTAAACATTGCAATGAGGCAATGCCCGTCAAACAATGAAGTAGGTACTGGACCATACAATTCAGTATACATTTTCCTACCCAGGATTTGGGGTGCTTATTAGGCCCCAAAAAACTTTCTAAGCTCCAGATTTAGCATTCATGTAAACTTTGGGGTTGATTTACTAAAATTAGAGGGTGCAAAATCTGGCGTAGCTCTGCAGAGACACCAATCAGCTTATTGTTTTTTTTGTCAAAGCTTATCTGAACCCCTTGCAGGATGCCAGATGCATGAATTCCAATGGCGGGGGTGTTTTTTTGATGCACTTGAGTAGAGCCAGAGGCCACATTAGCGAATGAATATTCGCTATTTTCACACTGAATCTACTCCCCCCCCAATCAGGAAGCGTGTCTGAGAACCACTTTTCCTTCGGCCGAAAGTAAAAGCGTTCTGATTGGCCTCCGAGGAGGAGGGAGGAGGAGGTAGGAGGAGGTAGGAGGAGGGAGGAGATGGAAGCCGCCGGAATCCTTCAAGCAGGGGAAGGGAAAGCCGCCCATGATACCCACGGAGGAGAGAAAGGGAAACAGCCCGTGATGCCTGCCATAGATGGGGTAAGTGCTCCGGACCCAACCGACTGGACCAGGGGGGCTGTGCCGCCCCCCCCCCCAAAAAAAAAAAATTACTACCAGCTGCCACTGCTTATTTTCCTCTATTTGGTTTGTAAATATACCATTGGATGTTTTGTTATTTATGTTTTTTAATAGGTGCTATTTTTTGTCTGGCATACAGACATAGTCAAAAGTTTTGAGAATGACACAAGTATTCATTTTCACAAAGTCTGCTGCCTGAATTTTTATGATGGCAGTTTGCATATACTCCAGAATGTTATCAAGAGTGATCAGATGAATTGCAATTAATTGCAAAGTCCCTCTTTGCCTTGAAAATTAACTTACTCCCATAAAAAAACATTTCCACTGCATTTGTGAAGAAGGTTTTAGGATGCCCAAGAAAGTCCAGCAAGCGCCAGGACCTTCTCCTACAGTTGATTTAGCGGTGGAATCGGGGCCCCACCAGTGCAGAGCTCTCTCAGGAATGACAGCAGGCAGGTGTGAGTGCATCTGCACTACAGTGAGGCAAAGACTTTTTGAGGATGGCCTGGTGTCAAGAAGGGCAGCAAAGAAGCCACTTGTCTCCAGGAAAAACATCAGGGACAGTACCGATATTCTGCAAAAGGTACAGAGATTGGACTGCTGAGGTCTGGGGTAAAGCCATTTTCTTTGATGAATCCCCTTTCTAATTGTTTGGGGCATCCTGAAAAAAACCTTGTCCAGAGAAGAAAAGGTGAGATCTACCATCAATCCTGTATCCTGCCAACAGTAAAGCATCCTGAGACCATTCATGTGTGGGGTTGCTTCTCAGCCAAGGAAGTGGGCTCACTCACAATTTTGCCTAACAACACAACCATGAATAAAAAATGGTACAAAAACATCCTCCGAGAGCAACTTCTCCCAACCATCCAAGAACAGTTTGGTGACGAACAATGCCTTTTCCAGCATGATGGAGCACCTTGCAATAGGGTAAAAGTGATAACTAAGTTGCTTGGGGAACAAAACATAGAAATTTTGGGTCCATGGCCAGAAAACTCCCCAGACCTTAATGCCATTGAGAACTTGTGGTCAATCCTCAAGAGGCGGGTGAACAAATAAATCCCCACAAATTCTGAAAAAACTCCAAGCAGGATGTGTCCCAGATGTTGCTTTACAGCATGCAAGGGCAAATTGCAGAGGTCTTGAAAAAGAAGGGTCATCACTGCAAATATTGATTTTTTTTGCATAAACTTAATGTAATTTTCAATAAAAGCCTTTGACGCTTGTAATTATACTTCAGTATAACATAGTATTATCTGACAAAGAGATCTAAAAATACTGAAGCAGCAGACTTTGTGAAAATTAATATTTGTGTCATTCTCAAAACTTTTGGCCACGGCTGTAGTTGGAACTTTAAATTCAACCTAAAGTCTATAACTTCCAAACTGACCACCGGGCGCCCAGAATGATGTCTTCACGTCATAGCTCAGAGCACCGATGTAATTACATGCTGCAACAATGTAACCAGTTCAGATCAAAGTCAGAAAAGGGAAAAGCCTTACTTTTACTTTTCAAGTCTGTATTGGCACAACAAAGTAACCGCTAACACTAGAGTCTGACAGCATTGTAACCTAGAAAGGAATCCGGATGCTCACTGAACACCACCAAGATCACTCAGACCATCTAGCTCCTACAGTACTCATGTAGTAGATTTTTCCTGTGAATTGCAAGCACAAAAGAAAAAAGACACGAAAAAATACCAGTAATTGCTGGTGGTCACAATCTTTTGGAACAAATAAAGCATTTTGATCTTTGAAACAATCCAAGTCAAATGTCTTAGCCCAGCTTTCAGAGTTGATTTTACTTGGCCATACACAGACTGAATTTCTTCCAGTTCCTAATGAACAACCAACAATTTGCTCAGCGGGTGGCCATGTTGGCTGCCTCTCTTCCAACATCCATTGATTCAAAATTATTGGCTGAACAGCGCCTGCATTCAGTCAGATTCAGACACTGTTGGGGTATTTTGACAGCTGGTGGGGCCGGCTGTCAGTATACAATAGCCGCAGTGGGTGATTCATCTATCCGCACACTGGAGGAAGGAATCTGTTAGCCCTACAGGCTGAACAGAAACAATCTTTATGTGTATGGCCAGCTTTACTAAAGGCAAAGAGAAATTTCCTTCAGCTTAGTGAATGTGGAAATCTTACTCAATCACTTGCAAGAAAAATAAAGTATCTTTGCTCGCACATGATTGCATGACAAAAGTCAGCAGAGTTCCATCTCATTCATTAGGCTCTGGGGAAACTTAACGGCCTATTTGCTTTTTTTAGTAAGTCAACTTCTTCGTCTTAAGCCAACTTCATCAGAAGATCTCCTCCTTAGAGGTTCCAAACCTGTCACTGTCATATTTGTTGATCAGCTTGGTCCTTGTATAGATTAAAATAAAAAAAATGAAATTTGACTAAGGAATTCTGTTGTTACATGTTTTAGCCCATGCAGTTTTCAGAATACATACTTTTCACCATAGTGATCCAGTAAATCAATCTAAATTCTAGGTTGTAACACAACAGCATATATACATTTTATAATAGAGAATTACACTATAGGGACAAAAGTTTGTGGACACCTGCCTATCACACCTATATGAGCTTGTTGGATATCCCATTCTACAACCATGGGTATTAATCTGTTGTTCGATCCACCCCCCATTTGTGGATACAACAGCCTCTATCCTTTTTGGAAAACTTTTCACTAGATTTTGGTGTGGGAGCTTGTAAGAATTTAGGATTTTAACATGTTCGTACCTCTGGTTCATACCTCTGGCCTGTAGATGTCACTATTATGCCCCGTACACACAATCGGACTTTCCGACAGGAAATGTTGAATGTGAGCTTGTTGTCAGAAAGTCCGAACATGTGTATGCTCCATCGAACATTTGCAGTCGGAATTTCTGCACACAAATGTTTGAGAGCAGGCTCTCAAATTTTCCAACAACAAAACTTGTTGTCGAAAAGTAAGACCACCTGTACACAAGTCCGTCGCACAAAAGTTCACGCATGCTCTGAATCAAGCAGAAGGAGCCGCACTGGCTATTGAACTTCCCTTTTCTCAGCTCGTCATACGTGTTGTACGCCATCGCGTTCTCACGTTCGGAATTTTTGGCCAACATTTGTGTGACCGTGTGTATGCAAGACAAGTTTGAGCCAACATCCTTCAGAAAAAAATCCACGGTTTTGTTGGAAAATCCGTTCGTGTGTATGGGGCATAAGAGTTGTTGCATGTATAATACTTTCTATACTCTGACAAGTTAGTTCCACTTCCTGTTCCTATTATGATATACTCAGGTTACACATGTTTTATGGAAGCTTGAACTTCATAATAAAGCACTCTATCACTTATCTCCCTCCCCATACTAGTACAGGACATCTCATTGAAGAAGAAAAAAAAGGTGTTTCATAGGGTTAAGTTCAGGGCTCTGTAAAGGCCTCTTGAGTTCCTCCACACCAACCCATCAAACTGTATATTTGTCCACAGGAACACAGTTATACTGGAACAGATATGGGCCTTCCCCAAACTGTTACCACAAAGTTGGAAGCACACAATTAAAGAAAATATATTTGTATCCTGTAACATTACCTGTTGCATATCCTGTAACACTGATTCCCTTCAGTGGAAACACCCAAACTCATACTTTTGGCCACATAGTGTGCTGTTGAGGACCTGTTTCAGATCACGTTTGCTGCATATTTAGGCCCCTTACACACAGGACTGGCTCCTTCGCAGTCAGTCTGCTCAATGGGGAATCTGTCTGCTGATTCCCGCTGAGCAGGTAGATGGCTGGTCTGTATCTGCTCGCCATATGCAGAGCGGACACAGACACAGCCCACTCGCCTCTATGGGCAGTCGGATGTAAACGCCTGTCCGTTTATACCAAACTGCCATCCGATCTTTTTTTAGCAGATCGGATTGGATGTCGGAGGGTATCAACAGACACATGTTCGTTGACTCCCGCTGCTCCATAGAGGAGACTGGAATGTCCAAAAAACTGACATTGGTCTGCTAGCGCAAAGGGGCCTACCTGATATATCCTCACACTAAAGCACTGATATTATTTAATGCATTGGAGAAGCTTACATTCTATTGTGCCTTTCATAGTCATATAGACACACACTAGCTAGGTGAAATTTATGTAGCACCCTCAGTGTTACTAAGTGAGGTAAATTTAGTTTGGCTCCTCTGTAGGCAGATCAGCAGTAGTTAATTTGTGTTTTGGCTGCACAGTGCTTCAAGAGCTGTGGCCCTGTTACCTCCCTCTCTGTTTTCTGGAACTTAGATGATAGTTCTGGAATCTAGTGGGTGGAGGAGCAGGGGCTGCGGTCTGAAAATTTATGGAACTCCCACCAATCACTGAGGAGGCAAGGCTCAGTAGGTGGGGGAACAACCCATGAATACACAGGAGCCTGGCAGTCAGGGGAGCGGAATACAGGGTCTACTCGTCTGAAGGGAACCCCTGTTCTGGGGAGCTCTGCTCCTGGGCAGAAGGAAGGCCAGAAGAGAGAGAGAGAGCAAGAGGAAGAGAGCAGAAGCTGGAAGCCTCACACCCTTTATCAGCCTCAGCTATGCTTAGCTGAAGATCGCCTGAAGTCAAGGCCCAGTGTGTATAGCAGTGTGCCTATACAGCAGCCTCCTGGATTCCAGGAACTACTAAAAGAGACTAAGTGAGTAACTTCCGTTTCAATTCACTCCAAGCCTGTACAGAAAAGACAGTAAAGCTGCAATACTTTACATGTCTAGCACCAGGGGACCGCTTAGAGCCAGTGCAAAGCAGCCAGAAGCACCCCATATTTCTCTAGTTTGGGACAGTAGTGGCCAGGTGCTTTGGCAATCCTGCAAGTAGCCGCACCTGCATCTTCAGTTTTGGAACCTTTTTTTGTTGTTATTGCTGCTGCAACCCCACTTCCACGGGTGGACAGCATTGTTGAAGTCAGTTCTTAGCAGGCAGAGATGTTAGCAAGTCCTCAAGAGTTTATTATATTTCTTCAGCTCTAGGCATCCCTATTCCCTATTCAATTTCATCCCTAAATAAGCAAAACAAAACCAAATCCCCTGGACTGATTATTGAGCCTCTGAGAAAGTGTGAAAATTTCTGTTGCCTGGCTGTGTGAGGGAAAGACCCAAAAATCCATCGACTACTATGGGAGTTAGCACTAGACTTACAAAAACACGATGAGAACAAATTTCATGCAATTAGTGCAATTATGGGAATTAAACCTACATACCCAGAACTGCAAGGACCCAGTGACACCCACAATTCCAGCATGCTACCCCCTGTCTAGAAGAACATTCTTTCAGCTGCTATAAAGGGATTTGCAACATTCCCCTCAGTCAATGCTGAGTAAGACATGTACATAACTAGGAACCATCATCCGTTTTCTTGTCATTTTGATCCACTCTACTGCAATAGATTTTAAACTCCACAATGTGTGGATTACTTACTGCTTGTTGCTTTGTGTTCTGCCGCAGCTGCTGATGAATGATAAGCAAGCATTTGAAATTCCAATAAGAAGACTTGCAAAATAAAAGCTGAAGTTTGGCATTTAATTAAAGTGCTAATTGACATAAGAAGAAACGGGGCAATAAATCAGCTTTGGCCAGGCTCTAATTAGAGCAACATCAATTTTTGCTGAATACAATTTGTCCTGTCCCATTAGCACACCTGCCTGCCCTCTCTTACTATCCAACTGTGAAAAAGGTCTTGTTATGAAACACTGCAAATAGGAAATTATTGAAATTCACTTAGAGTTCAAAAATAACTTTGTCATTTTCCAATCTTTTTTCTTATCCCCCACGTCCACTCTCTAGAATTTTTGTTTATTTCAAGACTCTAGTCTTGCAGTATCTTTTTTTTTTATGAAGTTTCACAGGCCACAATACTGCTCAATAGAAAAGCACCTGGTTCATGCTATTGACATTAAAGAATTAACATTATCCTAACTAACAGTTACCCTTGGTTTACACTAACTTGGTGTGGGAGACACCGAAATCCGCGCGTATTTTCCACACCACATTTAAATCGCAATGCCCTTGCGATTCGCAGCAGGTGTCTGTGGAATCTTAACGGCACCCCGAATGTAGGTCTCAAACGCAGTACGTTTGCCTGCACCGGATCGCACTGGACCGTATGTAATCCATTTGCAGTGTGGTTTCAAAATTGGTGCAGGTAGGACTTTGGTGCGAAGCAGTGGAATTTGAGTCCATTCAAAATAAATGTGCTAAAATGGCACCGCACTGAATAACATGCAAATTGAACAGGAATGTAGTGCGGTCCCTGTGTGATTCATAGTGTGAACCAGGGCCTAAAAAATACCTATGGGCTCATGCACATGGACCTATGCCTCCTTAAAGCACAGACAGATTGTCAGGTGTGTTCAGGGACTTACGTCTTTGTGCATTGTTGTGGAGATTTGTATTTATGTATGATGTCAGATGTCCCCCAGTGTCAGTTTTGCTGTAATACGCTCATGTAAAGGTATTCGCACATACAGACATTGGTGGAAAACCATTGGCTGCGGAAACCTTCCCGTGGACATGGCAGATCTGTTTTTTCTTTTAAGGATGTTTGTTTATGCCTCACCAAGGGACTGGCCACTCCATGACAACTGCATTTAAACTCCTAAGTAAGCAGATCTGCGTACATGGGAACCATAGCATAACCATACAACATTATGGCCCACTGAGCCATGATAGAGTATGGCTCACGTCATTGGTAGCAGTGGGAATATGCACACAATCGTGTTTAGGGCCATGTAGTTAGTGTTCACATTGCGAGTCCATTGTGTCTCACAGGATGCTTGCTGCATGGCCCTGAACATAAGCGTCTGCACACGTCACTACTGTATTTCTATTTAAATATATACATGTGTGTGTGATTGGTTCTTTTGAAAGAATACAAGTGTCTGATTGGCTGATTCTGAAGCCACCACCTTCTTTTGTTATCCATGTTTTTAGTATTAATAAAAGGAGCCTGGCTATTCTCTGGAGGATTCTGCTAAGCTCAAGGTGATACCAGCATCTGTGTCTGTGTTACTCAGAGAGATACAAAGCACGCTTTCCCGGCATTATTTGAGAGAGCTGTTTTTGTGATTATAGGGAGAAGCTTAAAATTTCCCTGACAGCATGCATCACTTTACACAACCATTCATGTCTATGGATGGTTATATAGAGCAACAGGGACTCCCAGGCACCAAAGTATGCCTATTATGTTTATGCTGCAAAAAGGAATATACCTGCATCAGCTCTAAAACAAACCCACACTAACTTCTGTAGCTGCATTTACTGTGGAGAAATTCATCTTCAAGGTTCACAACCTAGGCATCAGGTTACAGCTTCTTCCTCCATTTGTGGAAATAGAAACCTGAAAGCCAACTATGCTTAATAATGTAAATAAACAGCACATGGAGACTGACTTAAACATGACTTCAGAGACAGTGTTGGGATGATGAATTACTCACCGCATATGCAGCTAGAGAAGTCAGTAAGAAAGATCAGTGGAGAAAGACATCCTTACACTAGTGGTCAGTGAAGAAGGGCCTGCTCACAATGTTAGTCAATGTGGGGGACCGCCTTTACATTGTAGGTCAGTGACTGAGGTTCCTGTTACATTGATGGTCAGCGAAGAAGAAGAGCCCCTTTACATTGGTGGTCAGGAGGAGAATGGTCCCTTTGCATTGGTGGTCAGAAACAAAGGGCCTCCTTAAAATGGTTGCCAGTGACAAAAGGCACCTTTACATGGAGGGGTCAGTATTCAAGGGAGAAAGCCCCCTAAGATTAGTGAAGAAGAGCCTCCTACATTGGTGTACAGTTTAAAAGGGCCGGTTTACATTATTTATTAGTGTGGAAGAATCCCCACACATTTTTGGGCAGTGGAGGAGGTTTCAGTTACATTGATGGTCAGTGAAGAAGAGTCCTTTTACACTGGTGGCCAGAGGTGAAGGGCCTTACATTGGTGGTTCAGTGGGAAAGGACCTCCTTCCACTGGGCCCCCTTACATCAGTGGTCAGTGGAGAAGAGCCTTTTACACTGGTGGTCAATGAAAAAGACCATCCTTACATTATTGGTTACTGGAAAAGGACCCCCTTACCTTCAGCCCCCAAAGACAGCCACACAAGCTGCTTTAGAGGTAGTGCCATACTTTGTGGTAGGAAATGTTTAAAGCTGTTTGTCAGACAGTTAATTTTGTTATGGACTTAATAAAACATTGGGGTTGATTTACTAAAATTGGAGAGTGCAACATCTAGTGTAGCTCTGCATAGAAACCAATCAGCTTTCAGGTTTTTTTTTTTTTTTTTGGTCAAAGCTTAATTGAAGAAGTTACCATGTACAGCTGCACAAGATTTTGCACTCACCAGTTTTAGTAAATCAACCCCATTGTTAAATATATTTACACAGTGGTAACATACACTATATTACCAAAAGTATTGGGATGCCTGCCTTTACACGCACATGAACTTTAATGGCATCCCAGTCTTAGTCCTTGGGGTTCAATATTGAGTTGGCCAACTCAGCTATTAAAGCTTCAACTCTTCAGGGATGGCTGTCCACAAGGTGTCTATGGGAATGTTTGACCATTCTTCCAGAAGCGCATTTGTGAGGTCAGGCACTGATGTGGACAAGAAGGCCTTGATTGCAGTCTCAGCTCTAATTCATGTGTAGGCCAGTCAAGTTCCTCCACCCCAAACTCACTCATCCATATCTTTATGGACCTTGCTTTGTGCATTGGTCTAAATCATTTGGTGGAGGGGGGATTATGGTGTGAGGTTGTTTTTCAGGAGTTGGGCTTGGCCCCTTAGTTCCAGTGAAGGGAAATCTTAAGGTGTAAGCATACCAAGACATTTTTGACAATTTCATGCTCCCAACTTTGTGGTAACAGTTTGGGGATGTTGTCTTCCTGTTTTAGCATGACTACGCACCAGTGCACAAAGCAAGGTCCATAAAGACATGGATGAGCGAGTTTGCGGTGGAGGAACTTGACTGGCCTGCACAGAGTCCGGACCTCAACCTGATCGAACACCTTTGAGATGAATTTGAGCAGGGACTGTGAGCCAGGCCTTCTCGTCCTCATTAGTACCTGACCTCATAAGTGCGCTTCTGAAAGAAACAAACATTCCCATAGACACACTCTTAAACCTTGTGGACAGCCTTCCCAAAAGAGTTGAAGCTGTTATAGCTGCAAAAGGTGGACCAACTCAATATTGAACCCTACAGACTAAGACTGGGATGTCATTAAAGTTAATGTGCGTGTAAAGGCAGGTGTACCAATACCTTTGGTAATGTAGTGTAAATGCCAAATCTTAACCCCCTCATCCTAAACCAACCAGAAGTTTATTTGTTTGCAAAGCACTGTCAAATAACAGCCAGTACATGCTCACAGGAGGAGAGAGCAGAGTGATGGCCTATCAGCATTGTAATTTTCCTTCACTGCCGATCATAACCTGAGTGTGATTTGGTGGCCAAGCTGAGTTGTTTTAACTGCATTAGAGAAAAGTCGGGTCATCGATATGGCTATACAGTCTGGCAGGTGTGCTTGGATCTCAAAACAGGTAGGCAAAACATTGATTTCATTTTAACTGTGAATTTAGCTGTTTTCCTGGACTCCAGGTTTAAAATAAAAAGCAGGAAAAAAATCCCTTTCATTGCTTTGCAAATCTTTAATAGGTATGTCAATTTTAATACAAATCATTGTGGATTCCCCACACTTAAACATTTCATATAGAATGGAAGTGTGAACTGAATTTTCTGTCAGTGAACGTGTACTAAAGGGGGCAGTTAATTCAAGGAAATGGCTATAAAACATTTCACTTTATTATAAATGATTTCCTTTAATGATCGCTGCCCTGGCACAGAAAGAAATTGCCACTAGCAAACACTAGCACTTAGCTTCTAGCCCAGGGGCGGATCCAGGGGGGGGGCAACAGGGCAATTGCCCCCCCCGAAATAATAGCACACACACTCTTAATGTAACTGTCTCCTGCGCTCCGCTGCCGGCCCGAGTCTCTCTCACATGTGCCGATCAGCGGCGCCGAGAGAGAGACTCGCGTGTGGTATGTACGGGTGGCGGCGGCGGTCACTGACACTGAAGGTGGGTGGAGCCTCTTCCCTGCTCTGCACTCGTTGCTAGACGCCAGGCGGCCCTGGCATTAGCAACGAGTGACGTCACGGTCAGTCACACTCACACTGCAGTGAGTGAGTGAGTCACGGCGTCACGTCGGAGGTCGGACTCGAGTCTCTCAGAGCCGACCGACGTGACAGTGTGACAGGGCCTGGAGCGGGCGGCTGCTGTGTGACTGAGGCTGAGCGAGGCAGCGAGCAGGCAGGTGTTGAAGCCGCTCCCCTTCTGATAATGTGACTGAAGGGACGTTGCGTCGCGGCCATCTTGGTACTCCCGCACTTGTCCACAGTAAGCCTAGTGTTTGTAAGTCGGCAAGCGGACATCTTTATACACCCACCAGAGTCTTGCTTATCATAGTTATTTTCAACAGTAAACTCAACTTATATTTCACTAAATAAGCTGAGTTTACTATTAAAAATAACTGTGAAAAGCAAGACTCCGGTGGGTGTATAAAGATGTCTGCTTACCGACTTCTAACTCTAGTCTTACTGCTGACAAGTGAGGGTGTACCAAGATGGCCGCAATGCAACATGCTTTTGCATGCATGTTCTGATGAGTTACAATATCTCTCACTGCCCGCCCTCACTCTAGGACACATCCACTGGCAACTTGGCAAGTGACAATCCGCATGTTGTGGCAGGCGACATTGGCAAGTGACAATCCGCATGTTGTGGCAAGCGACATTGGCAAGTGACAATCTGCATGTTGTGGCAGGCGACATTGGCAAGTGACAATCCGCATCTTGTGGCAGGCGACATTGGCAAGTGACAATCCGCATCTTGTGGCAGGCGACATTGGCAAGTGACAATCCGCATCTTGTGGCAGGCGACATTGGCAAGTGACAATCCGCATCTTGTGGCAGGCGACATTGGCAAGTGACAATCCGCATGTTGTGGCAGGCGACATTGGCAAGTGACACGCTGCATCTGGTGGCAGGCGACGGTAGCAAGTGACACGCTCAGGGCTCCCAATGATTCTGCATTATGGTGAGTTGAACGATTTCATTTTACATTACAATGTAATAATATAAATAATGCGCCTCAATCATCCTGACACCACATCAACCATGGTGCTGTTATGATTGAAGCGCCAACACCAGCCATTGCCCGACAAATTGCCCGCAAAATTTTATGGCAGTGCCCCTCCCGAGACTAGGCTCTGGATCCGCCCCTGTTCTAGCCTGAATACTAATCAGATTTTAATCAGTTCTCTTGTGATCCATTCAATAGCCAGGGAGACTTAGATGAATCTGGCAATTCACAATACAAATGTCACAAAGAATAACTTTTTTTTTTCAGAGAAACACAGAGGATAGAGGTGATAACTCCAGTATTTTATTCATTTGCTTAGCAGAGAACACAGTTTGTGAGAAGCATTCATCCTCCCTAATAGATTCTTTTGAGAAAATCATACATGCCGTTCATCAGAGTGAAGATGGATTTGGCAATATACTGTGGATTTCAATTCATTATTTAGGCCATGCAATGGAAAAGAATCAGTAGATTGTAAATGGACTTCACTGAAAAGAGGAGATTGTGTAATATATGGACAATATATGGAGTTGACAATGGGATTGTTTTTGCCAACTCCTTTTAACGGCCTGGCCATCAACAGCTTCAGTATCTGCTGAGTCTTTGACCTGGAAAAAGCATGTAAAGAGGTTAGAGTAAATTCAGAATCCCTGACAGTGTTGGCCAGAACTACAGGGGGAAAAAGATGGGGGGGGGGGGGGCCTTTCAGATGATTGCAAACTGAGTAAACCATGTGGCCAAGTGGGAAAAGAATTCTAGGGTGTATCACTTTCCATATATAGATCTTTCGTTTTCACTAGAGGTGTCACCAGCAGGAACAAGGAGGTCCTGTTTCCCATATACCGATCTTTAGTTATCACTAGAGGGATCACCAACAGGAGGAAGGAGGTCTTGATTCCCGTATATATAGATCTTTAGTTTTCACTAGAGGGATCACCAACAGGAGGAAGGAGGTCTTGATTCCCGTATATATAGATCTTTAGTTTTCACTAGAGGGATCACCAGCAGGAGGAAGGAGGCCCTGATTCCTCTATAGATCTTTATTTATCACTAGAGGGATCACCAATAGGGGGAAGGAGGTCTTGATTCCCGTATATTATATAGATCTTTAGTTTTCACTAGAGGGATCACCAGCAGGAGGAAGGAGGCCCTGATTCCTCTATAGATCTTTTGTTATCACTAGAGGGATCACCAACAGGAGGAAGGAGGTCTTGATTCCCGTATATATAGATCTTTAGTTTTCACTAGAGGGATCACCAACAGGAGGAAGGAGGCCCTGATTCCTCTATAGATCTTTAGTTATCACTAGAGGGATCACCAACAGGAGGAAGGAGGTCTTGATTCCCGTATATTATATAGATCTTTAGTTTTCACTAGAGGGATCACCAGCAGGAGGAAGGAGGCCCTGATTCCTCTATAGATCTTTAGTTATCACTAAAGAGATCACCATCAAGCAAGCACCCCCCCCCCCCCCCTACAAGCCCTCCAACCTCCAGCACTCCAGCACCTTGTCTCTAAAGCTGTCATGTTCAACCAGGAAGAAAGCCCTAAACAAACATTTAGGTCCTTCCTTGTAGAGAAGGAAGAGGAATAAGAGGGTGAAAGAGAAGAAAGATTAACCTCCCTGGTGGTTTTCCCGAGTGTGGCTCGGGGTTAAATTTCAGCACCATTAGCGGTTACCCCGAGCCACACTGGGGATTACATCTCAGGATCCTGGTGCGGTGTACTTACCTTTTCCCCAGGATCCTGTGATGTCCCCCCGCTGTGTTTGCTCTGTCCTCCGCCCGATGCCTCTGTGTGCCATGCTCCGTTCCCTGCGAGCGTCGCGACGCACAGGGCGGAGCCTAGCGGCAAATTCAAAAAAGTGAAAATACATAACACATACAGTACACTGTAATCTTACCGATTACATTACTGTATGAAATCATTTCACATCCCTTTTGTCCCCAGTGCTTTGTCCAGTGCCCTCCATGCAGTTTTATATTATATATACTGTTCTTTCTGCCTGGAAACTGGAGATTGTCCATAGCAACCAAAAAGTGTCCCTTTTACGTCAAAAGTGGTTTTAGACCAACTAGAAAACGATAGTAAATTAGAACACTTGCAAAATTGAGTAATAGTGAATCGTGGGGAAATTTATTTTATTATTATTATATTATTATTTTTTATAATTATTTAGATTTATTTATTATATTATAAAATTTGATTTTGTGTTTCAAATTTCATCATACCCGGGATATCTACTAGACTCTTGGTGGACAGATTTAAGTGTGTTTTTGCTAAGAATTACAGGCCTACAACATAAAACGCCAAATTTCTACGCAAAATAATTGTACCGCTTTGAGACACAAAAATCTGAAATAATCATACCGACAGGGAGGTTAAGAGAGGGTTAGAAAGGATATTGGTTTAGAGAGGAGGAGCAGTGAGTGGGATAGGGGTGAAGCAAGAGAAAGCATGAGAGGGATAGAGAGTAGAGAGGAATAAAAAAGGAGGAAACGTAAAATAGGGGCCGATAGGAGAGAGGGGTAAAGAAGGATAGAGAAGTATGTAAAGGGAAAGAGAAGAAGGAGGAACAATAAAAAAAATGGTAGAGGCAAGAAAAGGAAGAAAACGAGAAGCAAGAGAAGGAGAAAGAGTGAGAGAAGGGCAGAGAAGGGGTTAGAGAGTCAGCAAGATTGTAATAGAGCTAGAAAGGAAAGAGGGGTAAAGAAGTAAAGAAAGGGTAAAGAAGAAGGAAGAGTGAGAAAGAGTTATGCTCCGTACACACGTTTGGACATTGATCGGACATTCCGACAACAAAATCCTAGGATTTTTTCCGACGGATGTTGGCTCAAACTTGTCTTGCATACACACGGTCACAAAAAGTTGTCGGAAAATCCGATCAGTCTGAACGCGGTGACGTAAAACACCTACGTTGGGACTATAAACGGGGCAGTAGCCAATAGCTTTCATCTCTTTATTTATTCTGAGCATGCGTGGCACTTTGTGCGTCGGTTCTGTATACACACGATCGGAAATTCTGACAACGGATTTTTATAGCAAGCTCTCAAACTTTGTGTATCAGAAAATCCGATGGAAAATGTCCGATGGAGCCTACACACGGTCGGAATTTCAGACAACAAGGTCCTATCACACATTTTCCGTCGGAAAATCCGACCGTGTGTACGGGGCATTACAGTGGGATGGGAGTAAAGAGCAAGAAAGGTGGGGGGGGGGGTAGGAAAGAAAGAAGAATGAGAGAGGGAAGGATGAGAGATGTGTAGGAATAAGCGAGGGGTGGTGACAGAGGCAGAGGGAGAAAGGGGACAAAAAAAAAGAATAGGAGTAGAGATTAGACAGGGGTACAGGGGCAGAAGAGTTACACAGTTAAATAGTTACATAGATGGTAGGTTAAATAGAGACACCATTCAATCCAGTTCAACCTGTGTGGATGAGGTTATGTGTGTGTGTTTATAAATGTGAGTTGGGGACCTTAGATTAGCTCTTCATGGGCGGGGACTGATGTGAATGTACAATATACAGTATGTGAAGAGCTGTATAAATTGACGACACTATATAAATACCTGTATTAAATAAATAAAAAATATATATATACGTCACTACCATCTCCCATAACCCTGTATTAGGGTTATAAGTGCTTTTTTTATTTATCGATTCTCCCCGCTGACACGACCAATTGTGGAAGGGAGTTCCACATCCTTACCGCTCTAACGGTAAAAAAAAAACCCTTACACAATTTAAGCTTAAACTGCTTCTGGTTCAACTTCATTGAGTGACCGCATTTCTTCTTAAGTGAACTGAGATTGAATAGGTTTCTCCCTATACTAGCATCACAGTGTAGAATAAAAAATGGGTGGGTAGAGAAGAGATAGATAGATAGATAGATAGATAGATAGATAGATAGATAGATAGATAGATAGATAGATAGATAGATAGATAGATAGATAGATAGATAGATAGATAGATAGATAGATAGATAGATAGATCAGATTTGTGGCCGAGGGAAAAAAAACAGCATACATTTTTGGCCATCAATTTTTAATAACCAAATATTTGTAGAATTTGGACATGTTTTGTTGTTTCAAGGCCAAGGCCTTTTGAAGACGCTGTCAGTATTTTGTCAATTTGTTTTAGGAACATTTACAAACGCTAACTGTCCTACATCTGTGTACCAAACATATCACCATGCAGTATGTTCTAATGGGATAGTGAATCATGAGATGGAATCTTTGGAATGTTAATAATCTTCCTAAGTATTATAGCTCTAAATGACAGAGGAGTGGAGTCATTATGGGGAGAGGAAGCAGGAACTGTTACATGCTTACTCATATACTGCATGAAATCCAGATAGTAAAAGGAAAGAGCAGGACAACAACTTAGGAAGGTGGTAGGAAGACATATTTATTTCTGAAATAATGACTAAAAATGTATTTTAGCAATCACTTGCACTGGAATTCGGTGACTAGGCATCGTGTGAAAAAGCAATGCAACATTATATACTCCCTTCTGTTACAAAATTAAGAAAAATGTAAACCAACGCAAAACATTACATTTGTAGCTATTTAGAAAAATAAATCGCTCTCTCTCTTGACTGAGGAAGTCCACCAATAACAGAGTAGACAGGTTACACAGGGAATACTAAATTCACTTACCTGGTGGGTTTTACTTCCTCTTTGTTTCCCTGTAAAGCATAATGGGCTACTATGCATCACATAGTAGCCCATTATGTGTCACTTACCTGACACAGGAGCCTGCGATGTCCCCGAGTTCCTCACTGGCAACGAGCATCCATTCTTCACCCCTCTTCCTTCTGGGGCCGCGAACTCCGGCTCTGTGACTGTCCGGAGTCGCGTGACGTCACTCCCGCGCGCTGGAGCCGCCAGTCACAGCATGACCCCAGCGTGAAACGGCACAGCGTGCCCTTTCAAGAGTGCGCATGCGCCAAATACATCGCCACATGCGCAGAAGATGGCATCGTTCGGGGAAATAGTAAATATCTCCTAAACTGTGTAGGTTTAGGAGATATTTCAAGCACCTACAGGTAAGCCTTAATCCCAGTCTTAGTCCGTAGGGTTCAATATTGAGTTGGCCAACCCTTTGCAGCTATAACAGCTTCAACTCTTCTGGGAAGGCTGTCCACCAGGTTTAGGAGTGTGTCTATGGGAATGTTTGACCATTCTTCCAGAAGCACATTTGTGAGGTCAGGCACTGATGTTAGATAAGAAGGCCTGGCTCGCAGTCTCCACTCTAATTCATCCCAAAGGTGCTCTTTTGGGTTGAGGCCAGTCAAGTTCCCCCACCCCTAACTCGTTTATCCATGTCTTTATGGACCTTGCTTTGTACACTGGTGCGCAGTCATGTTGGAACAGGAAGAGGCCATCCCCAAACTATTCCCACAAAGTTAGGAGCATAAAATTGGCCAAAATGTCTTGGTATGCTGACGCCTTAAGATTTTCCTTCATTGAAACTAAGGGGCCAAGCTCAACCCCTGAAAAACAACCCCACACCATAATCCCCCTCCCCCAAATGATTTGGAGGGGTGGCCCAATCATTTTGGCAATATAGTGTGGATGAGCGAGTTTGGGGTGGAGGAACTTGAACTTGGCTATATTTGACAATATAGTGTATATATTGATGGCCTAAAAATGAGCTTTGTGGTTGCTCTATATAATCAACACTTCACAGCCCAGGGGAGTTTCCCCTGGACTCCTCTGTCACCCTGTGTTGGAGATCTATAAGTTCAGGAAAGTGTGTGTGTGTGTGTGTGTGGGGGGGGGCAGGAGTATTGTACTGGGGAAAATCAATGATCTGGGTGGATGGAGGGTCATGACAAAGATTTGTGCTAGGTGGGGGATGGGGGGGGCAATTTCTGCTGGGAGGGGGATTTGGGGGTGGAGAGAGGGAGATATGTGCTGTGACGGGGATTTGGGGGGGATACCAAGATTTGTGTTGGGTGTTAGGGGGATTTGAATCGGCATGGAAATTTGGGGGCAGGGAGACAAAATATTGCACTGAGAGTGGGATTTGAAGTGAGAGGATTTGTTCTGGGGCGCAATGATTTGTACTGGGAGGGGGTTTAAAGCAGATGGTGGGCTTTGTAATGGAAAGAGATTGGATAGGGAAGAGAAGATTTGTGCTGGGAGGGGGGATTTGGAGAAGTCAAATACTCATACTTGGAGGAAAGAAGGAAAGATTGGGGAGAGAAGAGGGGAATTTTGCATTTTCATTTCTGGTATTTTGCCTTATAGAGGGATATTGTGTTGGGGGGGGGGGGGGGGAGTGAGCAAGCAGATTAGTACTGGATTTGTTTTTGAAGGTAGGGGGAATTTTGCTTGGGAAAGTGCGGAGAGTATTGAATGTGTGTGTGTAGGGGGATAGAGATTTTGCATTTTCCTGACCCCTGCACTCTGTGCATTACACACTGCTGACTCCTGCACTCCTTTTTTGTACTCCTTACATCTACACTCAATGCATTACTTACACCAGACCCCTGCACGATGTGCATTAGACACTCCTGACCCTTGCATGTGCTGCATTACACACACCTAACCCCTGAACTATGTGTATTACTCATTCCTGATCCTGGTGGTCTGTGCGTCATGAACTCCTAAACCTGGCACTGATCCCTGAACCCTGTGTGTTACATACTCCTGACTCCTGACCCTCTGTGCCTTACAGACTCCTGTATTATATTTTACTATATTGTACATTACATACTTCTGACCAAAGTGTTCATTGTCTCAGCATTTGCTGATTGCTGCATTATTCCTCTCCTTGGGGTACACAAAGGGGCCCCAGGTCTTTTACAACCCCTATCCACATTGTGACTGGATTTGTTGGACTTCAGTAGAACAAATCTAAAACTCATGTATGATTTGCCATTAAAATTGTCATGTACTGTACTGGAAATATTACACTACTAATAAACAATGTATTGTTTTATTTTTTGGTATGGTATATAATGCATGTGTTATAGTTTTTTTTTTTTGCCATTTAATGCATATGATATATCTTTGTGAATTGTCCCCAGTGAGCCTTCTTAGTTTTGGTTAGACTCAGTCTTTATTAAAGCCTTACATAGCTGTCTGCGACTAAATGGCTGAAATAATATTCAGCTATATCTGTACCAACAGTTCTGGATGGTCATTTGGCCCAGGGACAAATATGAATTATTTACATGGCTTTGCTTACTATCCTAAAAGGGCGAATATATCTCTGATTGCATGGATTTATAATGGAAGTGAAACATACACATACTATACATTTTGTTCCAAGAAGGCTCCATGGTGCTTCATACTGTTTTATTGGAGGGCTTATTGGTTCCTTTTAGCCCACCTCACTATAACCTGTTTACGTATGCTTTCCCTTTAATAAATCATATCATATTTTTGCTCTCTACTGGGCTGTCTGTCATTAAACACATCGGGATCATATCATCTGTTAGTTTGAAAATGTTCTCCAATGGAATGCATAACAGTGATGGACATTGATGGACGAGTATTACCTCATACAGCCAACACGAACATAAGTTAATCTGCTTCTATTTTTATCTAAATAACAGTCAGATCATTTTCTTATGAAATTATCTTATTATGGATATACCTGAAAACATTATTTTATTGGAAATAATTACTTAAATTTTTATTTACCATTCAATTATTTAACATAAATGTTCTGTACAGATAATACATACATGACAAAGAAAAATAAGTTGTGCTGAAAAATACAACAAAATTGTTCAAAAGGTGTATAAAAGTGCAAAAAAGGTTTCAATAAAGTCCAAAAGCACAAGAGGCTATCATCACAAAGTCAAATGGCTATGGAACAAACGAAAGAAACTCATCATAGAGCGTGTAGAAGAATGTGAACTTGAAAGAGGAAACCTCCACCTTAAAGAGGAAGTAAACCCTGATGGGTTTTACTTCCTTTTTTGCTCCCCGCAAGGCCTGCAAATTAAACAATAATGGGCTAGTATGCATCACATACTAGCCCATTATGTGACACTTACCTACAAATGAAGCCCACGCTGTCCCCTGTGCAGGGCGCGTCCATCTTCGCCCCTCTCCCTTCCGGGGCCGCGGACTCTGGCTCTGTGACTGGCTGGAGTCACGTGACGTCGCTCCCGCGCATACACGCAGGAGCCGTCAGTCACGGCACAGGCTGGGGGAAGAATTGGCACAGTGGTTCGTTTCTTCACAGCGCATGCGCCGATGACATCATCGGCGCACTACAAGTGAAATATCTCCTAAATGGCGCACGTTTAGGAGATATTTCCACTACCTATAGGTAAGCCTTATTCTAGGCTTACCTATAGGTGAAAGTCACTTAAAAGGGTTTACAACCACTTTAAGAGAGCCACCGACACACTGGTTAAGACTACTCTTACCGCAAAACAAGGACCCTCTAAATACGGAAGGTCACACGAGCCTTGGTACATCCACCATTGACAAGTTCCAAGGAGAATAGTGATGATGGTATGTGTCCCATATGCGGTTCCTTCTGGTTTTGGACTCACAATGCCCTCCTCCTACTGTACTGACCCACACAAGAGTATGCACAGCAATGGTACAAAGAAGAAGAAAGCATTCCAGGAGCTTGTTCTAAAATGTGAAATATTAGTGCAAAAAAGTATCACAGGTAGAGACAGGTAGTGAATTAGATCCTGGACTGAAGCGGTTATTTTTTATTTTATTTTTTGTTGTGGAGTGTATTTTTAACTAGTAGTCCAGAGACCTGACACCAGGCATTGTAGAAGTGTGGTTTAACCTTACTAAACTGGAAAGCAGTCGTCAAACACGGCAAGGGCTTAGCAACAACATCAACACTATAAACCTCCTGACATGTGATCAGCGGTGTACGAGCAAGGTTACTTAAATATAGCAGCACTAGGTATTAGGACGTTTCTGAGACTCAACATCAAACACAAGACAGATGCTCCTGATTAAGGGAAGGCTTTGGGCCTTTATTTTTATATGTTAATGCCCGGTTAAATTTATCTCACAGATTTATACGGCATTCCTTATATCCACCAGTATTCCAGTTATGTATTAGGGGTCCAGACACACTTTAGGCCCCTGCAGTGTGAGGCCTTATTAATCCATGTTTACTTCTCACCTCTCAGAAGAAATAGGGAGCTGTCATTAGTCGCTGGCACGCAACGCACACCAAGATTTATGGAGGCTTCTAACTTAAAGGAGATTTGGTATTAGTCTATGTTTACATTGAAATGGCATCTTTAAGCTAGCCCTACACCATAGCTCCCAACTGTCCCTGATTTCGAGGGACTGTCCCTGATTTGGAGCAATGTCCCTCTGTCCCTCTTTCCCCCTCATTTCCCCCTCATTTTGGTCTGATCTATATAGTTGTATATAATATGCACTTTTTATCTTTCAAAAAGTGTTTCCCAGTGGTAAACCTTTCATCCAATTTCTGAACGGCTGCATTTGTTAATTTTAAAAGCCAGTATAAAGGAATAGTAAGGGTAAAAAAAAAAATAAAAAAAAACCCTTGTGGATTTGTTAACCTTTTTTTTGTTAATTCTCCTTTAGGGTGTGTGGCAGGGGTGTGTCCTATGCCTACATAAATTTGCCAGTAGGTGTCTCTCATTGCCATCTCAAAATGTTGGGAGGTGTGCTACACTATTAGAATTTATTCAGAGTTTTTTGTTGTAAGAATGTCCATTCAGGTTTTGTAATCATTAGTGGGGTCAAGCCAATGGCGTCCCTAGGGAGGGGTCAGAGGGGGCCCTGACCCCCCCAACATTATGCTGTGCCCCACCATGTGCCCCCCCAATAAAAATTTTTTTTTTTTTTTTTTTTTACAAAAAATCAATATCTAAGAGGCAGAGAGTCCCCAGTCAGCTCCTGCGGGTGATTCCTCCCCCCTCCCTCTGCTTGCTGACACTGCATAATGCCCGATCTGCTCCTTCCCCTGCATCCTCATTGGCAGGGAGAAGAGCGAGTTGCAGGAAGGACTCTACCAGAACTCTCAGTTACTGAAAAAACAGACTGATTTCTCCCATCTTTAGGACAGGAGAACCAGCCTGTAAATTCCAAGAGATGCCAGACCAGAGCAGTCAATAGCAGGGGTAGGACAGCAAGAGGAGGCTGGGGAACCCCACAGTGGCAGAACACCAGGGCCCGGAGGCAAGACAAACTTTGCAACCCTGATAGTTCTCCCACTGCTTTGGACCCTTATATTTTCTTGGTATGCTGGTGACATATATATCTTGTTTTATGCCACAATGGGGGACCCCAATACAATAGGAAGGGAGCTCACTGCAGAATATATCTATATCTATATCTATATATATAAATATATATATATATATATATATATATATATATATATATATATATATATATATATATATATATTTTATAGTTGCCCCCCTACTTTTGTCCCTGTCCCCCCATGTGCCCCTCCTAAATATGAAAGCTGGAGACGCCACTTGACCGTCAAACTGATGTCCATTTTTGACCACAGTAGTGAGAAAATTTGAAGGAGCCGGGTTGAAAATGTTTCTATAACAAATAAAATTCAGTGTAGGTGGTTCTTGTTTGGCAAAGTCTTTTTTTGGCCATACGTCTTTTCTGGGTCGAAGGAGTGCACTTACTTTTGCTCTCCTGTTACTCAAAATCAACCAAGAGCGGGCTAAAGTGAATGCACAATATACAGGATATGTTAAGCGCTGTGCAAATTGAAGGCGATATACTATATAAGTAACTGTAATAAATAAAGGTACTCCATGCTCTGGAAGGATCCTGACCAGATTTTCGGGATTCAAGCAGCTGCCTGATTGACAACTGGCTCCAACTCTCAGTGCGCGATTGAGAGCCGTAGCCAGTTGTGCCCGCCTCTTCTCCAAACCGGAACTCCAATAAGCACTGGATGAGCAGAACGGAGAGTGGTGACTGACAGCCAGTGTCCTCCGCTCCGAGGAGACAGAAATTAGCAATCAATTTAGTGATAAATAAAAATTCACCTTATTTTTACTGTGTTCTTCAAGAGGGATATAAAATGTGTATTGGCCCATCTGGTATGTGGTATGCATACCTCCCAACATTTTGAGATGGGAATGAGGGACACCTACTAGCAAATGTATGTAGGCATAGGACACACCCCCTGCCACACCCCCTAAATGAGAATCAACAAAAAAAAGGGTTACCTAAATCCACAAGGGCTTTTTTTACCACTACTATTCCTTGATATTGGCTTTTGAAATGTACACATGCAGCAATTTAGAAATTAGATGAAAGGTTTAGCACTGGGGAACACTTTTTGAAAGAAAAAAAGTGAATTTTATATAAAACTATATAGATCAGACCAAAATGAGGGACACATGAGGGAGAGAGGGACATTGGCCCAAATCAGGGACAGTCCCTCAAAATCAGGGACAGTCCCTCAAAATCAGGGACAGTTGGGAGCTATGGGTATGTCAGTATTGTGTTAGTAAGTTATCAGGCTGCCCAGGAGGTAGGAAGCAGTTAAGGTTGCCAACTCCCAGGTGTTCATAGTCCTGCCTCTGCAGGCCATAAAATACAAGGGGAGGTAACCTTGGGAGAGAGGCTATTCCACATGGGAACTAGCATAAAGTAATGCTGCAAGATGTAGCTCCTCTAGGAATACATGGCCACCCTTCTTGGGTTACCCAGTTGGGGTACTGAAGCCAGAACATGGACTCTGTTAGAGGAACCTTCCTTGCTGAAGAGGTATGACATGGGAAGCCTGAATTAGCTAAAATGAACTGGAATCGTGTCTCTAATGAACTGTCAGGAACTGTGAACTCTGTACTTGCAAGGAAGATTCAGTAAATGTTCTCAAAGTAGCGAAATGCCTGGTCTTTAACCCCCTCCCACCCAGCCTATTGTAAAATGATGGCCAGACGGGAGCCCTGTTATTCCAGGAAGAGGTCAAATGATGTACTCCCAGGATCACGCCTCCTGCGAGCCCCACAGGCCATGTGTCCATCACCCGCTGTGTCCATCGATGCAGGTGCAGCTTCTTGAAGCAACTTTATGAGTCACCTTAACAAAAACTGTTCCTATTCTATTAGAGACTGTTCCTAGCTGGTCCTTATTACTCACCCTTTTGTTTACAAAGTTCATGCATGTTCATCCAAAGTGCTTCCCTTCAACTGCTTTTATTTTGTGCGCTTCCATCAAATTTACTTTAAGGTCATTACAAGGGATAAGGGATACTCTTTGCATCTGGAGGAAAAGGCTTTTTGCCACCAAATACAGAAAGGCAGGTAAAATGCATTAAAGGTGTTGTAAAGGCAGAAGCTTTTTTATCTTAATGCATTCTATGGGGGGAGAAGAGCCTTGGTGAGAGAGGTAAAGAAGAACCCAAAGATCACTGTGGCTGAGCTCCAGAGATGAAGATGGGAGAAAGATCAACCATCACTGCAGCCCTCCACCAGTCAGGGCTTTATGGCAGAGTGGCCCAACGGAAGCCTCTCCTCAGTACAAGACACATGAAAACCTGCATGGAGTTTGCTAAAAAAACACCTGAAGGACTCCAAGATGGTGAGAAATAGGATTCTCTGGTCTGATGAGACCAAGATAGAACTTTTTGGCCTTAATTTTAAGCAGTATGTGTGGAGAAAACCAGGCACTGCTCTTCACCTGTCCAATACAGTCCCAACAGTGAAGCATGGTGGTGGCAGCATTATGCTGTGGGGGTGTTTTTCAGCTACAGGGACAGGACGACTGGTTGCAATTGAGGGAAAGATGAATGCGGCCAAGTACAGGGATATCCTGGATGAAAAATTTCTCCAGAGTGCTCAGGACCTCAGACTGGGCCGAAGGTTTACCTTCCAACAAGACAACGACCCTAAGCACACAGCTAAAATAACAAAGGAGTGGCTTCACAACAACTCCGTGACTGTTCTTGAATGGCCCAGCCAGAGCCCTGACTTAAACCCAATTGAGCATCTCTGGAGAGACTTAAAAATGTCTGTCCACCAACGTTCACCATCCAACCTGACAGAACTGGAGAGGATCTGCAAGGAGGAATGGCAGAGGATCCCCAAATCCAGGTGTGAAAAACTTGTTGCATCTTTCCCCAAAAGACTCATGGCTGTATTAGATCAAAAGGGTGCTTCTACTAAATACTGAGCAAAGGGTCTGAATACTTAGGACCATGTGATATTTCAGTTTTTCTTTTTTAATAAATCGGCAAAAATGTCAACAATTCTGTGTTTTTCCATCAATATGGGGTGCTGTGTGTACATTAATGAGGAAAGAAAATGAACTTAAATGATTTTAGCCAAAGGGCTGCAATATAACAAAGAGTGAAAAATTGAAGGGGGTCTGAATACTTTCTGTCCCCACTGTAACTTTTCTCATTTGTCTGCATTGTGAATATATTTAATTGCGGATGATCTTGCTTTTAGAATAGGCTACATGCTATTTTTGTTACTCTAGGAAGTCCAAAGGAAGATGGAAACTGGATATGGTGTCGGTCACACAAGAAGCGATCGTGAGCGGTGATGTCATATACATCGGAGAGATAAGCCAGATGTGAGATGAAATGTCCCTGTGATAGCGGCCAGGAATGGTAACGTCATTGATTGCTAGTAGGGACAGTGCTCAGACAATCAGAAAAGAAGCCAAAAGCCAAGTCAATAATATGACATGAAATACTAATGGAAACAATGTATCACAGTTATGTGAGATGAGAGAGCCAAATAGAATGTGGGGTAGGTTATAGTAGAAGCAAATACTTTTTTAATGTTGAACTTGAACTCCAGGCAAACAGATAAAATACATATACAGTTTCATATAAATATATATATATCAAAATATTGTAAAAATATAAAATAATACATAGATCAGCATAGGTGTGTGCAGCCTATTGCATTAGGGTGTGCACCCCAAAGCTCAAACACACGTCTTCCTCTGCAGCCTCAGCTACACTGGACAGTGAATGAATGGGAAGCGGTTTCCTGTTCATTCACAAACTGAAGCATAGTAGACACCGTTTACTATGCTTCAGTTATGAATGAGCATAGTGGGGTTGATCTACTAAAGGCAAAAGACTGTGCACTTTTCAAAGTGCAGTTGTTCCAGAGCTAAGTAAATGAGCAGTTCTGCTGACTTCCATCACCCGATTGCGTGCAAGCAAAAATGCAGATTTTTTTTATTTTTATTTCCCATGCACATGATTGGTTGCTCTTTGCAAAGTGAAGCTTTACCTCATTTACTAAGCTCTGGAGCAACTTCACTTGCAGAGGGCAACTGCACGTTGCAAAGTACACAGTCTATTTGCCTTTAGTAAATCAACCCCCTAAGACTGAGAACTGAGCGATCACATGACCACTGATCATTCAGTTTTAAGTCCACTCTGAGCAGAAAGTCAGTCACCGCTCTCCACTCTGCTCTTGCTGCACTTAGTAGAGGTAGAGCACAGGGCTAGAGGGGAGGGGGGCTCGCTGAGAGGCTGAGCCAGCTGCCGGCCAGGCATCTGAGTGGATCTCATCATTATTGCCAGGAATCTTCCAGAGCCTGGAGTGGCAGTTGACTTTAGCCTGCTGTCAGCTGATTCTGTGTCACAGGAGAGCACAAGTAAGTGCCAACAAGGAAAGTATGACCAAAAAAGCTTTGGCCAAAATCTTTTACCCACTTCTGGACTTGTACTGCTACAGAGCAGCCCTCCTGTGCAGGATCACGTATATAGATTCTGCATTCCTCCTACAGGGTGCGTGCGCCACCGGCGGGCCTCTTCTGCTGTGATTAATCACAGTAGAAGCTGATCTGAGGGTGCCGGGTACTGGATGTCCGCTGGCACCCGCCGATCGTTCATAAAACACACAGAACAGAGATCTGCCCATGTAAACAAGGCAGAACTTCATTCTGACAGGAGGGGAGGGGGTGAACTTTGTGTCCCTGCAAAGCATGGAATAAAATCCATCTCTTCCCCTAGTAAAAGCAGCACACACATGTCACAAAAACACTGGCCAGGCACACAGTTAACCCTTTGATTGCCCCTGATGTTTAACCCCTTCCCAGCCAGTGTCATTAGTACAGTGACAGTGCATATTTTTAGCACTGATCACTGTATTAGTGTCGCTGGTCCCCGAAAAGTGTCAGTTAGTGTCCTATTGTCTGCTGTCAATATTGCAGTCCCGCTATAAGTCACTGATCGCGCCATTACTAGTATAAAATATATATATACATATATATATATATATATATATATATATATATATATATATATATATATATATATATGTAGCACTGGTAGATTTTCCAATCTACCGCTTCTAGGTAAATTTAGTGGATTATCTGTGCTGTACATAGTTCAGATTTAATTTACAGTTAGATTAGCCTCTGTTCCAGTTTGGCTGTATTGTGTGCAGTTCCGCATTCTGCCTGAGGGTGTCGTTGTCACTCTGGGTCGGTGTTGGAACGCAACAAGCTGAAACATATGAGTGCTCTTCTGTCCCGGTGACAACTCGGCGAAGGTGGTCCTTCCGGGTTGCATTCTGGGAGAGAATATTTATGGGGCAGACGCCATATTTCTAAAAGCTTTACCTCGTGGCCCTCCTGGCCTAGAGGCATGTGTTAGTGAGTTCTAGGTCGTGGCCCTCCAGCCTGGAGGGTTGCGTTGCGGCAGCCGAGTGGGTAGACCCAGAAGCCTGTCTGGGGCCTGCTTTTGCTGGGATGGTCCTGTGCTGTCTGTCCTGCGGGAAGAAGCCGGACAATCGGGTAGATCCAGGGGAGGACCCATCTTGGAAGGGACCATGCAAGGCTGGTCTTAAGAAGGGCCTGGTGACTCGATTGGAGGACGCATCCTAAACTACTCTACCGCACAAGTACTGCCGGGTTGGCTTAAAGGTTCTGGTACTGTGTTTGCTGTTCATCGAAAACTACTACATCCTTTGGCAGGGGATCATACAGTTTTGTTTCATCCAAGTCTGTGGCAGGGACTTTTTGTTCGTGCTGCGTTCCAGCTGCTAGGTTGGTGAGAGAGACCTATCCGGGCGGGCAAAGATTTCAATACCTTAGTGCTACGCCAAGAAAAGGTATTTGAACTTCCCTGCAAATCTTCTTCTACCTCTTTCCTGCTACTTTTTCCAGTTATCTCCCATTAAAACATTGGAAAAGTACTCAAGTGACTGGTGCCTACATTGTCTGATAATAAGCTCAACGGGACCCTAGACCCAGTACTAGTGAAATTACAGGTAAAGTAAGGTGACGGTAACAGCCCGCTAAAAATCAGCAGCTCCACCGTGAGTTAGTGCTACATGTGGGGGCTCATCCGGGATTGTTTGCCGTTGTCCTGAGCAGCCCTGAGAAGTATTTCACCGGGAGTTTATGTTAACAGAGGTTTCTGGACTTTGTCACTTTTTCCAGGAGAAGAAGGGGTTAAATTGCAGGACTTTATTTCTGACAGCGTAGGCTTCGGGTGAGAAGTAAAAGCCTGTCTTCTTTTCCATTGGTATCGTTGATTATGGGACCCAAGATGTTTCCTACAAGTACCGCTGCGGGTGCTATGTTAGCCGGAACCCTGCTTACAGATACCGGCATTCGTTTGAAGCTGCAGGGGCAGTTCATACTATACACAGTTGGAGATATCGAAGGGCTGGGCATGCTTTGCCACAAGTGTGAAGGACTGGCCATACATCTCCGTCCATTTGTTCGCTGTTTGCAGTGCGGAGAATATTTGTTCACAGTGGAGCAACCTACAATGTCGCCCCATGCTTATCGTGTGGACTGGGCTACAGGTACTGCCACAGTGGAAACTACTGTCATCGCGGCTGGAGAGCAACAGGCCATGATCTCGTCTGCTGCCGTGAGTGTTCCTGAGGGAGATGTCGCTGTTACTGCTTCATCAGTGGACATCACTTTTTGTTCAACTTCTACTACACCTATCCCCGCTGCACCTGTCCAAAGGAAGGTGGGATATGTGAAGGCTTCCCGCGGCCGTGGTCGAGGCCTGCCCCAGAGACTACATGAACCGGAGCCGGAGGAATACATGGATCCGGAGAAGTTCATATCAGGAACGGGTGAGAGATCAAAGGGGAACATATCTGGGACTCTTTGTAAATCTTTGCCAGCGGAAGAGTTGAGAGACTCGGAGATAGATTCTATGTCAAATCTCTCTGGTGATGATGATTTGTTTGAGACCATGTCACAGGAACTATTGTGGGCCCAGGGGGAAGATGTTGCTTCTGCCCTTACTTTCTCAGAATGGATAGCCATGGATTCTGGGAAGACACCACCTTGTATGGAGCCGCACAGTACTACCAAAGAGACATTGTCTAAAGTTGCTAGTTTGCTTGAGAGTGAGCAGACACCCATTGGATCTATGGTGCGCAAATCGCCAAATTCTTGTGTGCCTCCTGGTTTGGGGAAAAATAGAACTTTGCCTAGACTTGCCCGTTTACAGAGAGTGCTCACCAAACGTGTTGCCACAGAATATGGTCTGGAATTTCCCTATGTGACTAAGGAAATTATGCAGGAAATTGAGGCCAAACGGAAACAGTGGTACCGTGAAGCTGTTTGGGAGTATTTGTGTGTACCAAAACCTTTCCGAAAGCTGGGTATTCTGCTGCTATGGATGAACGTTTCAATGGATGTTTGCTGCATTGGAACTATGGTCGGCACATCTATGCTGACAAGGTGGTCATTTGCAGACCCGGTAAAGATGACATTGTCTATTTTATCACCACCGTGGATAAACAAGGGAGGAAACTGACATTGCCAGATCCCCGGTTTTACTGGTGATTATAAAAAAAAAGAAACTATTGTCTTCTGTTCTTCTAAAAAGGAAAAGAGAACTTTGGGGTGTATAGTCAGATAGTGTTAATATTTAGAGATCTCTGTGGTCAAGAGATTTTATTCACCTCAGCGCTTATATATCCAAAGACTTCTGTGATAACTAAAGATTTCGTTTACTGGGAAGGATATAATTTGCCCAAAAGATAGGGATGGACTTTTTAAGTTATTTCAGTTCATTTTCATTAGAAGAAAATATGTGGGAAGAGAGTGTCATTCTTTTGTGGAATGAGGCTTTGCTCCTGAATTGTTAGTGATGCTATTGTACATATTTCTCCGTGTGTTTAACTTTGTTTCTTTCAGGAACAACTGGATCTCCTATCAAGCTGTCAGGCTTTTCAGCTAGGTAGATAGTGGGGTTTTGTAATGTGACTTTCTTTTGCTGATATGAATATGTTATTGTACAAATGTTTGAAACTATAATCTTTCTATGCTGTCTCTTTCCTTTACTCATCCAAGTTTTAAGTTCAAATACCTACTCTTAGGCTTAAGAGTCATATTTTGTGGACAACGTCTATTGTGGTCGGGGAGTATGTAGTGCTGGTAGATTTTCCAATCTACCGCTGCTAGGTAAATTTAGTGGATTTTCTGTGCTGTACATAGTTCAGATTTAATTTACAGTTAGATTAGCCTCTGTTCCAGTTTGGCTGTGTTGTGTGCAGTTCCGCATTCTGCCTGAGGGTGTCGTTGTCACTCTGTCACACACTTGATAAAGGAGCGCGCATGCCCAGTGGGTACTGCGCGCATGCTCGGAAACGCGTTGTGGTTCTCTTCACTCCAGTGACGTCACACGCCCACAAGCGCCCTTGTCTTGGATCACGGAACCTCCATCCAGCGCAGCGGTCTGCTCTCTCCTGCGGGGGACCTAGGCCGTCTCTTCTGATCCTCATCACCGTATCCATGCCATGGACGCCGGGACTGATCCTGGAGCCGTTCTCCTTATGTAGCCGGTTTTCTCCTTACTATGCTGTAAATGTGGATAACCTATTGTTGTCATAAATAAATACCTGAGCTCAGAGGCGCTTTTCTCTTGTTCCTTTTCGTTCTAGCTCGCAGCCCTCCGGCCCGGAGGGTTGCGTTGCGGCAGCCGAGCGGGTAGACCCAGAAGCCTGTCTGGGGCCTGCTTTCGCTGGGATGGTCCTGTGCTGTCTGTCCTGCGGGAAGAAGGCGGACAATCGGGAAGATCCAGGGGAGGACCCATCTTGGAAGGGACCATGCAAGGCTGGTCTTAAGAAGGGCCTGGTGACTCGATTGGAGGACGCATCCTAAACTACTCTACCGCACAAGTACTGCCGGGTCGGCTTAAAGGTTCTGGTACTGTGTTTGCTGTTCATCGAAAACTACTACATCCTGTGGCAGGGGATCATACAGTTTTGTTTCATCCAAGTCTGTGGCAGAGACTTTTTGTTGTGCTGCGTTCCAGCTGCTAGGTTGGTGAGAGAGACCTATCCGGGCGGGCAAAGATTCAATCCTGAGCTGAGGATATATTCATCCCAAAGATTTCAATACCTTAGTGCTACGCGAAGAAAAGGTATTTGAACTTCCCTGCAACTCTTCTTCTACCTCTTTCCTGCTACTTCTTCCAGTTATCTCCCATTAAAGAATTGGAAAAGTACTCAAGTGACCTACATTGTCTGATAATAAGCTCAACGGGGACCCTAGACCCGGTACTGGTGAAATTACAGGTGAACAGGTGACGGTAACAGCCCGCTAAAAATCAGCAGCTCCACCGTGAGTTAGTGCTACATATATTTATATATAAAAATTCAAAAAATCTATCTCATAGTTTGTAGAGTTGTAGATGATAACATTTTTTTTTACCAAAGATTTGTAGCAGAATACAGATTGGCCTAAATTTATGAAGAAATTTGATTTTTTTAAATCTTTTTTGTTGGATATGCTTTATAGCAGAAAGTAAAAAATATTGTTTTGTTTTTTCAGAATTGTCTGTCTTTTTTTTTTTTGTTGTGGTGATCAAATACCAGCAAAAGAAAGCTTTATTTGTGGGGAAAAAAATGACACAAATTTTATTTGTGTATAGCATTGCATGACCGCGCAATTGTCAGTTAAAGTAACGCAGTACTGTATCGCAAAAAGTGGCCTGGTCAGGAAGGGGATAAATCTTCTGGAGGTCAAGTGTTTAATTTAAAATGATAAATAACACATTTGGACACTAGGTGATAAAAAGGGGTTGATTTACTAAAGGCAAATAGACTGTGCACTTTGCAACGTGCAGTTACACTCTACAAGTGCAGATGCTCCAGAGCTTAGTAAATGAGTAGAAGTTCTGCTGACTTCCATCATCCAATCAGGTGCAAGCAAAAATGCTGTTTCTTTATTTCCCCCTGCATGTGATTGGCTATTCTTTGTTGGGTAAAACTTTACCTCATTTACTAAACTCTGAAGCAATTGCACTTGCAGAGGGCAACTGCACATTTCAAAATGTGTGCACTGAGGGGTGGATTTACTAAAGGCAAAAAGACTGTGGACTTTTTGCCTTTAGTAAATCCACCCCTCAGTATCATAGGAATTCCATATAATACTTAGTGCCATCTAGTGGCCAAATGTGGTATTTTCCAATGTGTAGGCAGGGCCAGGACAACATGTACGCTATGTTTTAGCTTCTTGCTTACCCTTAGCCAGTACAAGCCCAAATTTGCTAATTTGAACCCCCACTGCGTACCTCATGTTCTTATAACACATAGTAAAAGCACCAATATTTTCCACCTTTCTTCTGGAAGATCCATAGGCCTACTTTACTTTAGCTTTACTTTATCCATAGGCCTTTACTTTACTTTATCCATAGGCCTTTACTTTACTTTATCCATAGGCCTTTACTTTACTTTAGCTGCCACGGGTATAGGCGACTAGTACAAAATAAAGGGAATCCAGTTAATTTGTTTTCTTATTTCTTTGCTAAATATTGAGGAAAATTGAAACATCTCAGTACCAAGCATTTCTTCCCTACAGATCACTGTAAGTCATCAAATTGCCGCTCATATTTCGGGTCATGTCCCCTCAGTTGCCCTACAATAGGGGTGCCTCTCCTCCGCTGTCTCCCAGGCTGAGCCCAAAGGGAAGTTGATTGTTCTGGTTGATCCCCAACCAGGGAAAGTCCTGTTCATAAAAGCCTACATTGCAGCCCCACGCTTCCCAAAGGGGCCAACTTTTCTCCTCCTACTCTAGTACCCTACTACCGCCAAGCCTACTGCACAGCCCTATATTTACCCTCCCTTTGAAGGGAAAATGGAGCCCTCTAGTGGCCAAACAGGGAATTACATTAGAAGCCACTTAAAGCAGAGGTCCACCCTAAAATAAAAAATGACATTAAAATTTTACAAAAAATATATAAAAAAAAATTTGAAAAAAAATTTTTTTTTACTTACCAGAAACCCCTGTTGCTAGGCAGCCTTCCTAATCTGCCTCTTCCTATTCTGCAGCATTGTTCTGTCACTTCCTCCTCTTCGGTGAGCTACCCCGTTGTATTCTGGCACATGTGTGTGTCCCAGAATACAACAGGGCCATTCACAAAGCGCTGCGCAATTCACACATGCTCAGTAGGAAACGGGCAGTGAAGCCGCAAGGCTCCCCTGCCTGTTTCCCTTAGTTAGGAAGGCGGCCCCAGCACCCGATCGGTTGGACGGATCGGCCCTTGGGGGGGGGGGGGGCGACATTGCGGGCTCGCTGGACAGGTAAGTGTCCTTATTAAAAGTCAGCAGCTACAGTGTTTGTAGTTGCTGACTTTTTTTATTTTTTTAAAAACGGCCGGACCTCCACTTTAACCCCATTTTACAAATGTATAATGAAGACATGGGACGGAATTAAACAGTATAAATAAAAAGGTGAACTAGTGCAGTAAAACTGGTAATTTTATACTTTTATACAGATTCAGTTTGACCCTGTTACATCTCAACATGTCTTGAGAAATGATATTTGCAGACTGCCAGCTCAACTATGCTGGTGGTATGTCTGTCCATTGTGTAGATGTTCCTCAATTGAGATGCATTGCGGTTATTGCACATATAGTAGTGAGTAGCAGGAAAGTGATGAAGGGGAATTCCACTGTAACTTGCATTAGTGGTCAGAATATGTTGAGCTTCTTATTATAGCATCTGGGCAATGCAGCCTCATTATGAGAGGTACTTTTTAGATGCCATTTGTTGTGTTGCTCAACTTCCTTCACACTCGACCCGCTGAAATGTGCTGAAGATGCCTTTGCACAAATGCTACGTGCAGCACACTACTTGCTGATAATGACCTAGTTTCTTAAATGATTTTTAGATGTAAGAATTAAAGGGGCTTATGTACACAAAAAAAGAAAATATACTTATTTACACAGAAACTCACACATTTCTGAGAGCAATAAAAACTGGCTTTTTTTTATATTTATTAGCTATTGTGGTTATGGCTGGGGGTCAGGGGGTTGCCGTTCAGTCATTACAGTCTTCAGCGCATTCGAGAAAGAGAGACACATGGGAGTGATTTACTAAAACTGGAGAGTGCACAATCTGGTTAAAGCCCAGTTCCACCCACTTTATCATCTTCTTCTCGTTCTGTTTAATATCAGCCATGATTTCTGCAATGGGCACTCTTTTTTTTTTTGTTAGCTTACCATGTTTCAAAGCTTTTCTTTTTCTCTTCCGCCTCCTCCCACCCGCGGATATGTGCATCATATCTGGCGGCGCACTGTCTCCTCTGTCCCAGGAGTCACTGGTTATCTTGGTTGCCATAACAACGAGACGGGCACTTCCTGCTCCGCCGCCCGTTGTGATGGCAACCAGAGAAGTTTCCTGCGCTGCGAGTTTGCTCTAATGCGCATGCGCGAGATCAGGCGGTGCATGCTGGTTATTCAGCCGCACCGTATCCCGGAAGAATACCTCCTAGTGGGCTTCGCATGCCAACTAGCAAGATGGAACCGCTCAACACATCCAAATCTAAGGTTAGTTTTACAAATAAAATAACAAATATAATGGCGCGATTAATGAGAATAGTGTATACAGCATTACATTCAGGATCAGGATTTTTTTTTTTTTTTTTACACACTATGATTGGTTATAACTGTGCATTTTACTGTCATAAACAACCATTTTTTTCTGAATGAAAACGACTAAGTCAATGTTTACTGTTGTGATTAGCTGTGATTAGTCAAAGCTAATTACATATGACATAGGGGCAGTGACTGGCCCTGTCTGTACCATGTGATGATTGTGACCAATCACAGAGCTCATCACAATAGTACACAATGAAAGGCATGTAACAAAGCCTTTCACTGTGTACAACTGTCATGTTATCTGCTGTGATTGGCCACAGCGATCACATGATACCAGCAGCAGGCTGGTACAGTGATCTGTCATCTGCTGTGTCCAGTAGGTGACAGATTGCACCAGAGTGTGACCCGATTCTGGGAGGATGTCATATAATGTCCCCCCCGAACAACAGTTCTCCCGCGAAGTCATCATTTGACAATAAGCAGTAAAAACATGCTTGACAAGACAGGCAGACTTAGGGTGAGCTCTGAAGCAATTAGAGCAAACATGCAATAGCCTGCATTGGTTGTAGTTGCAATCTGTGTATTTGTAATTATTGCATAGCTGAGCTTTACCCAGATAACAGATGGATCTACCCATTTTATCCACATGACCTGAAAGTCCAGAAGAACCACCGTCCGTCTGCTTGGAGGTCCCTATCTGACTAGAGGACTCACAATTTGGACACCAGGCTGTGGTATGTGCGGATGACTGGCAGTTGGCACATACAGGAGATTTCTGGTTTCTGATTTCTGGAAATGCCTGCAAAACAGCTCCATGTCAATATTGCCCCAACATGTCACCACCTGGAACTGAGTCCAAGTAGCCGCCAAAGCAAAAGAACAATGATAGTCATAAAAAATGAAACCACCGTACTTGTGCGCCAAATCCACCACCTTGTGAAAGTATAGGTCAAATTATTCCCTCCTACCCGGACTGACCGAACAGACAGTGTCTCTGAAAATGCCGCATGCCAGTACAAATTCCGACACGCTGAGTTTGCGACTAAGCCTGGGATCTTTGGTTTTGAGCAACATCGACACCTCCCACAAGAAAATGACTTGTTTTCAGCAACATCTTGGGCCGCTATTAGCAGCAAGGCCAAGTTGACATCCTTCCCTTACAAAATATTGGCAGGGATGAAATGGGTTGGGGACACAGAAGACAATCCTGCCAAGGGTGAAGGCGCTGCCGAAGGTAAAGATTTAACATTATCTGCAGCCGGGCTTGGAAGAGCAGGAGCTAGGGGTGCAGCTGACACCCAGCTCTGGCTGACACCACAGCACTAGCTGAGCAGGCCTCAATCACCTCCATCCTATCCTGCAACTGCAGCATGGAGGTAGAGAGTGTATTTAACACCGCTTGTATCTGCGTCAATGAGTTGTGCACCAAAGCATGTTCGACGCTGGTAGATGGTAGTGGTTGAGATGGAGTTGGAAACAATAATCTAAATAGTTTGGCTTTCCTAACTGTAGCTGGGAAAGGAATACCCTTGCAACGAAGCTCCGCAACAAGCCTTGGTACAGACAAACTTCTAAATGATGGTGAGCTGCCATGCTCCAAACCCCTACGAGGGGTTGGTGGGATGAACGCGAATTTGTCGCTCTCCGACATGTGTGACATAACGATATCTAAGGAAAAACAAACTTAGAAAATAAGAAACAAACTGGATCACCAAGAAGAACACCCATACGTGCCTTACTAAGTACAAATGTGTGAGTATAGTGGTGACAGACCAACAGTGCATGAAATGAAACAAGTGACCCACCCAATCTAAGGTGTATGGAATGAGTGACCCCGAGAAACCTGCAGTGCATAGACAGGCAATTAAAAACGAACACTCAGGGCTACGATACCCACAAACCGTGGTGGGTGGATATGAACGAATTGCCTGAGAGTGTATCGTATGACGTATGGTATACGGGTGAGAAGATTGTGGTCCAACAATCACTTAAAAACAAAACCTCATCCCAGATGAATCTGTAGACGTGACAGATCCTGAAATGTAACTAAATCTAACTGAAAGCGTGAAATAAGAGCATACACACGCACCTTGCCGACTCTGCGTAATCACGCTGAAATCCACCTCAAACAATATCACATGTACATGCAGTGAAAGCAGTCGAACGACAAAGTACAATGCACATGAAATGAAAGCGAGTGGAACGCATACTGAGTGATGTGCAGTACCGGATACTTAATGACGAAACACCATGAAATGCCCAATGTGCATGGCTGAGAAAGAACCAACTCATGCACCAGCCAACATAGCGAAGTGCAGGATGAAGGGAACCCCCCCCCTCCCCAGCAGGGGCAAAATGGATGTATGCAGACCGAGCCCCTACATGGTCACATGATAAGCAGCCTAGGGAACTACAAGACCCCACGCAACATCTCTCAAGCTGAAACTTGCCCCCTCCCCCTACCCTCACCCTATTGGTGACACGAAACCCCTGAAGACCAGTCCACGGTCTTGTCAAGCCACAGAACAGAAGAGATGAACCCACAACGAAAACAAAAACAGCATAACAAACAGCATGACCAGATAATTGGCCCTAGTATATGAATGTGAGTTGGGGACCTTGGATTGTGGACTCCTTGAGGGTAGGGACCGATGTATGTGTGAAGTGCTGCGTAAATTGATGGCACTATATGGGTACCTTAAATAAATAGGGATAATTGTAGACGCACCCACACTTACTCAGGTTGAACTGGATGGACTGGTGTCTTTATTCAACCTTACTAACTATGTAACTATGTAACTATATATAATTCCCCCAACACTATGAAGTCTAGCACATGTCATTGCGGACAGGTAAACATGATAATGATGACAAATCAATGAATATATCCCTGCGTGAACCCCACTAAGATGATAATGGCACCCCCCTCATCGATCAGCAGAAGCAATGAAGGGTATAAAGCATCTGGGGCTGTGAAGCCTGAGCAGATCACCAGCACACCAACTCCGCTGTCCTAACGCCCATGGTAATGGATGCTCAGGCTAAGCAACATCCCTGAAACCTAGAATGGCAACCTACATGACTAGACTAACCTGCAGCTGAGACCCCCCCCCCATGAAACACCCCACAAGCCCGTCTGCACCCCCCCCAATATCCCAGTCTGCGACTGCAGATGTCCACCTCAGCCCCATGATCTGAACACCTAGCTAAGACACCCCCCCCATGAAACACCCCTGTGAGCCCGACTGGCCGGCTGCTTGCCACCACCCCCCGGTTGTTTAACGGCGATGTGCTTGAAACTAAAATGCCCCCGTGAGCCTGGCCCAACTGGCCAGAATGCGGGTGGCCCCCACCTGTAGCCTGCCCCCCCAACAATACCTAAATACCGGGTGAAGCGAGGCCTCCTGACGAGCGATTCCCCCTGCTTGCACAAAACCGGAAGTGACATCAGCTGGTCGCACCAGAATAGATGCTGGTTGGCTGTTACCACAGGAACCAGGAAGACGAGCCGAGGAGGGACCTGCCAGAGGAGGAGGGGTATATACCCCCCAGACTCCTCCTACAAATCCAGGCCAGCCTTCTACTGTGTGTGTAAAGGCAGGTGTCCCAATACTTTTGGTAATATAGTGTACCTCTAATATGTACATAGAAATAATATATTACATTTAAATAAGGATATACCTCTCAGGCATCACTACATCAACTCTGTCTGTTTTGTGAAAAGTTCACCCTTGAGGTTTAGTACTCAACACAAAGACTAAGCAAAAACATGCTGGTACTTGAAATGAACAGCATTCACAGTCAGCCTACTTCTGATATAGACCAATGTGGCTTTGCTTCAACAGTGCCGTCCAGGAAAGAGAATTAAAAGGCCTGTAAACCAAGAAAAGGTCACACTGATCAGATTCACATCCACAATAACATTGGAGTCATTGTCTGCAGAGAAAATCCTGCCCAAAGCTAGCAAGAGTCAGCCAAGAGTGAACGGTACTTTTGCAATTTGGCACCTCTGGAATATTCTGCTGAGGCTCTGCATGCACTGACATTTGATGATGAAATACATTCCTGAGTCTCTGTTGCCTATCATAAGCACATCATATATTAGGTAACGTGTTTACCGAAGAATGTCAATAGATTCAATGAAATGTTTGGTTAACAAAGTCAAGTTTAAATGGAGTTCGTCATGAGAATTTGCTGGCTTGCAGGTTGAATGCTCTGAATGAATAAAACAATCTATCCCAGCTGGCTGGGCTTAAATGCTGCATTCAGCTCCTTATGACCTTGGGAAGTTTACTATAGCTTCATTGGTCATCAAATGTATTTATTTCATACATTTATACAAATGACGATATGCCTCAAAAGAGAAGGTACAGTATTTGCATGTCACTACTTCCAATTCAAATACAAAAAATATACATGACTGGAGTATGACTGATGTAAGGTCTTACCCCCTACTACTACCACCCCTCTTCTTGGCCCCAGCAATACCATTTGAAAGAAACACGCAACACTCTCAGGATTTTAAATGGCTGTAGCGGCCCCTTTATTAACGACCATAACAATTTTCTATAAAACATATTCAATTTTATAACCCAACTTTTTTACCCAACTTAACTCACTGCCTATGTCTCAGGTTGATGAAGGAAGGTATCTCTATCACATCGGCTGTACCACCACCACCTCAGAATCCTGGCCCCTAGCCACAGTTCCACCAGCTCAGGGACAAACTTTGACCATTTTTTTGCCCGATGCAGCCCGATGACCGATAGCCCATTTTTTCCATGGTAGAGAAGGTACCCATACTGAGATGGGCCCAACCCGTTCCACCCCACATACTGTATTCCTTCCACCATTCAAGAACCCGAGACCCCTGCCAACCGCTACGGCAAACTCAACTTGACCTACCCCCTTCGCACCCTTGTCCTTTTTTTTTTAACTAGAGATACTTTTGGAGGATTTTGATTTTGTGGGAATTTCAGAGACCTGGTACAACAGCTCTCATGATTGGCTGGCAGCCATTCAAGGGTTATTTCACGTTTATTGCAGGGATAGAGAGGGTAAAAAAGGGGGAGGGGTATGCCTATATATCAAGAATAACGTGCAAGTGAATATGAGAGATGAGATCAATAAAGGGGGGGAAGGGAGGAGGTGGAATCCTTATGGGTAGAGCTCCAAAGGGATGAAGCTAAGGGAAAAATAATACTGGGAATATGCTATAGCCCCCCTAACCTGAGGGAGGAGGGGGAGACAGACCTCATATCACAATTTGGATTAGCAGCAAGGATGGGAAGTGTTATCAAAATGGGGGATTTTAATCATCCCGACATAGACTGGGCGGAGGGAACCGTGCATTCGTCTAAGGCTTGCCAGTTCCTAAATGTCTTGTAGGGCAATTTCACGGGTCAGATGGTAGACGCACCAACTAGAAACAAGGCGTTACTAGATCTACTGATTACCAACAATACAGACCTGATCACGGATGGTAAAATCATGGTGGTAATACGGGGCAATTTAGGAAACAGCGATCACGGTTCAATTGGCTTCAGTATAAATCACACAAATAGGAAACATAAGGGGAACACAAAGACACTGAATTTCAAAAGAGCCAACTTCCCTAAACTACGAACCTTGCTAGAAGATATAAATCGGGATAAAATCTTAGAAACAAAGAACACGGAGGAGAGATGGATTTCCTTTGAGAGCATATTACAGTTTTTCTCCATTGTTTTGGCTTATTTCTTGAAACAGAAATTACATTCTCAAAACAACATGGACAAATCTCCAAACCACCTGGCAATTGTTCACAACTGAATTTAATTTCTCATTCATTTCATCAATTTGCAAATGTCTCAGTACATGTCTCAATGTCTCAGTACATCTTTCAAATGATTACGTACAAGTAGCCCACATTTAGCACAATTTGCAAGTGAATACATCTTGTTGATCTAAACTGATTGTCAATTCTCAGTCTAATGGTTGTTCTCTCCAAAACGTGTCAGCATCATTTCATTGTTTAAATCATCACATGCACAATAGTCTGTTCAATTGTCAAAATTATTCAGGAACATAATACCATGAATACCATATATGAATCTCTTGGAACATTTGATAAAATGATTACAGCAATTAACAGTCAGGTGCAACTAGAACTGGACTAACGAAGGAGGAGTTGAAGTTGGTCTCAGATGACCAATCAAACAGTATGTTTAGTTACCTGACAGGTGCTGTCCATGATAGTGAATGCTGCCAAACATGTATATATAGAGTTTGACCATGCAGGACCAGTACAATTTCTGAACATGGAGGCACCTGGCCAAATAAATGAACAAGGGCAACTGCCTGCTCGACGATGAGGAAGAAGAAAAGGAGGAGGAGTAAGGGTGCATGTAGGTGGAATATGGGGAATAGGCAGAGGAGCACGAAGACACCATGCTGTCCCTGATGAAATTCGGGCCACAATTATAGATCATGTCATCAACCAAGGACACACAATGGCGGAGGCAGGTCGCCGAGTGCAGCCTAATGTGCCTCGCTTTAGAGTCTCTATCATCCAAACCTTTCCCAGGGAAAACAGGCATGTAGTCAGTCAATGATGGAATTATATAATGTATAGGACAGGACACTGTGCATAGAGCAACAAATATGTTTATTTACTCATTTACATATTCATTTAGTGTGTGTGTGTGATAGGCCTACAGTATTACAGTATATTACCTCAGTGGGATGTTACGTTTTATACTAACAATGACAAGAAAAATATTGTAGAAAATAAACTATGGAATAGTATGGAATAGTTTATTTTCTGCAATATTGATGATACAGTTTACATTAGTATTCCAGTCACTGTGCAGGGATGCATTAGAATTGTGATAAAGTTACTGTAAGTAAAACAACAATACGATTACATTGGTAACTCTATTCTGTACGGAATACATAAGGTATAAATTACGAATAGAGTGTTGTCCTTTGAATTCTATGTCTAGGAATGGACGACAACCTGGCACGGATGGCCGAGGAAAACTTCTCAATGAACAACAAGAACAAGAGATCTGTAACATGGTGTTTGCAAATAATGACATCACATTGAGACAGATCCGCACTGCAATCCTACAAGACAATGCCATATTCCAAAATGTCAACTCTATAAGCATCTCCACAATAGCCCGCATATTGAAGAAGCATCAGATGACAATGAAGCAAATTTACAGGGTACCATTTAAGAGGAACTCTGACAGAGTGAAAGAGCTGCGGTACCAGTATGTACATGTAAGTCAGTCACTGGTTGTCCATCAAGATAACCTTTTTACAATTACCGTAAGCAGTGGTTCCCAAGAGGTATTGGTTTCAGTACCCACTTTACCTGATTTCTGAATCCAGGTAATCCAGGTATGAAAGTATTTGATTTACGTATCTGATTTATAAACATTTTGCCTAAAAACTGCAGCTTACTGTATGATGAAATTATTATTATAATCCTTATTTTGAAGAATATAACATACAATACAGTAAGAAAAAGGGTCAAGGAGCTACAATTACATAGTGCCTCCCATGTAAATCTATCTAATACTGTGGGTTTTACTGTAACATTTCAGTAAGTCTACTCGTTGATAATTTTTCCCCTCCCCTTTCTGTCAAATACCCCCTGTAGTACCTCTGCATAGGGTATATGTACCCCAGGTTTGGAACCACTGGAATACTGGCCAGTAGTATATTGAACTTGTGTAGAACATGGAATATTCCTATGTAACTGTCTGTAACTGTAGTGTATGACTCTTCTGTATGACTGATTTGATGTTTTCTTTTTTTACTCTATTGTAGGGAATAATGGCATTGGAAGGAAACGAGACCTCTCTAATACTCGTGTATGTGGATGAGACTGGCTTCAACCTGGCGAAGGGCCGAAGACATTGCCATAATTTTATTGGCCACCGGGCCACGGTGGATGTCCCAGGCCAGCGAGGGGGCAATATAACTATGTGTGCTGCCATTTCTGAGAATGGTGTGGCCACTCACATCCCCAGTCTTGGCCCATACAATACACAGAAGCTCCTCATCTTCTTGGACCGCCTTCATTTGGATTTGATCCCTGAATATGAGAGAGGTCTCATAGGGCCTCACCTACCACAATATATAATTGTATGTGACAATGTGAATTTCCACCATGGCCCGCTTATCAGGGCCTGGTTCACTGCTCATCCAAGGAATGATATGGTGTTCCTACCACCTTACTCTCCTTTCCTCAATCCTATTGAGGAGTTTTTCTCCGCTTGGAGGTGGAGAGTGTATGAGCATCAGGCTCAAGATCAGAGGTCCCTGCTCCATGCAATGGATGCTGCCTGTGAGGATATTACAGGAGATCAGTGTAGTAGTGTAGTGTTCTTCCCTCGTTGCATCACAAGAGAGGATATACGCTGCGATGTTGATGAGAATCTGTGGCCAGACAGACAGCAGCATGTGGATGGGCAGGAGGGTGAGGATGGTGGCCAGTGAAGAGATGTTACAGTAGTTGTGAAACTCCAGCTTTATTTACAGCATTGTAGGCTAAATGTAATTTTCCTTGTTTTTGTTTGTGTGTTTATAGTTCCGTATATTATGCTGTATACATTTTCTTTTTACTCTGATGTATGGAAGTTACTTTGTGTATGAATGATAATGGTTACAATACTGTAAAGTAATTTTTCCTTGTCAGTATAAGTGCAATGTGTGATGTCAAACCTTGGAGGCTACTCTTACCCTAAAATCTTTTCTTTTTTTTCAGTTATATACACAATTGTATTCAGTTAGCTAGACAAAGACTGTACAGTAACCATTGTCAATGAAGGACTGGGCTAAGACTGAAAGGTGGACATGAGGGATATTTCAGAAAGAGGTGGGGTTCTATAGTTGGCCCGTTACTAGAGTTGGCGCCTCCAAAAATCCCCCCTCCCTATTCATTATGAGGGATATTTCAATGGTCCTCTGCCATAGAGACAAAACATCTAAACATTTTGACTTGCAGTGCTTACACAATGCCAAAGGGACGAAGCATTTTGGGGGCACTGACTATTTGAATGAGAAAGAAATGTATTTTTGACACATGAGTGAACTGTTTTGGGAAAGATATGAGCTTTTGAAGGTGAACCATGGTGTTGTGCCGAACCATCCAGGTTATTTTGGCAAAAGCACCAAGAGAGTTGAGAACGTCTGGTCTGTTTCAAGAAAGAGCCAAAGCAATTGAGAAGAATCTTTGCCATTTTGGGGGCACTGACTCTTTATATGGGAAATGAATATGGTTTTGAAGCATGAGTGAACAGTTTTGGAAGAGATATGAGCTTTTGCACGTGAGTTATAGTGTTGTGCTGAACTGTAATGCCCCGTACACACGGTCGGATTTTCCGACGGCAAATGTGTGATAGGACCTTGTTGTCGGAAATTCGGACCGTGTGTAGGCTCCATCACACATTTTCCATCGGATTTTCCGACACACAAAGTTTGAGAGCAGGATATAAAATTTTCCGACAACAAAATCCGTTGTCGGAAATTCCGATCGTGTGTACACAAATCCGACGGACAAAGTGCCACGCATGCTCAGAATAAATAAAGAGATGAAAACTATTGGCCACTGCCCCGTTTATAGTCCCGACGTACGTGTTTTTCATCAGCGCGTTCAGAACGATCGGATTTTCCGACAACTTTGTGTGACCGTGTGTATGCAAGACAAGTTTGAGCCAACATCCGTCGGAAAAAATCCTAGGATTTTGTTGTTGTAATGTCCGAACAAAGTCCGACCATGTGTACGGGGCATAAGACTGTTTTGCCAAATGATATTAGAGTTTTGGGAATGTAATTTCTGTTTCAAGAAATGAGCCAAAACAATGGAGAAAAACTTTAAATAAGGGCATTAGCCAGTGCATCCCATTGGGAAATAAATTTAAAAGAGCAAACAAAAGCCCTGGATGGCTTAACTCCAATGTAAAAATGCATATAAAAGCAAAGGGGAAGGCCTTCAAAAATACAAGGCTGAGGGATCATCATCAGCATTCAGACTTTACAAAGAATGCAACAAGATATGTAAGGGTCCAATTAGCGCGGCTAAGATAGAACACAATGAATTTCTTCAAGTATATAAACAGTAAAAAAGGGAGGACAGACCATATTGGCCCCATAAAGAATGAGGAAGGATATCTGGTAAAAGGGATGGGGAGATGGCGAAGGTATTGAATTTATTCTTCTCCTCAGTCTTCACAAGGGAATCGGGGGGGCTTCAGTAACCAAAACTGCAGTGTTTGTCTTTATGACACATCACAGGAAGCACCCTCATGGCTAACAGAGGACAGAATTAGAAATAGACTTGGGAAACTTAACATTAATAAATCACCGGGATCAGGTGGCTTGTATCCGAGGGTACTTAGGGAACTCAGTCAAGTAATTGCCAGACCATTGTTCCTAAATTTTACTGACAGTCTACTGACTGGAATTGTACGAGCTGATTGGAGAAAAGCCAATGTAGCACCAATATTTAAAAAAAGGTCAAAATACATCCCTGGGAATTACAGACCCATTAGCCTAACATCAATAGTATGCAAGCTCTTGGAGGGGATGATAAGGGACTATATACAAGATTTTAGTAATGAAAATGGTATTATTAACCGTAATCAGCATGAATTCATGAAGAATCGTTCTTGCCAAACCAATCTATTAACCTTCTATGAGGAGGTGAGCTGCCATCTAGATAAAGGAAGGCCCGTATACGTGGTGTATCTGGATTTTGCAAAAGCATTTGCCACAGTTCCCCATAAACGTTTACTGTACAATGTAAGATCCGTTGGCATGGACCATAGGGTGAGTACATGGATTGAAAACTGGCTACAAGAGCGAGTTCAGAGGGAAGTGATAAATGGGGAGTACTCATAATGGTCTGGGGTGGAAAGTGGGGTCCCCCAGGGTTCTGTGCTGGGACCAATCCTGTTTAATTTGTTCATAAACAACCTGGAGGATGGGGTAAACAGTTCAATCTCTGTATTTGCGGATGACACTAAGCTAAGCAGGGCAATAACTTCTCTGCAGGATGTGGAAACCATGCAAGAAGATCTGAACAAATTAATGGGGTGAGCAACTACATGGCAAATGAGGTTTAATGTATAAAATTTAAAAATAATGCATTTGGGTGGCAAAAATATGAATGCAATCTACTCACTTGGGGGTGAACCTCTGGGGGAATCTAGGATGGAAAAGGACCTGGGGATCCTAGTAGATTATAGGCTCAGCAATGGCATACAATGGCAAGCTGTTGCTAACAAAGCAAACAGAATATTGGCATGCATTAAAAAGGGAATTAACTCCAGGGATAAAGCGATAATTCTCCCGCTCTACAAGACTCTGGTCCGGCCTCACCTGGAGTATGCTGTCCAGTTCTGGGCACCAGTCCTCAGGAAGGATGTACTGGAAATGGAGCGAGTACAAAGAAGGGCAACAAAGCTAATAAAGGGTCTGAAGGATCTTAGTTATGAAGAAAGGTTGCGAGCACAGAACTTATTCTCTCTGGAGAAGAGACGCTTGAGAGAAGATATGATTTCAATTTACAAATACCATACTGGTGACCCCACAATAGAGATAAAACTTTTTTGCAGAAGGGAGACTTGTGGCCACTCATTAAAATTAGAAGAAAAGAGGTTTAACCTTAAACTATGTAGAGGGTACTTTACTGTAAGAGCGACAAGGATGTGGAATTCCCTTCCACAGGCGGTGGTCTCAGCGGGGAGCATCGATAGTTTAAAAAAACTATTAGATAAGCACCTGAACGACCACAACATACAGGGATATACAATGTAATACTGACATATAATCATGCACATAGGTTGGACTTGATGGACCTGTCTTTTTTCAACCTCACCTACTATGTAACTATGTAACAATCATGCAGTCTAATAATCGTTTTTGTCTTCAAGCAGTTAACACAGAATTCCTTTGCGGAACCTTTAGTATTGTTGATTTGCTATGACTCAGTTCCATAAAGCTTTCCTGTGTAAACCATGCACATATCACTTAGATCCAGAGCTCGTCTCCCGGGAATCTGACCTCCATTAATAAAAAGGGGTTGGCATGTTGAGTGGATTGCTGAGACAATAAGGGAGTACAGTGTGAGGTGAGAGGGGAAAGACGATGCATTTGAAACGTGCATTGTTGACATGTTTTCAATTTCAAAGGTTGACTTGAATAGGACATGCTAAAATAAAACAGAACAAAGGAGTGGGTAGGGTAGAGAAGTCTAAAGTAAACCTGTCAAAAAACAGGACAATTCAAGCTGATTGTATGGTACAGAAATACATAGGCAGATGTTATCTTTTGTGACATGTCAAACTGATCAGGAAATCAAGAAATATAAGAATCTTAAATACACTATATTGTCAAAAGTATTGTGACGTCTGCCTTTACACGCACATGAATTTAATTGGCATCCCAGTCTTAGTCCATAGGGTTCAACTCTTCTGGGAAGGCTGTCCACAAGGTTTAGGAGTGTGTCTATGGGAATATTTGACTATTCTTCCAGAAGCGCATTTGTGAGGTCAGGCAGTGATGTTGGACGAGAAGGCCTGGCTCACAGTCTGTGCTCTAATTCATCCTCAAGATGTTCTATCGGGTTGAGGTCAGGACTCTGTGCAGTTTTATCAAGTTCCTCCACCCCAAACTCGCTCATCCATTTCTTTATGGACCTTGCTTTGTGCACTGGTGTACAGTCATGTTGGAACAGGAAGGGGCCATCCCCAAATGATTGTCCAAAATGTCTTGGTATGCTGATGCCTTAAGAGTTCCCTTCACTGAAACTAAGGGGCCAACTTGACTGGCCTGAGTCCTGACCTCAACTCAATAGAACCCCATTGAGATGAATTAGAGCAGAAACTTCGAGCCAGGCCTTCTCATCCAACATCAGTGCCTGACCTCACAAATGTGCTTTTGGAAGAATAGTCAAACATTCCCATAGACACACTCCTAAACCTTGTGGACAGTCTTCTCAGAAGAGTTGAAGCTGTTATAGTTGCAAAGTGTGGGCCAACTCAATATAGAACCCTACGGACTAAGACTGGGATTCCATTAAAGTTTGTGCATGTAAAGGCAGGCGTCACATTACCTTTGACAATATAGTGTATATGCAAATCTAGATCTTTCTGGGCAAGATCTAGATCTGGCACATACTTTTGAGGATTGTCAGGTTTCCCATAGCATTAAAGCCCAACTTATATCACATGTGTCAAACACAAGGCCCACGGGCCGAATCCAGCTCATCAGGGCATTACATGTGACCCTCGCACCCCTCCTGCGCCTGCAGCACCCCCCTAATCTCCGCCCCCACCTTCAGCAACAGATAGGTGGACAGAGTCCTCTTCCAGATCCTACGCTTGTCTGTTTAGCAGTGGAGAGGTTCTTCTCTGCCCCCCCTCCCCCCATCTCAACATTTGGCAAAAGATAGAAGGGCAGAACTCCAATTGATCCTGCTCCTCTTTGTGCAGCAGCAGCACCCCTCATCTCAGACTCCCCTGCTCTCAGCATTCAGCAGACTCTGGCTGCTGACTCCAGCCTTCCTCTGGTCCTCCTACAGACCCTGTACTTTCTACTTTCCACTGTGGTGCACTGTGATGTAAGGGAGGGTGGGGGACTTTTGACTTCTGATGGTGGGGGAGCTCTCGATATCCGATGTAAGGGGGGTTGGGTGCTCTGCACATCTAGTCTTACAGATACAACCAGCTTCTTTAGGGCAACTATAATGCTGAGGTGGCCCATGATGAAACTGAGTTTGAAGCCCCTGAGCTATATGCAATCCAGGTGCCTCAAAGCAAAAGGTGTGCAAAGTCTTACAGTTCATTATCTTTCTAAAGCAGCCACATCCTGGACAGAAAAGCCTGTCCTCTACTAGTATGATGCAGAGAAGGATTCTTGGTCTCTACTCAGAAGAACTGGTCTCTCAACAGAGGTCCAATACTTCCCCTATTGAGACAGAGCTAGTTCTCCGATCAGCAATGATCTTGGGCTTTGCTATATGAAGCGTTATAGGTCTGACTCAGCAGGAGGTATGTCGGACATCTGCAGAGGAACCACTGCTTTCATGCATATAGTCTTCTTCTACAGCAGGGGTCACCAAACTTTCTAAACAAAGGGCCAGTTTACTGTCCTTCAAACTTTAGTGGGCCAGGCTGATGCCAATGGGAGAAAAAATGTTCTGGCATCAATGAGATTAAACAATGCCCCATTAATGGTATTAGAGGGAGTAATAGTGCCCCATCGTTGGAGTCAGTGGGAGGAATAGTGCCTCATCGTTGGAGTCAGTGGGAGGAATAGTGCCCCGTCATTGGTGTCAGTGGGAGGAATAGTGCCCCACCCATTATTGGAGCACAGGTGTGTCAGGAGGAGGCTGTCTCTCTGGAGCTGCTGCAGATCCGTGTGAGAGGGGACTGGTGAGGAAATCTATCCCAGCTCTCCTGGCCCCTTTCTGGGGAAGCCATGGAGGCCAGCAGGGCCTCTCCTGCTGGAAGCTCCCAGCCATCTCCTGGGCCATCAGGTGACATGCCTTCCTCTGTACAACCCATGGCTTGTGATCTTTCTGCCCCTGGTAAGGATGAAGGCTCAGAGGCAATTCAGGAGCGAGTGGTGGCCGGGATTAAAGCCCTGAATAGGGAAAGAGACAAGCTCTATAAACTGAGAGCGGAGCTGAAGCGCCTGAGAAGGCAGCGTGAGGGCTTGCATAGCCAGAAACGAGGGTCCATGGATCCGGAGATCCAACTGGCCAAGGTCCGGGTTGAACATCAGGAGACCATTGTGTCCATCATGGAAGGAAGAGATGGGCCATTTAAGGAAAAGTTTTACAATGAAAAAAGGTTTGCGAGGATGACAAAGATGGAGGGGGAGGAGGAGACCCCCAGTTCTGACCCCCTGCCCCCTCAGGTAGAGGTAAGCAGCCCCATGCCTTCCCAGGACTCAGGAGGCATGCTCAGGGCCATCCAGGTAATGGAGTCTCCTGTGCGGGGGGATCAGCTGGCGTTTGGTGATGAGGACATAACTGATAATGTGCCTGATAATGTCAAGCCCCAAGCAGGGGATGAATCTGTTTTTGTGTCATCTAACACCATGAGCAATGTTGAAAGTGTGCCCAGTGACACTCAAGTTTCTAATGCTATGTGTAGCAATGTTGTACCTGCTAATGCTGCAGCGCAGCAAGAGCTGCATTTAAAAAATGACATTTCTGAAAAGGAACTACCGGTGTCAGCAGAGCCCATTAACTCTCCTTTGGCTGAGTCTAAAGATGTTTGCCCCACAGCTGCTGGAGACTCTACAGTGCAGCATCAGGAGACAGCTGGTATTGCAGCAACTGTGACTATTCCTGATGGGAAATTGAACGTGTGTGTGACTGATAGCAATTGTACAAGTGTGATGGACAATCGTCCCAGCTCAGTCCAAGCAAATAATAATAATGTACAGACTACTGTGACTTCAGTGTGGGGCCTTGGCCCTGATAAACCCACGTTTGCTCAGGTGGTACGCTCTGCTCCTGGTGGCTCCGCCCCCAAGCGGGGTTTCCCCCTGCAGCCTACCACTTTGGGCACCCCGGGATCTGGTCTTGGGTCTCTGGCTTCTGCTGGGGGTCCGAGAAGAAATGTGGTAATTCTCAAATGGGAAGGTGGTGCGATCCCTCCAGCACGGCGTGCAGTGGTGGATTTGATTTTGGAGATGGGTTTTGGGGCAAATGACCTGTATGCCTTTATACATGTAGCTGGGACACGGGATTATACCATTAGTTTCACCAGGCCAGAGGGTCTTGACCTGTTCTGGGAGCGATATGAGGCTCGGTGCAGGTCAAGACCTGAATGGGAAGGTCTGGCCCCAGTTGCGGTTTCGCAAAGGTCAACGGTGAAAAAGATAACCATCATACTCACCAATGAGAGTGTTCCTGCTCGGGACCTAGAGGTCTGGTTAAGGAACTATGGTGAGGTTTTGACTAAGCCCAGCAAAATCCTTGATGAACGTAACATCTGGACTGGGGGTTGGTCGGTTACAGTCAGGTTGGCCAGGGATGGGAATGTTGTCCGTCACCTGCCCTCCTCAGCTTTTATAGGGAGGGATAGGATGACTATTTTCTACCCTGGTCAGCCGAAGCTGTGTCACCGCTGTGGAGAAAAGGGGCATTTGAGCTCTTCCTGTTCAGCCTTGATATGTTCAGTGTGTCGGGGTCAGGGTCATATGGCCAAGGACTGCACCGAGATGATCAGGTGCAACCTGTGCCTGCGCCTTGGCCACCCCTACAGCAGATGTCCTGAAGCCTGGCACAATATGGAGAAGGAGGTACTAGATGACTTGTCAAGGCTGGACAGGATGGAGGGTGATGCCCCTGGTGTACCATCCTCCTCTGCGGTGACTGACTCCCCTGGTCCTGCTCAGGATCCCTCTCCAGTTCCTGTGGCCACCCCTCCTGTGTCTGTAAGTATTCCTTCTGTATCTGTCTCTGTGTCCCCCCAGCCTACTGTATCCCCTCCTCTTGTGTCAGAACCTTCCAAGTCTGTGCCCCCCGAGTCAGTTACCCCCCAGGAGTCTACCCCTCCTAAGTCAGATTCAAAGGGGGGAACCCCACCACCAGGAGTGGTAGTGGGTTTTAAAAAGGTCGCTTCTGCCTCTCTAAAGGAGTCTTCTGTAAAGACTTCAAAGAAAAAAACAGGAGATAAGGGCATCTCTGAAGCTGACCTGCAGTACCTGGAGGAGAGAAGGAAGGTTGGGAAGCGGAAGAAGCAGGTGGTGAGGACGGAACAGGCTCCAGTGCCTGTCTCCAACCGTTATAGGTCCTCTAAGTGGGAGATTTCCTCATCTGGAGCTTCTTCGGAGCGAAGTTCTGATTCTGAGATGGAGTTTGAGGCGGCCTCAAGAAAGAGAGAGGCTTCTGGTGATGAGCAGCAGAGGGGAGCTAAGAAGCAATCCACCCAATAACCCAAATGGCGGTTCCCCCTCCGTTAAAAGTGGTGACAATAAATGTCGCCAGCATTAAGTCAGTAAGAGCTCGTTCTATGGCCTTCTTTTTGTTCAGCCAATTAGATGCTGAAATTTTATTTTTGCAAGAGACTAGGCTCACCTCCTTGGCAGATATTCATATGGCCAAGAGAGAGTGGAGGTATGGTCCATCTTACTGGTCTCTTGCGGCCGAGCCTTACGGCGGTGTGGCGGTGTTGTTTAAAACCGGCATGGTAACTATCCGGCGGGTTATTGAGGTGGAGATTGGGAGATGTATGGTCTTAGACGTCCTTGTGGGAGGGCAGGACCTGCGTCTAATTAATGTCTATGGGCCGCACACAAAGTGGGACAGGAAATGCATTTTTACAAGGATCAAGCCATTTCTTTTTACATCCCGGCAAGTGGTCTTTGGAGGTGACTTTAATACAGTAACTAGGCCCAAGGACAGGAAGGACTTCAAGGACAGGCTGGGATATGATAGCGTTTTTTTAAATAGTATGGTTAGGGATGCTGGTCTTGTGGATGTGCACATTAAGCACCTCCCAGGTGACACTGGGTTCACCTTTCATCGAGGTAATAGTCAGAGTAGAATAGATAGGTTTTTTTTGAAGGAGACCTCTGCTTTCTCACCCCCAGTGGTGCAGGCAGTAGAGTTCTCTGATCACTGTATGCTATCTGTGGTCCTGAATGCTTCAGACGCCCCTCAGAGGGGTAAGGGCATCTGGAGATTGAATTCGACTCTACTCAAGGAAGAACATGTTAGACAATCCTTTGAGGAATTCTTTCAGGCACAGGTGACCATCCTGGACTTTTGTAGCAGCAAGGCTGAGTGGTGGGAGCTGACCAAAAAGAGGATCGCTGGATTCTTCAGGGGCCTAGCCAATAGAAAACAGTTTAATAAATACATGACCTACCAACGTTTACGAAGGAAGCTGGATATTCTTGTCTCGAGAGGTGGAGATCCTGGGGAAATCTCCGAAGTGAAACTCCTTCTCAGGAAGTGTCAATATGACCGGCATGCCTCTTTGGTTCTGGAGAGGGACTATGGGAAGTACCACTTGCCTGACCCTTACCAGAACTGCAAACAAGGTGTAGCTGTTAAAACGGTCGTTGGCCTTAAAGACAGTACAGGTTCCTTGACAAAGTCCAGGTCAGGGATTCTGGAGGTCGTGAGGTCCTTTTATGCTGACCTTCTTGGGAGGAAAGAGCTTGACCGTGACAAGATGGAAGGCTTTTTGGACTCTACTCCAGGTCTAAATGATGAAGATGTCCCATTGATGAATTTGACAGAGGAGATCACAGTTGAAGAGGTGATGAGGGCAATTGAACAACTTGCCATCAAAAAGTCACCTGGACCGGATGGCTTGACGGCTGAGTTTTACAAAGCCTTTAAGTCTATTCTGGCCCCACATTTGGTAGAGGTTTTTAACAGTTGCCTTGCTGAGGGGGTACTTCCCCCTTCCATGAGGCACTCGGCTGTGATTCTTCTTTCAAAGGGTAAAGATCCTTCGATGATTGAGAATTGGCGCCCCATCAGCCTTCTTAATGTCGATAGAAAGATACTGGCAAAGATATTTTTCTGGCGCCTATCGTCAGTAGCAGAGTCTTTGCTTTCTCGCCATCAGCACTGTTCGGTCCAGGGTAGGTGCACCTTCACAGCGGTTTTAGCTGTCCGGGAGGCCTTGGAGCGGTGCAGGGCTGCAGGCTGGGGAAAGTATTTGCTGACATTAGATCAGGCAAAGGCTTTTGATCGTGTCAACCATGAGTACCTGTGGTTGCTCCTTAGTAAGTACGGTCTGCCGGGTGGTTTTGTCGATTGGTTAAAAGTCTTGTATAAGGGGGCAGAAAGCTTTCCTCTTGTTAATGGTTGGGTTGGGCAGTCCTTTGAGGTTGGCTCCGGGGTGCGCCAGGGTTGTCCCCTGAGTCCCCTGCTCTATGTGTTTGCAATCGACCCTTTCATCAGGAGGCTAGAGAGCGGCATGTTGTGTGGGGTACCAGTGGGTCTCCCGGGTGAGCCGCCTTTGAGGGTTGTTGCCTATGCGGACGATGTGTCAGTGATTGTCACCGGGGCGGATGAAGCAGAGGAGGTGGTCTCTCTGACATCACGGTATTCTGAAGCATCAGGCTCCAAGATCAATCAGGAAAAGAGTGAAGTCTTCTGGATGGGAAAGGAAGGTGAGGGTTTTGATCTCCCGGACACCTTTCCAGTGCCCCAGGAAAGAATTAAGATTCTAGGCATTGAATTTGGACCCGGCGATTATGGCCTCAAAAACTGGGAAGGCAGACTGGAAATTGCCAATACTAAGGTGGTCAGCTGGAAGAAATGGAAGTTATCTATGAGGGAAAGGGTTGATCTGATTAAGACTTACCTGATTCCGATCTTTTTGTATGTCAGCTTTGTCTGCATCTTGCCAGTGTCTCTCTATGCTAGGGTCAGTAGTGTGTTCTTCCAGATGTTGTGGGGGAACAGACTGAACCCCATCAAGAGGAATGTCACCTATCTATCCAGGAGGGAGGGTGGCTTAGGTATGGTCAACCCAGTTCTTTTCTTTTCACTGCTTTTTCTCAAGTTTAATATAGGTAATATGCTTGCAGTGGAACCTCCTGGATGGGCAGGCATTTTTAGATCTTGGTTTAGGCCTTTTCTGCGACTTTGGGAAGAAGGTGGCCAAGTGAATAATCTCAGGGGTCATCGTGGTCAGCTACCAGCCTATGTCGCTCCGTGCCTGAAGTTATTACGGCAGTGGCGATTGTCGGCTGAAGATCTCAGATCGGTTCCGAGGAAAGTCCTTATGAGTCGAGTCTTGAGCGAAGTCTTTCATGACCCACTGGCCTTAAGGGATTGCCCAGGCCCAGTTTTGAGGGCAGGGTTAAGACTTATTAATTTGGACAGAGTACCTCCTAAATTCAGGGATCTGGCCTGGATGTGCTTCCATGGGAGGCTCTATGTTAGGGGCAATTTGAAATTCCGCAGTGGGGTGGATCGTAGCTGTCCTCGGGAGGAGTGTGCAGGTGAGGAGGAGACTATGGACCATTTTCTGCTTCATTGCCCTTTTAACATAGAGGTGTACAAACAGGTGGGGCGGGCCCTCGGTGTCCCTTTCCTCTCCAGGCTGGGTTATGCTGAGTGGGTGTATGGAGCATTCAATACTGGTGGGGTTTTTTGTTTAGATACACTTTTTCTAGTTAGCCTAGTAGTCCGTTATTTCACTTGGAACGCACGGTGTCAGGTCAGTATTCGGCGTAAAATCCTTCCTGTTCAGGTGGTGGTGTATGACATTCTGCATGAGGTGGAGAAGATTCGGGTACTTGAGAGAGACAAGCGGAGTCAGGGGGCGTGGTTGAAGGCGTGGAGGGGTTTCAAGCCTCCCTGACTGCCAGGAGTCTCTTTCCCGGGTGTGGCTGTCTGTCTCTTATCACCCTAGATTATTATTTTTTGGATTAATTTTTGATAAATGGCTGCGTACATAGGTGATGGGTTGTGCCTCTTAGGCCCTCTCTGCTGCTTTATGTAAATAGTTTTGGTAACGGATTATGTATATATTGTATATATTCTGAACATGGATGTGTATTCCTTGGATTTCTGTTGAAGTTTTGTACTATGGTTTTGTTTTTTACTTTTGTATAAAATTGGTTGCTTGATTCTTTTAATAAAAGATCAATAGTGCCCCATCGTTGGAGTCAGTGGGAGGAATAGTTCCCCATCATTCGAGTAAGTGAGAGGAATAATGCCCCATCGTTGGAGTCAGTGGGAGGAATAGTGCCCCATTGTTGGAGTCAGTGGGAGGAATAGTGCTCCATTGTTGGAGTCAGTGGGAGGAATAGTGCACTATCGTTGGAGTAAGTGAGAGGAATAATGCCCCATCATTGGCGCCAGTGGGAGGAATTGTGCCCCATCATTGGTGTCAGTGAGAGGAATAGTGCCCCATCCTTGGTGTCAGTGAGTGGAATATTGCCCCATTGTTGGTGACAATGGGAGGAATAGTGTGCCATAGTTGGTGTCAGTAAGAGAACCAGTACCCCATTATCGATGTCAGTGGCAGAAACTATGCCCCACTGTTGCCGACAGTGGGGGGGGGGGGGGGAATGCCTCAAGGACCGGATAAAAGCAAGAAGCATCCAGTCCCCGGGCTACAGTTTGAAGACCACTGTCCTACAGCATGCTGGCAGGGGATAGACTTTCTACTGTTTTTCAATGCAAAAAATGTTACTTTTGAAACAGATAAGTGCAGACCCCTTACCTCTTCTCACCCATTTCAGGGCTAACGTACAACTTTTGCTCTGCATTTTTTCCTGTATCCATAGTAATTCTATTCATTCTCAGCTGTTATAAATAAAACGTGCCGTATCTGTAATTTGGAACACTCTTCTCCTATGCTCGTTATACCAAGATTATTTTTAATGCATTCACAGTATAATGAGAAGAAAAAAAAAAAAGGTGAATTTATTATCGGCTAAAGCCGTGTTTACTTGTTGGCTGTAATTGAAGCATTGAATGCTCCCCCAGAGGTGACATCATACCTCTTAATTCACATTGCTTTTTCTCTGCCTATAATTTACTTAAAATATTCGTAAGCAAATATCAGCTTGAAATCCCCAAACTACTCATTAGGAAACAAAACCATCTTTACGCCTTATTTGTGCAGCGAAGTATTTGAAAGCTGTATGTGATATAAAGCAGAGTCCTTCAGTGAATTATAAATAAACAATTAGAGCCAGCCTTGTGTCTTTGACTCCTCTTATGAAATACTAATACAAGCATCGCTGTTATACCCCAGGGAGGAGAAATGACTGCTAATTGCTAAATATATTCTCTAATCAATACATGGTTTGAGAAGAACAGGCAAATTAAGCCAGCATAATGCATTCCAACAAGGAGAATGCAAACAGATTTCAGGACTTTTATTATTATTAAACGTGACCGTTATCAGATGTACATAATTACACACACTTATCTGCAGCAGCCAATGCAGAGATCATCAAGTTCTCGTTGAACACTAGTCTGATGTTCTTAATGACCGTTTGAGAAATATTCTTCTCATTGCAAATGTCTAATTTCTCTTTCTACCAATCACTCTTGATAACTGCATACCCATAGTGCTAATTTATAAATCTCTTATGGCTAATTTTGAGAGTTCATCCATGTAAGAGTGTAGCACTTCCCCCTGAGGAGCTGCTGGTTGTGTTGCGTTCTTCTGTCCTCAAGAGGATGACTTGCCGACACACCTTTGCAATCAAATTTATTGGGCGAACATTGGCCAAAAGACCAGAAAACATAGTTAAATTTACAATGATAAACAGTAATGCTCTCTGTTTTGGATAATCATCATGCTAAGAACAGCAGATAGTGAGTTTCAATTTAACTAGGCAGCTCTAAAGTAAACTGTAACGCTGAGCAACATACACTATATTACCAAAAGTATTTGTACGTCTGCCTTTACACGCACATGAACTTTAATGGCATCCCAGTCTTAGTCCTTAGGGTTCGATATTTCAACTCTTCTGGGAAGGCTGTCCACAAGGTTTAGGAGTGTCTCTATGGAAATGTTTGATCATTCTTCCAGAAGCGCATTTGTGAGTTCAGGAGCTGTTGTGGACGAGAAGGTCTGGCTTGCAGTCTCTGCTCTAATTTATCCCAAAGGTGTTCTATTGGGTTGAGGTCAGGACTCTGTGCAGGCCACTCAAATTCCTCCACCCCAAACTTGCTCATCCATGCCTTTATGGACCTTGCTTTGTGCACTGGGGAGCAGTCATGTTGGAACAGGAAGGGGCCATCCCCAAACTGTTCCCGCAAAGTTGGGAGCATATAATTGTCCAAAATGTCTTGGTGTGCTGACACCTTAAGAGTTCCCTTCATTGGAACTAAGGGACCAAGCCCAACCCCTGAAAAACAACCCCACTCCATAACCCCCCTCCACCAAATTATTTGGACCAGTGTACAAAGCAAGGTCCATAAAGACATGAATGAGCAAGTTTGGGGTGGAGGAACTTGACTGGCCTGCAGAGTCCTGACCTCAACCCAACAGAACACCTTTGGGGTAAATTAGAGCGGAGACTGCGTGCCAGGCCTTCTCGCCCACATCAATGCCTGACGTCACAAATGCACTTCTGGAAGAATGGTAAAACATTCCCATAGACACACTGCTAAACCTTGTGGACAGCCTTCCCAGCAGAGTTGAAGCTGTTAGAGCTGGAAAGGGTGGGCCAACTCAATACTGAACCCTACGGACTAAGACTGGGATGTCATTAAAGTTCATGTGCGCGTAAAGGCACATACTTTTGGTAATATAGTGTATCTCCAAACTGAGCCCAATTAGCATGAAAGGTTCGTCCCTGTACCACTGGCAGGGTACTATACAGCTGTGGCCAAAAGTTTTTGAGAATAACACAAATATTAATTTTCACAAAGTCTGCTGCCTCAGTTTTTATAATGGCAATTTGCCATTTGAATGTTATAAAGAATGATCAGATGAATTGCAATTAATTGCAAATTTCCTCTTTGCCATGAAAATGAACTCTAAATAGAGACATTTGTTATCGAACAGTAAACCTTCTTTCTCATGAGCAGAATACAATGGTTAACAACCTGGTCCAATAGAGTCCAAACTGGGTGGGTCAACAGGTTTCTGGAGTCCTGGTTGATCCTCCCAAGTACCGACGAGGGATCACACCTCATGTTCTAAGCTCTCCTCTCTCAATCCGATGGTGAATAGGGCTGTTATCATCTCCTATCTTGGAGTCCCAAATGGCAGACTCTCTATCTCTACCTGGAAGTCTGGCTCATATAGTCTGAAACAGCCTGTCTCTGGTACAGTAGTTGGAAACAGCAGCTCTGGAACTGTGGACAGGGGACAACTGACCTCTGGAAGCTCACACAGTCTATAATACTTTCGGGCCAATTTTCTATTGCTGCTATGGAGTAAGTGCAATTTTACTAATAAAGGGTTTTAACAGTATGGTTTTACACTATGGGCGGTTTGTTCTGTGTCTTATGTGCCGCATATCGCTGGTTGTGACTGTGGGAAGCAACTCTGGTATCCTGTTGATTCCTTGCCACATGGTGTAGAGAAATTGGAGAAATTGATGAAGGCCAAGGAGGATGTACTTTATATATAAACTATATAGACCACTCTTAATATGAAGGTCAGTAGCATCTGGTAAGCCTCTCCTGAGCACTGCATGAGTCTTATCTGTAGTAAAACCTCATTTAGGGAGCATTTGTGGGATTTTTCGTATTCATCATTATATTTCACTTGGAATGAACTACAGGCATACCCCATTTTTAAGTACACAATGGGGTTTATTTACTAAAGCTGGAAAGTGCAAAATCAGGCTCACTTCTGCATATAAACCAATTAGCTTCCAAGTTTTATTACCAAAGCTTAATTGAACAAGCTGAGGTTAGAAGCTCATTGGTTTCTATGCAGAAGTGAGCCTGATTTTGCACTTTCCAGCTTTAGTAAATAAACTCCATTGAGTACTTAAAAGGGTATGCCTGTATATCACAGACTCTCTTTGAGCACATTAACTTCTTTTTTTTTTAGTATATTTTTTGTTTGGTTTTATTTGGAAGTATATGCACTTTGAATATTGAACACTTATTGGACACTTGATCACATATCAACATTTGTATAATATTTATGTGCAAGCTATTTGGGTGATCTTTTCTTAAACCTCTACAGGTATGTCTTGTATCTGGACATTGTGCTAGCAGCTACAGAAGAGTTCATTTTGGGAACCTTTGAGGAAATTATGCGTAGATTGTTTTGTCTTATTATCTTTCTGGCCGATACTCTGAGTTATCTATAGAGTGCATGTGTCGTACCTAAATAGACAATACAAAGATAGAAAATTCTATGATTTTTGAAGTCACAAGCCACAATTACTCCATCCCCTGGATCAGGCAGCAACTCTCCACCAAATGTAGCCACGTGGTTCTGGGCAACTGTGTAGTGTAATCCCTCTCCCCTGTCCAGCTACACATGTCTCTCCTCCTGTTTGGTGGCTAGACTGTTTAAAGTGTTACTAAACCCACAACAGTAAAATCAGTCTGTATATGCAGTAACGCATGCTTGTTATATCACTGTGGAACCTAAAGGGTTATTCCTCTGAATTGTGTAAAAAGGCTGTTTGATTCTGTCTTCTCTGACCCTCGTCTTCTTTCACTGTCCCCAATCCAGCTCCTAAAAAAAACAAAACCTATGGAGTCACTCTGCACATGTTTAGTTTGGTGTGTATTGCTAGAGTTTTTCCTTTTTTTTTTTTCTTGGGAGAGTGCATGTGATCAGCACAGGGCCAATCAGCACTGTCCAGGCAGAGGTTCAGGGGTCTTGAAGCCTCATAGGACAGTCAGAGTAGAATGAAAACTCCTTCTACAAGCTTTAATCAGACACTGATATAAGTTACAAGACTGATATATACTGCTGATGGGAAAAGGTATTTAGCAGCTTATATTTACTAAAATAATTGCATTGTCATGTTGTGTGTACTGTGGGAGACCAGATAAAGTGAAGGCAGGGTCCTGGGTTTAGTAAAACTTTAGGGCCGCAGCGACAGCCAATTTAAAGAGGAAGTGAACCCTGCCAAAAAAATCTTAATTTTCTAATACTACAATGTTGTTTTACATTGCCAATCAAGAGATATATAAATTACTCAGAAACGAGTGTTAGAAGTACCTTTTTTTGTTGTTTGATTGTGAAGTTTCTTCTGGGTATCGCCCGCTCCATTCTTTGTTCTGTTTTCCGAAGCCAATGTGGACGTCATTTCCGCCCTTAGTTCGTATCCCTGCCGAAATCTTGCGCATGCGCCGTAGCGTTGTTTATTTAGTCACAAGGGGGAGTATCAGAAAGACTAGAATCATTCCAGCATCGCGAGACTTCGCCTCTGGGCTGTTCAGAGGGGAAGCTCGCACACAGTCAATAAACAAACGGCACTATATACATGCCGTTAATGAAAGTACACGCATGACGTCATCGAAGATAAACTGACAATTTTCATGGAAAATACACAAGTAAGTGCACTTTCACAGGCAGCGATTAGCTGCCTGTGTTATCTAGTATCTGATAAGATTAGGTTGACTCTGAGGGTTTACAACCACTTTAAGTCTTTCTTGTGCTTGGTGCCAAAAAAAGATGTCTGTTGCCCATCCATACTTGGAAACATTTTCACTTTAAACACTGTAGTGGCCATTACAAAGTTTTCGCAATCCTCTCCCTGTTGGATGTTTTCATCTATTTTATATGGTGTAATGTAATGTAATATATATATATATATATATATATATTTATTGATTGAACTAGATGGACTTGTGTCTTTTTTTCAACCTGACTAACTATGTAACTATGATGAAGGTCTGGTTCACACCTACTGTATGCAGATTGCAGTTGCTGCATATTCCAGGTGCATTTTGTGTTTTTTAATACACGTCTTTGATCCATTGAAGTCTATGGAACCAAAAACACAATCTGCTGGTCCCTGGCCCTTTCCATAAAATGCACAGTTGTGAACGTGACCCAATGGAAACCATATTAAATGGACTGTAGTGAGTTTCTGCAAAACTGAAAACGCATTAAAAATGCATAGGTGTGAACCAGGCCTTAGAGGAGATCAAATACAAAGTCAGACAGGAATACCCAAAAACTCCCAGGTAGACTGGAACATAGTTGGCAAATATGGTAGAGAGATCTGGCTGTTGGAGTTACCAAAAATTATAAAAAGCCAGGGTTGACTAAGCCCACCAGGCACCACCTGTAACTAAATGATTATTTTTGAATGAAAAGATTCCTTCAAAGGCTTAACAAATTGTGGCAAAGTTATTCATTTCAATGATATGATGTATGTACCTGTTTAAAAAAAACAGTTGTAAATCATTCCAAAAAACCCTGATCTCTGAAACCAAACTACGACCCCTGCTGTATTTCACAGCTGAACTCAAGTATCACTTGATCATGAATCCATTCAGCTCAGTTTTCTTGTATTCTGTTGTCAGTAAAATGTTTTTTACTTGGCAGCTTGCAGTTGGTTATACGTTTTAGCAGAACTACTAGACTAGACTGTCAGTCCAAGGTTGACCTCCCTTAGTAAGGGTTAGTCCTTTTACTTTGATAGCAAAGGTCAGGCTTTTGACACTACGATTAGACGAACCATGAAATGGTATCAACAGTTCCTGGTCCCCTGCTCCATGAATGAACAGACTGAAAAGGTATATGTAACTGGCTAATTGTGTCACTGGAAAGCCTTTTGTAAGGCTCACGCATGGCAAATGACAACATACAGTCACAGTTCTTTATAGAGATTGTGTGGCCAAATTATAAGAACACTTCTTCAAAAGGTCACTAAGAAATACAATGCAAGAGAATGAAAGAGTTTTGAAAAGATATGAGGTGTAGAGAAGTAGGGAGGGAAATCAAATAGAAAGGGTTAGAAAAGGAGTTTCAGGGAAAGGGGCATGACTTAGGTCAGGAAATGGAATCACACCACCATTTAACTTTTTGCAGATCAGCCAAAAGGCTCATTATAATTATGTGTGTTAAAAGGCCAACAGGAACCAGCCAAATGCAAAGAAATACTTTGCTATTGAATACGATAAGTCTTTAAAAGTGGTCATAGACATACAGTATAGGGGTTTATTTACTAAAGACAAATAGACGCAGTTGCTCCAAAGCTAAGTAAATGGGAGAATGCTCTGCTGACTTCCATCATCCTATCTTGCACATGATTGGGTATTCTTTGCAAAGGGAAATGTTACCTTACTTACTAAACTCTGGAGCAACTGCACTTGTAGAGTGCACCTGCACTTTGCAAAGTGCACTTTCTAATTGCCTTTAGCAAATCAACCCAATAGACTTAACATAATAACCTTGCAGTCCAATAGACTTGTAGACCAACTCTGGGAACAATAAGCCCACCAGAGTTAAAGCAGTTACATTTGGTATTGTATTGGCGTTTTTGTATGTAAGTTTGCACAATCCCAAGAACCTCTGACAAGGTTCTATTGCTAGATATCCAAACAAGAAGACTTGCTGCTCCAGGTGTGGTTTTGAAAGCCTGATGATCTGGACAGGTGCCCGCCTCGGCTCGCCTCCGCATGTAATCAAAAGAAGAAATGGCCACACTCTGTACTCGATCAAAATTCTTTTATTCAGAACATCCCAAAGTGTTGACATTAAGCTGGTAATTACCAGCTTTCTGTCAACCCTTTGGGATATTCTGAATAAAAGAATTTTGATCGAGTACAGAGTGCGGCCATTTCTTCTTTTGAAGGTTCTATTGCCGTTTCTCCCACCGGGGAGAGCTCACTCCCTGTTTTGTCACCAGGACAAGAAATGAGGTGAAGCCTCTACAACAGGGACAAAGAAGGCAATAAGAACTTGAATGATATCCTAACCCTTCTCTACCACAAATGACATGAAAAAAAAATTTGGCTGGAGTTTGGCTTTATGGTCTATGGTGTGGTATCTTGATTCCCAAAATATTGTTAGATAAAAAAAAATTGCTTTTACTGTTAAATGTAGCGTTTCCATTGTCTGCCATCCATTCCATTGCAGTATATTTATGCTGGGGTGGGAATTGGAGTTAAAATTAGATGCAATATCCGGGAATTTTATTTGCGTACAGCTTGTTTGCATTAGAAAGATTTACCATGAATTGAATACATATGTTTAAGATAAAACTGGAAACTGGGAGACAGAAGCTGACCTCATAGGCTATATCTAATATAGTTCTCCAGAGGAATTCTATCCCATAATGCCTTTGTGTATACTTGTAAAGTTGTTTTTTTGGAGGGTTTTTTTTTAGTCCTAAGGCCCCAAATATTGTTCTTGTCATGTTTGGCAAACTGCAAGAATGTATTTTTTAAATGCATACAGCTATTAGTACTTCTAACCATTAATTTTTTTAATGTCACCCTATTTGATGAAGTTCATTCTTCTATTGATATGCTGTATTGTGATGTTATGAATCTGGTACAATATTACCAAGTTAAAAGACCAATTCCATCCAGAACTCATAAAACTTATATTCTGGATGGGTACCAATAGACTGTCCTGCTGTGTAATGTTATATTTCTTAAAGACGCTATAGGCCCCTTATAGTAAATATAGCTGATGCCTGAAGAACAAAAAAGTTAGAAAAAAAATATATAAAAGAAAGGTATATGTAAACCCAACCTATGCAATCTCAATTATGTTTTGTCTGTTAATGTTTTTTTTTAAGTCTTTAAATCTGCAGGTTTAAATAAAAGAATCCCAGGTAAACCTGCCATGAAGGACTTTGTATAAGGTCCTGCTATAGGGTGAAAACGCTCTGTCCCTGACTTCTTATTCTGCTTCTCCATTGCCATCCTGTCATACAAGCTTCTAAAAGAGACTTAGGCCTCATGTACACTGCTGCTGGTAAACAGACGTTTAGGAGCAGTTGGGCTTTTTTTTCAACTGCCCCTGAACTCTCCTCTATGTTATCTTATCAGTACATGTACATTGAGTCGTTTATAGTGGTTTCCAGGCAGTTGAGATTAGAAGCATTTTTTGTAAAGCAAAGAAAATGCCTTCAGGAGGGATTCTCAGAGGCATTTGAAACACCAAATGCCTGTAACAGCTTGTAAACGTGTGTAAATGAGGTAACTCGGGTTTAGCCATGTTTTGTTTATAGGCGCTTTTAATGGAGATACATTTCTGACCTTTTGCAATGCAAAAAAACGCTTCTAAACGCAAACGCGGCCAAACGCGCCATGTAAACACGGCACAAGGGACGTTTTTAATTGTCGGTTACTAGCTGTCGAGTTCCATTGTTCAGGAGAGGTTTTAAAACGTCCCGTGTACATGAAGCCTAAAAGTGCACTTACATACACTGCATCCGGAAAGTATTCACAGCGCTTCACTTTTTCCACATTTTGTTATGTTACAGACTTATTCTGAATTGGATTAAATTCATTATTTTCCTCAAAATTCTACAAGCAATACCCCATAATGACAGCGTGAAATACGTTTGTTTGAATTCTTTACAAATGTATTAAAAATCATAAAAACAAAAAAATCACCTGGCCTTTGCCATGACACTCAAAATTGAGCTAACAGTTAACAGTGCATGTCAGAGCACAAACCTAGCCATGAGTTCCAAGGAATTGTCTGTAGACCTCCGAGACAGGATTGTATCGAGGCATAGATCTAGGGAAGGTTACAGAAAAATTTCTGCAACATTGAAGGTCCCAAAGAGCACAGTGGCTCCCATCATCTGTAAAGAAGAAGTTTGGAACCACCAGGACTCTTCATAGAGCGGGCCACCCGGCCAAACTGATCGATCGAGTAAAAGGGCCTTAGTCAGGGAGGTGACCAAGAACCCAATGGTCACTCTGACAGAGCTCTAACATTTCTCTGTGGAGAACCTCCCAGAAGTACAATCATCTCTGAATCACTCCACCAATCAGGCCTGTATGGTAGAGTGGCCAGACAGAAGCCACTCCTCAGTAAAAGGCACATGACAGCCCACCTGGAGTTTGCCAAAAGGCACCTGAAGGACTCTCAGACCATGAGAAACAAAATTCTCTGGTCTGATGAAACAAAGATTGAACTCTTTGGCCTGAATGGCAAGCGTCATGTCTGGAGGAAACCAGGCACCGCTCATCGTCTGGCCAATACCATCCCTACAGTGAAGCATGGTAGTGGCAGCATCATGCTGTGGGGATGTTTTTCAGTGGCAGGAACTGGGAGACTAGTCAGGATCGATGGAAAGATGAATGCAGCAATGTACAGAGACATCCTTGATTAAAACCTACTCCAGAGTGCTCTGGACCTCAGACTGGGGCAAAGGTTCATCTTCCAACAGGACAGCGACCCTAAGCACACAGCCAAGATAACAAAGGAGTGGCTACAGGACAACTCTGTGAATGTCCTTGAGTGGCCCAGCCAGAGCCCAGAATTGAACCTGATTGAACATCTCTGGAGAGATCTGAAATTGACTGGGCGCCGACGTTGTCCATCCAACCTGACGGAGCTTGAGAGGTCCTGCAAAGAAGAATAGGAGAAATTGCCCAAAAATAGGTGTGCCAAGCTTGTAGCATCATACTCAAAAAGGCTTGAGGCTGTAATTGGTGCCAAAGGTGCTTCAGCAAAGTATTGAGCAAAGGCTGTGATACTTATGTACATGGGGTTTTTTTCGTTTTTTATTTTTAATACATTTTCAAAAATTTCAAACAAACTTCTTTCACATTGTCATTATGGGGTATTGTTTGTATAAATTTAAGGAAAATTATGAATTTAATCCATTTTAGAATAAGGCTGTAACATAATATAATGTGGAAAAAAGTGAAGTGATGTGATTACTTTCCAGATGCACTGTATAGCTGTGTATTGTGACGGTCCATTACTCCATAATTCAATCTGAATTGTGATATTTCCAGTCTTTATATTCAAATAAACAAATCATAAATCAAAACTGAATAAAATAAAAAATAAAATACTCCTTTTACTCCAGGAGTATTTTTTTTAGTAAAAACAGGAAGCACTACGTGTCTTTCTGTTTCATTTATTTGGGAGATACCATTACATTGGAGATTGGAGATCAGCTTGGATCTTTGGGGGGGGGGGCTGATCATCTGAGCTGGTCTGAGTGATTAATAGAGATGAGTGTGTTGTTATTTTCTTAAGATGAGCAGGTTTTTCACTTGGTGTGTGGTGGTGCGCTGATCACTAGATGAAAAGGAATGGAAAAAGAAATAGAAGATCACTGGTTTTCTAAGGGGAGCACTTGACATTTATATTTTATTTTGTTTTAATTTTTGATTTGTTTATTTTAATATAAAGACTGGAAATATTACAATTCAGGTTTAATGATGGAGTAATGGACTTTGACAATAATTACACAGTTATATGTTTATGCACTAATTAGACTAATGCCGCGTACACACGGTCGGACTTTACGGCAGACTTTGCCCGGCGGACTTTTCGACGGACTTTACGATGGACTTTCTGAATGAACGGACTTGCCTACACACAATCCACCAAAGTCCGTCGAATTCGTACGTGATGATGTACGACCTGACTAAAACAAGGAAGTTCATAGCCAGTAGCCAATAGCTGCCCTAGCGTGGCTTTTTGTCCGTCGAACTAGCATACAGACTAGCGGACTTTTCGACCGGACTCGATTTCGACGGATTGATTTCAAACATGTTTCAAATCTAAGTCCGTCCAACTTTTGAGAAAACAAAGTCCGCTGGAGCCCACACACGATCGAATTGTCTGACAAAATCCCGTCCGCCGGGCAAAGTCTGCCGTAAAGTCCGCTCGTGTGTACGCGGCATAAAAGGTTGCGCTGCACTAATTCAGTTGTGGACTTATGTTATAAGGTGTGGCAAGATCACTATATAGTGTTCAGCTAGCAATCTACTCAAGGATCATTCATATATATATATATATATATATATATATATATATATATATATATATATATATATATATATATAGTTTATTTGTATTTAACAGTGGTAGCGCTGCTTGATACTTAGTTAATAAAAGTGCACTTACCCTTTAAACTATTTTTTTAAAATATACTTTTCATACCTTAAATCCTGCAGCTTTCTGGCTGGTCATGTGACATTACTGACCCTTCCTCTCCACCATTGGCAGTGGGCAGTACCTATTCCTACCTGAAACATTGTGCATGTAGTAAGCAGCATACTGGGTATGTGATGACACAATCGCAGACGGTGTGTCTATTATAGCCTTGGCTTATAATTATATGAATTTAGTTAATTGACACCGGGGGGGGTTGATTTACTAAAACTGGAGAGTGCAAAATCAGGTGCAGCTGTGCATGGTAGCCAATCAGCTTCTAACTTCAACTTGTTCAATCAAGATTTGACAATAATGCGTGGGGGTCCCCCCAAATTCCATACCAGGCCCTTCAGGTCTGGTATGGATATTAACGGGAACCCCGCGCCAAAATTTAAAAAAATGGCGTGGGGGTCCCCCAAAAATCCATACCAGACCCTTTTCCGAGCACACAATCTGGCAGGCCACAGGAAAAGAACCGTACCAGGCCATCCTGAACCGTACCAGGCCACATGCCCTCAATATTGGGAGGGTGCTTTGGGGGCTACCATGTTGATGGGGAGAAGGGCCTCATCCCCACAACCCTTACCCCCAGATCCCGCCCCCCCCGTGTGAATTGGTAATGGGTACAAATGTACCCCTACCATTTCACAAAAAATGTCAAAAACGTTAAAAAAAGACAATAGACGGTTTTTGACAATTCCTTCATTAATGTCTTCTTCTTTCCCCGCTTCTTTTTCCATCTTCTTCTGGTCTTCCTTCAATGTTCTTCTTCCTCCATCTTGTTCTTCCCCCGCTTCTTCCTCTATCTTCCTCCACTTCTTCCTCTGGCCTTCTTGTCCAGGATCTTCGTCCAGCTTCTTCTTCTCCGCTTCATCCTCCGATCCGCCTCAATGGGAGTCTCCCGCTGTGTGACACTTCTGTTCAGGTGACAGCTCCTATATAACGGAGGGTGGGGCCACCTGGTGACCCTGCCCCCTCTGATGCACGGGGACTTCCCTATGGCTTTCCCCGTGGTGTCAGAGGGGGGCGGGGTCACCCATTTATCTAAATTACCAATTCACACGGGGTCGAGATCTGGGGGTCCCCTTGTTAAAGGGGGCTTCCAGATTCCGATAAGCCCCCCGCCAGCAGACCCCCCCAACCACTGGGCAAGGGTTGTGGGGATGAGGCCCTTCTCCCCATCAACATGGGGACAAGGTGCTTTTGGGGGCTACCCCAAAGCACCCTCCCAAAGTTGAGGGCATATGGCCTGGTACGGTTCAGGAGGGGGGGGCGCTATCTCATTCCCCCTCTTTTCCTGCGGCCTGCCAGGTTGCGTGTTCGGATAAGGGTCTGGTATGGATTTTTGGGGGGACCCCACGCCATTTTTTAAAAAAATTTTGGCACAGGGTTCCCCTTAAAATGCATACCAGACCTGAAGGGCCTGGTATGAAATTTGGGGGACCCCCACGCATTTTTTTTTAAATTTTGGTTTGGGGTTCCCTTGTGGGGGAATCCAATGCCGTTTTGATCAATGAACTTTTATGTGTATTGCCGGACCGACAATTCATTTTAGCCGCGTGTACTTTTAAATGACTTTTTTTCCTTTAGAAATGTCATTTTGCTGTCAGACTGTTCTAAACATGGGAAACATGCGGCACTTTACAGGCATACTATAGACACCCCCCAGGTACGAAATTTAAAGGAATATTACACTTTTATTGTTTCACTTTAAGCATTATTAAAATCACTGCTCTCGAAAAAACTTTGATTTTTAAAACTTTTTTTTGCATTGATACATGTCCCCTGGGGCAGGACCCATGTCCCCAAACACTTTTTAAGACAATACCATGCATATAAGCCTTTAAAACTCCATAGACTTTAACGGTGTTCGCACAAATTTTTTGCCTGTTTGCATGTTCTGGTGCGAACCGAACGGGGGTGTTCGGCCCATCCCTACTCTCCAGTTTTAGTAAATCAACCTCAATGTGCCATTCAGCTCAGAAGAGAAGTATCTAGTGGAAAAGCATAGTTTCCGATTACGGCACTAAAGAAAAGTGAGCAAAAGTTTTTTGTTTAATAGTGTTTTTATGAATTAAAAATAGTTAAAATATATTTTACTCAAATAACAGAAGAACATTTATTAAACTTCCCACATTTACTGCTTGGTAATTTGCAATTTTTGCAAGTCAAAACCCCAAGCTACCATAGTCACAATACCTAATAAGCGAGGCTAACAGGCCCCTCATCTTCTGTATCTTTCCTATTTTTGTAGAAGCCGGATCTTGCAATCCATTTTATTTCCCTCAACTGACTCCAACTAATTGAGCCAAAATCATTTCTGCTGTAATTATTGAGCAATCAGAGAGACGATAATGCAGTTTTGGACAAATATGTAGTGCAGACTTCCATTTGGTCTAATGATGATTAAATACACCATACATTCATTCAGCGTGTAAGTATGTGAGAATCTTTTATAGATATGCCTGGAATGTCTCTCAATCTTTTAGCTGAAAGAACAATATAAAGCGTGTAGCAATAAAAATAATCTAAGTGTGTGGGTTGCACAATTTTTGTATTTTTTTTTTTTTTCGAAGTGTGTGTCAAGTTGTCTCTCAACCTCTGCTTAAACCATCCACACCATGTCTCTTTCACACAGGCATCCATGTGTACAAGATGTAATGTGTTCACATTTTTTTTTCTTCTTTACATTGTGCTTTGTGTCTTTGAAGGGCCTGCTTCTGCACGGAAATCTCTTGGCTTCCTGCCGAAACATCTTGGGGATCAGCATCAATGTCATTTTATTAATATACAGTCTGTGGCTTCGGGACAACAGTTGAGTCACAATAACAAAGAACAGTCAGGGTGACCCTTTGCCCTTTGCTTGGGATGGTTAACCCTTCATCTACATCAATGAACAGGCTTGCTCTAAACAGATTCTTTTGACATTCTAGTTTCTGTTTAGATTCTAGAGATTAAAGTGAAACTTTAAAAAAAACTTCAGCAGGCTAATTTTGGGATGGGTGGAAATACTGAAAATTAGTAACTATGGAAATCAGTTGCAAGGATTTATGTGTAGCACTAACTCTCGTTGGAGCTGCTGGTTTAAAGCAGGCTGTTACCTTCACTCTCGATACCTCTGTTTCACCGGCACCGGGTCTAGGGTCCCATTGAGTTTACCTCTGGACGATGTAGACACCAAACACCTGAGTATATTTTCCAATGCTTTAAAGTGGAGTTCCACCCACTTTTACAACTCTTCAGCATCCCTCACTAAACTGTGCACTGTAAACAAATTGGATATTTTTTAATTTTTTTTCTCAGCACCTACTGTATATCTGCTGTATTCATTTTTCACTTCCTCCTCCCTGGCCGTGGCCCATCGCATCATTTCCTGTTTGCAATGCCTTCTGGGAAGGGGAGGCAACTTCCTCTGAAACTGCCGTTGCTATGGAAACCTGACCTGAAACCTATTACACTGCTTGTGCTGCACTGAGCATGTGCGAGATCTGCAAGGATGAGATCCAGGAAGAAATACAGTCTGGCTTCAGATGCCCACACTTAAGATGGCCACGGCCTGCTGTAATTTTATAAAATAACAAACTACTGCTATAAACTAACAAAACAGACCTTAGTTTACAGACTAACTTTACTAGAATACATTAAGCTTGTGTATTATAGGGGTATTTTTATTTAAAAAGTATAATTTCGGCCGGAACACCACTTTAATGAACCAGTAATAAAGGAAGTAGCAGGAAAGAGGCAGAAGGAAAGTTGCAGGGAAGCTCAAATACCTTTCCTTAGTATTCTTTAGAACATTCTCTGGAATTGAGCACTTGTAGTTGAATGCACTCCCCTTGTGGAATTCAATCTTTGCCCGCCTGGATAGGCCTCTCTCACTTGCCTAGCAGCCAGTACGCAGCACGAACAAAAGTCTCTGCCACAGATTTGTTTGGAATAAAACTCGTACGATCCTCTGCCACAGGATGTATTGGTTTGCGATGAATGTCAGACACGGTACTTGAACCTTTAAGCCAACCCGGCAGTACTATGCAGTAAGATTACTTCAGGATACGTCCTCCAACCAAGTCACCAGGCCCCTCTCCAGACCAGCACTCTGCATGATTCTTCCATGATGGGTCCTCCCCTGGGATCTCCTCGGTTGTCCAGCTTCTTCACTCAGGATAGACAGCTCAGGACCATTCCTCTGCTGCTGTGGTAGGCTCCAGACAGGCTTTTGGGCCCACCCACACGCCGCGGCGACGCAGGCCTCCGGAACGGAGGACCACGAGGTGGTACTCTTAACGCATACCTGTCGGCCAGGAGGGCCAGCAGGTGGCTGAAAACGAACCCCTAAACATGGCGTCTGTCCCATAAATACCCTCTCCCAGAATGCAACTCGGAGGACCACCTCCACCGAGTTGTCCCCGGGACAGAGGAGCACTCATACGCTTCAACATGTTGCCTTTCCAACACCAGCCCATGGTGACAACGACACTCACCGGCACAGTGTGGAACTACACGCAACTCAGCCAAGCTGGAACAGAGGCAAATCTAACTTCACCTAATAAGTAACCCACAAGATTTACCTATCAGCGGTAGATTGAAAATCTACCAGCGCTACATATGAATAGATGTTAAAGTGAATTTAATTCAATTTAACAGGCTTATTTTAATAGGTGAACGGGGAAGCCAAACACCACATGTGAAATGAAGTCACAGATCCAGCAGAACCTGCTAGCAAGGAGGTCTTCTTGGGCTCTTAAATCCCGGTGCTCGTCACTAGGCTCCTATCCCTTGAAGAAGTCACGTGACAAGTGACGCAACCTGTCGGGTGGAGCCAGGTGACGTCAATTCCGGTGTCTCGCACACTCAGAATTAGCGGTGAGGAGCTCTCAACCTGGAGATTTTATATTGCAATAATTTCAAGATGTGGAAAATGTGAGTGCACATTTTTATACAAGTTTTAATAAAACTGATTTTAAATGGTATTGCGCAATTAATGTTTTCTATACATTCTGAGCATATCAAGAATCGCTTTACATACAAGGTGTATGTTCCCATTATTGGTGTTCCAGAGAATCGAGGATCTCCTCATATTTAAACATAAGGCTTGAATAGACCCTAAGGGTCTTCCCTAAGGTAAGCGGCCAATTCACATAGAGGTGGATGGTGGAGGTTATTGCAAACCAAGGGTTTTGTGGCACAGATTGGATTCATCATTTGTGAGTGAGAGGGTCATCCACTCCTCTCAGAATCATCACTAGATTTGGATTTTCTTTCACTTTTTTGACTTTTGAATTTTATTATTGCGCTTTAGGATTTTTAAAATATTTAGATGTGAAGATTATTGGTTACTAGGATGTATTTATTTGAATGAGCGCACCATTATTTGTATATCAGGCTTATTTTAATGCCCCCCCCCCCATTCTTAAATAGTTTCCTTTTTTCCCCCTGCCGCTTCATTCAGCTGCCAGGAGCAAAATAAGAAAGTCCTGTGAAGAGTCCCTCTAGTCAATGCTTGCACAGGGTTGAAAACTGCCTCCACACCCTCCATGTGACAGCATTGGGAAAATCTCCAAGCCCCATGAGAGAAAGGGAAATGCATCACATGTTCCTTCATACCCAAAAGAATAGAGCGGTGAGGGAGAGAAGGAAAGGTATGTGGGAAAGAAAAATGTTTTATTACTTAGCACTCTAGCCTTGCAGCACTACGGTCCTCGATTAGAATCCCAACCCGGACTCTACCCAACATAGAATTTTAATGCTTTACCTGTGTTTGCATGGATTTCCCCTGGGTTCTCTGTTTTATTCCCATACTCCAAAAATATTCTAAAGGGTTAATTGGCCCTAGCATGTGTGTATGTATGCAAATTAGTTAGGGACCTTAAAGCGGATCTTCAGTAATTTTTTTCCATCTATTAAATCTTCTGCCCTTGTTGTTTTAACTGTGGATAGTAAATACCTTATACAGCCCACGTCCCCTTTCTTGTCTGGTAATTAGCCTAGGCTTATGACATCATGTACAGCTTGCTCTCTCACTCTCGTGAGAGTTTGCCAGCAAGAGAGGGGTCAGGAGAGTTGGAGGAGGGATGGGTCATAGGAGAGCCAAGGAGAGCTGCAGAGCTGGAGGGGGCTGGTTGAGGGTGAAGATAATCTGGAGACTGCAGAGATGCTTTTGTATTCATTGAAAGAGGAGAAATGTGCAGGCAAGCAGTAGTGTGAGTGTGTCTGTCTGTCTATGTGTGTGTTTGTATATATGTGTATGTGTATGTGTGTGTGTGTCTGTATATATGTGTGTGTCTGTGTAAATCCAGGAAGTGAACAGGCAGCAGCTTCAGCTGCCCACAGCTAAAATGGCTGCAGCCAGACTTAGTGGGGGGGGGGGGGATTTCTGCAGCATATTTGGCAAGTACAGAATCACAGTATACAGTGCCTTGAAAAAGTATTCACCCCCTTGGCTTTTTACCTATTTTGTTATATTACAGCCTTTAGTTCAATGTTTTTTTAATCTGAATTATATTTGATGGATCAGAACACACTAGTCTAAGTTGGTGAAATAAAATTTGAAAAATATATACATAAAACTATTTTTCAGAAATAAAAAACTGACAACTGGCATGTGCGTATGTATTCACCCCCTTTATTATGAAGCCCATAAAAAGCTCTGGTGCAACCAATTACCTTCAGAAGTCACATAATTAGTGAAATGATGTCCACCTGTGTACAATCTAAGCGTCACATGATCTGTCATTACATATACACACCTTTTTGAAAGGGCCCAGAGACTGCAACACCTAAGCAAGAGGCACCACTAACCAAATACTGCCATGAAGACCAAGGAACTCTCCAAACAAGTAAGGGACAATATTGTTGAGAAGTATAAGTCAGGGTTAGGTTATAAAAAAATATCCAAATCTTTGATGATCCCTAGGAAGACCATTAAATCTATCATAACCAAATTGAAAGAACATGGCACAACAGCAAACCTGCCAAGAGAGGGCCGCACACCAAAACTCACGGACCGGGCAAGGAGGGCATTAATCAGAGAGGCAGCACAAAGACCTAAGGCAACCCTGGAGGAGCTGCAGAGTTCCACAACAGAGACTGGAGTATCTGTACATAGGACGACAATAAGCCGTACGCTCCATAGAGTTGGGCTTTATGGCAGAGTGGCCAGAAGAAAGCCATTACTTTCAGCAAAAAACAAAATGGCACGTTTTGAGTTTGTGAAAAGGCATGTGGGAGACTCCCAAAATGTATGGAGGAAGGTGCTCTGGTCTGATGAGACTAAAATTTAACTTTTTGTCCATCAAAGAAAATGCTATGTCTGGTGCAAACCCAACACATCACATCACCCAAAGAACACCATCCCCACAGTGAAACATGGGGGTGGCAGCATCATGCTGTTGGGAATGTTTTTCAGCAGTCGGAACTGGGAAACTGGTCAGAGTTGAGGGAAATATGGATGGTGCTAAATACAGGGATATTCTTGAGCAAAACCTGTACCACTCTGTGTGTGATTTGAGGCTAGGATGGAGGTTCACCTTCCAGCAGGACAATGACCCCAAACACACTGCTAAAGCAACACTTGAGTGGTTTAAGGAGAAACATGTAAATGTGTTGGAATGGCCTAGTCAAAGCCCAGACCTCAATCCAATAGAATATCTGTAGTCAGACTTAAAGATTGCTGTTCACAAGCGCAAACCATCCAACTTGAAGGAGCTGGAGCAGTTCTGCGATGAGGAATGGGCAAAAATCCCAGTAGTAAGATGGGGCAAGCTCATAGAGACTTATCCAAAGCGACTTGGAGCTGTGATAGCCACAAAAGGTGGCTCTACAACGTATGTACTTTAGGCGGGTGAATAGTTATGCACATTGACTTTTTCTGTTATTTTGTACTATTTGTTGTTTGCTTCACAATAAAAAAAAAACAAAAAAAAACATCTTCAAAGTTTTAGGCATGTTCTGTAAATTAAATGATGCAAATCCTCAAACAATCCATGTTAATTACAGGTTGTGAGGCAACAAAACACGAAAAATGCCAAGGGGGTGAATACTTTTGCAAGGCACTGTATATAAACAATGCAAAGTGGTTGGAAGGAAGCTTCGGAATGTTAAAGATGTTTTTTATTACAGATTGTGTGAGCAGACTGCAGTTCCTCTTCAAGCTGGGTACGCACAGGCCACAAATTGGCCTAAAATGTTTTGTTTGGCAGGAACCGACCGACTTCCGGGCCCATGTGTACAGCTCCTCATCCGGCAGAAGCTGGTCTCACCACCTACTTCTGTCGAATGAACATGCTGGAAAACCAGCATCCAATCAGATAATCACTGTGTTCTGGCGGGGGGGGGGGGGGGCAGCCCCCCTGTCAGAACACAATAGCTCTGCGGGGAGATCGATGTACTAACATTGGATGTTAATACAGCAATCTGTATGTTTTTTTTCTGAGCCCGCTGGGTTAAATAAAAAGCTTTCTGTGTGTACCTAGCATTACTTTGTAAGCTTCTTGTGCCCAAGGAATGAGGTGACTGTACAGTATGTAAAGCACTGGGTAAATTGCAGGCACTATATACCGTAAATACCTATAATAAATAAATGTGTTTTTTGAAAGGGACAATATGAATGCCTTGTCCTGCAATAACAAAATACAGGTCTATTTTAACTTAACAAAAGATAATATCCCCTCACTAACGTGACTAGCCTAAAATAAATTGTGAACAGAAATTAACAAACTGAAAAATCAGGACAGAAATAGTAACCTACCTGCCTTCAAAAGGCATAAACCTCCCCAATGTCTACAAAACCTTTTGGAATGCTGCAGAAGAGCTCATTGCCCTTCATCATCATCAATGGAATTTTGCTTCGTGGGTGGCGGATGCTGTAGGATACATTGGTTGGATTGACCAAGGCAGTGGTCCTGCACCTCGCTACCTAAAGGTGTTGGGAATTCCAATCCGTATGCTTTTTTGCCAGGCTGGCATTATTGGTAACCCATATCATTTTAATTAGTTATGGTTTTTTCATACCACTGTTATACATTTTTAAAGAAACCATGAAACATCTACTCTGAATAATTTCACACTATGAGAGAACGGTAATTACAACACTCTTGGCAGCCTTACAATATTTTCAGAGATAGCAGTGCAAAGAAAATATTTGAAATGGTTTAAATAGCTTTTTTTTTTTAAATTCATTTCTTTTTATGATTATTTGTCAAGATAAGCAAAGCACTTTTGTATACCATTTCAATAATTTATTGCATTGTCATTTTCAGACATTTGAAAAACGTAGTAAAAGTAATATGAATTGTAAAAGAAGTATGAATTGTAAAAGAAGTATGAATTCTAAAAGAAGTATGAATTGCCTTTGGCAGTTGTCTGAATTTTCATTGTCTTGTCATAATCTGGTTCTGGAGCCCCTTGGTACAGTAATATCTAAACCTGTGCATGGTCATTGTTCCACAATATTCTGGCAATTTCTGAGAGGCATGACTATTGTACAGTTGTTGTGCCTGAACTAGGAGGTAGTGCTGGACTTGAATTGTGACAAGTTCATCAGTAAAAAAAAAAAGTAAAAAACTCTGCGCTAGGTTGTATAGCACAAAAAAAAACAGCAGCCACTTATTAAAATGTGATACCAGCTAGTGAAAAAAATAAAAAAATTTATAAGCAGTGCTAAAAATGATAGACAATCCAAAATGAAAAAAGTTTCAACTTGCAAATAGTGCCAAAATAGCCTCCTAATAATGCCAAAAAGTGCATTAAAAATTATATAGTTTACTGAAAAATCAGTCATAAAGTGCAAACGTGCAAAAAGTGCTGAAATAACCCCCTAAAATTTCATGAAGGATCATAACTTGCAAGCCTACATTTACTTGACATATAAGCAACTGGTAAACAGCACAGATCATCAAATCAATACTGAAAGTCCATAAATTGTGAACAGTCTTTAAGTGAAATAAATGAACCATTCAGAAAGTGCACTGTGCGATGCAAACGAACAGTGGATCCACCACCAACATCCTCTTGGTGTATGCCTCTTACCGGATTTGTAGGACCATTAATTATAATGATCATAAATGCCCAAGATAAATCATGAACAGCTGATCTTTCAGTCAAGAGCAGTGGTCAATCGTCAACGGATCCCAATAAGTGACTCAAAAAAATTGCCATAGTGAAGCCCATAGAGTAATCAGACTTTTATTAAAAGTAGTAAAAAGTACCTTGACATGGCTTGTGTTCAGCGTATATACATACTGTATATACAGGCATAGATGAAAGTTCCAGCAAGCTGTCGGCTCATCCACGACCACTCGGTGTGCGTGATGTCGTCACCTCCAGGCCACTCCTCGTGCACGCCGATTGACCACCGCTCTCCACTGGATGATCAGCTTGTTCATATTTTATCTTGGGCGTTTATGACCATTATAATTTATGGTCCTACAAATCAGGTAAGAGGTGTACACCAAGTGAGTGTTGTTGGTGGTGGATCTGCTGTTCGTTTGCATCACACAGTGTACTTTCTGGATGGTTAATTTATTTCACTTAAAGGCCGTTCACCATTTATGGACTTTCACTATTGATTTGATTATCTGTGCTGTTTACCAGTTGCTTATATGGCAAGTAAATGTATGCTTGCAAGTTATATGATCCTTCATGCAATTTTAGGGGGTTGTTTTAGCACCTTTTACACATTTGGACTTTGTGACTAATTTTTCAGTCAATTATATGATTCTTTATGCACTATTATGAAGCTATTTTGGCACTATTTGCAAGTTTGAACTTTATTATTTTGGATTGTCTATAATTTTAAGCGCCGTTTATAATTTGTTTATTTTATGACAAGCTCATACTATACACTGTAGCTTGAGATGCCACCTAACACATAGCAGGGCAGTCCCTAATGAGAGGGTCACATTAAATAACATGGAGACAAACAAAATATTTGAAGCAGAACTCTAGGCAAAAAACATACACGATGACTGCTTTACCTGCCAAATCTTTTGTTTTTCTGTCCATTTAGCCCTGCAGGTGAGTAATTTGATACTCAGGGGGAAGACTGGAAACCTTTGGCCTACTGAGCAAACATCAACCAACTAGCCTATTTCATGGTAGGGACAGACTTTTGTGAGCTAAAGAAAGTGTACCATGCCACAATGCCACATTGATTGGTCTGCATGAGAATAGGTAGATGTTCCTAAAGGACATGGTTTAATACAACACACTCTTGCATCCTGCAACATCAGTTCCTTCACGGTTCTCAGCATTCAGTGCGGTTCTCAGCATCCAAGAGCCGCTAAGAAAGCTGGTGCTGCAAGGCTTCTTATTGCCAGATGCTGTTATAGTAAGTTTGAACGGGTAGCAAGTAGCTAAATCATGCCTAGTATGTATCACTACTGACTACAGATCCGGCTTTGGTCAATTTCTGGTGAAGCATCTACACTCAGGACCACCAGTCGAACATATCAAATTAGTACTGCCTGTCCCCCTTTCAACTTCTGAGATTGACCTACAGTTTGGTTTTATTGTTCTTGTAATTAAGTTAGATTGTCCTTTTGAATGTACTTTTTGAGCGATTATTTATTAATTGGAAACACATTGCAAGATGTTATGAAAATGAGGCCGTGCGTATGTTTTATCAAATCATTTGGTAAAAATTAATGAGATACACACAAGAGCAGAAGATGTTTTAGTTTGAAATAAGTAATACATTGTGGAAGCCTTTCCTAAGCTTTTTATCCCTGAGTAACCCATGAAACAATTTTTCAGGTTTCCGAGGAACACCTTCTAAAAAGATTTTACCTACAGCTCATGGTACATAAGCATTATCAATAATTTGAAGGAAATTTTAAATTAAAAATAACTAATGTGAAGTACTTGGCATATTTGACACCCAGGGCAGGGTCATTTTTAGTAAAATTCTTGAAATAAATAATAGCTGCAGAAAAGAAAGGCAGACAGTACAAATTCTGGTAACCGATAACATTAGTGGTCAGTGTAGAAGTGACATCTTACATTGGTGGTTAGTGGAAAATTACCCACTTGCATTGATGTTCAGTGTAGGTGCTCACTGCTCAAGGAGCCCTTAGGAACCTTAGGAGGAACCCTAGGGTTTCCCAGAACCCTGGCTGAGAAACACTGTATTAACGAAAAAAGGGAGCGTAATGAAAAATAATGCATGTATTTCAGTTCATAAATTGTGTTTGTAACCCTTACATTGAATTTCTTTTATTTTTTATTTTTGTCCTTTTAAATAAACCATGTAATGCGGTTGATTGATTGAACACTGGAGAGTACAAAATTTGGTGCAGCTGTGCATGGTAGCCCATCAGCTTCTAATGTCAGCTTGTTCAATTGAGCTTTGACAAAAAAACTGGAAGTTGATTGGTTTCTATGCAGAGCTGCACCAGATTTTTTTTTTATCGCATTAGAAGTCCAGTGAAGTCATGTGTTTTGGGCACTTTGCTGCATTATCTCATCCAGTGTATATCAACTCTGTTCTAGGTCATCTCTGTGTAGTACAGAACAACTTCCATGCTTTGTAATGGAGAACAAAAAGGGGGAGGCGTTCTGAAGTCCTAACACACTACCTGTCTTTGGGTGACTCCTCCTCCATAGATACAGAATTGAAAGTGATTGTTGTCAGCCTAGGAGATGTAGCACTCTCCTAGTTCAGAGTAGGCTGCTAGGTAAATTCAGTCATCTTCTCTGTAAACATTGGAGCAGGGATTGATTGCTTAGGCCTGTTAAGTGTTTCACAGGCTGCTGTTCTGCTACTTCCCCCTGTCTTCTAAAGACTTCTAGAAAGATAGTGGAAGGGAGAGCAGAGCAGGCAGCCTGAATATTTATGGGGCCAATCCCTGGGGAGGTGTGCTCCAAAGGTGGAGGGAAAGCCCATACATATTCTAAGGCTGGGCAACCAGAGTTCAGAGTTCCTCAGTTTAGCCTTCAGGAGGAAACCCCTGTGCTGGGGGCTCTGCCTCTGGGGCTGAGAGGGAGACAGAGAGGAAGCTGAGGAGCCTTTGAAGACATTGAGGTCTCAGCTAGGCTTAGCTGGGGGGCCTACCAAAGAGAGCCTGTTATATAGACTGAGAAAAGCCTGAAGAGGGTTGGTGGAAGGGAGTCAAACCATTCTGGGACTGAGTGAGTAGTGATCCTGACATACAAGAAAATGTGACTGTGAGGTAGTTTTGATCTCACAAGCATAGGCGTGCGAAGGGGGTGTGCCAGGTGTGCCTGGGCACACCCTAATCACCAAGGTTGCCAACCATGTAGTGTCTGTAAAAAGCCAAAGGCTACAGTTGCTCCACCGCTCTGCTGCCTCCTTAGCCAATGGTAACTACACTGTGTAGCCCCCTTCCCCAGCGTGCCTTATTTGACTTTACAACAGAAGGCAGGAGAGGGAGGACTAAACACAGCCTGCAGTGTGGGACAGGATTCAGCCTACAAGGAGAAGCTAAGCACAATGTAGTCAGTACACATACATACACACGCATGCATGTGTGTTTGAGCTTTGGGGTGCACACCCTAATGCAATAGGCTGTGCACACCTATGCTCACAAGCCAGTGCAGTGAGGAGTTGTGCAAGACAGCCAGGAGCGTGCAATACTGCTGAAAGTGTGCTCAGTACAGTCAGGAGTTGTACAGTCCAGAGCAGCTAGAAGCCTGGCAGGCCTCAAATATTGGATTTCCACAGTTCCAGGGTATCCCACGCTCCTCATCCCTATCAAAGTTCCTGTTCCTAATAAAACTCAAAAAAAGAAAATCTCCTAGACTGATTCTTGAGCCAAAGGAAGGTGTCAAAAATGGTGTGTGCCTTGCTGGGCATGCTTTGAGTGGGGGAAATAGGCCCAAATATCCAGTGGCTCCTGCAGTTGTAGCACTACAGATCAAAAGTATGTTACTGGCAGGATAACCAGATGCAAAAAAGTAAAAAAAAACCTTAAGGAAGGAAGTGAATGCAAGGCACCACAACTAGGGCTGGTAAGCTCCATTAAAGTCGATTTGTTAACGTCTATATACATTTTGCAATTCATTTATTTTTCCTACTGCTGATCTCCATGTTAGTACAAGACATAATAGTGACAAAGGGGTTGGCAGGAGGAACCAATGAGTGCTGCAGGGGACACTGGATATAAACACACCCGGACATGTCAGTTTCTCCGCAGACCCTAAGGGAAGATTCTGAACAGGAGGCAGAAGAAGTACACATTCTCTTTCTTTTTTCCCCAGGTACATGGATTGTTGAGTTTTTCCTTACGTGACAAGGTTGGTTTAAAGCTTTGTAAGCAGAGCCTAATGTGTAATAGATCACCCGCTAAACTTCTTATACTTAGGGAGTAATTCAATCTCCTATACAGTAAAGTCTGCCTGTTGGTGCAATGGAAGGTCATATTTTCAAAAAATGCAAAGCAGCAAATAATCTACCTTGAAACAGATCCAGAAAATCTTTTAACATGACTGCGTACATTTCTCAGCGCACGTAATAAATAGTTGTCTGTTATTTCTATAGCTGCATCCTGTGCGAGAGGAAATGAAGTGAGGATAAGCAAAGCCCTCTTATATCAAACATTCTGGATTTCACAAGCGCTGTGTCCAATCTTTCCTAACAGAATAGACCTTTCACCTGCCACTCCCATTGGTTGATCCTTCATTACACGGGTCCTGAAAGTCTACATTGTTGTATTACTTTACTAAAAAGTTCACGGAGTCCTGGACAAGATTAAAGAATATCTCCGAATCATAGGAGGAGGATATGGAAAAAAGTCAGCCAATGGCAGTCTGGTGGTTAGGGAGATTTTGGACCAGTCAGCTGCTTCAGGATCCTGCTGAGGCCCATCAGCTGCAGGCATCTGGACACAGCTAAGATGAATGCACACCATCAAAAGGCTGAAGTTTGAAAGCACCCACACATCATGCAATTGCAGCTATGTTCCTAATACATGATTATAAGCATAGAAAGACAGGTTTCTCCCAGAAAATGATAGGCGCAAAGACATCCCCCTAGGATGCTAGTATCTGCACATTGTCTGTGATTCAGTGGACTAAACAATGGGGGCGTTGCTAGGTCTACAAAAGATCTGGGGCTAGAGCCCATAGCAACGTAGTAAAGAAAGTCATACGCTTGGGCGGGCATACACATGTATCTAATATACGTGTATATGTATCCCCAGAGGGCCCCCCTTACATCAGGGTCCCCAGAGAGCCCCCCTTAAATTTGGATCCCCAGAGAGCCTCCCCCTTGCATCAGGGTTCCCAGAGAGCCTCCCCCTTGCATCAGGGTTCCCAGAGAGCCTCCCCTTGCATCAGGGTCCCCAGAGAGCCTCCCCCTTGCATCAGGGTCCCCAGAGAGCCTCTCCCTTGCACCAGGGTCCCCAGAGAGCCTCCCCCTTGCATCAGGGTCCCCAGAGAGCCTCCCCCTGCATCAGGGTCCCTAGAGAGCCCCCCACTTACATCAGGGTCCCCAGAGAGCCTCCCCTTGGGGACCCCTGCAGAGACTCTGGGCTATGGGCCCCAGATTCTGAGCTATAGCCCCAAAAGCCACCCCCTAGCGACGCCACTGCTAAACACTAATTTCCATGTTCTCTTTCAGAAGACTGAATAAATTACCAGGTGAAAATTCTATTTTAGCCATAATAAGCACTTCCTAAAGGTGAGGACTTCTAGCTATCTAGCTATCCTCCCCTAAGATAGAACTAAAGATCCATAGATTTTTTTTTTATCAGTTAGGCATTGTGGCAGCAGGATTAGAAGCTAGGGTCAGGAAGATGCAAAGATAGGAGAGGAACCTGACTTGTGTGTTGCTGTTGGGTGATGGGGCACAGTTTGGGCTACAGACCCACCTGTTCCAGCATACTACCATCACCCCCCACAGTGTAATCTACCAAGTGGATGCCGCTCTGTGTATGAGAAGCACTGACAACCATTCCTGTATAAATGAAGCTTGCAAACACTGTTTTCTATTCACAAATACATTGTAACAAAATTGTTACAGAGCAATTTTCTTACTGTCTGTATGCAAATCAAACAGTTGCAGCTTTTTTTTTTAAAAAAAAGCTGTCCCCTTACTTTTATCATAATTAGCTCTTATTGACTCGTTCCTCCTCTTTTTTCCCTACCTTTTCGTTTGCTGAACAATGTTACCGTTATAAACATTTTCTTGGTCTTTTTCTTTGTTGGATTTTGTAGTGCCATATTAAAAAATACACACAAAAAATACCTTTATAATTAAATTCACAATGCTTTAATCTGTAACACCTTCAAGGGGGTGCACTTTGACATCCAAGCCAAAACTTTGTTCTCCAACACTGAACAGTTCTTATCTACTGTTTTTGTCCAATTAGGGAGATTTCCCTTTACTTCTTCTTCCAGAGACACAACAGGAAATAAGAGAAAATCTTTCCAAAGTGAGGTGGAATTCTGTTTTCGGTTCCATTCACAGCGTGACTGCAAGGTGCAGCAACATCTTGATGCAGCGCCATTCATTTCAGTGGCATCACAATGCATCTCATCTCTTCAGAGAAGCCTATCTGGCCACCACCTAACAACTGTACATTTTAGACATGTGCATTCATTTTCGTCCGAATGCATTTTCGTCCGAATTTCAGGTATTTTCTTTATCGTTTTAACAAACGATAATGAAAGTGCAGAATCCGAAAAATGAAAGATCCGGCATAAACAAATGCTTTATTTTCGTTTTCATTGCTACTATTGTTTATAGATAGGAGATTCGACATGATGATGACAATAACAATCTGTGTCCATCAAACCTTTGGTCGAATGTGCCTAACCTTAACTCTATTAGTCCAAGATTATTCTGCATATAGAGAAAAGATTCGACATAGAGAGAAAAGATAAATAAAAATAATGATGATGATGAATGTTATTGGCTGATTGTACCCAAAGAGGAGGAGCAGTAAAATAGCTAGAACTAAGTACACACGTACTTTGGCTTATGGTGTCTGTTGAAAGTTCTAAGAAGATTCGACGGAGCAGGTAAACTATACAGCGTCGTACAGTTTAGCTGCTCCGTCGAATCTTCTTTGAACATTTGACAGACACCATAAGCCTTCAATGACAGATTCAACCTTAATTTGGATTTTCGGACGAATGCAATTTTAAACGAAAAACAAAATGAATAAAAATGAATTTCGGGAGTAACTAAATAAATTTATTTTTCGGACAAAAACGAAATTCCGAAACGAAATATTTCAGTGTGCACATGTCTAGTACATTTATCTTCTCAATCAGCACATCACCCACAGTTATTACCTCTTGTATCTCTTGACCTTCCCTCTTAGAATGTAAGCTCTAAGGAGCAGGGCCCTCTGATTCCTACTGTATTAAAGTGTATTGTATTTGTACTGTCTACCCTCAAGTTGTAAAGCGCTACGTAAACTGTTGGCGCTGTATAAATCCTGTATAATAATAATAATAATCTTATCAGTGTCGAAGCAATAGCAAGCTCTTGTGAAACGCCAAGAAATAGTGCATGCCACAACGCGTGTTTTTTTCGCAAAGCATCTTACCCCTCGCTCCTCTGGAAATCATTACTTTTCTCTTCCCTCTGATGATCCAAGTTGTGGGCGGCTTCACTTACAGAACTGCTGAAGAGAAGCGGAACCGGAGGACCATTTGCATGGAGAGGTGGAGTCTGCAGTAGAAAGGAATAAAGTAAGCAAAGCTGCTTTTTAATGGTATCTGAGCATTTAACCTTTGCAGTATTGGAGGAGTGAGGATAGTTTTTCAGCTTTAAAGTATATATAAAGGCAAAAGCTTTCTTTTTAGTTTTGGATAGAGTGTAGAGGGATTAGAACACCTGTTTGGCGTTTGTTGCTGTCTGTGCCCCCGTTAGGAATATTATCCCTCTCTATTTGTCCTGTTGACCTTTTTCACAGTGAAAGAAAATCCAAAATTTTGGGTTGTCTGAAGAACAAGATTAGAGGGGGAATCTTTCATTGGGAGCACTAGTAATGGTACTAACCAGGGTTTTCCCTCACTTTGGAGGGATTTTCTTGCACCTCCTGTTTTGGCTATGGGAGGAAGTGAATTGAAATGTCCTCAATTGGACATCAATGGCAAAAGTTATGAAAAAAACATTTTTTGCCTTTAGTCCTACTGTAATCTATAAAACATAAAGGACATTTGCTTGCCAGCTAACCACAACGGATAATGTTAAATGTAGACCATAACTATGAGGGCTATTCAAAAGTGGGCATCATTTTTAATTTACTTGCATAGATCTTTGACATTTCACACGTTGGTAGAGTAACTCTTCCTCTATAGTGACTATTCTTCTTTTTCGTTGCAGGTAAATAATGGATCCCATGCAGAAGCAATGTGCTGTCATTGAGTTCTTGATATAGGAGGGGTGCAGGCTTTCTGACATCTACAGAAGACTACAGAGTGTTTACGGAGATGATACCATTGACAAGAATCACCAATGACAAGACATTGTGCTTTTCAAAGATCTCCATAAACATTCTGTAGCCTTCTGTGGATGTTGGACAGCATGTATGTTGGTAGAGTAACTCTTCTTCTTTTTCATTGCATGTAAATAATGGATTCTAAGCAAAAGCAATGTGCCACCATTGAGTTCTTGATGAAGGAGGGAAGCAGGCTGCGTGACATTCACAGAAAGCTACAGAATTCAATGATGGCATGTTTCTTTTGCATGGAATCCATTTTTTACCTACAATAAAAAAGAAGAGTTCCTATACAGGAAGAGTTATGCCGTGTACACACGGTCGGACTTTTCGACCGGACTGGTCTGACGGACCAAATCCGGCGGACAATCCGACCGTGTGTGGGCTCCACCGGACCTTTAGCGGACTTTTCCAGTCGCAAATCTGACGGACTTTAGATTTGGAACTTGCTTCAAATCTTTACGCCGTAACTCCGCCGGACCCAGAAATCCGCTCGTCTGTATGCTAGTCCGACGGACAAAAACCGACGCTAGGGAAGCTATTGGCTACTGGCTATCAACTTCCTTATTTAAGTCTGGTGTACGTCATCACGTACGAATCCGTCAGACTTTTGTGTGATCGTATGTAGTTAAGTCCGTTCGTTAGAAAGTCTGCCGCAAGTCCGCCAAAAGTCAGTCGAAAGTCTGTCAAAAGTCTTTCGGACTGGCTGTCGGACTTTTGTAGCTGAAAAGTCCGACCATGTGTACGCGGCATTACTCTACCAACATGTGAAATTTGAATGACCATTGTAATTTAATTTTAAAAAATAAGTTATGCCTATTTTTTGCATTACTTTTAGTACAGCCCTGATATAATAATTGCTTGAAAACAGTTTTTACATTTTAGCCTCCATGTCCCCAGTGAAGCATGGTTCTCATTTTTCGTTACAGTCAAGCATCTTGCAGACACAAGCACTGCCCCATCGACTTGTTGATTCCTATGTGAAAAATCTGTGGGAAGAAGTCCTTAAGGAGCTGTAAAATGACGAAGAGCTTCACTTATTAATCTGTGATGAAAAACATGCTTGTGTTGACGCAGTGGAAAAATAAGATAGTCTCTTTTTCTGTTCAATAGTTGGCTCGCAAGGAAAAGAAGCTGAGTGTTTGCATTCTGGATAAAGATTTTTCAGCCTCCAAGTCTGCCAGTTCCTACAAAGATGGAGTTATGTAATGTTCTTCTATCAGGAATCTGAGCTCAAAAAAAAAAAAAAAAAAAAAAGAAGCTTCATGAAAGCTCATGCTGTTCATGGCGGAGTAATTGTTCAAATAATGAAAGGGCCTGTATCAGCTCAATTCAGCTGTCACACTTCTTTTGACACAGCTACAATATATTCTGGTTTTTATGACATTTCCTGCCCATACTTGTTAGAACGGCTTGTTAGAGTTTGTGAGGACTGAAAAGTTGGAAGGCAATTTATTTTTCATAAATGCTTGGTCTTATGTTCATTCTCAGCGGGGCGTCTTTCATCAGGGAGTGCAAGACATAATATGCCGAATGCAAATATGTCATTCACTTTGAGGTTTGGATCTTTGTGAATGAACTTTGTAAACCATAAATTATTCAGTCCTACACGGTTTAAACGCATATCTGGAACACTAGATAAAGGGCATGGGGGTCGGTTTGAGATACGATCCTCTTTTTTAAATTGTTTCTGTATTCAGTTACTTTAAACATAGTTACATAGTTGGTAAAGTTGAATAAAGACACCGGCCCATCCAATTTGACCTGAGTGTGTGTGATTACAATTTTCCATATCAGAAACACATCTAAAACTACTTCCAGTCTGGGCCTTTTCTGGCACTTTTTGTTCACATGTAACAATCAGTATTTTTTTGCTAGAAAAATTACTTAGCACCCCCAAACATTATATAATTAGCACATTAGAATAATTAGCACATTTTTACGTCACACGGTATTTGCGTAATTTGTTGGGAAAAAAATACACTTTTTTGAATTTTAATGCAAAAAAACAAAATACATAACCCAATTTTTTTGTAAAATATAAAAGATGAAGTTACGAGTAAATAGATACCAAACACGTCACTTTTTAAAATTGTGCACGCCCGTGCAATGGTGACAAATGACATACATTTTACTATCCATAGGCAACGCTTTAAAAAGCCTTTACAGGTTACCACTTTAGATTTACAGTGAGGTTCTGGTGTTAGAATTATTGTGAATGATCTAATTTCCGCGGCGATACCTCACATGTGTAGGGCGATCGTTGTTTGTGTGCATGCGGGACCAAAGCGCAAGTTCACCTTTGCGCGCAAGCAAAGCCGATCCTGGCTTTTCTTGGCTGTCTAGCCAGCTGGTGGATGTGCCAGCTGGTCGCTTTGGTCTCTCGGTGGGATGAGTGAGCCTAAGAGAGCTGCAGAAGACAGCATGGGACGGGGGACGACATCCCTTTCTGCTGCTGGTAATAGCAATCAAGCAGCTGGTGAGTCGCTCCGACTGCTATTGCAAGAAAGCTGACTGCTGGTTCTTTCTTTTTTTTTCTGTAGGTTACATCATACAATTTTGTATTCATTTTTTATTAAAGCCCACGGTGAATCCAGATTACAAACATAAATGTAAACGTCAATGTTCATCCAGCATATAGAATCCAGACCAGAATTCGGGAGATGACACACCGGTGGCTAAGACATGCTGTTTTCTTTTGTACCCTTTGTACGAGTCACGACTGTCCCTTTCACTGGGCTGTATTGTGCAGCAAAGATGAATAAATGAGTTTTGTAAGTTGCAGAAGAGTAGCATGAAGAGTGTACTGCACCACCACAGCCCCGAACCCTTTGCAAAAGCCTAACATTCCTTCCTCTCGTTTTATAGTATTAATGCAGTCTCTCATGCCCTCGTACTGAGTGTTAATAGGCAGTACTTCATAGCCAAGGTCCGTATTATCTATTATTGTGCGTGTCCCTTGAATATAAAGACGATGTATCACAGTTTCAAGAGGATACAGCATGACATCAGCACACAGGCTGGCAGCAAAGTTGGCTACAAGTTCTGGGAAATACTCCTCCAAAATGTTCTGAGCTGATGAAGTGGCATCAGCTGGATTTCTGGCAGGCTTTCTTTTCTTTATAAAGAATAAAACACATTTCTGAATGATTGAGCTGATTATATAATGAAGGACACCATGAAGGACAGTGGGGAAGGTAAGTACCAGAAGAGGCAGCAGACGTTTGCTGTACGGCACGCCAAGTCCCACAAGTCGGCCAATTCCTTCTTTCACACAATCCAGAATGCCAGGATTGTCACGGATGATCTCACTCTGTACTGTTTCAATCAGACTTGATGAATAGAATGGAGTAGCAATCGCATACACCAACCCTTTAAGGATTAGGTGTCCTCCTATCTGCTTGGGACTCCATTTATAGGTGAGCTCTCTAGGCAGAGGTGTGAATTCACTGATGATGCCTTCAGCTCCAAGGGTTACTCCCTGAACAATGAACATGCTTCCCATCCCTTTCCAAAGTGCCCTTGGCCCCTGAGTCTTTGTAAAGCTATACATGATATTCACAATGCTAAACGCTGAAAGATGGTAATTTCTTGCATGGCAGTTAACCTGGCACTGACGGCGCAACACAATGCATGGGTGGGCCAATATTGGCAAGTCCAATACCAAATCCAGCAAATCTGTTAAGCTGATCCCCGCTGGTGGCGCTGTTCTCCTCCCCCAGGCCAGGCGGTGGTTGGCTGCCATCTCCTCCATAGAGTGGAGTCTTCTCTTGGAGCAGGTTTCGGCTCCCCGGGATGTCAGGCAGGGTGGTGACCCAGTGCTGTGAGCGATCCCCGGAAGAGCTGAATGACCTTGCTGGGAAGCCGTGCTGGTACGGGGGTGGCGGCCCTTCGTCACCCCGCCCCCAGGCAGATCCCCGGTAGCCTAGGCCATCAAGGCCTTCAGGCCGATGGGGCTGCATGCTGCCGATAGAAATATGCAGCCCGGATCACCACGGCAAATGTTTAGCTGCACGGTCACATCAATACCGCCACTGCCTACTAGGAAGAAGGAGGCCTGTCAGGGTTCAGGTCACGTGATGGCAAAGCATGTCCCTGACTGCTGGTTCTAAAAAAAACAGTACTGGGGTGATGCCTGCAGCTGCATATGACCCTGGTATAACCACCAAAAGTCTGGAGACAACGTTGTTTACAGTGCAAAAAATACAAATCGCAGAGGTGATCAAATACCACCAATAGAAAGCTCTATTTGTGGGAAAAAAAAGGACATCCATTATATTTGAGTACAGTGTCGCACGACTGCTCAATTGTCAGTTAAAGTAATGCTTTGTCGTATCTCAAAAAATGGCCTGGTCAGTAAGAAGGTAAAACCTTCTGGGGCTAAAGTGGTTAATAATAGTCTATTAGCCTTGCTTACTGCAACTTGGCATTGCATGCTATTGCTGAGTCTGTGATCTACTAGGACCCCCAGATCCTTTCCCATCCTCGATTCCCCCAAACGCTCTCCCCCTTGCAAGTAACTTGCATTCATATTTTTAGCTCCCAAGTGCATTATTTTACATTTTTCAAAATTAAACATAATCAGTCATAGCTGCACATTCTTCTATTTTAACTAGGGCTTCTTGTAAAGTCGCTAGCGGTATTGCATTTTTTTAAGTAATAACATCCATTGGCCAGCAGTATTATAAAAAAAAAAAAAACAGCTTTCCCTGCAATGTTTATCTTCAATCTGGTATTGTCCCCAACAGAAAGTGCACTCCTCCACTAGAGGGCGCTTTTCTTCAGGGCTGAATGAAGACTAGTATCCTCCAACTCAACTCATGTTGTCATGGACACACCCCCTAGGTGTCCATCAATATGCAGGTTTGGGCTTGCAGTATTATTGCACTACGTGGTGGGTTATTACATGAGCATCATTCAATGTGGGAGTGAGGATCACCAACTTCTGCTATCACATGAGAAGAGGAAGGACTGATGATGTCTACTTGTTGGGGGACCCACAAACTTCTTGCAATTGAAGGAAATTTGAATGGAGAACTTGCCAAAAATGTCACCGAGTTGATATCAGGGTCTAGTGGGCAATTATATAACTATGAGACCCCTTTCACACTGAGGGAGTTTTCAGGCATTTTAGCGCTAGAAATAGCGCCTGTAAAGCACCTGAAAACTGCCTCCAATTAATTGCAATGAGTGCTTTCACACTGGGGCGGTGCTCTTGCGGGATGTTAGAAAAAGTCCTGCAAGCAGCATCTTTGGGGCGGTTTGGGAGCGCTGTATACAGCACTCCCAAAATGCCCTGCCCATTGCAATGAATGGCACTTAGGAAGCGCCGCAACACAGGAGTTTTTAACCCCTTTTCTGGGGTAAAAGCGGAGTTCCAGCTGCAAACATTTTTTTTAAAAGTCAGCAGCTACAAACACTGCGGCTGCTGACTTTTAATAAGGACACTTACCTGTCCAGGGAGCCCGCAATGTCGCCCCCCCAGGCCGATCCCTCCATCGGATCGGGTGCAGGTGCCGCCATACTAACTAAGGGAAACAGACCACGGAGCCTTCAGGCCTCACTGCCGGTTTCCTACTGCATATGCGCGAGTCGCATGGCGCTTCCTGAATGGCCCCGTCATCTTCTGGGACACACTAAGGTCCCAGAATGCAGCGGGGGGACAAATGGACGTGACGCATTGGGCCGCGGTGATGCTGGGGTGGAAGTACACAAGGTACTTCATAAAAGGTAAGTAAGGAGAAAAAAAATTATCCAAAATTGAGTGGTGGAGGGGTTGTCATTCCTTTAAGATAAAGTTGTAAAACAAGCTGCGCTTTACCACAGGCGGCCCCAGTGTGAAAGGCATCTTAGGATTCATACACATGATCGGATTTTCCGACGGGAATTGTGTGATGACAGGCTGTTTGTGGAAAATCGGACTGTTTGTACGCTTCATCGAACAAATGTTGTTGGATTTTACGTGGACAAATGGCTAGCAGGCTTTAAAATTTTCTGCAGATAACGGTCTGCTGTCGGATTTTCCAAGCGTGTGTACACAAGTCAGAGCCAGAAACAGCCGGTCTTGTAAACTAGCATTCATAATGGAGAATTAACATTCGTGACCCGGCAAATTATGAAATCTGGAAATGCAGCGCACAATTCTCTTCTTTAATGGGATAATAATGAAGCTGCTTTGCTGGTGATACTGATGGAGTTATTGCAAACACATTTTCAAAGGCTTTTTTTTTTCTAGTGATATCAAGAATAATATTATTATGCTTTTTTTTTTTTTTGGTGCAAGTTACCACAACACCATTATCCCGTAGTTTTTAAGATCAAAGATACAACTATGTTGGTGTCCCTTGTTAATTTTACATTGTATTTTTTAAAATATAACTGTCTACTCCCAAACTGTCATTTGAAGTAAAACACATATCCAAGTATTATTCTCCACAATTTTTTTATTGTGCATTAAGAAAAGAAAACAAATAAAATTAGACATGCTATCTGCCAATAGAACATTATTCAACCAAAAAATAAAATAAAAGCCTCATGCATGTATCCTGCTTCTTAATATAGGGGGTCAACAATGCCAAGAGGTTATGAAAGCAGGGGCCCGTCATTCGGAGATAATTCTGAAAATCATCCGGATTATTTTCCTGGAGCTCCCGCAGCAAAGGCATATGACAGAATTGGTCACTATTAATAAAGCAACCAATTTTTGGTACAAGAAATCCTCCTATTCCTGTTCCTGGACTTGGGTCAAAGCAATAACTACAAGGCCAATAATAAATAACACGTTATCTTCTCCGATTCCGCAACATGGCTGGTTTACGAACGGCCGCTCAGAAATGAAAAGTGCGAAATGAAAAGCGCAAAATGAAATATACGAATCAACACTCAAACTTCTACTAACATGAAATTAGCAGATCGGGCCCAAAGGATGGCGCTAAGGAGCTGAAAAACTACGTAGTACGTCAGTACATTCGTGTTTATTGGCCGACAATTGTGTGCCGTTTGTATGCAAGACAAGTTTGGGGCCAACGCCCTTCGGACAAAAGCCTGTGGTTTTGTCTGCAGAAAATCCGATCGTGTGTACTTAAGGCTTAAGAAATAATTTCCACTAAAGGGGACAATAACAGCGTCTGAGACCAAAGGTGTATTTACTTTATCCACTGAACACCATTACCTTTATTGATACTTTTGTTGAATAAATGTTTAAAAAGGAAACAATTTTTGTGTACTTACTTATTTTTATATCACCTTTATCTACAGGCACTGTTTGAATAAATATCTTATGGTTTGCACTTATGTTGAAAAACTCAACAATTACCATTGGAAGTACAAGAGCAATTGAGTACTGTCTGTGATCCTTTTTTTATTTGCACTTACATCCAAATTATCAGGACAAGATTTTGGAGTATTTTTCGGGGGCACACCCCGAACGCTTGTCTTGAAAATTTGAATGTTAGTGAAAAAGTATCACGAACACTACTCAATTGTTCTTGTTGCAAGTGCACTCATGCAGATACAATCACCTCCAGAATGGGATGCACTACATTTTTTACATGACTGTATAGTGTCCTTTCCAGAATTCTTTCACCACCATTATTCAGACATTTAGTCCAGCCCTTCTCAACCTTTTCAACACATAGGAACCCTTGAAATAACCTTCTGGTTTCAGGGAACCCCTGCTAAAAATGACAATATCTTCAACTCATCATACATTAGTGTGATGGTCAGTGGGAAGAAATGCTCCTTACACTTGTGGTCATTGGGAAGAATTCCCCCTTACAGATAGCTAAAAAAGATCAATGGTGTCAGTAGGAACTATTTCTGAGAGGCAGAAATTACTTATTGCTCAAGGAACCCCTAGCAACCTCTGGAGGAACCCTGGTTGAGAAACCTTGATCTACGATCATCCTGGACTAAGATCCTTTCCCTAGATATGCTCACGGGGGCACACAGCACTGGGTGACAACACTGCTCCTGCTGTGAGACATTGCAGGAGCGGCGTTGTCACATTGCAACAGGAAGCCCCACCCAGGCTAGGATCATTACATAAAAGTGCAGAAATTAAAAGTGAAAAAAAAAATTGCGCTTTCTATGTATAAAATTAACTTGAATAAAGGACTATGGCGCTACTGTAATACTGATGGACGGGGAAAAAGAGGGAGGGGGTTCAAATCAGAGAAGGCAGTTGCACAAAAAACTGCAAGTGGAGGCAGCTCCTCTAAAAAAGATAGGTCCTGGATACCTATGTGAAGTGGATGTGAGTAGGGGAAGAGGGGGCCAGACCACTGAAAGGGGCAGTTATGGATAGGGAGAACAACACAGTAAAAAAGGTTGATGAATAAGGTGGTGAATAAGTTGGTAAAAGAGATGATGAATGATGATAAAAAATCTTTTTACCACCTTATGCAGCGTACACACGGGCGGACTTTTCGACCGGACTTGTCCGACGGACGCCGACGGACCAAATCCGGCGGACAATCCGATCGTGTGTGGGCTTCACCGGACCTTCAGCGGACTTTTCCAGTCGCAAATCTAACGGACTTTAGATTTGGAACATGCTTCAAATCTTTACGTCGTAACTCCGCTGGACCCAGAAATCCGCTCGTCTGTATGCTAGTCCGACGGACAAAAACCCACGCTAGGGCAGCTATTGGCTACTGGCTATCAACTTCCTTATTTTAGTCCCATGTACGTCATCACGTACGAATCCGTCGGACTTTGGTGTGATCGTGTGTAGGCAAGTCCGGTCGTTAAAAAGTCCGTCGAAAGTCCGCTGGAAAGTCTGTCGGGCCAGTCCGGTCGAAAAGTCCGACCGTGTGTACGCGGCATTATTCATCATCTTTTTTTTTACTGTGTTGTTCTCCCTATCCATAACTGCCCCTTTCAACTATAATTTAAACTTATCTACTATATAATACATTTTTAAATTTGCTTTTAGATACACTTTAAGTTTTTAGATATAGGTCAGCACGATGATGTCTCTATTGAAATCAGGTAATTTTCATGGGAGGGCAGTGTTTAGGATAAATGATTACATCAGTGACAACATACTTGAGGTTATTGATGTAAAGTTTACTGGCGATTATTTTGTGTCACTTTCACCTCTTTATTCTTATGTTATTTCATCATTTGTTATGTTTGTATTTCTTACACAGATGAGTAGGTGCTCCCTCTTGTGGCGGGTTGTATATTAGTCAGTGAGTCCAGATTCCTGAAGAACAAACTGAGATAAATACATACACGCTACATACAAATCATATTGTTTTCAGTTAGTCTGAGCAAACTAAAAGACTGGCATTCAGATTAGGGAAGCACAATCACTGTGCAGCACTGCTATGCAAAGCCTGAAACCTGCATATGTAATGAGCATATAAGCATATAAGACTGCCCCCGTGCACATTAAAATGGCTATCTATGGTCAAAATGTAAAATCATACATTCATTTCCACATTGTATTACATAATACAATATATAATAAGTATTATTATATTGTATAATTATTTATAGTCTACTCCTATTAACCTAAACTATTTGGAAACTTACTTTAAAATTTCTTTCCTTAAAGAAGAACATCAGTAATTTTTTGAACGTTCCATCTATTAAATCTTCTGGCCTTGTTGTTTTAACTTTGGATATTAAACATTTTTTTTCTGTCAGTAAATACCTTATACAGCCCACTTCCTGTTTCTTGTCTGGTCATTTGCCTAGGCTTATGACATCATGCACAGCTCTCTCTTACTCTCATGAGAGTTTGCCAGGAAGGGGGGGGGGGGGTGAGTCATAAGAGGGCCAATGAGAACTGCAGGGCTGCAGAGCTGGAGGTGTGCCTCTGCGTGTCTATGTAAATCCAGGAAGTAAACAGGCAGCAGCTTCAGCTGCCCACAGTAAAAATGGATGCAGCCAGACTCAGTGGAGGGAAATTTCTGCAGCATATTTGGCAACTACAGAATCACAGTATATATAAAATAATATGCAAAGTGGTTGGAGGGAAGCTTCAGAATGGCAAAGATGTTTTTATTACAAATTATGTGAGCAAACTGCAGTTCCTTTTTAAACTCTGTGACACATATTCACTATGCTCTGTGAGTAGGCACTGCAGTGTTACATTTCACAGAGCCTGCCTTCTGAACTACAGAGGTGCTGAGAAGTGGAATTTTAGGAGGCGAAGTCAGTACAGGAATCACTGCTTGCATGCAGCAATGTACCATGGGACATGTAGTCCTTAAATATTGAGGAGCAGCTGCAAAGCATGCAGGGAATCCAGGAAGTTGTGGAAAAAGACAGGCAGAAGTCACAAAGGCGATTTTTCAGGTAAGATTATATTGGATTGTCAGTAATAACTACAGTTTTAATTTGTATTGTGATTGCAATGCTAATATGAAAAAAGGGTATTGTATACTTTGAAGATACAGTGGATCTCCTTTAAATTATTACTTTATAAACCCTGTTTCTGTATAAAACAGTCTTAAACTTGTGCCTGTGGATTCTCTTTAATTTGCCTTTTCTCATCATGTCATGGGGGTTAATGGTCATCATCTGTCTTGTATTAAAAATTAAATTGTAGTGTATCTGGATTCATTTTTTAAATGCCAAAATAATGATCATATTCCAAAGGACGTCATTCTCGACCCTAATTCCAACAACGCAACGCAGAGTAAACAAAATGTAAACATTTGCCATTTGAACAAATTAAGGCTGAGCACAGTGCTAAATCCTCTCTCTTGCATATACAAAAATATATTATCTGTAAACAGGAATGTTCATTTTCTGAACTAAATATTTAACACTTCTGAACTTTTTTTTGGAGATTTGTTATTCTTAAAGATCAGATTTAATTTGGAAATTGGAACAAAACATGCCAGATATATTTTCATCAACCAAAACTAGCAAACTAGCAACATGAAAAATCTGCAGGCTGGCTGTCGATTGGTGGGGACCTCACAGGATCCAGAAGACTCCATCACTGTAATGACATTTTAAAAAAAGGCAACAACAAGACCAACTGGTGGTGGACCACCAGGAAGTGGTCATGCAGAGTGTCATGTGACAATGAACATTGGAGAATAGGTCAAAGCAGAGGGGCGAGGAATGTGATTTGGATTTGGTGTTCCAGGAGATAGGTTTTAAGAGTTTAGGGAATTGTTTTGGGTTTTAGGCAACATAGTAAAGACTTCAAGATGAATGAGGGTTTGGCAAGTGCTTAATGTAAAGGAGCCAAAAGATTTATTCTTATGATTGGTCCTGAGAGTTCAAAGCTAACCAACGTCAAAACTTGTTATATTGTTTTTGGCACCACTCAAAGTAGAGGTGAAAGCATATCCATGTGGCCCAGAGCATGGGGTGCAGGCTTGTCCTGATACCAATCCAGAGGGCTAGTAAATGTAAAGGGGAAAGGATCGCTGCTACTCCTGACCAACCCAGGTTCATAAAGGACAAGGAGCGGCCTGGGCTTACAAGTCTCCACCAAGCCACACATCCTGATGCATTTCACCATGCCCACCAGGGCTTAGTCATAAGCTCTATGACTAAGCCCCAGTGGACCGGGTGAAATGCATCAGGGTGTGGAGTTTGGTAGAGACAAGTAGGCTGAGGCCACTTCTTATCTTTTTTTTTTTCACCTGGGCTGGTCGGGAGTAGCGGTGATCCTTTCCTCTTACCAATGTCAAGACTAGGGATGAGCCGAACACCCCCCGGTTCGGTTCGCACCAGAACCCGCGAACGGACCGCAAGTTCGCACGAACGTTAGAACCCCATTGACGTCTATGGGACTCGAACGTTCGAAATCAAAAGTGCTCATTTTAAAGGCTAATTTGCATGGTATTGTCCTAAAAAGGGTTTGGGGACCCGGGTCCTACCCCAGGGGACATGTATCAATGCAAAAAAAACTTTTAAAAACGGCCGTTTTTTCGGGAGCAGTGATTTTAATGATGCTTAAAGTAAAAAAAAAAAAGTGAAATATTCCTTTAAATATCGTACCTGGGGGGTGTCTATAGTATGCCTGTAAAGTGACGCGTGTTTCCCATGTTTAGAACAGTCCCTGCACCAAATGTCATTTTTAAAGGAAAAAATCTCATTTAAAACTGCTTGCGGGTTTAATGTCATGTCGGGTCATGGCAATATGGATGAAAATCAGTGAGACAAACGGCATGGGTACCCCCCAGTCCATTACCAGGCCCTTTGGGTCTTGTATGGATATTAAGGGGAACCCCGCACCCAAATTAAAATAAGGAAAGGTCCCTATATACTCTGAACAGCAGTATACAGGCGGTGCAAACAAGACAGGGACTGTAGGTTTGTTGTTAAGTAGAATCTGTTTGTAATTTTGAACATTTTTAATGTGTTTAGCTCCAGCCAAAAAATCTTTTCTAAGCTTTTTGGAAAACATAGGGAAGGGTTATCACCCCTGTGACATTTGTTTTGCGTCTTTCCTCCTCTTCAGAAGATTTCACCTCACTTTTTTGTCCCAATGAAAAATGTTTTTTGAAAATTTGTGTTTTTTTGTGGAACAAGGATTGGAAAGCATCAGTGGAAAGGAAAAATTGTTTTCCCATATTAACTCTTACAGGAGAGAATTTCCCTTCCTTAGGGGTAGATTTCATCTCACTTCCTGTTGTCTCCTTCCGTTTGCAAGTAGGAGTCGTTTGTAAGTTAGATGTTTGAAAGTAGGGTCCTGCCCTATATACTCAGCAGAAATTTGGGCCTTAGGTGTTGCTGTGGCCAAAACACTGTAAGCCCTCACAGGGCCCTGCTGTGAAATATTAGATCAAGAATTGTAATTACATGCCCCTGTTGAACAGGAGCTGAAAAATTAGGCCTTAGGCACTGGTGCTGGTGCCACAACACTGCAACCCCTCACAGACACTCTAGTTGGAACGCAGGAACGAGCCCTGCTGCAAAGTATTGCATCAAAAATTGTAATTACACGCCCCTGTTAGACAGGGGCAGAAAAATTGGGTCTTAGGCACTGGTGCTGGTGCCACAACACTGCAACCCCTCACAGACACTCTAGTTGAAACGCAGGAACAAGCCCTGCTGCAAAGTATTGCATCAAAAATTGTAATTACACGCCCCTGTTAGACAGGGGCTGAAAAATTGGGTCTTAGGCACTGGTGCTGGTGCCACAACACTGCAACCCCTCACAGACACTCTAGTTGAAACGCAGGAACAAGCCCTGCTGCAAAGTATTGCATCAAAAATTGTAATTACACGCCCCTGTTAGACAGGGGCTGAAAAATTGGGTCTTAGGCACTGGTGCTGGTGCCACAACACTGCAACCCCTCACAGACACTCTAGTTGGAATGCAGGAACAAGCCCTGCTGCAAAGTATTGCATCAAAAATTGTAATTACACGCCCCTGTTAAACAGGGGCTGAAAAATTGTGCCTTAGGCACTGGTGGTGGCGCCCAGAACCAAAAATGTTCTTACAAGCTATCAGCGTGATGATTGAGGAGGAAGAGGATAATTACTCAGGGATAGTCACTCAGCATCAGCATAGGCAGTCTTTGAAGGGATCTGAGATTTCAAAAAAAATTATTCGGTTACATCTGCATCAGGTGCTTGGTAGCTGGTGGTGATCCAAGACTGATTCATTTTTATGAAGGTCAGCCGATCGACCGAGTCGGTGGACAGACGCACCCTGTGATCGGTTACCACGCCTCCAGCAGCACTGAATGTGCGTTCCGAAAGAACGCTGGATGCAGGACAGGCCAGTAGCTCAATTGCATACTGTGCAAGCTCTGGCCAGTGATCCATCCTCAAGACCCAGTAACCCAGAGGATTTTCGGTGGGAAAGGTGTCCAAGTCTGATCTTGCCCCTAGGTATTCCTGCACCATGTAAAACAGACGCTGGCGATGGTTGCTGGAACCGATCATACCTTGGGGCTGCGGACCAAAAAATTGTCTGAACGCATCGGTCAGACGGCCACCTTCTCCACCGCTCCTTCTTTGACTGACCGAAGCCTCAGCAACACGTTGTCCAGAAACAGGAGTTTGTAACCTCCCAGTCTCTGGGAACGCGTTGCACAGACCTTTCTGCAAGGCCTCCCGAAGATGTTTCATCCTCTGCTCCCTCTGCGATGGCAAGATAAGGTCCGCAACCTTACCCTTGTAACGTGGATCAAGGAGGGTTGCCAGCCAGTATTGGTCCTTCTCCTTGATACCACGAATACGAGGATCCTTACGCAGGCTTTGCAGGATCAGGGAGGCCATGCAGCGTAGGTTTGCTGAGGCATTCGGTCCGGAGTCCTCTGGGTCACTAAGGACAACAACGTCCGCAGCCACCTCCTCCCAGCCACGTACAAGTCCATGTGTTCCTTGGGACTGATCCCTTAAAGACTGCTGATGCTGAGTGCCAGGCTCCACCTCCATACTGACACAATCTTCCTCCTCCTCCTCCTCCTCCTCCTCGTCCTCTTCCTGTGTGATCGGCGGGCACGCAGGAACACTGTCTGGATAAAGGGGGCCTTGAGAGCTAAGGAAGTCCTCCTCTTCCTGCCTCTGTTCTGCCTCAAGTGCCCTGTCCATTATTCCACGCAGCGTGTGCTCCAACAGGTGGACAAGGGGGACAGTGTCACTGATGCATGCACTGTCAGTGCTCACCATCCTCGTGGCCTCCTCGAATGGTGACAGGACAGTGCATGCATCCCTGATCATGGCCCACTGGCGTGGGGAAAAAAAACCAAGGTCCCCTGACCCTGTCCTGGTGCCATAGTCGCACAGGTACTCATTGATGGCCCTCTGCTGCGTGTGCAGCCGCTGCAGCATGGCCAACGTCGAGTTCCACCTGGTGGGCATGTCACAGATTAGGCGGTTCTTGGGCAGGTTAAACTCCTTTTGGAGGTCCGTCAGCCGAGCACTGGCATTATATGACCGGCGGAAATGCACACAGACTTTCCTGGCCTGCCTCAGGACATCCTGTAAGCCCGGGTACCTGCCCAAGAACCGCTGCACCACCAAGTTAAGGACGTGAGCCAAACAGGGCACATGGGTCAGTTGTCCCTGTCGGAGGGCAGAGAGGAGGTTGGTGCCATTGTCGCAAACCACCATTCCTGCCTTAAGTTGGCGTGGCGTCAACCACCTCTGAACCTGCCCCTGCAGAGCTGACAGAACCTCTGCCCCAGTGTGGCTCCTGTCCCCCAAGCACACCAGCTCAAGCACCGCATGGCATCTTTTGGCCTGCGTACTTGCGTAGCCCCTTGAACGCCTACGGAGCACCGCTGGTTCCGAGGAAGAGGCCATGGAGGAAGAAGAAGAGGAGGGGGTGGAGGAGAGAGGTGTGTCACAATCAGCATTTTGGAGGCGTGGTGGCGGAACAACCTCCAACACTACTGCACCTTGTCCTGCATCCTTCCCAGCTGCCAGCAGAGTCACCCAATGCGCCGTGAAACTTAAGTAACGTCCCTGTCCATGCCTGCTGGACCATGAGTCAGCGGTAATATGCACCTTACCGCTGACCGCCCTGTCCAGCGAGGCATGGACATTGCCTTCCACATGCCGGTAGAGAGCCGGAATCGCCTTCCGTGAGAAAAAGTGGCGTTTGGGTACCTGCCACTGAGGAACCGCACATTCCACAAACTCACGGAAGGGGGCAGAGTCTACCAACTGAAAAGGCAGCAGTTGAAGTGCTAGCAATTTTGCCAAGCTAGCATTCAACCGCTGGGCATGTGGATGGCTGGGAGCAAACTTCTTTCGGCGGTGCAGCAGCTGGGGCAGGGAAATTTGCCTGGTACAATCTGACGTCGGTGTACCAAAAGCAGATTGCCCATAAGTACTTGGCTGTGACACACCTAATTCTACACCTTCATTCCTCTCACTGCAGGTCGCAGAGAGGACTGAAGGTCTAGTGGGGTTGGAAATCTCAGCTGATGAGGAGCAAGGAGAGATCGTCTTTGTTCTTTGGTGTGGGTCTTTTAGATACGCTTGCCAACGAACTGCATGGCAGGTCAACATATGTCTGGTCAAGCATGTGGTACCCAAGCGGGAGATGTTTTGGCCACGCGAGATACGCTTGAGACATATATTGCAAATAGCAGCGGTGCGATCTGATGCACTCGTCTCAAAAAAGGCCCACACCAAAGAACTTTTTGAATAACGCGCAGAGACTGCAGCGCCCTGCACATGTGGAGCTTTGGGGTGTGATGCAGTCAATGTGCTGCCCTTAGGCTGGCCCCTGGAGGGCATCCTGCCTAGTTGGTGATGTGCCACCTCCTCCTCCTCCTCCTCCTCCTCCTCTCTCCTATCAGGCACCCACGTTGAGTCAGTGACCTCATCATCCCCTCCCTCCTCATCACTGGAGCAAACCTGGCAGTATGCTGCAGCAGGGGGAGCATGACTGCCAGATTGCTGTCCTTCTTGGGCACCCCCTCTGTCCGTGCTCATGTTACTGCCTTCATTGAGCTCAGTATCATCATCAGAGCCTTCCAAACGCTGGGCATCCTCCTGGAGCATGTACCCAACACTGTGGTCAAACAGTTCGAGGGAATCCTCAGGAGGACATGGTGGGGCTAGGGAAGGAGTCACTGATGACATTGAGCTGAGGGAAGAGGCCGCTGCTTTGCCAGACAAAGCACCCTGGGCATGGGTGAGAGAGGATGAGGAGGATGAGGACGGCTTGGTCATCCACTCGACCAAGTCTTCCGCATGTTGCGGCTCAACACGGCCAGCTGCCGAAAAAAAGGCCAAGCGTGTCCCATGGCCACGTGCTGATGAGGATGCACCGTCTCCACGACCAGCACTAGACACAGAGCCTGCTTGCCCTCTCTTATTGGCTTGTGACTGTCTGCCTCTCCTTCTTGGCCTTCCAGACATACTAATGGCCTGTAGCTGCACTAAGCTGGGATAGAACACCTGTAATTTTCTTCAGGTAGCTTTATATACTGTAACCAGACAAGCCTGCCTGTCAGTAGGAAGATAACAGGAACGGATCTAGCTGAACACTGTGAGCAGGACGTACTGCACTAAATGTATATAGCAGGAACGGATCTAGCTGAACACTGTGAGCAGGACGCACTGCACTGAATGTAAATAGCAGGAACGGATCTAGCTGAACACTGTGAGCAGGACGCACTGCACTGAATGTAAACAGCAGGAACGGATGTAGCTAAACACTGTGAGCAGGACGCACTGCACTGAATGTAAATAGCAGGAACGGATCTAGCTGAACACTGTGAGCAGGACGCACTGCACTGAATGTAAATAGCAGGAACGGATCTAGCTGAACACTGTGAGCAGCACGCACTGCACTGAATGTAAATAGCAGGAACGGATCTAGCTGAACACTGTGAGCAGGACGCACTGCACTGAATGTAAATAGCAGGAACGGATCTAGCTGAACACTGTGAGCAGGACGCACTGCACTGAATGTAAATAGCAGGAACGGATCTAGCTGAACACTGTGAGCAGGACGCACTGCACTGAATGTAAATAACAGGAACGGATCTAGCTGAACACTGTGAGCAGGACACACTGTACTAAATGTAAATAGTCTAGCTGCCTGACCGTGGTACTAATAGGATCAAAAAGAACACCTGTAATTTTCTTCAGGTAGCTTTATATACTGTAACCAGACAAGCCTGCCTGTCAGTAGGAAGATAACAGGAACGGATCTAGCTGAACACTGTGAGCAGGACGTACTGCACTAAATGTATATAGCAGGAACGGATCTAGCTGAACACTGTGAGCAGGACGCACTGCACTGAATGTAAATAGCAGGAACGGATCTAGCTGAACACTGTGAGCAGGACGCACTGCACTGAATGTAAATAGCAGGAACGGATCTAGCTGAACACTGTGAGCAGGACGCACTGCACTGAATGTAAACAGCAGGAACGGATGTAGCTAAACACTGTGAGCAGCACGCACTGCACTGAATGTAAATAGCAGGAACGGATCTAGCTGAACACTGTGAGCAGGACGCACTGCACTGAATGTAAATAGCAGGAACGGATCTAGCTGAACACTGTGAGCAGGACGCACTGCACTGAATGTAAACAGCAGGAACGGATGTAGCTAAACACTGTGAGCAGGACGCACTGCACTGAATGTAAATAGCAGGAACGGATCTAGCTGAACACTGTGAGCAGGACGCACTGCACTGAATGTAAATAACAGGAACGGATCTAGCTGAACACTGTGAGCAGGACACACTGTACTAAATGTAAATAGTCTAGCTGCCTGACCGTGGTACTAATAGGATCAAAAAGAACACCTGTAATTTTCTTCAGGTAGCTTTATATACTGTAACCAGACAAGCCTGCCTGTCAGTAGGAAGATAACAGGAACGGATCTAGCTGAACACTGTGAGCAGGACGTACTGCACTAAATGTATATAGCAGGAACGGATCTAGCTGAACACTGTGAGCAGGACGCACTGCACTGAATGTAAATAGCAGGAACGGATCTAGCTGAACACTGTGAGCAGGACGCACTGCACTGAATGTAAATAGCAGGAACGGATCTAGCTGAACACTGTGAGCAGGACGCACTGCACTGAATGTAAACAGCAGGAACGGATGTAGCTAAACACTGTGAGCAGGACGCACTGCACTGAATGTAAATAGCAGGAACGGATCTAGCTGAACACTGTGAGCAGGACGCACTGCACTGAATGTAAATAGCAGGAACGGATCTAGCTGAACACTGTGAGCAGCACGCACTGCACTGAATGTAAATAGCAGGAACGGATCTAGCTGAACACTGTGAGCAGGACGCACTGCACTGAATGTAAATAGCAGGAACGGATCTAGCTGAACACTGTGAGCAGGACGCACTGCGCTAAATGTAAATACCAGGAACGGATCTAGCTGAACACTGTGAGCAGGACGCACTGCACTGAATGTAAATAGCAGGAACGGATCTAGCTGAACACTGTGAGCAGGACGCACTGCACTGAATGTAAATAGCAGGAACGGATCTAGCTGAACACTGTGAGCAGCACGCACTGCACTGAATGTAAATAGCAGGAACGGATCTAGCTGAACACTGTGAGCAGGAAGCACTGTACTGAATGTAAATAGCAGGAACGGATCTAGCTGAACACTGTGAGCAGGACACACTGCACTGAATGTAAATAGTCTAGATAGAAGATAACAGGAACGGATCTAGCTAAACTGAATACAGTGTATATATATATATGCAACACCTGGGATGCATATATATACACAATACACTGTAAGTGCAGCTAACTGACTGACTGTTCTGCCTAATCTATCTAACTCAAATCAAATGACACTGTCTCTCTCTCTCTCTATCGCTCAGCACACCGGAACACACACTACACAGGGCCGCCGTGCAGGCGGCCTTATATAGTGTGGGGTGTGTACTAAATCCCTGAGCCATAATTGGCCAAAGCCACCCTGGCTTTGGCCAATTACAGCTCTCTCTACTGACGGCGCTGTGATTGGCCAAGCATGCGGGTCATAGTGCATGCTTGGCCAATCATCAGCCAGCAATGCACTGCGATGCCGCAGTGAATTATGGGCCGTGACGCGCCACACGAATTTGGCGCGAACGGCCCATATCGTTCGCAATTCGACGGACGGTCGAACAGCCGATGTTCGAGTCGAACATGGGTTCGACTCGAACACGAAGCTCATCCCTAGTCAAGACTTAAACTCCAGCTGTTAAACTCCAGCTGTTAGCCAAAATCTAACCTTGCAGTGGGCCCCCCTACACTTTTTAACTGCTCCTTATGTCTAGGTGTGTATGATTAAGGAGTCATATCTTATTCCCCGGTCTGGTAGGCTCCCTCAAACTGTCCAATCCAGCATTGTCGTCTTCTAATGTATTCCGGGCTGAGGTCACACTCCAACCTCCTTCACGTAAAATGCAGGGTTAAAAGATCTACATTGTATATGATGATGCTAAGGGACTGCCAACAGGCCACAGCTTCGGGAACAGGATAGAGAATGCTGGAGCCAACTGTAGTTGGGGGAGGGTAAGCAATATATCCTCTTCATCCCCCCCCCTAGATATAGAGACCACATAAAACACACATTTAGAACATTACTAATATAGGATGTAACTACAGTCATAGCAGCCCATGCACCTTCTATGGGGTACAGTGGCAGAAGGCCTACCATCCACATCTGAAAAGAATTAGTAAAATAAATACATTTGATTATGTGACTATATTCATCACTTTACCCTCTACTTGAAAGGTTGATGGCTCAGTGATTGAAAAGTGCACGCTATTTTTTCATTAACTCATCCACCCGCCTTGGCAAGCTTAGTTTGGGTTCACCACACAACTGCTCTTCTTAGATACACAGGGGGAGGTTTACTAAAACTGTGCATGGTAGCCAATCATCTTCCAACGTCAGCTTGTTCAATTAAGCTTTGGCAATAAAACCTGGAAGCTGATTGGTTTCTGTTCAGAGTTGCACCAGATTTAGCATTTTCTAGTTTTCTGTAAAAAACAGGAAACAGAATAGGCACAGCAAAGCTAGTGAAAGCCCTACTTGCCCCACGATGACTGCAAAGTGACCTATTTAGAATGCCTGGTAGCTATGTAATTGTTAAAGTGGAGTTCCACCCAAAAGTGGAACTTCCACTCATCAGATTCCTCCCCCCCTCCGGTGTCACAGTTGGCACCTTTCAGGGGGGAGGAGGGTGCAGATACCTGTATATTACAGGTATCTGTACCCACTTCCGGCGTAGATAGCCGCAGAATCTGCGGTTATTTACGCAACATCCTGTTCCCCCCCCCCCCCGCTGTCTGCTGGGAAACACACAGGTCCCAGAGACAGCAGGGACCAGCCGTATTGCGCTGCGCGACTCGCGCATGCGCAGTAGGGAACCATGAAGTAAAGCCGCACAGCTTCACTTCCTGATTCCCTTCCCGAAGATGGAGGCGGCAGCACCCGAGGACCAAGAGATGGTTCGGCCTCGGGTGCCGACATCGCGGGCGCCCTGGACAGGTAAGTGTCCATGTTTTAAAAGTCAGCAGCTGCAGTATTTGTAGCTGCTGACTTTTAAAAAAAAAAATTTCGGCGGAGCTCCGCTTTAAGTTACAGTAGCCACCATAGAATTTGAGTCCAGTAGGGGTGTAATATATGTTGCCTAGCGCTAACTACCAGCGTTAAGGGGGTGTAATATAGACCACCTGCCATTTGAGGGGGGCCCCATCACACAAATGTGCATCCACGCATGGTCAAATATGGTCACTAAAAGTAATATATATTGTAAGTAGCATTGTAGTAGTAATGTAATTACTCTTGGAAGATGGATAGATTAGTCCATACACTACAGCTGCACACAATGGACTTACATGTAGAGTGGGCCAGTGGAGAGATGTTGGATTCTGCATTTCAGTGGAAAGTAACACCATCGGCACATTGACCCTTCCGGATGCGCCCCCTGTGCCCTACCATATTACATAACCAAACACAGATATGCAGTGAGTCATTGAGTCTTGCACTGAGCTTGTAAAATCCTTGCAATGCCCTATGCACACCATGCATCATCTTACTACAGGGAAATAAAATGTTGAGATGGTGGTAGAGTAAGAGGATGGTGGGTACAGCAGTGGTGATGGGGAAAAAAAGCCTGCGTTCAAAGAGGAACTGGATGTAGCTTCCTCCATTCTGCCTACACCGGCAGCAGGGCCGGACTTACCATTGGGCTTGACTGGGCTCAAGCCCATGGTCCCCGGCCAATAGGGGGCCCCGCCCATTTCGAAAGCCGCAGAGAGCGGCCGAGAGCGGTCGAAAGCCCCCGAGATACAAAGGACGTCCGGCTCTGTTTCATTTTTAAACTGAAAGGCTGCAATGACAAGGCAGCAATGACACTGGAGCAAGGCTACACTGACAAGACTACACTGACAAGACTACACTGACAAGACTACACTGACAAGACTACACTGACAAGACTACACTGACACTGACAAGGCTGCAGATGGACACTGATAAGGCTGCATTGATGGGCATTTAAATGTAAGTTTTTTTCCTTAAACTTCCCTCCTAAAGGTTTTTTTCCTTAAAATTCCCTCCTAAACTCGGGGTGCTTGTTATACGCCGACGCGTGTTATACGCCGTTGAATACAGTAGTTATCATTTTATCCATTTTTATTGCTTTTATTTCTCGTGGACCCAGGACGAATACCAGTACAGTATCCCCCCACTTATACGCTTATATATTATCTACTTTTGTGAGTAGCCATTTGGCTGTTTTGTCTTGTCCAATTAAACAGAAGTTCTTTAATACTGAACTGAGTCTGGCGCACCTTGTCCTTTTCTATTTCTGTTTTATAGAGCTGTGCATCTGTATAGAAGGTAGGGCCCAAAAGTGACTCAAGCCCACGGGCCCCCACCACCCTAAGTCCTGCCCTGACCGGCAGCATCTCCCTAGAGGGGGATGTAAGTCACCAAAGAACCACAGTCTGAGCATTGCACCCAACGTTCAAGTCTATGTGGCCTGACACAATTAGTAAAACAAAGTGAACCGCTGTGGTAAATAAGCTATTTTGGATTTGGTGGCTCTGGGTCTTCTGACATCTGTAAAGTCATTGGCCATGGTTTGCATCAAACCCAAATTTTCTGTAGCTGACTATAAGAAATTCTAGGGTATCTTAAATGGGCAGTTCTCGGCCAAAAATACATCTATTTTTTTTTTTCTATGGATTGTCAGCGTAGGCTACAGAAGGGTTAACAGGCAATGGATATTATTATATATTGTCATCTGTACCAGAGAGGCCATCAGACTGAGCGCAAATGTATTTTCACACTCACTTTAGTCTGTAGGAGTTCCTGAATGAAAATGGAAAGATGAGTTATTGAGAGCCAGCCTTCATTTCCACTTGGAAATTGCATCCCTGTACATCAATGAATAGAGGCCTCTGTGCTGCTCTTGTTTTATTAATTCCATCCAGATACGCGCTGCTCTCAGGGGTACCGAATGCGGCTGATCCAAGTGACGGGCGATGTAACAGAGACAGATCATACTGTACTGAATACCTGAACACCTGCAGCCTCTGTCATTCTGATCATATCTGCAATGTCCCTTCACTGTGCAACACATTGGTCAATTAGTGTGCTGCATGTCTTCTACGACTCCCCCCACCCGCTGTAGGGATGCCAATTGTGTCTCACTATCTGGGGCAAGGCTTTTATATGTTTCTCTGGGAGAAGATTGTTTCCGCTCCTTGAGCAAGATATTCTAGAACGACTTATTCAGTACTGTGTAAACTTACTATCTGTTGCTATTCCAAGGTAGGCATGTTTCCAGTTAAGTGAAATTTTGCTTTACTAATGTAAAAACTTGTGTCAGTTCATTTTTTAATAATACTTCTATTTTATAGCTGTTACATATTTTGATATACCCTATATTACCAAAAGTATTGGGACACCTGCCTTTACATGCACATTAACTTTAATGGCATCCCAGTCTTAGTCCGTAGGGTTCAATATTGAGTTGGCCCACCCTTTGCAGCTATAACAGCTTCAGTTCTTCTGGGAAGGCTGTCCACAAGGTTTAGGAGTGTGTCTATGGGAATGTTTGACCATTCTTCCAGAAGTACATTTGTGAGGTCAGGCACTGATGTGGACATAAAGGCCTGTCTCGCAGTCTGCGCTCAAATTCATCCCAAGGGTGTTCTATCGTGTTAAGAGCAGGCCAGTCAAGTTCCTCCACCCCAAGCTCGCTCATCCATCTTTTTATGGACCTTGCTTTGTGCACTGGTGAGCAGTCATGTTGGAAGAGGAAGGGGCCAACCCCAAACTGTTCCCACAAAGTTGGGAGCATGAAATTGTCCAAAATGTCTTGGTATGCTGACGCCTTAAGAGTTCCCTACACTGGAACTAAAGGTCCAAGCTCAACCCCTGAAAAATAACCCCACACCATAATCCCCCCTCCACTAAATGATTTGGACCAGCGCACAAAGCAAGGTCCATAAATACACGGAAAAGTGAGTTTGGGGTGGAGGAACTTGACTGGCCTGCACAGAGTCCTAACCTCAACCTGATAGAACACCTTTGGGATGAATTAAAGCATCATTTTTACATCTTTTTTTATTTATTTGGCTCTCACAGGTTCCTTAGATATTCATGTCACAAATCCCAGGAAGCTGCAAGAATTGGACAAACAGCAGTTGGTGGGTGGAGCTAACATGCTTTATGGTGGGCCTCCTGTCTAAGGGGATCAAGATGGCAGTGTGGACCTAGGCCATCACCCTAGCAGGACAAAGCTGGATCCATTGGGCAGGCGAGTATGTGAATTGAAGATGTTGCTAAATGACAGGTAAAAGGGCATAAAAAGTCAGAGGGGAGTGAAGTTCCACTTTAAAGCTGTGGGTGATCACTAATGCCAGGTCCTAAATCTCCACTGACATCACCGGGTTCATGAGTGATCACCATTACCAGGTACTAAATCGCCACTGACATCACTGTGTCCATGAGTGATCACCATTGCCAGATCCGGAGTCGCCACTGACACCACCGGTTCCGGGATTGATCGCCATTGCCAGGTCCTGAATCGCCACTGAGCTTACTGGGTCCATGAGTGATTGCCATTGCCAGGTCCTGCGTTGTCACCAGCATTGTTGGTTCTGGACTCTAGAAATCGTGAGAAGTCATGATCATGGTGGTGAGATGGCTGCTTGCCACAGCTTCCCAACCCACATCTTAAAGGGGCCATGTTACCCCCAACTTATTTATTTATTCCAGGTACTTTTATATAGCGCCGTCAATTTACGCAGCGCTTTACATATACATTATACATTCACATCAGTCCCTACACCCTCAGGGAGCTTACAATCTAAGGTCCCTAACTCACATTCATACATACTAGGGACAATTTAGACAGGATCCAATTAACCTACCAGCATGTCTTTGGAGTGTGGGAGGAAATCAGAGTACCCGGAGGAAACCCACGCAGACACAGGGAGAACATGCAAACTCCAGGCAGGTAGTGTCGTGGTCGGGATTCGAACCAGTGACGCTTCTTACTGCTAGGCGAGAGTGCTACCCACTACACCACTGGGCCGCCCTACACTTGGGATACAATTTAAGTATTTATATCTGTACTGTGGGATCCACCTTTACCTGAGCAATCCAACTGTTAAGGTATACTGGTCAGTGGGAGCATAGCATAGGGGTCCCCTCCAGGCAACTGGACACTGGACTCTGCTCCCACATGGTCAGGCTCCAGAATACCTAGGCTATCTTCCCACCTTCTGGGTCGTCCTTACCACAGGATTGGAGGAGACTCCATAAAAGTAATGAGCCCAAAACTAAAAATATAATATATTGCAGCTTATCAATCATTATGATGTGGTGGCTACATTGATTTTCTTTTTTTTAAGCCTGGTGATCTGGCCAGTAACACACCTCTTGTATTAGGCCCCTTTCACCCTGGGGCATCGGTGCTGTCAGGGGTAAAGCGCTGCTATTTTTAGCGGCGCTTTACCGACGTTTTTGCGGGGGTTTTTGGCTGCTAGTGGGGTGTTTTAACCCCCGCTAGCGGCTGGAAAAGGGTTAAAATGACCCGCATAGCACCGCTTCAGCAGTGCTTTGTCGAAGGTTTGGCAAAGGTGCCCATTCAGTTCAATGGGCAGGAGTGGTGAAGGAGCGGTGTATACACCGCTCCTTCACCGCTCCAGAGATGCTGCTAGCAGGACAGCGCACCGCTCCAGCGTGAAAGCACTTGGGCTTTGACACTGGTGAGAAAGGTGAGTCTCTTTACAGGCGCTATGCAGGCGCTATTTTTAGCGATGTAGCGCCTATAAAGCGCCTCAGTGTGAAAGGGGTCTTAGAGTGCCCCTACTCTGGATGAAGGTGCAACAGAGACACATTTGGGCAGCAGCATTTTCAGTCTGGAGAGATGGGCGGGTTATAGACTAGCTGATTTAGATACACTAGCAAATTGTAGCCAGACTCAAGCTTTTTATTTTTGTATTTTTTTTTATTCTTTTGGGATAAAGGTTTTGCATAAATAAATAAAAGCTGATCATTGTAAACACCTCTGTCAGTGGTAAATAGTTTGTCTCAACTAGCTAACTGCTACATCTGGGAGGACAGCTTGTTTTACTGTCCGGATCACTAGGTAAAAATAAAAGGAAGAAAGTTTAAAAAAAAAAAGAAAACTAATGCAGCCTAAGGATATCACATCTAAGGATCGGTAAGCTGCAATATTATAAATGTTTGCGTTTGGGTTTAATACAGCTTTAACTGCTTCCGGACCAGCCGCCGCAGTTTGGTTCCCCTGAGCAAAATCACGTTAAGATACGTTATCTCGCGGGGTCCAGATAGCAGCTGCACAGCGTGGGTGCCAATGCTCGGGTCCCGCGGACTCGATGTCCGCCGGGAGTCCCGCGATCGTCTCACGGAGAGGAAGAACGGGGAGATGCTAATGTAAACAAGCATCTCCCCATTCTTCCTAGTGACAGGACACTGATCACAGCTCCCTGGTATCGGGAGCGGCGATCGGTGTCGTGTCACACGTAGCCCATCCCCCTACAGTTAGAAACACTCCCTAGGACACACTTAACCCCTTCCCCTGTCCCCTACTGGTTAACCCCTTCACTGCCAGTCACATTTACACAGTAATAAGTGCATTTTTATAGCACTTACTGTATAGCTGTATAAATGTGAATGGTCCTAAAATGGTGCCAAAAGTGTCCGATTCGCCCGCCATAATGTCGAAGTGACGGTAATAATCGCTGATTGCCACCATTACTAGTAAAAAAAAAAAATTTTTAATAAAAATGCACTTAAACTATTGCCTATTTTGTAGACGCTATAACTTTTGCGCAAACCAATCAATAAATGCTTATTGTGATTTTTTTTTTTTTTTTTTACCAAAAATATGTAGAAAAATACATATCGGCCTAAACTGAGAAAAAAAATATTTTTTTTAATATATTTTTTGGGGATATTTATTATAGCAAAATGTAAAAAATATTGCTTTTTTTTTTTTTAACTTGTCGCTCTATTTTTGTTTATAGCGCAAAAAATGAAAACCGCAGAAGTGATCAAATACCACCAAAAGAAAGCTCTATTTGTGGGGAAAAAAGTACATTTTGTTTGGGAGCCACGTCGCACGACCGCCCAATTGTCAGTTAAAGCGACACAGTGTCGAATCGCAAAAAATATCCCGGTCATTGGGCAGCCAAATCCTCCGGGGCTGAAGTGGTTAAGCCGTGTGAATGCATATCTATATATGTAATACAGGAAAAGAAACCCAAGCTGAAGTTTTATTTTGTCTTGGTATTGCCTCAGTCTTTCAAAATTTGAGGGATTGTTTGAACCTCGGAGAGGAGAACAGTCAAGAGTCAACAGCTGTGTCCGTTAAACCATGAAAACCACACAGTGTGTGTGTCTGTGTATGTGTGTGTGTGTGTGTGTCTGTGTGTGTATGTCACACTTCCCCAAGATAGAATTTAACGGCTAAGTACAGACAGAAGACAAGTTTAACCGAAATGATAAAGTACAATGTGGGATCAAATGACTGTTAATTGTACCGGACAAAGAAATGTATTGCGGAGTTGCACCGAGGGGTGACTCGTGAATAAATTCTGCAATGTGCTGTATCTCGTTACTTCACAAAGTTTTGACACTTTTCATAAACAACTTTCCTTTGTAACACAAACAGCAGAGATGGACGGTGCACAGATACACTGGAGGGTGATAGGAACAGAACCAAAGTTAAAGTGACACTAAACGCACTCCTTATTCCCCAAAAATAATCCATACACGTCCACTTCTTAACTACTTCAGCTCCGGAAGGTTTTACCCCCCCCCCCCTTCCTGACCAGGTCTTTTTTTTGTGTGATACGGCACTGCGCCGCTTTAACTGACAATTGCGCGGGCGTGCGACGCTGTAACCTAAACACAATTTAGGCCCCCCCCCCACAAAGCTTTTGGTGGTATTTGATCATCCCTGCGGTTTTTATTTTCTGCGCTATAATCAAAAAAATACCGACAATTTTGAAAAAACAAACAAAAAAAAAACAATATTTTTAACTTTTTGCTATAGAACATATCCAACAAAAAAAAAAAAGGTAAAAAAAAATCGAATTTCTTCATCAATTTAGGCCAGTTTGTATTCTGCTACAGATTTTTGGTAAAAAAAAAATAAATTCCAAAAAAAGTATATTGATTGGTTTGGTCAAACGTTATCGCGTCTACAAACTATGGGATAGATTTATGGACTTTTTATTTTTTTTATTGCTTTTTTAAAATTGTTTTTACTAGTAATGGCAGCGTTCAGCAGTTTTTAGAGCGACTACGACATTGCGGTGGACAAATCTGACACCAATGCCGCGTACACACGATCAGGCATTCCGACAACAAATTCCATGTTTTTTTTTTCCGACGGACGTTGGCTCAAACTTGTCTTGCATACACACGGTCACACAAATCTTGTTGGAAATTCCGAACGTCAAGAACGCGGTGACGTACAACACGTACGACGAGCCGAGAAAAATGAAGTTCAATAGCCAGTGCGGCTCTTCGGCTTGATTCCGAGCATGCGTGGAACTTTGTGCCTCGGAATTGTGTACACACGATCGGAATTTACACAAACGGATTTTGTTGTCGGAAAATTTGAGATCCAGATCTCAAATTTTGTTTGTCGGAAATTCCGATGGAAAATGTCCGATGGAGCCTACACACAGTTGGAATTTCCGACAACAAGCTCCCTTTGAACAATTCCTGTCGGAAAATCCGACCGTGTGTACGCGGCATTAGTGACACTTTTTGGGGACCAGTGACACCAATACAGTGATCAGTGCTAAAAAAAAAAATGCAGTGTCACTGTATAAATGACACGGGCAGGGAAAGGGTTAACATCAGGGGCGATCAAAGGGTTAAGTGTGCTCCTAGGGAATGATTTCTACTGAAATGGACATCTTTGTTCCAACCCCGATTAGCAGGAATACAAGATCTCTCTCTTCCTCTGTGACAGAACAACAGTCTGCCTTGTTTACAGAGCCAGACTGCCATTCTGCCTCCCCTATGAATGATCGGCAGCCATCAGGGCCATTCAATCCGCTGATTGGCTTCTGCTGTGTCCGATCACAGCCGGAGCGCGGCTCCAGTGGCGTGCGCGCGCCCCAGAGCCGACAAGTACGTGATTTTGCGCTTAAGGGCCACACTGCCACAGTAAATGTACGTGGGGGGGTCCTAAGTGGTTGAAGTGGGAGTAAATTTCCATCTCTGACTTTTACCTACAGGTAAGCCTATGATAAGGATTACCTGTAGGTAGTGTAAATATCTCCCAAACTTGCGCCGTTTAGGAGATATTTACTGTAGCCGATGACATCACTGGTGCATGCACGCTGAAGGAACGGCCACCCGAGCCGTTCCTTCATAGTCCTGTGCCGTAAATGTCGGAACAACCCTTGCTGCTGTGAACCTGCCTAGGGAACCACCTGGCTCAGACCTGCCTTGATACCTTTATTGCCACCTAGCTTCTTCAGGTTTTAGGAGGATTGCACCATATTTTATCCACTCTTTACCATTAAGGATTACCAATCATTTGTATACAGACAGAATTCTAAAAGTTCCTCCCTTTTCCTGAGTGAGGAATTGGTGACAGTCCTTGCAGTCACTATCTAGGTGACCCCAGTGGGCTTGGGAGTTTCTTTGGGCCCCTGCGGGCATAGTGAACACTTCTTCTTTTTTCCTCCCCCCTTCACACAACAACTGCAGTGGGAATCCCTTAGCCAAGACAGCGACAAGTCTTTTTGTGCCATGTTTTTATGAAAGCGGTTTCAATCTTGTCATATACAAAAAGGAATAAATTACACTGTGAATGTCTGTACCCCTGAGGAAGAATCCAAAAGAATTGTCATTCGAAACGCGTTGGGTATTTCTGTCTCCTATAGTACACAGACCCATGTGGGCAGAACCAGCAGCCATTCCATCTATGTAACCTTGGTATATGGTATATATGTCTCAACCGCAGCAATGCTTTTAGCTTCCTATGTTCTTTGTCTAATCTTGTATCAATAAAGTTTTGTTCATTTTATAAACACAGTTTTCATCTAATTGTCTGCCCAGTACAGCCCCACTTAAGGGGGTTCCTTTGTTGTTCGAAGGCTTTGTTTTTAGGTAAATTTTACATAATGTGCTAGTATACAATGCCCTCGGAACCCTCCTGTATTGAATTGTATTGTAACTGTACTGTCTGCCCCTCATGTTGTAAAGCGCTGTGCAAACTGTTGGCACTATATAAATCCTGTATAATAATAATCATAATAATCATAGACTTTATTGATAAGACAGGGAGGCCTGGAGTAAAATGTAGAGAGAAAAATAGACAGAGAGCCGGCACGACAGGGGTTAGGTTGGTCTTTTTTTAAATCTGAAAGTTAAGTGCTATATAAATCTAATAAATAGGCAGCAAAGCTTATCTGATTGGGCCAAGGTAAGGGACAGGTGGAGCTGCAAGGGGTTGTCTGGCAGTTGGTCTGAGGAGGTTTTCAGTCAGAGGTCTTCCGAGTTTGGGAAAACTTCCCACCCTCACAGCTCCCACCCTACATTTGTTGGCCTTTCGGTGTTGGGAAGTTTGTTTGGTTGTGGTTCCCTTTTGTCATGCAGCAGGCAGGGTACAATACATGGTCCTTTTAAATTAGTATGGGCACAAAGGTACATTGTAGGGACCCATCTGAGGTACAGGTCCCAATTGTTGGGATGTGTATCTGCGAGTTGTCGCTGAGTCAGTGGTCTTGTGGCTGGAGGCCTGATTAAGCGATGCGCAGATACTTTTCTTCTCTTGATGCCTAATAGGACCTTGGGGCTCCATTTATGACACTGTGTTATTAGGTTATCTATCAGTTATTTAACTGTTATTTATACATTTTGGTTAATAAAAGAATGCTATGGCCATTTAACTCCAGCTTGTTTTGGTGTAATTATTTTATAGGAGGTAAGATGGGGTGATGGTTAGAGTATAATATAGACAACCCATATTTAATACCCTAGTCAAGAACCAATCCACAGCAGAGCCCAAGCAACAAAAATGGTGAAAGTTCTGAGGGATAAAACATATCAGGAGAGACTTTAAGAACTTAATATGTGTAAGGTACCTGTGGTAGGTAGTGTCCGAAGTGGAGCTTGTGTGCTGATGATTCAGGCGAAAATGTAGTCAGGCAGGTCAGGTCGGCAACAGATCAGGCAAAGCGGTATATGATCGAAATCCAGAGAATGGGCAGGCAGGCAGAGGTCATACACGAGCTGGCGGTGAAGTACAAAATCAGCAGGCTCGAGAGTAGTCAAGAATTCAGTCAGAAGTTCATACATGGTAATCAGAGTCACAAAGCTATCAATACACCCGGGGAGCTAGTCCACACAAATGGGCACTGAGTAACAGGAAGTGCTGCTCTTTATGGGTTGCTTGATTGTACATTGTCCGCAGCTGGCAGCAGGTGAGGCTAGTGAGTCCAAGGCAATGCATCAGGCTGGGAAAACATTGCAACAACTCCTGGGCTCCCCCCGTGGCACAACAGGTAAGGCTGCAGCTGTGGAACCAGGTACATGACAATATGTCCAGTTTTGAGTAAAGAAGGGAAAGGGGAGACATGAGCGAAACCTTTAAATACATAAAGAGGATGGGTCATATTTTCAATATGAAGCCAAGATCAAGAACACGAGGATGTAACCTAAAACTACTTGGAATAGACTTCCATCAGAGGCAGTGAGTCAGTCAACAGTAAGTGGATTCAAACCTGCTTGGGACAAACATACTGTAGATCTATGCTCAGTTGAAAATAAAATAAGATAAAAAACAAAAATAAATAAAGAAATTAGACAGATAAGCTCGGTGACAATGCATTGGGACAGTGGTTAAGCTTTTGAGGTTCCCAGGTGACCTTGACAACTTTGAGCGCTTGGGTCTCTCTGTCCTCCGGGGAGATGGGCTCCAATGGACCAAATGTGTCGCAACTAGTTAATTGGTGCGCGGTCCCTCGGGATCCTTCCTCCCTTCGACACAGAGACCATTGTAATAGTTTACGATCATGGATGTGATAGTCATATGTTTCACTCATTGACAGTCCTCTGGTTAGGTGGTTAACTTGGTTATAGTAGACCATATGTTTCTTATTTTCTATGTTCTGAGATTTATTCTACATGTTCAATGGCATTCTGATGGTTTTCCGTTTTTGTTTGGCAATGAATAAGGTTTATGGGTTATGGGGGCATGACCTAAAACTTGCAGAAGGAAAGTTCAAAACTAACCTTAGAAAGTATTAATGTACCGAAAGAGTAGTTGATACTTGGACTAGACTTCCAACAGAGGGAGCGAGTCAGTCAACAGTAAGTAATGCAAACACGCTTGGAACAAACATAGATCTATTGGCAATAAAAAAAACTATAAAAATAATGGGCCAGTGAATAAGGTTCATGGGCATCATTTTCAATATGAAGTTCAAGAACACAGGGAAGTGACCTCAAACTACAAGGAGGGAAGTTCAAATGCTTGGGACAAACATAGATCTTAATTAAAAGAGAAAAATATATATTAAAAGAAAAAAAAAATTGGGGAAGACTCGATAGACCACTTGGTCCTTTTTCTGCAGTCACTTTTACATGGTTCTATTTTTCTATTCAGAAAACTGATTCGTTTCTTGATAATAACAAACATAGCCCTGTCTACAAGAAGAAAAAATAAAAATAAATAGCCAGAAATTATTTTAATTACACCTTTTTTTCCATAAGGATACATGTAGCCACTGCAAAGAATGGTGGGTTTAGGGAGACCAGCATTAAAGGACCTATTGGTGACACATTATTAAAATCCAACCCCCTGTCTCTTCTCAATTGTCTTAAATAGCTTTGCTATCCAATCTAGGCATTGTTGGCTGGGATCTAAGTGCTTTGCGTTTCCCTTTAGCTTCTAAATGCTTAAATGATGAATATGGCATTTTAATGAAACTTGTAGACCTGCAGTGCTATTGATAATGGAACCCGCTGAAGTGAAGCATGAGATTAAAAGTTCCAAAGGAAGGAATCATACCATCGAAAATTAGGTTTAAACCCCCCCATTAGAAGTTCCTTTCTGAACACAATATTTTCCTACTATGGATTTGATTACACAAGTTAAAAAGTGATGGAACAAGAAAGACAATTCCCCAGCAAGGATTTGGAGTGCATGGCTATACACACATATGCACCAACACAAAACACGACCACTATCACCCCCACTCCAAAACGCACAATATAAACAATAAAGTTAATACAAGACACGTGAATGGGATAAAGTTTTGGTCATAGAACTTGTCCTCTTCTTAACAGAAAGTCCACAAACCACATATCCAGATAGTATAATAGTAAAAAATACCGTGCTAAGTGCCAAATAAAAAAGAAAAAAAACGAAAGAATAAAGTGGCTGCTAAAAACGGGAGATGCACACATATACCAATTTAAAATTAAGTAAAGCTGCGCTAAAAAAAAAATGAATAAATAGGAAAATAAAAAGAATGTGAATATAGTCCAAAAAACACAATAAATGTGTGTGTGAACTTTCAACACAACAGCAGCCTATGGGTTGATTTACTAAAGGCCAATAGACTGTGCACCTTGGAAAGTGCAATTGCACTCTGCAAGTGCAGTTGCTCCAGAGCTTAGTAAATGAGGTAAAGCTTCACTTTGCAAAAAATACCCAATCACATGCAAGGAAAATTAAAAAAAACAGCATTTTTGCTTGCACATGGTTGATGAAAGTCAGCAGATCTTCTGCTCATTTACTAAACTCTGGGGAAACTGCTCTTGCCGTGTGCAACTGCACTTTCCAAAGTGCACAGTCTTTCTGCCTTTAGTAAATCAACCCCTATAAAGTGCTCCAAATGTGTAATCTTGTAATAAAAACCACTGAGAGACAGTGCACCTCCACCACATAGAGTGTGTGCTTACCAGAAGGCAAGCTCTTATGAGCCTGCGGCTAAAAACCCAGCCAGGGCCTCTGTCCGGAGGAGTGCTGATATAGCAATTCACAGATATTTGGTGAGAAAAATCTTGAGCTAGGCACCAGGCGACCAGGGCGGCTTTATCATCAACCAGTCAAGGGAGTAAGTCAAGCGTTACCCGAAAATGTAAACAGACTCACCATAATGTAAAACTTACCAAAAAGGTTTATTAAAGCTAAAAATTGCACTAGCAGGAATGCAGAGTAAAATCAACAAGAAAAACAGCCGGTCGGCTTGCGAACACCCGTCCACTGCGTTACAGCGCGATGACGTCAGCAGGGAGGTTTGACGTGCTGACGTCATCACTCTGTAACGCGTATGGTGAGTCTGTTTACATTTTTGGGTAACGCTTGACCTACTCCCTTGACTGGTTGGTGATCGAGCCGCCCTGGTCGCCTGGTGCCTAGCTCATGATGTGTCCCATTGGGGAGACTTTCCTTCATATCCTGTCCAATAACCAAAACAGGAAGTGAGAGGAAATCCCCCAAAGTATCACCAGAACTAGTGTTCCCATTGGAAGATTTCCCCTTTACTGCTGTTTTGGGGTCAATCCAAAATTTGTGATTTCCTTTCACTTTAAGTAGTTTTCCTATTAGCCCTAAAAATGGCTAGACCTTACCAACAAGGTCTAAAAACCGCAGAGGTGATCAAATACCACCAAAAGAAATCTCTATTTGCTGGGACAAAAAAGGACATAAATTTTATTTGGGTACAGTGTAAGTAACGTATCGCAAAACATGACCTGGTCAAGAAGGGGGGTAAACCTGCAGTGCCATTGATAATGGAACCCGCTGAAGTGAAGCATGAGATTAAATGTTCCAAAAGAAGGAATCATACCAACGAAAATTAGGTTGCAAATACATGCGTACACTGCAGAGCCACTTCACAGCCCCCCAGAATTATCTGCAGTCCTAAACTTTGAGAGCCTCCATAGTAGAAGTACATGCATTATAATGGATAGGCAGAGGGCAGGTGAGCCTGGAAGGAGCCTACCCCTCCTTAAAGGCACAGGGGCACACAGGACACCCAGCATATAACGCAATGGCAGCAAATGGCAGTATTTAAAAAAAAAAAAACACTATACGGATGTCTTAACCGCTTCTGGACTGCTCACCGCACATTTACAGCGGCAGGGATGCCCGGCTGCACGAAACAACGTACCTGTACATTGTTTTCTCTTCCGGATCTGGAGCGGTCCGCTCCCGCTGTGATTGGACACAGCAGAAGCCAATCAGCGGGTGCGGCGGACGCGGAGTCTGCCGGGACCCGCCAGTCGTTGACAGGAGAGGCAGACCGCCGTTCTGTTAGAGAGGAAGAGAGAGAGAGATCTTGTGTTCCTGCTAAACAGGAACACAGATCTCTGTCTTCTTCCAGTTAAACAACTCCCCCATAGTTAGAAAGCACTCCCTAGGAGCACTTAACCCTTTGATCGCCCCTGATGTTAACCCCTTCCCTGACAGTGTCATTAGTATAGTGACAGTGCATTTTTTCTACCACTGATCACTGTATTAGTGTTATTGGTCCCCAAAAAGTAACACTTATGCCGCGTACACACGATCGGACTTCTCGTCGGAAAAAGATATGATGGCTTTTCCGATGGGATTCCGCTCAAGCTTGGCTTGCATACACACGGTCACGCAAAAGTTCGCTGAAATTATGGCCGTCAAGAACGCGGTGACGTACAACACTACGACGAGCCGAGATAATGAAGTTCAATGCTTCCGAGCATGCATAGGAATTTTGCGCGTCGGAATTGCATACAGACGATCTCATTTTTGGATAGGAACTTTTCCCGACCGAAAAATTGAGAGCATGCTCTCAATCTTTTGTTGGCTGGAATTCGGCCAGTATAAAAACCGATGGAGCATACACACGGTCGCATTTTCTGATGAAAAACTCTCATCGGTCTTTTGCGGGCCGGAATTCCGATCGTGTGTGCGTGGCATAAGTGTCCAATTTGCCCGCCGCTAAAAATCACTGATTGCCACCATTACTAGTAAAAACAAAAATGACATAAAAATATCCCATAGTTTGTAGACGCGATAACTTTTACGCAAACCAATCAATATACGCTTATTGGGATTTTTTTACCAAAAATATGTAGCAGAATACAAATCGGCCTAAATTGATGAAGAAATTCATTTTTTTTTAAATGTTTTATTTGGTGTGTTTTATATAAAAATTGTTTTTTTTTTTTCAAAATTGTCGGCCTTTTTTTGTTTATAGCGCAGAAAATAAAAACTGCAGAGGTGATCAAATACCACCAAAAGAAATCTCTATTTGTGGGGAAAAAAAAGGACATAAATTTTGTTTGGGTACAGCATCGCATGAACGTGCATACGTCAGTTTAAGCAACGCAGTGCTGTATCTCAAAAAATAACCTGGTCATGGAGGGGGTGAAATCTTCCGGGGCTGAATTGGTTAAAGTAGAACTATAGGGTTATAACCTCTGTCAGGTTTTTTTTCCCTGACATCTGGGTTTCATTGTGGATATTTACCTTCACTTCCTGTCCCAAAGCCAAAACAGGAAGTGAGAGGAAATCCCTGAAAATTAAGGGAATTCCTTGGGGACCCAGAACTAGTGTCCCCATTGCAAGATTTCCCCTCTATTACTTTTCAGGGGACAACCCAAAATTTGGGGTTTTCTTTCACTTTCAATGATAATGGAAAACAGGACAAATAGAGAGGGGGAATCTCCCTAATGGGGACACAGACAGCAATAAAAACTGACAGGTGTCAATCCCTGTCCACTCCATCCAAAACTAAAAAAAAAAAAGGTTTTGCCTTTAGTTATACTTTAAACATTTACACAGGCACAACATATGATCTCCATTGTTCATAAATTAGGATTATCTTCTATGATTGTCATCTCCATCTTTTGGCCAAAACGCGGCCATTTTCTTTTTGAATTATGTTTTTCAGAAAAATGCTTCGTTATGGTCACCAGATGGAGCTGACAACCATAGAGAGATAATACTATTATAAACAATACGGGGAATATTTCTTGTGATTGAGCAAATGCTTAACGTGGTTGTAAACCCTTCCATATACCCAGTGAAGTGACTGGCCACAGGTTATACACAGAGATCAAACACATTCTTCTATATAAGTTGTACCTGTTTATCTGCAGGCCATCTCTCCTCTACAGTCATTCAAAGTCCAAAATTTACACAGCATTTTTCAGCGTCAGAAGGCGGGGGGAAGGGGGGGGGGTGAGGATCTGACGTCAAACACACCTGTCACAGAGAGGAGAGCTGAGTGTAATCTGTAATCTTCTTCATGAGCCACCGGAGATGTCAGACAGCTCCCTGGACAATTCCTTGGACAATCTTGCCTTGTGCCTTGTTTCTGATGAACCTTGAACTCTTTGCTCCTCCCATGAACTTCCTATTTTAGCCAAAAAAGGAAAAGAAAGGCGCCTCTAAGTGCAGTATGTCAAATTTAATAGAGTGCACAAAGGGTTAAAAGCACTTACAAGATTGTTGAGTGTTAAAAGACATGATAAAATCAGTAGTCCTCATCTGTGGCATGTGTCCATCCTCAGCACGGTGGTAGAGAGCAGTGTAGAGCCGTCCAGCAGCTGTAATGCGTTCTCATGCGTGTTGAAAAGAGGAGGCAGCAGGGAAGCCTGTATTCACTGCGGGACACACAAGGCTGATGGTGTCAGTGGAGAGAAGGGGGCGGTAACGCGTTTCGGAGCATGTGCGGCTCCTTCGTCAGACCCCTTCCTATTTTAGCCATACCTTTGCACTTCCCCTTTGCCAGATGATTGTGCTCTCTCCAGCTAATATATCACTCTTGTCATTTAGAGTCCTGCTGCTGTCCGCAGCTTTGCTACCATTCGTTGGCCACCCATTTTCTTGTTCCTCAGCTACGCTTCTTCTTGATCCCAACCTGCAACCACTTGTAACTGACCTTTGGCTTGTTTACTGACACTTCTGCTATATCTGCTACTGGAACCCTGGCTCGCTCACCTCCTGGTGGGGCAATCCCAAGGACTGCAACCTGGCACTAGTATGCAGCAAAACCCTCCACGATCAGGAGCTCTGGTGGCCATCAATTAGTGCTTAGTGTATGCACCTTAGATGAGCCTGCGTCATCAGCCAGGGAGACCTGCTTGTATACCTATCCTGCTGGTCGGTGGGTGCCTCTTTGCTTCTCTAGCTACTGGTACCTGAGACTGACCCCTGACTGTGACACTGGTAGGGAAATTGGACACACACCCTTCTTCACAGTCACATAGAGGAACAGTCACAGCTGAGGCTGTTATTCACCGGCTGTGTGCTCGAGGGGGTGCGGCTTCATCTCCCAGGATTGTCTGGCATCAGCATAGACTGTCAGAAGTGACCCATGCATAGGAATGAGAGAGGAGACAGAAAACACACTGGGTGCTTTAGATTGAGGCAAGTACACACTATAGAAGGATATGCCTTGTTCATTTTTTATCTCAGAGGTTTACAACTGCAATGCCATGTACACATGGGCGGACTTTTCAACCGGACTGGTCCGACGGGACGAATCCGTCGGACAATCCGACCGTGTGTGGGCTTCATCGGACCTGTAGCGGACTTTTTCGGTTGAAAATCAGACGGACTTTAGATTTGGAACATGTTTTCAAATCTTTCCGACGGACTCGAGTCCGGTCAAAAAATCTGCTCGTCTGTATGCTAGTCCGACGGACGAAAACCGACGCTAGGGCAGCTATTGGCTACTGGCTATCAACTTCCTTATTTTAGTCCAGTCGTACGTCATCACGTACGAATCTGTCGGACTTTGGTGTGATCGTGTGTAGGCAAGTCCGTTCGTTCGAAAGTCCGTCGGAAGTCCGTCAAAAGTCCGTCGAAAGTCTGTCAGAAAGACTGTCGGATCTTTGATGCCGAAAAGTCCGCCCGTGTGTACACGGCATTAGACATTCGCACTGTGAACTTTTTGTATACCTAGACCCCTTGATGTTTTGGTGCTTTAACCTGCAAACTTTTACGTTAGTGACAGGGACTCTTTAAAACATTTATAAGATTTTAGTGGTTGGATTAGATGTGCTTTAAACCTGCACAGCAAGTATGTTGCAGGGGAAAACTGAAAAGGTGAATCTGTGTTAAAAATAAAAAGGAAAAAAGGAGAGAACGTGGGAAAAATCATATATAAAACTTAGACTGATAAATCTGTCACGTTATCTACAAACAAATCATCCAGGAATATGAAAGCAATTTCAAACATTCGATTTTGTTGACCCTTTTTCACATACCGAGGTATAAAAATATATTTATTTGAACTTTGGATTTGACATGAGCCTTGCCTGCTTTCTTTTTTTATGGGGGACAGGTTATTTTTCTAAATTCAAATAAATATATTTTTATACCTTGGGGAAATGCAAACTTTCCCTATAGAGCCAAACTTTCCCTGCAACGGTCACAAAAAAAAAAAAAAAAGAAATTACAAATAGCAACATCACAATAAAAAAATACAAACAGCAACAGACGTAATGGAAAATACAAAAAGCAATGGACGCAAAAAATACAAAAAGCAATAGACGCAAAAAAATACAAATAGCAATGGACGCAAAAAAAATACAAAAAGCAATAGACACAAAAAAATACAAATAGCAGTGGACGCAAAAAAAAAAAAATACAAAAAGCAATAGACGCAAAAAAATACAAATAGCAATGGACGCAAAAAAAATACAAAAAGCAATAGACGCAAAAAAATACAAATAGCAAGGAAAAAAAATGCAAATAGCAAGGAACGCAAAAAAAAGAAAATATTGATGCATCAAAAAATATAGACGATTAACAGGCAATGGTTTTTGTAACGGTTATTAGCGCTTCAAAGCGTAAAATGAAGTTTCCCATTTAGCCGAGGGGAATGGGGAAACGTAGCTTGGTTACAGAGACAGAAGTCTAAAATGTTCAAAGCACAACCACCTATGGAGAGAAAAAAAAAAGAAAAAGCCAGAGAATCGTTCTTTGAATGCCAGAGAGAGCCGCTGCGCCGCTCTTGCTGCAAAATACTGTTTAATTGCGTTTTCTTTAATTCTGAATTCTTTAAGTCATTATACAACTGTCCCAGTGATGGAAATGGGAATTCTGTCCCTTCTTCACAATGAGGGCCTAATACAGATCTTTAAAACTGTGCTCTGCAATGCATAATTAATCTGGCCTCATAGAGCGGCGGACAATGGGCCCCATTCAAAGCTCGGATCCTTCCCCCTGAGTTCTGCATTTTTTTTTTTCTTTTCCTAAAAGCTCCTGCCAGCTGGGCTAAGGGAAACCTCAGTACTGTGGGAGAATGAGCGAACGGCGGGCCTCTGAGGGATTCCAAATAACTATCACAGCAAATTGGATTAGAATGTTGGCCATGCAACGGGGGTTCTTAAAACGTCTTAAAGATAATAAAATAGGGCACTGTACTAGAATTGGCACACAAGGTGGACGTGAAAGACATTCATTTATGGAAAAAACAAGTCCAACAAAAGTGTTGGGAAATGAAAGGAGATATAAACCCCATCACTGAAACCTCTTATAAGCCTAATATATCATTTCCGGAGTTTTTCAAATCTTTTTTTTAACCACCTGAGCTCCGGAAGATTTTACCTCCTTGATGACCAGGGCATCACTACTTTAACTAGCAATTGCGAGTTCATGCAATACTGTACGCTATTTTTATCATATTCTTTCACACAAGTAGAGTTTTTTTATGGTGGTATTTGATCACCTCTTGGCTTTTTATTTTTTGCGCTATAAACGAAAAAAATTTTAGGAAAAAACTATATTTTCTAATTTATAAAACATATCCAATAAAATCAAATTCCATCATAAATTTAGGCCAAAATGTATTCTGCTACATGTCTTTGGTAACAAAAAAAAAAAAAAATCCCAAAAAGTGCATATTGATTGATTTGTGTGAAAGTTATTGCATCTACAAACTATGGTATATATACAGTATATTTAAAAATTGATCAATTTTGATGTACTGACGGCGTATCTCATTTCTTGTAGTCTTAAAATGCCAGGGCAGTACAGATATCCCCCAAATGACCCCTTTTTGGAAAGCAGAAAGTCTGAGGCATTTAGAAAGAGTCATGGTGAGCAGTGGCGGCCCGTCCATTAAGGGTGCATGGGCGCCGCCCCCCCATCCATGCTTTCGTCTCCCTAATCTACTCATGCAGAGTGGCGGACCATGGATTCCAATGGGGGGGGGGGGTTTGAAGCATGTGATTAGAGTCAAAGACTCTAATTGGCTTTAAAAAAGGGTGGGCTCAGGGCGCAGAGCACTGTGCTCCAAGCCCACCCAGTTGTGTGACAATAGCCAATGAATATTCGCTATTGCCACACTGATCCTCCTCCTGGCCAATCAGGAAGTGGGTCCTGAGACCCATCGCCCAATTGGCTGAAAGGACTGGCGATCCTTTTAGACGCCTAGGTGGAGGAGACGCACAGTGGAAGCCGCCATGATGTAGAGGAGAGGAGACATGATAGAAGCCGCCGTCTTCTGCCCGCCGCTCGTAGGATCGCTGCCTGCCCGTAACCTAGATGGGGTAAGTGCAGGGCTGGATGACTGAGCGACTGGGGAGTGCCCCCCCCCCCCCCACCCAAGAAAAAAAAAACACCAGCCACCACTTATGGTGAGTGTTTTGAAGTTGAAATTTTTTTTGCACAATTTTTTTGAAAATGAAGAAAATAGATACTTTTTTTTTTTTATATTTTTTTTTTACATACTGTCACCAAAAGTGCAGTACAACATCACCATATGACTGATGTGATAGTGACTGGTAACAGTATGTTAAAAAAATAAAAATAAATTAACAATTTATTCATTTTTTCTAATTTTTTTCATTTTTTTAACTTTCTTTTTTTATTTTATTACAATTTTTTTTACATACTTTCATCAGAGTAGTGCAGTGTCACCATAGTAACACTGTAATACTTTAAGTAGGTCAGTGATTTATTTATTTATTTATTTTTAACGCTTATCTTGCTGTTACAATAAAGATTATTGTAACAACAAAGTTTTCAATTGTCATGACATTATAATGACATCTGTGATCACTAGTGATCGGTAATTGGCTACAGCTAATCGCATGGTACAGGGTGCTGTAATTGACCCAGGTACAGCCAGGTCCATAAATATTGGGACATCAACACAATTCTAATCTTTTTGGCTCTATACACCACCACAATGGATTCGAAATGAAATGAACAAGAATTGCTTTAACTGCAAACTTTCAGCTTTAATTTGAGGGTATTTACACCCAAATCAGGTGAACGGTGTAGGAATTACAACAGTTTATATATGTGCCTCCCACTTTTTAAGGGACCAAAAGTAATGGGACAATAGGCTGCTCAGCTGTTCCATGGCCAGGTTTATGTTATTCCCTCATTATCTCATTTACAAGGAGCAGATAAAAGGTCTAGAGTTCATTTCAAGTGTGCTATTTGTATTTGGAATCTGTTGCTGTCAACTCTCAATATGAGATCCAAAGAGCTGTCACTATCAGTGAAGCAAACCATCATTAGGCTGAAAAAACAAAACAAACTTATCACAGTAAAGCAAAAACATTAGGTGTGGCCAAATCAACTGTTTGGAACATCCTTAAAAAGAAAGAATGCACCGGTGAGCTCAGCAACACCAAAAGACCCAGAAGACCACGGGAAACAACTGTGGTGGATGACCGAAGAATTCTTGCCCTGGTGAAGAAAACACCCTTCACAACAGCTGGCCAGATCAAGAACACACTCCAGGAGGTAGGTGTATGTGTGACAAAGTCAACAATCAAGAGAAGACTTCACCAGAGTGAATACAGAGGGTTCCCCACAAGATGAAAACCATTGCTGAGCCTCAAAAACAGGAAGGCCAGATTAGAGTTTGCCAAACAACATCTAAAAAAGCCTTCACGGTTCAGGAACATCCTATGGACAGATGAGACTAAGATCAACTTGTACCAGAGTGATGGGAAGAGAAGAGTATGGAGAAGGAAGGGAACTGCTCATGATCCAAAGCATACCACCTCATCAGTGAAGCATGGTGGTGGTAGTTCTCATGGCGTGGGCATGTATGGCTGCCAGTGGAACTGGTTCTCTTGTATTTATTGATGATGTGACTGCTGACAAAAGCCGCAGGATGAATTCTGAAGTGTTTCGGGCAATATTATCAGCTCATATTAAGCAAAATGCTTCAGAACTCATTAGACGGCGCTTCACAGTGCAGATGGACAATGACCCGAAGCATACTGCAAAAGCAACTAAAGAGTTTTTTAAGGGAAAGAAGTAGAATGTTATGCAATGGCCAAGTCAATCACCTGACCTGAATCCGATTGAGCATGCATTTCACTTGCTGAAGACAAAACTGAAGGGAAAATGCCCCAAGAACAAGCAGGAACTGAAGAAAGTTGCAGTAGAGGCCTGGCAGAGCATCACCAGGGATGAAACCTAGCGTCTGATGATGTCTATGCGTTCCAGACTTCAGGCTGTAATTAACTGCAAAGGATTTGCAAACAAGTATTAAAAAGTGAAAGTTTGATGGATGATTGTTTATCTGTCCCATTACTTTTGGCCCCTTAAAAAGTGGGAGGCACATATACAAACTGTTGTAATTACTACACCGTTCACCTGATTTGGATGTAAATACTCTCAAATTAAAGCTGAACGTCTGCAGTTACTGTACTGTGTACCCTGCACAGTTGCACCTACAGTATAGCTACCTGAAGCCAGGTGCTTGTGTAGGCTCTTGACGTATTTCCAGTTACTGTACTATGTACTCTGCACAGTTACATCTACAGTATAGCTACCTGAAGCCAGGTGCTTGTGTAGGCTCTTGACGTATTTCCAGTTACTGTACTGTGTACTCTGCACAGTTGCACCTACAGTATAGCTACCTGAAGCCAGGTGCTTGTGTAGGCTCTTGACGTATTTCCAGTTACTGTACTGTGTACTCTGCACAGTTGCACCTACAGTATAGCTACCTGAAGCCAGGTGCTTGTGTAGGCTCTTGACGTATTTCCAGTTACTGTACTGTGTACTCTGCCCAGTTGCACCTACAGTATAGCTACCTGAAGTCAGGTGCTTGTGTAGGCTCTTGACGTATTTCCAGTTACTGTACTGTGTACCCTGCACAGTTGCACCTACAGTATAGCTACCTGAAGCCAGGTGCTTGTGTAGGCTCTTGACGTATTTCCAGTTACTGTACTGTGTACCCTGCACAGTTGCACCTACAGTATAGCTACCTGAAGCCAGGTGCTTGTGTAGGCTCTTGACATATTTCCAGTTACTGTACTGTGTACCCTGCACAGTTGCACCTACAGTATAGCTACCTGAAGACAAGTGCAGGTGTTCTCATACTAATAATACTACAGGCAGGCAGTTTATTCTGCTAGCTGCAGTATTATTGGTATATATATACATCCCAGCTTTGTGCAGCTACATCTCACTGCAGGCCAATAGTATGTCTGGAAGGCCAACAAGGAGAGGCAGACAGTCACAAGCCAATAAAAGAGGGCAAGCAGACTCTGTGTCTAGAGGCAACAGTGCTGGTCTTGGACACGGTGCATCCTCATCAGCACGTGGCCGTGGGACACGCTTGGCCTTTTTTTCGGCAGCTGGCCGCGTTGAGCCGCAACATGCCGAAGACTTGGTCGAGTGGATGACCAAGCCGTCCTCATCCTCCTCATTCTCTCTCACCCAGGCTCAGGGTACTTTGTCTGGCAAAGCAGCTGCCAATGCGGCCTCTTCCCTTGGCTCAATGCCATCAGTGACTCCTTCCCTAGCCCCACCATCTCCTCATGAGGAGTCCCCTGAACTGTTTGACCACAGTGTTGGGTACATGCTCCAGGAGGATGCCCAGCGTTTTGAAGGCTCTGATGATGGTACTCAGCTAGAGGAAGGCAGAAACATGAGCCCAGACAGAGGGGGTGCCCAAGAAGGACAGCAATCTGGCAGTCATGTTCCCCCTGCTGCAGCATACTGCCAGGTTTTCTCCAGTAATGAGGAGGGAGGGAATGATGAGGTCACTGACTCCACATGGGTGCCTGATAGGAGAGAGGATGAGGAGGCACATCACCAACGAGGCAGGATGCCCTCCAGGGGCCAGCCTAAGGGCAGCACACTGACTGCATCACACCACAGAGCTCCGCATGTGCAGGGCGCTGCTGTCTCTGCGCATTATTCCAAAAGTTCTTTGGTGTGGGCCTTTTTTGAGACGAGTGCATCAGATCACACCGCTGCTATTTGCAACATATGTCTCAAGCGTATCTCGCGTGGCCAAAACATCTCCCGCTTGGGCACCACATGCTTGACCAGACATATGTTGACCTGCCATGCAGTTCGTTGGCAAGCGTACCTAAAAGACCCACACCAAAGAACAAAGAGGACCTCTCCTTGCTCAGCTGGGATCTCCAACCCCACTATACCTTCAGTCCTCTCTGAGACCTGCACTGAGAGGAATGAAGGTGTAGAATTAGGTGTGTCACAGCCAAGTACTTGCGGGCAATCTGCTATCGGTACACCGACGTCAGATTGCACCAGGCAAATTTCCCTGCCCCAGCTGCTGCACCGCAAAAAGAAGTTCACTCCCAGCCATCCACATGCCCAGCGGTTGAATGCTAGCTTGGCAAAATTGCTAGCACTTCAACTGCTACCTTTTCAGTTGGTAGATTCTGCCCCCTTCCGTGAATTTGTGGAATGTGCGGTTCCTCAGTGGCAGGTTCCCAAACGCCACTTTTTCTCACGGAAAGGCGATTCTGGCTCTCTACCGGCATATGGAAGGCAATGTCTTGGCCTCGCTGGACAGGGCGGCAGCTCTGCAGGGGCAGGTTCAGAGGTGGTTGATGCCACGCCAACTTAAGCCAGGAATGGTGGTTTGCGACAATGGCGCCAACCTCCTCTCCGCCCCCTGACAGGGAAAACTGACCCATGTGCCCTGTTTGGTGCACGTCCTTAACTTAGTGGTGCAGCGGTTCTTGGGCCGGTACCCGGGCTTACAGGATGTCCTGAGGCAGGCCAGGAAAGTCTGTGTGCATTTCCGCCGGTCATATAATGCCAGTGCTCGGCTGGCTGACCTCCAAAAGGTATTTAACCTGCCCAAGAACCGCCTAATCTGTGACATGCCCACCAGGTGGAACTCAACTTGACCATGCTGCATTGGCTGCACACGCAGAGGGCCATCAATGAGTACCTATGTGACTATGGCAGCAGGACAGGATCAGGGGAGCTTGGTTTTCCTGTCACCATTTGAGGAGGCCACGAGGATGGTGAGCAGTGACAGTGCATGCATCAGTGACACTGTCCTCCTTGTCCACCTGTTGGAGCACACACTGCATCTAATAATGGACAGGGCACTTGAGGCAGAACAGAGGCAGGAAGAGGAAGATTCCTTAGCTCTCAAGGCCCCCTTTATCCAGACAGTGTTCCTGCGTGCCCGCCGATCACACAGGAAGAGGAAGAAGAGAAGGAGGAGGAGGATTGTGTCAGCATGGAGGTGGAGCCTAGCACTCAGCATCATCAGCAGTCTTTAAGGAATCATTTACAGTCCCAAGAAACCCATGGACTTGTACGTGGCTGGGAGGAGGTGGCTGCGCATCATGTCGTCCTTAGTGACCCAGAGGACTCCGGACCGAATGCCTCAGCAAACCTACGCTGCATGGCCTCCCTGATCCTGCAAAGCCTGTGAAAGGATTCTCGTATTCGTGGTATCAAGGAGAGGGATCGTTACTGGCTGGCAACCCTCCTTGATCCACGTTACAAGAGTAAGGTTGCAGACCTTATCTTGCCGTCGCAGAGGGAGCAGAGGATGAAACATCTTCGGGAGGCCTTGCAGAAAGGTCTGTGCAACGCGTTCCCAGAGACTGGGAGGTTACAAACTCCTGTTCCTGGACAACGTGTTGCCGAGGCTTCAGTCGATCAAAGAAGGAGCGGTGGAGAAGGTGGCCGTCTGACCGATGCGTTCAGACAATTTTTTAGTCTGCAGCCCCAAGGTATGATCTGTTCCAGCAACCATTGCCAGCGTCTGTTTTACATGGTGCAGGAATACCTAGGGACAAGATCTGACTTCAATACCTTTCCCACCGAAAATCCTCTGGGTTACTGAGTCTTGAGGATGGATCACTAGCCAGAGCTTGCACAGTATGCAATTGAGCTACTGGCCTGTCCTGCATCCAGCGTTATTTCGGAACGCACATTCAGTGCTGCTGGAGGCTTTGTAACCGATCACAGAGTGCGCCTGTCCACTGACTCTGTCGATCGACTGACCTTCATAAAAATGAATCAGTTTTGGATCACCACCAGATACCAAGCACCTGATGCTGATGTAACCGAATAAATTTTTTTGAAAAGTCAGATCCCTTCAAGACTGCCTATGCTGATGCTGAGTGACTATCCTGTTATGCTGAGTGACTATCCTCTTCCTCCTCAATGATCATGCTGATAGCTTGTAAGAATATTTTTGGTTCTGGGTGCCGCCACCAGTGGCTAAGGCCCATTTTTTCAGCCCCTGTTTAACAGGGGCGTGTAATTACAATTTTTGATGCAATACTTTGCAGCAGGGCTCGTTCCTGCGCTCCAACTAGAGTATCTGTGAGGGGTTGCAGTGTTGTGGCACCAGTGCCTAAGGCCCAGTTTTTCACCCCCTGTTTAACAGGGGCGTGTAATTATAAGTTTTGAAGCAATTCTTTTCAGCAAGGCTCGTTCCTGCGCTCCAACTAGAGTATCTGTGAGGGCTTGCAGTGTTGTGGCGCTAGCTCCAGTGCCTAAGGCCCAATTTTTCTGCCCCTGTTCAACAGGGACATGTAATTACAATTCTTGATCTAATATTTCACAGCAGGGCCCGTTCCAGCACCCACCAAGAGTAACTGTGAGGACTTACAGTGTTGTGGCACCAGCACCACCACCACCAAAGGCCCAATTTTTCTGCCCCTGTTCAACAGGTGCATGTAATTACAATTCTTGATCTAATATTTCACAGCATGGTCCGTTCCAGTGCCCACCAAGAGTAACTGTGAGGACTTACAGTGTTGTGGCACCAGTACCACCACTATCACCAAAGGCCCAATTTTTCTGCCCTTGTTTAACAGGGGCAGGAGCGGTATACACTCTGCTCCTTCACCGCTCCGAAGATGCTGCTAGCAGGACTTTTTTTCCCGTCCTGCTAGCGCACCGCTCCAGTGTGAAAGCCCTCGGGGCTTTCACACTGGAGACAAAGCAGCGGCACTTTCGGGTTGGTTTGCAGGCGCTATTATTAGCGCAACAGCGCCTGCAAACCGCTCCAGTGTGAAAGGGCCCTAAAGCCGTAAGCAGTTTTAAATGACTTTTATTCTTTTAAAAATGTCTTTTTGTGCAGGGACTGTTCTAAGCACGGGAAACAAGCGCCACTTTACAGGCATACCATAGACACCCCCCAGGTACGATATTTAAAGGAATATTTCACTTTTTTTTTTTTTACTTTAAGCATCATTAAAATCACTGCTCCCGAAAAAACGGACGTTTTTAAAACTTTTTTTTGCATTGATACATGTCCCCTGGGGCAGGACCCGGGTCCCCAAACCCTTTTTAGGACAATACAATGCAAATTAGCCTTTAAAATTAGCACTTTTGATTTCGAACATTCGAGTCCCATAGACTTCAATGGGGTTCTAACATTCGTGCAAATTTTCGGTCCGTTCGCAGGCTCTGGTGCGAACCGAACCAGGGGGTATTCGTCTCATCCCTAGTCGCTAGCAAGGGACAACCATTCCTGTTATTAGAGGCCAGTGTATGGAAATCTGAAGGAGTACCAGAGCAGCTTCTTCACCAGCTGGGGACAGTGAAGAAGTGGGAAAGCTTCAGAAGAGTGCCAAGCCAAGGACCCAGCGGGTAGCGTGGGTGACGCTTGAGGAGTATACAGCGGGTTAGCTGTGGAAGAGCTCAGGGGATCCAGTGACATCTGGGATCTTGAAGTCTAGTGAGAGGCTGGGAGCTCAGTGAGTGAATATCTACAGTAGGATACTGTGAGATGTGAGAGCAGATCTATAACAGGTTACTTTGAGTTATGTGTATGGATCTCTATTGACTGTTCAAAGTTCAGTTGCCATAGGAGACAGCAGTTCTACAAATACCGTTACAGCATCCAGCTTAAAAGCCCTCTACCTGGGGGCGTGACCGGAAGCCGACCTTAATGGACGCTTGATCTCCTAGCTCCTGCAGCCCGCAGCAATATTAGCAATTTGGGGGTCGAAAACTCATCCCCACATGGGCAGATCGCGGACCACCCGATCCTCACGGTACAGGGGTACATCTCAACCCCCTCCGGGGACCTCTACGGACCTCCGTTCCTTCTTTCTCCAGCCAGAGAACATCCCGGCCGGAGGATCCAAGATGGCGCCGATCACACAGGCACAGGGAGGACGGAGCTCTCCACGAGACCAACTGCCGCAGCCCACACAGCAGCGAGCGCACGCCGAGTCCTCTCCAGCGATGACAGGCTCGGTCTCTCCAGCAACACACACAGGACCGGTGAGTCCATCTACCTCCCCCGACCCCCAGGCCTGGCAGACACGTGCGCCGCAGCCATCCGGACCACCCACCTCCTCACAGCACTATACTCAGTGCTCGGCGGCATTTCCACGGCTGCTACGCGCGGCTTCAGACCCCTACCTCCAGGACCAGTCTCCTCTATCCCCAACACCATCAGCTCTCTCCCAGGACTTTCCACCCCTTCCAGGTCCCGCTCGCCCATCAGCGGAACTGCATCTCACACCAGGGGGAGAGGATGGGACACTATGGGCCATGGCAGCGTCCCCCCCCCCACCCAAGACGCAGAGACTTTCCAGATCCGGAGACAATGGTGTCTCTAAACAGCTGCCCTCTAACATCCTCACATACGCACAAAAGGCCAGCACCCCCCCAGGCTCCTCAACAGCTACCCACCATAGTTACATACATAGTTAGTAAGGTTGAATAAAGACACCAGTCCATCCAGTTCAACCTGAGTGAGTGTGGGTCTACAACCCTGACCCTTGTCCCTAACCCTGAACATCGCACACTCACATCAATCCCTACCCTCAATCCAAGGTCCCCATTCATATACTAGGGCCAATTTTGGACAGAAGCCAATTAACCTACCAGCATGTCTTTGGAGTGTGGGAGGAAACCGGGGTACCCGGAGGAAACCCACGCAGGCACAGGGAGAACATGCAAACTCCAGGCAGGTAGTGTCGTGGTTGGGATTCGAACCAGCGACCCTTTTTTACTGCTAGGCGAGAGTGCTAACCACTGCACCACTGTGCCGCCCGACCATGAGGGACCCCCCCAACTGCCGCAGGCCCTGATGTGGACTGAACCGTGGGATCCCCCTGTTACAGGATCCCATCGGCCACCCGAGGCGGGCTCACTTAGCCCACGCTCCCCCCCTCCGGCACCAGCCTCGCCAGACCACCGAGTGGGCCATATACATGACCAATATATACCACCCCCATGGCACGCTTATTTTCAAGAGATGCCCACCAAACAAGATTTCAAACAACTCATAGAGGATGTCAAATCAACCTGCCGTTCTGAAATCCAGGTCCTCCAAACGGGACTCAAACATTTAGCAGATAGAGTGGAAATGGCGGAAGAGGAGATCCAAGAAACCAAGTTAGCAGTCCACAGAACACAGCTCCAGGGAGCGGAGCACCGTTCTCTCCTTAGAGATATGCAAAGGCACATAGAGGACCTGGACAACAGGGGGCGCCGCAACAACATCCGAATAAGAGGTGTCCCGGAGCCAGAGGGCAGCGAAGACCTGCAAACCACCTTGCAAACCATTTTCAACAACCTACTGGGAGAACCCCTTACGAAACATATAGAGATGGACAGAGCCCATCGAGCACTGCGACCTAAAGGCCCTGCATCAAAACCAAGGGATATCATTTGCAGAATCACCTCTTATCCCCTTAAAGAATCCATCATGAAACAAGCACGAATAACACGCAAAATCACCTTTGCTGGGACACAAATTCAGCTTTACCCTGACCTGTCCTGGATCACCCTACAGAAACGAAGACTTCTTCAAGCACTACTACAAGAGCTGCAAAACAAAGCAATCCCCTATAGATGGGGTTTCCCCTTCACTCTCACAGCAAAGCTACAGGGAACCTCCGCAGTTCTGCGATACCCCAAAGATCTCCGAGTATTCTGCAACACCCTGGAAATACAACCTCCACAGCTACCGGAATGGGACTTAGTAACCATCTCCCCATCACCGCCTACAGTCTGGCAGAAAGTATCTTCCTCAAACCGGCCTCGAAACCCAGAAGTACCCCGCAAACCTGCCAAACCCAGACGCTGATCAACATCACTGCTCTACCACAGCCCACACCAAACTGCAAGACGTGATTAACTCAACGTACTGACTTTTCATGTCCAGGACTAAACATTTGGTCAAACATACTAGCTCAGTACCCCCCAAATTGCCCCTACGCCACAGTTCACATAAATATCAAGGGCTTGCTATGATCGGGCTCCGAGAGAGTAGACGCATTACCGTTCGTCTCCTCCCCCCCCCCGCTCCTGATTTTTAGTTCAGGAAGTTAAATAAGTGTTTTATATTTCTACATTGGTTACGGATCCCCTGGTGGCCCCCCCCCGGCCGCCCCAATAGAGCGACCGGCGGACGGACACTTGGAATTCCGTGTTACTTAGGCCTATTGGCCACTTATAGTTTGCTAATGTGTGCGTTCTATCACCACTTGGTCTTACTTAACCTTCTTCTTCTCTCCCAGCCCTCTCCCTCCTCTTCCCCTTACTGTAGGAATCAACCTCGCGCAGCGGTGCGGGTGAACGGTCCTGGTTTCCTCCCGGATGGTGTCGGCTCCTGGTCCTTTATCCTCAGGCCCTGGTGCTCCATCACTAGGTAAGCAAACGCACACCTACCCACATGTAATTAGATGGCAAAGTTACTATCCCTAAATGTACACGGCCTGAACTCTAACAGAAAAAGGCATTTGGCACTGCGGGAGTTCAGACAGTCGGGAGCTGATATCGTAATGGTACAGGAGACACATTTCAATAAGGAAGGCTCGTTCGCATTCACCTCCAAATACTTCCCGAAGGTCTATCTCTCATCTGGCACCCAAAAAAAAGCAGGAGTGGCTATATTATTCAAAAAGGGAACCCCCTTCACTTGCACAAACCATTACTCCGACCCTAAGGGCCACTTTATCATTCTACAGGGGCACTGGCATACACAACCTATCATGCTGTGCGTGGTATACGCGCCTAACACTAAACAACACAATCTCCTCTCTAAAATATACAAGCGTCTTTTCAAGTCAGCCCCCGGGATCTTAGTGGTGGGGGGAGATTTCAATCTTGTACAATCAGCAACTGTCGATCGCCAGGTGGTGGGCTCCAGGGTATCTCCACCAGGTGTCCTTCGGGGCTCTAGACTGTTTCGACAAATCTCCAGACGCTATGCGCTCTTTGATGCCTGAAGGGCCCTTCACCCGGGAGATCGGCAGTATACATTTTACTCCGCCCCCCACCATACACACTCCCGAATAGATTATTTCTTTGCTAACAACCATACACTCAGACTTACACGAAAAGCTCAAATACTCCCCATCTCGTGGTCGGATCATGCCCCGATTCTACTAGAGCTAGAACTAGATAATCCCAACCGTAAACCCTACAACTGGAGGCTTAACTCATTTCTCCTTCAGCACCTCCCTTCCCAAGTCGAACTAAATACCACCTTAAAACACTACTTCATTGAAAACAACACGCCGGATATATTGCCAACCACCCTCTGGGAGGCCCACAAGGCAGTCCTGCGAGGTAAATGCATAGCCTTGTCCTCCGCAATGAAAAAAGATTCCCTAGCCGCAAAGCAAAAAACTGAACAGGACCTTAGAGTGTCTGAACGCAAACTTCAAGCCACCCCTTCCATACCCTTGCTCCGGAAGGTCATTAGCCTTCGCTCAACCCTGAAGGAATTCGCACTAGGCCAGGTAGAAAAAGCACTGACAAGACTAAAGCAATTATTCTACGATAAAGGTAACAAAGCGCATTCCCTTTTAGCTAACAAACTGCGGGACAAATTCCACATGCAGACACCACATCAGATTAAAAATAAGTCGGGACATATAGTCTCCCACCCCAAAGAAATAGCTCAAGTTTTTGCGGACTTCTATAAACACTTATACAATAACCCAGACATACCTAGCAATCCCCCTTCCCCCGACCTGTCTTATAAAATGCGAGAATACTTAGAACGCAGTGGAGTTCCCCACTTAACACCCTCCGACCTACTGACCTTGAACACACAGATTACAGATGAGGAAATAGAGATGACCATTAAATCCCTCCCGTCCCATAAAGCCCCGGGACCCGACGGATTCCCATATGAATATTATAAGACATTTCTCCCCACACTGCTTCCACATATGAGCAAGGTCTTCCATTCCTTTCTTCACAAGGCCGATATACCACCGGACATGCACCGTTCTTTTATCACCTTAATTCCTAAACCAGACAAAGACCCTTCCCTATGTACCAATTACAGACCCATTGCATTACTGAACTCCGACCTTAAAATTTTCACCAAACTACTTTCCAATCGCCTAAACCAGATTCTCCCCTCACTGGTCCATAAAGACCAGGTAGGGTTCGTCCCGATGCGTCAGGCTGGCGACAATACCAGAAAAATCATAGACCTGGTGGAGGTGGTGAATAGAGAACACCAGGCGGCATTGTTGCTCAGTTTAGACGCAGAAAAAGCGTTTGATCGCTTGGGATGGCCCTTTTTATATGCCACTCTACAATTCATGGGCTTTCGAGGCCCCTTCCTACAAGCAATCAGACATTTATACACAGGTCCAACATCCCAAGTTAGGACCCCCTTTGCATTATCCCCTACATTCTCAGTGGCGAACGGGACCAGGCAGGGATGCCCACTCTTGCCCCTGCTATTTGCACTCTGCGTCGAACCCCTAGCCGCATCCATTAGGAGAAACCCAGACATACGAGGAATATCAGTTAGAGGGAGGGAGTTTAAAATCTCCCTTTTTGCAGATGATATCATACTCTCAGTGACTCAACCTCATATCACTCTTCCAATTCTGCAAACAGAACTAGATAGCTTTCGCACATTATCAGGATATAAGATAAATGCATCAAAATCAGAGGCCCTCCCAATTAACATTCCTCCTAACGAGGTCTCACTTTTAAAATCTAATTTTCCATTCACATGGAAAACAAATTCCCTGAAATATCTAGGCATATTTATTACACCCAAATTTAGTACCATATACCAAGAAAATTTCCCATCACTGTTCCGATCTATAAGATCCTCACTGACTCAATGGAAAAAACACCACATCTCTCTACTAGGTCGAATAGCCTCAATAAAAATGACTATCCTCCCAAGGCTTTTATATCTCTTCCAAACACTACCCATACCAATCCCGATTGCCCATCTGAAAAAACTCCAATCCGATCTATTACAGTTCACATGGAATTACAAAAGGCACAGGGTCCCGAGGTCGGTACTGATGGCATCCCGCAATGAAGGGGGATTGGCGTTCCCTAATATTATTAAATATTATTACGCAGCTCAATTACGAGCGATAGCCTCCTGGTATACCCACAAATCTTATAACAAATGGACCGAAATCGAAAAACTATGGCTTGCTCCCATACATCCAAATAATCTGCTGTGGAGTGCGAATGCGGACGTAGCCCCTGAGCGTATGCTGGGTCCCATGTCCCACTTGAGACGGCTGTGGCGCACCCTGGCCCCCAAACATAGTCTCTCCTCAGATAGATCGCTCCTGACCTCTTTTATTTGTAACCCCAAAGTGCCGGATAGTCTAACCTACCAAATGTCACATCATTGGACAGCCCGGAACTTGTTCCACTATGGGAACCTGGTGGACCCCAGAACAAGGAAACTGCTGCCATTCAGCGAACTACAAACTAAACATGACCTCCCCAGACAGGCACTCTACGGGTATCTACAAATTCGGCACTACGCACTCACTATTACACCCACCCTACAATTTTCACCACCATCAGCGTTTGAAACAACAATCTTGGCGGGCAATAATCAGAGGGGGCTTATATCGAGCATATACAAGATTTTGAACGTCTTCTCAGAGGACAGCCAGGGTAAACACCTGTATCTGACTAAATGGGAGGGGATCCTTGGGGAGGAACTCCCTATCTCGCAATGGCAGATAATCTGGAATCAAACAGCGAAGAGTTCAATGTGTTCTTTATATAAAGAAAACTCCTATAAAATCCTCTTGCTGTGGTATATGACCCCAGATGTTCTCCATACCATATTCCCCAATAGTTCCGATAGATGCTGGAGGTGCCAGGGAGCGAGGGGCACCTTCCTACATATATACTGGAGCTGCCCATTGTTGACTCCTTACTGGTCCATGGTCCAGCAGCTACTGGAACGCCTCCTGGACATACAGATCCAGGCTTCCCCAAAATTCTTCCTACTGGGCCTACCGCCGCCTAAACTCCCCACCCCATATAAAAAACTGGTACGTCACATACTGACGGCGGCAAGATGCCTTATAGCATTACATTGGAAGCGTTCCTCACCCCCCTCTGCTGAGGACCTGTACACTAGAATAAAGGACATAGAAGTGATGGAAAAGATGACAGCTAGAATACAGGATACATTGGAAGCACATAACAGGGTCTGGGAGCTATGGCACCTCCGGGAGGACCCACCATGACCAGGTAACACCACCGTTGATATACCTACTATACCCCCCCCTCTCTAACCCCCTCTCTCTCTACTACCCACCTCTTTTTCTTTATGTTATACATACCTGCAACTTCTTAGCCATAGATAACTAAGTTTTGATTCTGCTTTTACAGTAAGATTATAAACTTGCCAGTAAATATAGTACATGGAAGACGATGACACTTAGCTGGCATTTTGTAAAACTTTAATATTGGAACATGGCATTTGATTATTGATACTGTGTACAAGAATTCAACACTACTGTACTACTGTCACAAACGCCAACTGTTATTGCATATTGTACTGCAAAAATGGAAAATAATAAAAACGTTATTTGAAAAAAAAAAAAAAGCCCTCTACCTGTATAGCTGTCTGCCTATTATTTGTCTCGGAATCTGCCAATTACTATTGCATCTACCTAAGGGTGTCCTGGCTCTAACCCTCTCTCCACCAGTTCTGTTTAAGAGACAATAAATCTCTTTTCTTGCATTTCAAAAAATGACTGGCGCCCATGTTTCCAACTTGCAATACACCCAACATGCCTAATAACCCACACTACAAGGAAGGATGTCAGCTCTCCCTGACTCTGGAGCTCACGATCAGGCCTTTAGGGGTCGGGGATGCCGATACATAAGGCAAGTATTTCATAATGTGCTAGTATGCGATGCATACTAGCATATTATGCTATTGTCTTGCAGGTTTTTTATTTATTTATTTTTTTCAGCGGTTTACTACCACTTTAACCACGTCACATCCCAGCTATAGTCAAATGACGTCCGCAGATGGGATCTCCCATCCTGGGCGGGTGTCATATGACGTTCTCAGCTTCCAGCGGGTATAGGAGGCGTGCGCACGGCTAGCCACATCACTAAGGACCCGATGCTCGTGGCCCTGTGGCCGCGATGTCCGCCAGGCACCCGCAATCACTCGTGACAGAGCAGGAATGGGGAACTGTGTGTGTAAACACGCAGATCCACATCCTGTCAGGGGAGGGGAGACAGATTGTGTGTTCCTAGAATATAGTGCTCCCCAGTCAGTCCCATCCCCCCACAGTCAGAGCACACACTGAGGGAACACAATTAACCCCTTGATCGCTCCCTAGTGTTAACCCCTTCCCTGCCAGTGACATTTACTGTATACAGTAATCAATGGCTATTTATAGCTCTGATCGCTGTCAATGGTTTCAAAAAAGGGTCAAAAGTGTCCGATCTGTCCGCCGCAATGTCGCAGTCACGATAAAAATCGCAGATCGCCGCCATTACTAGTAAACAAAAATAAATAAAAATGCCATAAATCAATAACCTATTTTGTAGCCGCTATAACTTTTGCGCAAACCAATCAATATACGCTTATTGCAATATGTAGAAGAATACATATCGACCTAAACTGAGAAAAAAATTGTTAAAAAAATAAATAAACAAAAATTGGGATATTTATTATAGCGAAAAATAAAAAATTTTTTTTTCAAAATTATCGCTCTTTTTCTTTGTTTAGAGCGCAAAAAATAAAAACCGAAGAGGTGATCAAATACCACCAAAAGAAAGCTCTATCAGTGGAAAAAAAAGGACGTCAATTTTGTTTGGGTACAGTGCCGCACGACCGCGCAATTGTCAGTTAAAGCGACGCAGTGCCGAATCCCAAAAAATGGCCCAGGCAGGAAAGGGTTAAGTTCTTCCGGGGCTGAAGTGGTTAAGTAAGGGCAGGTGATTCATGTAGCATTTACTTCCTGGAATCTTCCTGGAATCTATCTGCCCTTAGCTCAGGCAGGAGGGTGTGCTTAGCAGAGAAAGCTCCTCCTCCTACGAAGACTCCTGGGATGTATGATATTAATTTGGCTAAGGACAGAAACCAGGAAGTAACTGAAGAAATGTAAATGAAAAAAAGTTTAAAACAAGTAATTACTGTATAATATACCTTCCTATCTATTTACTAAGGATAGCAACAAAAGGGGTTAAAAATAGTTCATGTTGATTAAGAGAGTTTAGTTCTGCTTTAAGGCCCATTGGACGTGGGGCTTTCTAGGTGCAGTACGTCAAGTCAGCATTTTTGTGCTCATGGGAGGGACATGCACACTAAACACACAGGGCACTAAATGTGTCCCTCCAGACTGCACTAAGACACTGAGAGGTTCGCACTGCACCCAGATAGTCCTGTGTGCAAGAGGATTAAAGCAGAGTTTTGTTTAAAAAAAAAATTAAACGTCAGCAGCTACAAATGCTGCAACTGCTGAATTTTAATAATCGGACACTTACCTGTCCCAGGGTCCAGCGATGCGGGGGGTACGAAGCCTCGCTCATCTCATACCTCATCTCATTTCATACCTGAGGGACAACAGTGGAAGCTGGCACTCACTGTAGTAGTTGGCTTTCGGGTCCTGTGCCGAGTGACTGCCCTACTGCATATTGACTACAGGGGTCGCTGTCTGATTGGATGAGGTGGAGATTGGTATTAGATATGGGCAATTCGTTTAGTTCTGAATTAGTTTTTTAATGACTTTTGACAAACCTGTTATATCCGAAATTTCCGAATTTCCGAATTTTTCAATTTTCCAGAAATTTCTTAATTTCTGAAATCCTGAATTTTCAAATTTCCAAAATTATGAATTTCCGAAATTCCGAATTTCGAATTTCCAAATTTTAAAATTTCAGAATTTCCGAAAGTTAGAAATGTCGGAATTTCCAAAATTTGGAAATTCGGGAATTGGAACATTTTGGAAATTCGAAAATTCGAATTCAGAAGTTCGGAAATTCGAAATTTCGGAAATTCGAAATTTCGGAAATTCGGAAATTCGCAATTTCGGAAATTCGGAAATTTGAAAATTTGAAATTAGGAAATTCTAAAATTCTGAAATTTGAAAATTTGAAAATCCAAGAATAAGAATGAAAATCTGAAAATTCAAAAGAATGAAAATCTGAAAATGCAGAAGAATGAAAATCTGAAAATTCGAAAACCCGAAAATCTGAAATAATAACTAACTAATAATAAATATTAAATTATAGGTATTGGAATTATCCTTTCAAATTTGGCTGTTAGTGAACGTAACAGGCACAAATTTTATTTATTTAGTTATGAATTATCTGAAATAATGAATGCGGCATCTAAGCAAATGGAACGTAACTATCTAATAATAATAAATAACAATAATAATAATAAAACCTTTTTATTATTAATTAATTTGTTCCATACCATTTGTTTAGATGCGGCATTCGTTATTTCGGATAATTTGTAACTTCAGATACATTTGTATTCGTTACGTTCACAAACAGCCAAGTTTGAAAGGAAATTCCAATACCTATAATTTATTAGTTAGTTATTATTTCAAATGTTACTGATTTTCTTTCTTTTTTTCGAATTTTTGAATTTCCGAAAATTCGGAAATTCGGAATTCGGAAATGCGAAAATTTGAAAACCTGAATTTTCGGTTTTCTGATTTTCTGAATTTTTCAGGCTGGTGGTGGTGTAATGGTGTGGGGGGTATTTTCTTGGCACACTTTGGGCCCCTTAGTACAAATTGAGCATTCGGTTTTTAATTTTGGCGAGTCGGCGAGCGGGCATCACGATTGATGAGGGATTTACAACGAGGGATATTTTGTTGGCATTGCCAATCGTTTGGGTGTCTTTATTTCCGGGTTACTTTTTTTTGAATTTGGCATCTGAAATTCTTTGCAATTTGCCAAACCCTGGAGCAGTTCAGCTCATCCCTGGTTTTTAGAGACTGCAAAAAAAGTCATTTCCATTTAGGCCTCACTAGTGATTGGCATTGTTCCGCACTAGGGCACAAAGCCAGTCACCAGTCAAAGCCAGTCACCACTAGGGCACATAGAAAACAACTGTCTTCTATGTGCCCCATTATCACTGCACTGTATTTTATTGCACAGCACAGGAAGGCACCGCATATCACTGCAAACAGCGCACCCTGCTGCTGCGCAGTGACATGAATGAATTGTCACTTTGTGCACTTCAAATAAAGTTGTCAAAAAAAGAAAGAAAGGGAACTGTGAGATGCGGTAAAAAGCTCAACACACCACTCCCTGCCGCACATCACTGCAACCCAAAACTGCTCACATAGAAAAATGCAATATTTTCGTGTGCGGCGGACAGTGTGAATGAGTCCTCAGAGAAAGCGATCTAGTAGGGAGGTACAAGAATCAGTAGGAAGACTAGTATAGGTAGCAAAGCAAATACACTTTATTAGGTACACCTGTTCAATGGCTTGGTAACACAAATTGCTAATCAGCCAATCACATGGCAGCAACTCAATGCATTTAGACGACTTGCTGAAGTTCAAGCCGAGCATCAGAATAGGGATGAAAGGGGATTTAAGTGACTTTAAACGTTGCATGGTTGTTGGTGCCAGACGGGCTGGTCTGAGCATTTCAAAAACTGCTGATCTACTGGGATTTTCACACACAACCATCTCTCGGGTTTACAGAGAATGGTCCGAAAAAGAGAAAATATCCAGTGAGCGGCAGTTGTGTCAACGAAAATGCCTTGTTGATGTCAGAGGACAGAGGAGAATGGACAGACTGGTTTGAAAATGATAGAAAGGCAACAGTAACTCAAATAACCACTCGTTACAACCAAGGTATGCAGAATACCATCTCTGACTGCACAACACATCGAACCTTGAAGTAGATGGGCTACAGCAGTAGAAGACCACACCGGGTGCCACTCCTGTCAGCTAAGAAAAGGAAACTGAGGCTAAAATTCGCACAGGCTCACCAAAATTGGACAATAGAAGATTGGAAAAACGTTGCCTGGTCTGATGAGTCTCAATTTCAGTGGCAACATTCAGATGTTAGTGTCAGAATTTGGTGTAAACAACATGAAAGCATGGATCCATCCTGCCTTGTATCAACAGTTCAGGCTGGTGGTGGTGTAATGGTGTGGGGGGTATTTTCTTGGCACACTTTGGGCCCCTTAGTACCAATTGAGCATTGTTTAAACTCCACGACCTACCTGAGTATTGTTGCTGACCATGTCCATCCCTTTAAGACTACAGTGTCCCCATCTTCTGATGGCTCCTTCCAGCAGGATAATCCACCATGTCACAAACCACAAATCCTCTCACCACTGGACAATGAGGTCACTGTACTCCAATGGCCTCCACACTCACCAGATCTCAGTCCAATAGAGCACCTTTGTGGTATGGTGGAACAGGAGAGCCGCATCATGGATGTAATGCTATTATGTCACTATGAACCAAAATTTCTGAGGAACGTTTCCAACACCTTGTTGGATCTATGCCATGAAGAATTAAGACAGTTCTGAAGGCAATAGGGGGTCCAACCGGGTACTAGCAAGGTGTACCTAATAAAGTGTCCGGTGAGTGTATTTCAGTGGCAACATTCAGATGGTGGGGTCAGAATTTGGTGTAAACAACATGAAAGCATGGATCCATCCTGTCTTGTATCAACGGTTCAGGCTGGTGGTGGTGCATAGACACTGATAGACCCACTGACTCTATAAAACAAAAAACACGGAGTCAGTTACGATTGTCTGAAAATACTTATTCTTGGCTGAGTTTATTTTTTTTTACATGTTAAAAATGGTTGTTATACAGATTTTCCTACATCCTAAAATACAGTTTTTTTTTTGTCAGCATCCTAACCAGCCTGTGGAATTTAAATGATGTGTAATTGTGCAGAAAATACAACCATCTGTGTTTCCAGGGCATCCAAATTGTTTTGAAATCCGTTTGAAAACCGTAGCACTTATGCAAAAGCAGCTTGTCTTAAAGGATGTAACCCGGCTTTCCAGATGTATGGGGAAGACTAATAGAGGGCCGGGTGTCGGTGTGTTATATAACAAACAGTTAGGAGTAACCAAAGCAGCTGATATTTAACCACTTACGGACCGGAAGGATTTACCCTCTTAATGACCAGGCCATTTTTGCAATATGGCACTGCGTACCCAAGCAAAATTGATGTCCTTTTTTCCCACAAACAGAGGTTTCTTTTGGTGGTATTTGATCACCTCAACGGTTTTTATTTTTTGCGATATAAACAAAAAAAGAGCGTCAATTTTTTAAAAAAAAGCAATATTTTTTACTATAATAAATATCCCCAAAAATATATAAAAAAACAAATTTCTTCCTCAGTTTAGGCCCATATGTATTCTTCTACAAATTTTGTGGTAAAAAAATTAAAAAATCGCAATAAGAGTTTATTGATTGGTTTGCGCAAAAGTTATAGCGTCTACAAAATTATGGCATTTTGATTATTATTATTATTTTTTTTTTTTTACTAGTAATGGGGATGATCAGCGATTTTTGGCAGGACTGTGACATTGTGGTGGACAGATTGGACACTTTTGACACTTTTTTGGGACCACTGACATTCATACAGCGATCAGAGCTATAAAAATGCACTGATTACTGTATAAATAACACTGGCAGGGAAGAAGTTAACACTAGGGGGGCGATCAAGGGGTTAAGTGTGTCCTAGGAGGTGTTTCTAACTGTGGGAGTGTACTGACTGGAGGAGGAGAGAGATCGCTGTTCCTGATCACTAGGTACAGACGATCTCTCTCTACTCCCCTGTCAGAACGGGGATCTGTTTACATTGACAGATCCCCGTTCTGTCTCTCTGTGGAGCTATCGTGGGTGGCCGGCAGACATTGCAGCCACCGGTCATGTGCATCAGCTCCGACGCCGTGCACGCTTCCATGGTATCTATTGCACAAAGCAACGTAGAGCTACGATTCGTGCAATAGAGCCAACCTGCCACAGTATAATGACGTTGGCTGGTTGGCAAGTGGTTAAAGCGGTATTAAACCCAAAACCAAAAATGGAATATATTGCAGCTTATCAATCCTTAGATGTGGTGGCTGTATTCATTTTCTTTTCTTTGGCTTTTTTCACCTCTGTTTTCACCTGGTGATCTGGCTAGTAACAATCCTCCTGTATTAGTGACAAGCAACTCTGGATGAATGAGAACAGGAGACACAACTAAAGCTTCTGGGGATTGATATGGTAAGTATGCTCCTGTAGGGGTTGATTTAACCACTTCAATACTGGGCACTTTCACCCCCCTGCTGCCCAAGCCAATTTTCAGTTTTTGACTCTGTCATCGTTTGAATGACAATTAAGCAGTCATGCAACACTGTACCCATAAGAAATTTTTATCTTTTTTTTCACACAAATAGAGCTTTTTTTAGTGGTATTTTATTGCGAATGGGTTTTTTTTCTTTTTTTGCTAAATAAAAAGAAAAACAACACAAAACTTTGAAAAAAAATAGTTTTTCTCCTCTTCTGGGGGTCCAAATAAAAGTTCCTTGAGGGCGGGATCCATGCCATAGAAAGTGGAGACGACACACAATGTCTTTGGGATTGCTGAAATTAGCTTTTAAAAGAAATCTCTGGCTATAGGACATGTTTTTCTCTCTTCCATCGTCTTGATTAGTAAATATACACCTCCTTGTGTGATTAAATATATTATTATTATTATTATATAGGATTTATATAGCGCCAACAGTTTACGCAGCGCTTTACAATATAAAAGACAATACAGTTATAATACAATAAAATACAAGAGGATTAAGAGGGCCCTGCTCAGAAGAGCTTACAATCTAATAAGGTGGGGCAGGTGGTACAAAAGGTTGTAACTGTGGGGAATAAGCTGGTGGAAGTCGTAGGAGATTAGTTGGAGACGTGATATGCTTTCCTGAAGAGATGAGTTTTGAGGGATCGCCTGAAGGTAGCAAGAGTAGGGGATAGCTGGATAGATGGAGGTAGCGAGTTCCAGAGGATGGGAGAGGCTCTGGAGAAATCCTAGAGACGAGCATGGGAGGATGAGATGAGAGAGCTTGAAAGCAGGAGGTCTTGAGAGGAGCGGAGAGGTCGATTTGGGTGATATTTGGAGACAAGATTAGTGATGTAGCTCGGGGCAGAGTTGTGAATGGCTTTGTATGTTGTGGTTAGTATTTTGAATTTAATTCAAGCCAGTGTAGGGATTGAAGTAGAGGGTTGGCAGACACTGAGCGGTTGGTAAGGTGGATAAGTCTGGCAGCAGCATTGAAGATAGACTGAAGAGGGGAGGGGCCTATGGAGAGGTAGGCCAATGAGAAGGGAGATGCAATAGTCAAGGCGAGAGATAACAAGGGAGTGAATGAAGAGTTTGGTGGTTTAATTTGTCAAAAAGAGGCAAATTTAAGAGATGTTACGGAGGTGAATTCTACAAACTTTTGACAACGATTGGATTTGAGGCTGAAATGACAAGTCAGGGTCTAGGATTACACCTAGTACCCTGGCGTGAGGGGAGGGACTGATGGTTGCATTGTTGATTTTGATGGAAAAGTCATGGAGGGGGGCACGGGCGGGGGGGAATATTAATAGCTCAGTTGTAGAGAGATTTAGTTTAAGGAAGTGGTGCGACATCCATGCTGATATGTCAGTTATTAAGTTAGTAATGCGAGAGGAGACTGAAGGAGTGAGGTGAGGAGTAGACAGATAGATTTGGGTGTCATCAGCGTATAAGTGGTATTGGAAGCCGTGGGCGGTTATTAAGTGACCAAGGGAGGAGGTGTAGATAGAGAAGAGAAGGGGTCCAAGAACCGAGCCTTGGGGGACCCCCACAGAAAGGGGCAATGGAGAGGAGGAGACAGAATTGTAGGTGACACTGAAGGAGCGCTGTGATAAATAGGCAGAGAACCAGGATAGAGCAGAATCTCGGAGGCCAAGGGAATGCAGTTTATTGAGAAGGAGCGGGTGGTCAACAGTATCAAAGGCTACAGAGAGGTCAAGTAGTAGGAGTATGGAGTACTGGCTGTTGGTTTTAGCAGTTAGTAAATCGTTAGTGAGATTTAGTAAGGCAGTTTCCTTGGAGTGCTGCGAGCGAAAGCCAGACTGTAAGGGGTCAAGAAGGTGATTTTCACTGAGGTAGGAGCTAAGACGGTTGTAGACTAAGCGTTCTAGAAGTTTAGAGGTGAATGGGAGCAATGAGATGGGTCTTAAGTTGTTCAGGTTGGTGGGGTCCAGTGAGGGCTTTTTAAGAATGGGAGTGATCTGCGCATGTTTTAGAGGGGAGGGGAAGATGCCACTAGAGAGGGAGAGATTGAAGATGTGGGTGAGGGAGCATAGGATAGAAGAAGAGGGTGACCATAGTAGTTATGGGCAAACAAATCAAATGATTATTAAAATGTAAAATATTTCCTTTTCTCTCTGCATAGAAAAAATCTCCCCTGAAGAAGACTACAATTACGGGTCGAAACGTGTAGGGTTTTTATGCGGAAGACCAATTTTTGCAGTAAAATGCAATTTTATTAAGATTTCATACAATATGTAGTTCCATGTTGATTGATGGTTTTGACATTTTCATGTGAATGCCAGAGCTCAAGTCCCATGTAACTGTCAAATTGTTTTTGATACAATAAAAATAAATTAATTAATGACTTTTGAACAATTTCTTGGCTGCTAAAAAACTCATGAGGGAATTTTTCCATTATACAAATGTTTTGGGGCACCATTAGCTCACACATATGAGCTAGTTTTTCTTTGTTTGTGTTATACAATTTTGCAAATAAATCAACTTTCTTTTGAAATTTAGGTCAAACTGGATTCTGCTAAATTTCTTTCATAAAAATAACTCAAATCAGTGTATATTATTTAGTTTGTAGGAAAGTTCACAAGACTGTAGGAAAGAGTCATCAAACTATGGTATATACTGTATTTGAAAATCGATCAATCCTGATGTACTGATGGGCTCATTTCTGGAGGCCTGAAAATGCAAGGACAGTGCAAATACCCCCTAATGACTGTTTTTGGAAAGTATATATATATATACACAGTATCTCACAAAAGTGAGTACACCCCTCACAGTTTTGTAAATGTTTTATTATATCTTTTCATGTGACAACACTACTGAAGAAATGACACTTTGCTACAATGTAAAGTAGTGAGTGTACAGCTTGCATAGCAGTGTAAATTTGCTGTCCCCTCAAAATAACGTAACACACAGCCATTAATGTCTAAACCGCTGGCAACAAAAATGAGTACACCCCTAAGTGAAAATGTCCAAATTGGGCCCAATTAGCCATTTTCCCTCCCTGGTGTCATCTGACTTGTTAGTGTTACAAGGTCTCAGGTTTGAATGGGGAGCAGGTGTGGTAAATTTGGTGTTATCGCTCTCACTCTCTCATACTGGTCACTGGAAGTTCAACATGGCACCTCATGGCACACAACTCTCTGAGGATCTGAAAAAAAGAATTGTTGCTCTACATAAAGATGGACTAGGCAATAAGAAGATTGCCAAGACCCTGAAACTGTGAGCTACAGCACGGTGGCCAAGACCATACAGCGGTTTAACAGGAGAGGTTCCACTCAGAACAGGCCTCGCCATGGTCGACCAAAGAAGTTGAGTGCACATGCCCAGCGTCAATTCCAGAGGTTGTCTTTGGGGTGGGGGGTCAGCCTGTCAGTGCTCAGACCATACGCCGCACACTGCATCTAATTGGTCTGCATGGCTGTCAGCCCAGAAGGAAGCCTCTTCTAAAGATGATGCACAAGTAATCCTGCAAACAGTTTGCTGAAGACAAGCAGACTTAGGACATGGATTACTGGAACCATGTCCTTTGGTCTGATGAGACCAAGATAAACTTAATGGGTTCAGATGGTGTCAAGCATGTGTGGCGGCAACCAGGTGAGGAGTACAAAGACAAGTGTGTATTGCCTACAGTCAAACAGTTTATTGAGGAAACCATGAATGCCAACATGTACTGTGACATACTGAAGCAGAGCATGATTCCCTCCCTTCGGAGACTGGGCCGCAGGGCAGTATACCAACATGATAACGACCTAAAACACACCTCCTAGACGACCACTGCCTTGCTAAAGAAGTTGAGGGTAAAGGTGATGGACGGGCCAAGCATGTCTCTAGACCTAAACCCTATTGAGCATCTGTGGGGCTTCCTCAAATGGAACGTGGAGGAGCGCAAGGTCTCTAACATCCACAAGCTCCGCGATATTGTCATGGAGGAGTGGAAGAGGACTTCAGTGGCAAACTGTGAAGCTCTGGTGAACTCCATGCCCAAGAGGGTTAAGGCAGTGCTGGAAAATAATGGTGGCCACACAAAATATTGACACCTTGGGCCCAATTTGGTCATTTTCACTTAGGGGTGTACTCACTTTTGTTGCCAGCGGTTTAGACAATGAAAACACACATGAAAAGATATAATATTTACAAAAATGTGAGGGGTGTACTCACTTTTGTGAGATATATATATATCAGTGTCTTTTGTTGTGATTAGCTGTGATTGGTCAAAGCTAATCACACGGACTGTGATTGGCCTGTCTGTACCACGTGTTCACTGTGACCATTCACAGCTAGTAACACAATTTTATACAATGGATGGCATAAAAAAGAAGCCATCCATTGTTTACAATTGTCATGTGATCTGCTGTGATTGGTCACAGAGATCACATGACACTGGCAGCAGGTCGGGTGCAGTGATCAATCATCAGCTGTGTCTGGCACATTAAGTCAGGCTACTGGAAATGGGGGGGGGGGGATAGGACTTTGAAATGGCCATGTGCTCAAAGGACAGATTTGTTCTACTTTGGAGGCAATAGATGTTTTGTGCGGGACTCTGAAGGAAGGAACTATGAAGAAGATTCTTTCAATGGAAAGCCCACGTTAAAGCTGTTTAGTTCACCTATACCTATCCCATACATGGGCCGGACACCCCCTGGTTTGGTTCGTGCCAGAACTCTCAAACATTCCAAAAGTTCGGACCAGAACCGCAAACCCTATTAAAGTCTATGGGATCCGAACTTGAAAAATCAAAAGTGCCAGTTTTGAAGACTTATATGCAAGTTATTGGACATAAAGAGTATGGGGGCCCGGGTACGGCCCTGGGAGACAAAAAAACAGTGTCCCCGATGTAGATCCATCGTCAATCATGACGCCCACTGCACCGCTAGAGCCAAAACAAAATAAAATGTTCCGTCCACGATGAAGGCTAACCGCCGAATGCCTGCTCCGAAGATTAAAAGTTTTTAAATAGGTAAGGGGGGTCACTGACTGGTGCATGCTGGGTCAGTGACGGCACAAGGGGGCAGTGCCACCAGATGGTCCCACCCCCTACCTATTTAAAAACTGCCAAAGGACACAGTAGGCATTCGGCGGTTAGCCTTCATTGCGGGTGGAGCATTTTTTTTGGGGTCAGGCGGTGCGGGGACATTATGATTGATGGTGGACGTTTTTTTTACACTTTTTTTTGGTGAATGAGTAGGTGTACAATGTAGCCCATACTCATTCACATAGGGTAGGCTATGTTAAAGGGGGCTTCCAGATTCCGATAAGCCTCCTGCCTGCAGATCATCAATGTGGGGACAAGGTGCTTTGGGGTGGGGAGGGCAGCATCTTCAAGCTAAGGGTTTGGCTTATGGTTGTGGCGTGACCCCATTGACTTGAATGGGCAGTGCTACCTGTCAACTCAACAAGTCACAATACATTTTCCCTGGCCAAGACACAAAGTATCATGGCTGTGCCATGTGTACAGCCCCCTCCGAGTGTATATTAGCTTTTTGGTGGGTGGTTGGGGGCGGTTAAATGGCAGTTCAACGTTCGACGTTTGCTTTTACTTGTCCCTGTCTGCCCTTGTGAAAGAGGCCCCATGGCTACATGAAAGGTTGAAGTGGCTGAAATACCTGTAATTTAGAAACACATAAAAACACTCTTCCAGAGACAAGGTACACAACTAATGTTCTGGCAATTCACTGCAAACTGGGAAGGCTTTTTGAAGGCTCACAGCCAAATCAAAGCAGATAATGAGCCAGCGCTCATTAGGCTTTTTTAGAACTACAGTACAGTCATCAGCTGTGGCTCACTGCATAAGTCAAACATTATTTAAACATACACTCACATGGATTCTGATAAGCAAGTACATTAACATTCTTTAATGAATACAGTCTTGACCAATAATAACACATCAAAATACAAGATCTTCTTACTGGTTAAGCTGGCTGTACACTTATAAATACGTTTTTGTTCATCCTAAAGACTGAACAAAAGAAATCTAGCAAATTTCCTATTTGGAAATCTTTCCAGCCGGTTATTGTATTCTGACAGCCAATGGAAGCTAGGTTTTTCGTGTTTCTCTATACAATGCAGGCAGATCATGGCTGGTGGTGGCAGGATTGTAAGCAGGGGTTGGTAACTTCTCCCCTGGGTGTGTAAGTGTGGGTTGGACTGTCTCTTTCCCTTATAAATGTTGGGCCTTGGCGAGGTAGATATAGTTAGAAGGTTGATGGAAAGCGGTAACCTGCTGTGAGCTACCATTAGGGTTGCCTGTGGCTGATTAAGGTGGTAATTAAACTCACTTGGTGCCTTATTTGCATTAAGTTAGCCTCAGAACCTGTGTAATTCATATGTGTTCGGGTTTAAAGGGATGAGGTGGCAACCCTAGCTACCATATAAAGTTACAGACTATCACTGAGATATAGTCTTTAGGGTAGGCCTGGAGCAGGAATCAAAGGAGAGCCCATTTCAGGGGAAAACCTACAAAAGAGGAATAGTGGAAGAGCTGATTGGCACCCCCTTGTTAAAAATTGATCAAGAATGGACAGTGTCGCATTTAACTTATATATATTTGGAGTCTATGTGCAACCTGACTGAAGAGAACTTTGTACCCTGTTCGCGTTCGCAGTTCAAAAGGCTGATCGTGTAGACCAGGGATATGCAAATAGCGGACCTCCAGCTGTTACAGAACTACAAGTCCCATGAGGCATAGCAAGACTCTGACAGCTGACATGATGGGACTTGTAGTTTTGCAACAGCTGGAGGTCTGCTTATTGCATATCCCTGGTGTAGACAATCGTTTATTTGGAGAGGTGGGCCTCAGGCTGGGAGCACGTGAGTAACCAAAATAGCTGAGTTCCTCCATAACCAAGGTTACCCATTACTCATTCCATTACTGTCTCTGGAGGGCAATGGAAGGTGCTCTGGACCAGCACGGCTGTTGCTGGTGGCCAATTAGGGACCTACTAAGAGGGTGCTGTACATAGCTTTCTGAAAACACCACAACACCCTGCCTCAGTACTCCTCTCAAGTGGAATTGACTGGCTCTTGGGAGAAGTTATGCAAATAATGGGTTGATGGGTGGATTTCATTCTGGAGAAGTGGGTGTTCCAGAACAGACTGAATTTGCATGCAGACCACTCTAGGCAACACCCAAATGTGATGCTGAGCCTCCATGATTGAAAGAACTGAAATCCAATGAGTCAAAGGGACTGGCCAAGGGCTGTTAGACTGGGCAGGAATGGGTTAGGTGGGTGTCCCCCAGCCAGGAGATAAGGTGGGCTCTTTCTTTAGGTGGATGTCCTCCAGCCAGGACATGAGGTGGGCTCTTTCTGCCCTGATGCGGCTTCTAATGCACACTGTGGCTGCAGTCACTGTTCAGCCAACAATTTTCCAACTGGCTCCTTCGGCCCCTGAAGGATGTCTGGCAAAGTGCTGCTAACAGGGATTCGTGTTGCATTTCCAGTAGCATTTTGCTGGCATCACTAGGGGTCGTTCACCAAAGTGTTTTTTGACATAGAGGCAAGCGGAAATGTAATATATATATACAGTATATTTATATACTGCTTATGGAACATTAAAGCTTTATGTACATGGTATCTTGGAGTGTGGCTATTATTGGGTTGTAAAGGGTAGGAAGTGTATTGAAGTTTTCTTTCATGTCACGCTGGTAAGCCTATTGCCCCGTACACACGGTCGGACATTGATCGGACATTCCGACAACAAAATCCTAGGATTTTTTCCCACGGATGTTGGCTCAAACTTATTTTGCATACACACGGTCACACAAAGTTGTCGGAAAATCCGATCATTCTGAACGCGGTGACGTAAAACACGTACGTCGGGACTATAAATGGGGCAGTAGCCAATAGCTTTCATCTCTTTATTTATTCTGAGCATGCGTGGCACTTTTTGCGTCGGATTTGTGTACACACGATCGGAAATTCCGACAACGGATTTTGTTGTCGGAAAATTTTATAGCCTGCTCTCAAACTTTGTGTGTCGGAAAATCCGATGGAAAATGTGTGATGGAGCCTACACACGGTCGGAATTTCCGACAACTAGGTCCTATCACACATTTTCTGTCGGAAAATCCAACCATGTGTACGGGGCATAACACAGGAGTGCCTGGAGCCATGTGTAATTCTGCTGTTAGATATACCATTGTACTTTAAAAATCTTTCCAATTTTTGTTTTTCCTAAGCGGCCACATTTGATGAGCATACTTTATTCAACATAACAGGAAAAAACTCTTTTTTACTCCCACCAAATGAATAAAATTGAGTAATCGGTCAGACAAAAGTGGTGAGAGCCAGCAATCAGAGATGGCTGCAACCATTTTAGTAAATGTAGTTCAACCTTGAGATGTCACGGTGATTAGGATTTTGCAATTCCCCCCTTTCGCCCACATATTTTCCATATTTTCTTGGATTAATGGTTTTTAGGAAAGACTGTTCTGCTGTCTACACTACACAGTCATGATTTAATTGCATACACCCAACTCAGCACACTTTTATAAGAGTTTAGAAAACAATTTTCTATTTTGCCAAACGCCTTTTAACCTCCGGCTGAACTTGTCATTACCCAGAATCCTCGGCTGCTTTAGAGACTCTATCCACAGATAATTATAGCCCTGTTTTTGAACCGGCGTAAGACGTGAAATCGCTGACAACAAGCCTTTTTTTAATGCCGTCTCTCTGTAGGGCAATATTTCACTGTATTTTTTCCGTCCTGAAACACGCTATAAGTTATGTTGTGTTCCCAGCTTGTAATCATGATCAATTTCACCAGCCACACCCTCAGGAGACCTGAGGAGCTGACAGAAATGCCTGTGAGTGCATTAGTTATACTTGCCAAATATGTTTTTCATCTAAAATGTTTAACAAATGAATATAAATACAAAACTCTATGCAAAGTTACTACTTGTTCTTCAGTGAGGTGGCATAGGGAGGACTACTCAAGGGAAGAGAGGGGCTGCTTACAGGTAAGCCTGCTCTAAATTTTTTCATCACTGTATATACTATATATGGCTAAAGTACATGAATAACCCTCAAAATTACTAACTTGTATGTTTTCAGTGAAGGGTACAACATACAAAGACATTTTAGACCAGCCTTTGTCAAGAGGTTAGTAAGGGTTCTTTGAACAATTAACAATTTCTGTCTCATAACACCAATGATGTATTTGGCTGTCTGGAACCGCTAATGCAAGGAGCATTCTTCCCTCTGACCATCAGTGTAAAAGAGCCTTTTTTCAACTGACCAGCAATGTAATGCCGCGTACACAGGAGCGGACTTTACAGCAGACTTTGCCCGGCGGACTGGATTTCGTCAGACAATTCGATCGTGTGTGGGCTCCAGCGAAATTTGTTTTCTCAAAAGTTGGAGGGACTTAGATTTGAAACATGTTTTAAATCAATCCGTCGAAATCGAGTCCGGTTGAAAAGTCCGCTCGTCTGTATGCTAGTTCGACGGACAAAAAGCCACGCTAGGGCAGCTATTGGCTACTGGCTATGAACTTCCTTGTTTTAGTCCGGTCGTACGTCATCACGTACGTATTCGACGGATTTTGGTGGATTGTGTGTAGGCAAGTCCATTCATTCAGAAAGTCCATCGTAAAGTCCGTCGAAAAGTCCGCCGGGCAAAGTCTGCCGTAAAGTCCAACCGTGTGTACGCGGCATAAGGGGGCACATCTTAACCAACCACCAAAATGAAGGAACGCTACAATTTTGTCCATCTATATTTATTTTCTAACCATTATCATCATTTGCCTAATTTCATTATTATTCAAAATAATTTTGATGTATAGAACAACCCTGGGTGTCTAATATATGCCAAGTATGCCACATCCTTATTCTTTTATTTATTCGTATACACTGTGTCAAAATACCATGAGCTGTAGCCATAATAGGCATAATAGTTATTTGCAGGGGTTCCCTGAGAGCTGACATTTATTTTAAGTGTTAAAAAGTTTAAGAAAAGCTGTATTAGACAACTGTGTTCCTCCAAAATGTTGACAACAGTTTGGGAAAGGCCCTTTTTTGTTCCAGCATGACTGTACCCCATAGAGGATAACAGCTCCATGAAGACCTTGTTATTGCCACTACTACACCAATACTATGATAGCTTGCAATAGGTAAGGACAGTAGAGGGCCCGCAGCCATTTTGTGGTCTCCCAGTGATCTCCAGGGTTCTCATCCACATCCATAGGCTCCAGAGACAACTGAAACCTGCTCTGGACCCAATTGGACCCTGCTTGGACCCACATGAAGCGGAAGACCCACATCTATTAACGCTCTTAACCTTTTACTTTTTTACATGTACTGCAATCCCCCCAAGGAAGCTCATCCTGTTCTGTGAAGGTCCATCCCTGAAAGCTGACCTTGAATGACGTTTCTACATGTACAGTATATGCCTGATATCACTACATTGTCTTGTAAGTTGTCAATTGTGTGAATAAAGTTTTTATACACTCAGATGTGCCCTCTCTCTGCTGTCCTTATCTATTACTGTGGAGAATCTTCAGTCTCTTGACTGGTGCTGTACTACAGTGTATTGGAAGCAGTCCACCACCTCACCTGGAGCCCCTAAGCCATCTTCCTCCAGTGTGTTGGTCACGTACACTTCTGCACCATATCTCTCCACATATATGATAGCTTGCAGTCTTTAATAAATTTTAAGCTTGAAGCCTTGCTTCCACCATCACATTTCATCTGCCTTGTCTTTTGTTAGGGTAATGTTCTGCTTTACATCATGGCTGCCTGTCATTTCTTGGATGTCATTTATCCACCATGTCCTTCTTTATCTTTTCCCATTTTTTTCCTTGCGCTCTTCCACAATTTACCATATGTCCTGTCCAACTGAGTCTTTTGCAATATGGCCAAACCATTGGCATTTTCTCTTTAATTTTCCTTCCAACCGACGTCAGTATCATTGACATAACAACATGGTTTGATTTTACATTTCTAAAGCTGCTGACGAAAGGCTGTGCAAATGCTGCAGAGACAACTCTTGTCTACCAGGCCTTGCCAGGTCATAACATTTATAATCCACAACAAAAGAAGCAGGACCAAGGTGCTCACTGCTCAACCAGAGGTTTTTTGTTAAAGAAGGCAATTAATAGCAGAGCATTGAAAGCAAAAGACCTTGACATGTTTCACACTAAACATGCTTAATCAAATGAGTAAGCAAGTTTAGCATGAAAGGCAACATGGTTTGATGAGTTTGGTGTGGAGGAACTGGAGTGGCCTACACAGAGCCCGGATCCCAACCCTACTGAGCACTTTTGGCACAATGAGCACACATTTTGGATACACACTCCAAAATCTTCTGGAAAGCTTTCTCAAATGAGTGGAGGCTGTTATAGGTGGAAAGTGGAGGGTTGGGGCAAATTCATATTAATGCCTATGGCTGTAGAATGGGATGTCTAGAAGCTTGGCCATATGTTAAATATCTCAATGTATGTACTTAACCACTTCAATATAGGGCACTTTCACCCACTTCCTGCCGAGGCCAATTTTCAGCTTTAAGCACTGTCGCACTTTAAATGACAATTGCGTGGTCATGCAACACTGTACCCATATCAAATGTTCAATATTTCTTTGAGACAGAGCTTTCTTTTCGTTGAATTTAATCACCACTGGGTTTTTATTTCTTGCCAAACAAATTAAAAAAAAAAAAAAAAAGTTGAAAAAAAAAACAAAAAAAAAGTTTTCTTCATCTCTGTTATACAATTTTGCAAGTAAATTATTTTTCTTCTTCTCTGATGTGCGCTGATGAGGCTGCACTGATAAGTGGCATTGATACTGTATGTTGCACTGGTGGGCACTGATATGTTGCACTGATGGGCACTGATATGTTGCACTGATAGGACTGCTCTGATGAAAAGTGCCCTGATTATCAGTAAGTCATTGGCTCTTTACCCTGATCGGTGATGCGATGTGTGCGGACATAGCTCACCACCAATCGCCTTGCTGCACACCCCCCGGGGCACACATGAGCGGCCTGATGTGAAGAATGTCAACATGTGACTTCTGCTTGTTGATTGGTTGCTAGAGATTACTGTACACCAATACTGCTCACTGATTGGTTGCTAGAGGTTACTGGACATTCGTTCCACTCACTAATTATTTGCTAGAGGTTACTGCACATTATTACTGCTCACTGATTGGTTGCAAGAGGTTAATGCACATCTTTACTGCTCAGTGATTGGTTGCTAAAGGTTACAGCACAACATCTCCTCACTGCCTGCACACCATGGACTGGGGAGGTGAGGGGACTCATCAATAGACAGAAAACTCCTAGGGATCCTAGGACTCCTGGAATCAGTGGCAATGCTAGGGGAGGGTGGGCTGATCAGTGGCAAAGCTGGGGGGGGGGGGGGGTTGATGGGATCAGTGGCAATGGTGGGGAATGGGATTAGTTAGGAGGCAATACACTGTGGCAAATTCTGAATCATGTAGAGCAAAGCTGGAAATCTTTGGCAATTATATGGTGAGGGATTTTACACTGACCACCAATATGAGGGGGGATTTACACTGACTACCATGTAATGGGGGATTTTACACCACCCACCAAAGAGGGATTTCTACACTGACACCAATGTAATAGGAGCATTTAATCCAATCACCAGTGTAAAGGGGAATATACAATGACCTCCATGTAGGGGGGAATATACATTGACAACGATTGTTGAGGAGATTTGTACTGACCACCAATGTTAGGGGGGATTTAATACTGACCACCAATGTAAAGGGTGATTTACACTGATCACCATTGTAAGGGCAATTCTGCACTTACCACCAATGTAAAGGGAAATGTATACTGATCACCAATGTAATGAAGAATTTAAACTGACAACCAATGTAAGGAGGACATTCATACTGGCCACTAGTGTGAATGAAAGGATTGTACACAAAGCCTCAATGTAATAAGAAGATTTACACTGACCACCTATGTAACCTAGACATTTAGCCTGCGTTCACATTTCTTTGTGTCCGAAACGCATGCAAAATCGCTTTCCTGACACCACAGAAAGATGCTGCCCTTCAGCAGATACACAGCAGTGGCATTATTGTTAAGGACACCCTCACGTCTCTGCTGAGATGTGCATTTTCACATCCACCAAAATTTATGGTGCAGTGGCACCATGTTATTTTAAAAAAGGGTTCCACCTCCAATTTGCTTACCTTTGCAGAACAGGCTGCATGCCCCTTTACGTCCTCAGTGGGCAGCATTCAGCAGAAGTGATGGTGGATATGACCTCTGGAGGACATGATATACATATGAATGCTGCCTCTATTTACATATCAATGCCGCCGATCCCTGGCTATTTGCATATTCATGTTGTCACTATTTACAGATCAATGCAGGTTATTTTCATGTAAACAGGGGGTCTGCAGGTGAGTCATCTGTACATGGCAATAGGGCAGAGCTGGGCAGCATTAGTAACGGAATTTCACACTGAGATATCGGGACTCAGCACAGGACTAAAACTTCAAGGGACAAGTTAATTTAAACTGGGATAGTTGGCAAGTATGAGGCAGCTGCTTTGGGCCCCACAACAATGATGATGGGGCCCAGGGCAGCTGCCCCTTTTGCCCTGCCTTAAAGACGGCCCCGGCTGGGCGGGAAGGTGTTACATAGTTACATAATTAGCCAGGTTGAAAAAGACACAAGTCCATCTAGTTCAACCAATAAAGAAAAAAAACATACAAGAAGAAAATACATATTTTCTTAATAAAAACATACACGAGATCCTTATATAAATAAATAAATCAAATTAAATAATAAAATAATAACAATATTGTTTAACATTTTTTTTTTCTGTAAGGGCCAGTTCAAACTATAGAAACACAGTCCGGATGCATTTCAGATGCTTTTCTACATGCACATTTTTGCCGCGTTTTTGATGCGTTCCGGTGCGTACTGATGCGTTTTGGTGTGTTTTTGATGCAGTCCGGGGCATTTTTTTACCCCTCTTTTTTCCTTACCTTAAATAAGGACATGTGTGTTCCAGTGCATTTTTGGTGCGTTTAGGTGCATTCTGGTGCATTCCAGTGTGTTTTTGTTGCATTTTACAGCGTTTCAGTACAGTCCAGTGTAGGAAAAACGTACTGGAACTGCAAGCACTGGTGTGTACTATGCCATTGAAAACCATATAATCTATTTTCCATGTGTTTTTGCTGCAGAAAAAAAACGCACTGCATGTGGTGTGAACTGGCCCTAAAACAATATTTACATAGGGTGACCATGGGACAAGATGAAGACCCTTGGGAGACATGAACTGGGCATTGTCACCCTTTAGCAGGAAGTACATGAACAAAGCTCTTGATTGAGGAATCACAAGATATTCTTTTTAAATGAAAGCTGCAGATTTAAAGGCATTGAAAAGTTACTTGTTTATGTTAAAGCTTATATGATATTTTGGAGTTGAGATTACATTTAAATTTTTGTAGATTGTCCACTAGGGAGAACCCTATAATGCCTGGTTCACACCTATGCAGGTTGCAGTTGTACATTCCAGGTGCATTTTGTGTTTTTCAATACACATTTTTGATCCACTGAAGTCTATGGAACCAAAAATCTGAATAAAATTCCTGGCCCTCTCTATAAAATGCACAGACGTGAACTACATCCATAGGAAACCATGTTAAGTGGACTGTAGTGTGTTTCTGCAAAACTGAAAATGCACTAAAAAATGCATTAGTGTGAACCAGGCCTTAAAGTACCATTCAGCTCCAGTTTGTAAATGTTGAATATTGTTGCACAGAGCAAATAATTATTACCTATTTTTTTTTTAATTAAGCCTTTAGTATCAGTTAACCACTTGCCAATCATGCTATAGCCGAATGACGGCTACAGGACAGCCGGCCAGTTCTAGGAGGGAGTCCTATGACGTCCTCCCGTGATCGCTTCCAGTGCGCACCCCCTGTGGCACACGGGCGGAGTGCTCTGTGATCGCTGTGTCCTCCAGTGCTGCCTCATCAGTGCCACCTATCAATGCCCATCAGTGTCACCCATCAGTGCAGCTTCAGTGCTACCTCATCAGTGCCCATCAGTGCAGCCTATCAGTGGGGCTTATCAGTGCCCATCAGTGCAGCCTCATCAGCCACATCAGTGAAAAATTACCTGTTTGCAAAATTTTATAACAAACTATGAAAAGGTTTTTTTTTTTTTTACATTTTCTGACTTTTTTTGTTTATTTAGCAAAAAATAAAAAACCCAGTGGAAATTAAATCCACCAAAAGAAAGCTCTATTTGTATGAAAAAAATGTAAAAATTTCATATGGGTACAGTGTTACATGACCACGCAATTGTCATTCAAAGTGTGAGAGCGCTGAAAACTGAAAATTGGCCTGGGGAGGAAGGGGGTGAAAGTGCCCTGTAGGCAAGTGGTTAATGAGCATAATGGATCAGTACAATTATTCTGTTTCTCTCTAGGCAACTATTGAGATAAGACACCAGACACATAGGACTAGGACTAGGCTGGCACTATATACAGTAAGTCATTTGACTAGCAGACTAAAGCTGGTTATACACAGAGTGCATTTCAACCAATTCCTAATGAACATGTAGAAATCTGTGCATTTAGGGCCAACTTAGGGGTTGGCATACCCTTGTAAAAACTCAGACATTTTGCAATGGCTATGTCAACAAAATATCTTCAATATGTTGCAGCCCATAATGAGAAGAATCATAACATTTCTAAGAACTGCTCTGCTATAAATTACCAGTGACAGCATCTAATTGGCTGGAGGGGGTAATCCTAGCTTTCGGGGGGGGGGGGGGGGGGGGGATAATCCACCAACCAAATTCAGTGGTTGGGAATAGTTCAAGTCACAACAAACAAGTCAGTAGTCTTCAGTCCCACTCTCCCAGACAAGCCTGCTACTTTTGTTTTGATGCCTCGGGCAGATGAAGATAAAATGACTTGCCCAGGGTCACGACTTGGTCTAAAGGAGCCCCCTCTCTCCCAGTTCTCCAGTGTTATTGTTTTCATTAACTTCCATTTTTCACCAAGTCACTCCCTAATCTTCCAAACAATCTTCTATAGCCCTCTGAAAAACATCCTGCCCAAGTGGAAGTGATGGATTCTGAAAATATTTTATTTGCTTATATTGTCAGGGTAAAACTAGGGCTAGGCAAATTTAAAGTGGAACTATGAGCAAAATAAAAAATGACATCTATGATGCAGTCTGTCGGTAGCAGATTTTTTTTTTGTCGCTGGTCAGGTAAATCTGTAATTTTGCCTTTCCATTTACAGACCAAGCAAAAGTAATGCCTGGTACACACGATGAGATTATGGAATCCCTATCATTAATCATCACTTACAGATTGCAGATCTGTTCAGCCCCCTAAGGGCAACTCTTGACTCGTCGTCCTGTAGTATTCCTGTAATGGGTAAAAGAGAACAACATCCTAGTCTGACTAACTGGACACATTTCACATTTGAACCATATGACCAGCAATAGACTCAGTCCCTCTCAATTAACAGGATACGGACTCTTGTCTATCCTAGTCAGACCCACAAGTTAGGATGAAGAGGTACAGAGTCCAACTGACTGATGCCCGCAGTGTCACTTCCTCTGCGACACCGAGGCAATACAACTTCTACTGGTGGCCTGCTGTTATTGCGGTAGCCTGAGCAATAGCTGCCTACTTGTGAAGTGTTTCTAGAAATTCTTCAAGGGAACCCTTTCTTTCTGGCACTCTCCTTCTCTGAAGAGACGATGAGCCACTACCCCTTTCTTTTTTACAGGGTAGCAACTCATACACTTTACACTGGCCCAAAGGAATCTTCGCAAAGTGTCCTTGCTGAATGAAATATCTTCGCAAAGTGTCTTTTCTCTTTCTTTTCCAAACAGTGTGTTTGTGAACTAGGGGTTTACCCCCTCCAGGTAGCAGCCCCTGGTTTTGGAAGATGGGAATCCTCTGTGGCAAAAGTATTTTCCTCCCAGATGATGAAATATTGGTAGCTTCAATAGTTCCCTCCTTCAGTTGCAAGGATAGAAGGGAAGGGGAAACTTGGATGAATAGGTCCTTTAACCTTGTGAACAACAGGGCAACTGTGGCAATCCTTCAGGCTCAACAGACCCTTTACAGACAGTCCTTAAATCCATCTTGGACTTGGCATTTCTCAATAATAGTGGTCTGGATGAGGGATCTGCACTACTTTGCCTTCCAGACTTATGATAGTGAGAGACCAAGCCTGGCCTCTCCCATCTAGGCGATTGATCTCTACATGGTCAATGCGTATCGACTGCCCCAGATTCCAATTCTCTTTGATGAAGAGGAAGGTGTCCCAAAGAAGTGATCTGGACAAATTCCGGTTTGGCTTGGGGACATATAGGAAGTCCCAAAAGGCTTCATTACACCAGGCATCCCTCTTACTCTCAATCTCCTCCATAGTCTTCTTTGGGACATAAGGATAGTCGTATCCATATTCCATGTCTATCTTCCTCTGAACAAGCCGTTGAAAATGGGAGAACCTGGGGAGTTTCTGCCTATCACCTCTTCCAGGTGGGGCATACAGGGTCTCCACTTTGGTGATCAGTTTTTCGTAGGTGTCATTCTCTGCTCGAGCCTGGACATAGGTGTGGGGTGGGGATAGACCCTTGTAGCATAGGCCTCACAGAAAACCCAGATTCCTCGCACACCTCATGCGAACGCCTCTGTCTCTTCATTGAGGGAACTGGAGCTTGAGGGGCTTCTTCTTCCCTCTGGCCCCCAATCCCACTCAGTCTCGGCCTCCATACAGTAACCCCTTCACTGCTGCTATCACACTGCCCCGCTTCCATGAATGGTACTGTAATGCAGACTGTGTTCACTGCCATGGGGACACACTCATCTGCTGACACTTGAGCTCAGGCTGCATTCTCTTGCTCACATGCCAGCCCGGCTCCCTCTCTGCTGCTGGAAACTGTCCCACAGTTGTTAGCTGCATGGCAGACATTTCCCTCCTCAGCACATGTACAGACACAACCCCTGACATGCTGATCCCTGCGTCCTAGGTTACTGCTTTCCCGAACACAACTTGAAAGCACACATGCACTGATTACTGTTGAGCAGACAGTGCAACACATCCCTCTTTCACTGACATTCCAGCATTTTACTTGAGAAGACATAACGTTTCTTGGGTACATGTCCGGCCGTTGCCCACTAGGTACCACTGCTGTAACACAGAAAGACATCCCGGACGAACCTCCAAATGTAACACTGGCCCCGTAGGGCTTGCTGAGTGTTGACTTCATAGGTCTCTCTCTGGTTACCTGCAGCTGATTGCTAATAGTTCCCACTTAGTGGCTGAGGGTTCCCACTCAGTGGCTGAGGGTCCTCACTTGGTTGCGGAGGGTTCCCACTTGGTTGCTGAGGGTTTCCCACTTTGTTGCTAGGGGTTCCTACTTGTTTGCTAAGGGTTCCCGCTTGATTACTGGGGGTTCCCACTTGTCCCACCCTTGCTCCCACTTGCTTGTTACTCAATGACCAGTCCAGGGTATTTGTGTTTTTGTATTTTATTTGGAACTTGGATAGGAGAAGGGATGAGTGGGATACTCCAACTGAAACTATTCACAATGGATAAGGAAAACTCTCACTTGACCTCACCTCCACACAGAGACCAGCCGCTCTTCCTCCATTCTCATCTCCGGGTCGGCTGGCTGTTCTCCTTCTCTGACAGAAGGAGAGAGGGGCTTGAACAGTTAACACAGCGGCGCCTTTCTTCTTAGAACACCGGCGGAGAGGTGCCGCCGGACACAAACAAGAGGAGGAGGAGGAGGGAAGGGAGCACTCTGGCGCTTCAGCGCCCCCACCTCTCTGGCGCTCGGGTGCACTGCACCTCGAGCACCCCATCTGGGATCGGCCCTGTCCCCTGGGCTCTGTTCCCCGGCTCGACTAACTCCAAACACATGTACTCTGGCCTTATATACAGTATCCCAACATGCAATGCAGCACTTTTCCTCTGACAATTGCCAGGGCTGTAACAAAGCCTGTGCACTCACGTGTCATGTCACCTCCCACTATTCAATATTCCTCCCTATTGGACCAGTGGGGAACAGTCAGAACAAGCTTAGGTGCACCTGAGTACAATGAGAAGGCCTAACCAATAGATCCTGCTCCCTGGTAGGCAGAGAGCACTCTAAGTTTTACCTGACCATCTTCCTGGTAAGCAGAAAGACCAAAAACTATACTCTCTTCTAGCACCTAGTGCTACAGTAACATTTACATTTTTTTAAACTCTGTGATGTAGGACTCTGTAGTGATGGGAGGCCTCTGATGTATAAAGGGGATCTTTGATGGGACCTCTGAAGTGATGGGGGAACTTTCACATAGAGGGGGCCTCTGATGTGATGGGGAAATCTCTGACGTGATGGGGGAACTCTGATGTCAAGCGGGGGGAGGGGGGGTGGCTCTGATGTGATGAGGGGCCTTTAATGTGAAGTGGGGCTCTGATGTGAAGGGGGCTTTGAAGTGATGGAGGGACCTCTGACATGATGGGAGGACCTCTGATGTGAAGGAGGACCTCTGTTTTAAAGGGTGCATTCTGATGTGTCAACAAGGTTGTTTAGTGCATCGTCCAAGGCTCTGGTTTCTCTTTGATAAGTACCATTTAAAGCGGAACTAAACCCTCCTATCCTTTTCAGCCATAGAAGCTGCCATCTTGGCCTCTGTTTGACCTGTAACTGCCATGATGCTGCACATGTGATCAAGTATGACACCAGCCATTTGATGGTTTGACAGTTTGGTTTAGAGCACAAGCAATTGTGACTGTTAGCATTCTCTGAATGTCGGGAATGTAACTGTTTTCTGAAACTGTTAAATTGATGGGGTTTTTTTCCTTTTAAGTTTTTTACATTTTAGACTGGGGTACCTCAGGATTGCATACTTTTAAAGGGTGCCATGACTGAAAAAAGATAGAGAAATGCTGAGTTTGAACCCTTCGTACCAGGATGTCCTAAAGGGGTAGTAAACTCTGCATTTTTATTTGTACCTACAGGTAAGTTTATAAAAAAGCTTACCTGTAGGTTAAATGAATATCTCCTAATCATGAACAGCAGCCAGTGAGGTCACCGATGCATGCACTCTGTAAGAACGGCATGGGTATGCTGTGCCTTCAGAGTGCTATGCCGCAGTCTAGACTCCCGGGCGCATGCACAGGAGTGACGTTGTTGTCGCTGGGCTATTCAATCGCCCACACCCCGCAAACCCAGAAGGAAGACTGGGTGAAGATGAAAGCCTCTGCAGCGGTAACAGAGCTCCATTGGAGGGCTTTATTTTAAGGTAGGTCTTTCATCTACCTTTACTACCGCTTTAAATGATCTTATTATTATTTTTTTTAGCAGAATTAAATAAAGATAGTGTTATTATTATTATTATTATTTTTATTTTTATTATACAGGATTTATATAGCGCCAACAGTTTGCGCAGCACTTTACAACATCAGGGAAGACAGTACAGTTACAATAGAATTCAATACAGGAGCGATCAGAGGGCCCTGCTCGTTAGAGCTTACAATCTAGAAGGGAGGGTCAAGTGGAACAAAGGGTAGTAGCTGTGGGGGGTGATCACATGGACAAAATGAAAATACAGTTGTTAGGCTTGGGTAGGGTAGGCTTCTCTGAAGAGGAGGGTTTTCAGGGATCGTCTAAAAGCTAATAGAGTAGGACATAGACGGGCAGATTGGCTTTGAGAGGCTCTGGAAAAGTCCTGGAGACGAGCATGGGAGGAGGTGATGAGAAAGCTAGAGAGCAGGAGGTCTTGAGAAGAACGAAGAGAACGATTAGGATGGTTTTTTGAGACTAGGTCAGTGATGTAGCTGGGGGAAGAGTTGTGGATGACTTTGTAGGTAGTTGTTAGTATTTTGAATTTAATTTGTTGGGTGAGCAGAAGCCAGTGGAGGGATTGACAGAGAGGAGTAGCAGAGACAGAGCGGTTGGTAAGGTGAATGAGTTTGGCAGCAGTATTCATGATGGACTGAAGGGGGGAAAGAGTATGCAGAGGTAAGCAAATGAGGAGGGAGTTGCAGTAATCGAGGCGAGAGATGACCAGGGAGTGACTAAAGAGCTTTGTTGTGTCATTGGTTAGAAAGGGAGATGTTGCAGAGGTTGAGGCGGCAAGATTTGGACAGTGATTGGACATGGGGCTTAAAGGAGAGTTCAGAGTCCAGGACTACTCCTAGAACCTTGGCATGTGGGATGGGGCTGATAGTTGTGCCATCGATTTTGGCAGAGAGATCAGGGGGAAGAGGTACGTGGGGGAGGAAAAATGATAAGTTTGGTTTTGGATAGATTGAGTTTGAGAAAGTGGTGTAACATCCAAACTGATATATCTGATAGTAAATTAGTGATACTTGAGGAGACTGAAGGAGTGAGTTGAGGGGTAGAGAAATAGATTTGAGTATCGTCAGTGTAGAGATGGTATTGGGAGCTGTGTTGGGAGGCTATCAGCTGACCCATGGAGGAGGTGTAGATTGAAAATAGGAGATGTCCAAGAACAGAACTTTGGGAGACCCCAACAGAGAAAGGAAGCGAAGAGGAGGAAGTCGAATTGTAAGTAACGCTAAAGGTGGGGTTGGATAAGTAGGTCTGCTTAGCAGTGAGGAGGCTGGAATTGTATTTTTGGAGAACAGATTTATACTGGCTGAAATCTTTCTTGGACTTCATCTTGCGCCACAGGTTCTCGAGAGTGCGGCTGTTTTTTTTAGACTTCTAGTATCATCTGTTTGCCAGGGTTGAAGGGGACAGGACCTGATTCTGTGTGTAGTGAGGGGGGCCAGTGTGCCCAGTGAGGCTAGAAGTGAAGTGTTGTGGACAGAAGTGGCTAGGTCGGTACAGGACAGGGGTGTGATTTTGTCATAGAGGTGGTCAGTCGAAGAGTAGAGAAGAGAAGAGTTGAGATGGCGAAGGTTTCTATGGGTAACCGTTAGGTGTTTGGAGGGAGAGGAGGTGGAGGAGAGGGAGAGAGTGAAATGAATAAGGTAGTGATCAGAGAGAGGGTAAGGATAGTTGGAGAGGTTGCATGGAGTGCATAAGTGGGAAAAGACAAGATCAAGGGGTATTGCCTTCTGAAAGTAGGGTAGCCAGGCAGGGAAGTCATCAGGAAAGGATAATACTGGACCAGGGGGCCGGTAGATCACAGCTATCCTTAGAGAAACTGGGGAGAAGAGACGAATGCAGTGCACCTCAAATGAGGACAGTGACAGAGAGGGAGGTGGGTGAAGTACTTGAAAGGTGCTATGTGGGGCTAAAAGGATTCCAATGCCCCCTCCTTTGCGTCCACTGGGTCTGGGGGAGTGAGTCCAAAGAAGACCACCTTGGGATAGAGCAGCAGAAGACGCAGTGTCGGATTCGTGAAGCCAGGTTTAGGTAATGGCGAGTAGATTAAATAAGTTAGCGAGAAAGAGGTCGTGGAGGGAGGTGAGTTTGTTACACACAGAGCGAGCATTCCAAAGGGCGCAAAAAAGGGAGTCTGGTCTTGGGAAGAAGAGAAATGGGAGCTAGATTGTGTGCATTGCGGCTGCAGCGAGAGGGTGTAGGGTAATGGGTGCGTTTAGTACAATTAGGTGAAGGAGGCTGTCACGTACCTGGTGGCGGAGCCCAGAATGCAGGGAATGGCCTCTCGTGTGCCTCTGGCTCAAGAACCCCTGATAGAGGAAACAGGGACTCAAGAGCGCAGGGGGCCACAAGTGCCTGGCAAGTGGCAGATGTCTCTGAGTTCAACTGGAACACCGGAACAGCAGACTGTAAGAGGAGACACCGGATAACTGTCTGGAACACTGGAACCACTGGCCGTGAGGAGTAGCACTGTAGCAGGCAGGAACTCAGGAGCAGCAGGCAGCAGGGAGGTGTTCTGTAGTTGGGCTGACGAACTGGAACAGCAGGCTATAGGAAGGTGCACTGGAACTTATGGCAGGAACACTGGAACAGTAGGGAGGTGTTCTGTAGTCCAGCTGGAGCACAAGCGGAATCAGACAGGCCGGGTCAACACTGGCGAGCAGGCAGGTACCAAACGGTGGCAGGAGAATGGTCAAGATTCAGTCCGGGTTGGCAACAGGCAGGTAACAGATAACCGAAGGAGGAGGCAGGAGAGTAGTCAAACGAGCCGGGGTCAAGGACGGGCAGCAAACAGGAATAGTCAGGAACAGGCCGGGTAACAGGAAGCAGGTAGGCAGATAATCAGGTAGCTTAGGGTCACAGGGAACGCTGTAGACCGGACAGCAAGGAAGCGTGCTGACAGACTCCTTTAAATAGGCCTAATGGCGCCAAACACTGTCACACAGCACGTTCGTGCGCATCCGCGTGCACTCGTGCACGCCCGTGTACCGACCGTACGTGCCCGTTCGTACCATCGTGCACCCGCGTAGCCCCGTTCGTACGAACGCGCACTCGCCCGCGTCCGTTCGCGCCAACGCGTCTCCGAACGCGTCCTCTAGCTCTACCAACAGTGGTTCTGCTGACCGATCTTCCGCCGGCGGTTGTGCTAACAGGACGCCTTTCATGACATTGCCCCCCCCCAAGGGGCAGCCTCCGGATGCCCAACTGTGCCATCTTACTTGGATGGGACCTTTTAAAGGCAAGAATCAGCCTCCTCGCATGAATGTTGGACTCCGGCTCCCAAGAGTTCTCCTCAGGCCCGTACCCCTTCCATTTTACCAAAAACTGGACTTGGTTACGTCTCCTCCTGCAATCCAGAATGGACTCAACCTCATATTCGGTTTCTCCGTCAATAATTACAGGTTCAGGGGGATCACCCCTCCGGTTGACAAAGGGATCAGGAACCGTAGGTTTGAGTAGGGCCACGTGAAAGACCGGGTGAATCCGGAATGACTCCGGTAACTTTAGTTCATAGGCCACGTTATTAATTTTCCTTAGAACTGGGAAGGGACCCACAAATTTAGGACCCAATTTCTTGGAAGGACATGCCAGTTTTAAATTCAAAGTGGACAGCCAGACCTGATCTCCGGGTTTGAGGTCAAGTTCCCCCCTTCTCTTCTTGTCAAACACCTCTTTGTTGTAATTCTGAGTCCTAGCCATAGTCTCCTGCAGAAGTTTATTATTTGACTCAAAGAAGTTTAGATTCTCCTGAACGGCTGGTACTGGGCACTCCGGGATGTTACTGGACAGGAACAGAGGATGGAAACCGTAATTTGCAAAAAACGGTGACTGCTTTGTGGCGGAATGGACAGAATTGTTATAGGCAAATTCGGCAAGAGGTAGGAGCGGAGCCCAATCATCCTGGGAGAAAGAAGAAAAGCAGCGCAGATACTGCTCCAGCGTCTGATTTGTTCTTTCTGTCTGGCCATTTGTTTGGGGATGATAGGCAGAAGAGAAAGAAAGGTCAATTTTCAAAGCTCCACAAAGTGCTCTCCAAAACTTAGAAGTAAATTGCACCCCCCGATCTGAAGTAATATTTGCAGGGATGCCATGAAGCCTCACCACTTCCTTGATAAATGTCCTTGCAGTTTCAGCAGCAGTAGGTGTGCCCTTCATTGGTAAGAAATGAGCCATCTTTGATAGTCTATCCACCACTACAAAGATTGTAGTATAGCCTTCAGAAGGTGGCAGCTCGACAATAAAATCCATGGAGATCATCCTCCATGGCTTCTCCGGAATGGGTAATGGCTTCAACAGACCCCAAGCCTTACACTTGCTGCCCTTGTTTTGAATGCAAGTGGCACATGCTTCCACATAGTCCCTGCAATCTTTCCTTAACTGCGGCCACCAGAATGTGCGCTGAAGGAGTTCAGATGTCTTGTACACCCCAAAATGGCCGGCCAACATGTGGTCATGACAGGAACTAAGAACTGCCGCTCGCAACTCCTGGGGTACGAAGATCCTATCTTTGAACCAGAGAAGCTCATCTCTGGACTGTAGAGCTGAATCAAGTGGAACAGATGCGTTCCTAGAAGCTTGCTTGAGCTGAGAGAGTAGGCCCCCTTGGAGCAGCAGAAAGTTTCCTGAAGATAAGATGGTGTCTGGGGATGGAGATGCTTCAGAGCCATTGTACATTCGGGACAGTGCGTCAGGCTTGGTGTTCTTTGATCCGGGGCGGTAGGTTATATGGAATGAAAATCTGGTAAAGAAAAGTGCCCACCTGGCCTGACGTGGTCTTAATCTCTTGGCAGTCTTTAAATATTCCAGATTCTTGTGATCTGTATAAACAAGAATTGGATGAGCTGCTCCCTCCAGGAGATATCGCCACTCTTCAAGTGCGGCTTTGATTGCCAACAATTCTCGATCGCCCACGTCATAATTTCTCTCTGCTTCGGATAATTTGCGAGAAAAGAAAGCAACTGGATGCAAAAGAGCCCTAGGCCCCTGTCTCTGGGAAAGCACTGCACCAACCGCTATTTCTGAGGCATCCACCTCCAAAGTGTATGGTAATGTGGGATCCGGGTGCTTTAAGACTGAAGCTGAAACAAACAGATTCTTTAGCGTTGCGAAGGCTGCCTGAGCTTCCGTGGACCAATGAAACTTAAGGCCCTGCTTGGTCAACTTTGTGATAGGAGAAATGATGGTTGAGAATCCTTTGATGAATTTCCTGTAGAAATTTGCGAATCCCACAAAACGTTGTATTCCCTTCTTGTCCGTGGGAGCGGGCCAGTCCAGAATGGCAGAGACCTTCTGAGGGTCCATCTTAATACCTTCTACAGAAATGATTAGACCAAGGAACTGGATACTCTCTTGTTCAAAGACACACTTCTCAGGTTTGGCGTAGAGGCCATGTAGCCGTAGACGGGTCAAGACATTTCTGACATGTTCGCGATGCTCAGCTAAAGAAGAAGAAAAAATCAGGATATCATCTAAATAGATAATAACAAACAGGTCTAAATAGTCTCTGAAAATGTTATTCACAAAGTGTTGAAATGTAGCAGGAGCATTGCACAGTCCAAAGGGCATGACTAAATACTCAAAGTGCCCAAATCGGGTACGGAAAGCAGTCTTCCATTCGTCTCCTCTACGAATGCGGACAAGGTTGTAGGCACCACGAAGATCCAGCTTGGAAAACACTGCTGCAGACCCTAGTCTTTGAAAAAGTTCTGGCACCAAGGGCAAAGGATATCGGTTCTTAATTGTGATTTTATTAAGTGCCCGATAATCCACACAAGGGCGTAGAGAATGGTCCTTCTTCTCCACAAAAAAGATTCCTGCTCCTGCCGGGGATGTGGAAGGTCGGATGAACCCTTTTGCCAAATTGTCATCAATGTAAGTCTTTAATGCCCCTAATTCCAGTTCTGACAAAGGAAAAATCCTCCCAAAAGGAATCTCTGCTCCTGGGAGAAGTTCAATTGGGCAATCGTATGGCCGATGGGGAGGAAGGATCTCAGCTCCTTTTTGACTGAAAACGTCCAGGAAACCGTGGTAGGCTTCAGGTACAATTTGACAGATTTCGGTGTTAGTCTCCATGCAGAGTAGGGAAGAAGGGGCATCGGTGGCTACTGGTAGACAGTGTTGCTGGCAGTAAGAGGATACAAACTCAATCTTTCCTGAGGTCCAATCAATTTGCGGATTATGTGCTTTTAGCCATGGCATGCCTAGTATGATGGGAAATAGAGGAGACTTGATGACATCTAGACTGAGTAGCTCTTGATGAATGCCGGCAATGGTGGTATGCAAAGGTACAGTTTCCTGTGTTACTGGCCCTGATTTGAGGTTGGAGCCATCGGCCAAATATACAGAAAGTCCTTTCACTCTGGGCCGAAGAGGAATGTGGTGTCTGGAGGCAAAGGACCAGTCTATGAAACCGCTGCAGGCCCCGGAATCAATTATAGCGCTGGTTTGTAAATTCCCTCCTGGGAGCTGTAAGAGAATCGGAACAGCCAGATGAGAAACGTCATTTAGTACATCAGGAGTAAGAGCGGGAGAAATAGAAAAGCACTTACGGAGCTTCGCCGGGCATGTCCGTACAAAATGTCCAGATTCCCCGCAGTACATGCACAGGTTACCAGCCCGACGGCGTTGACGCTCTTCAGGCGTAAGGGAAGGGCGCAAGAGGCCCAGCTGCATCGGTTCTGGAATGTCTGAGGTAACGGTGGTTGAAGCTGGTGAAGCAGATTGGGAAGAGTTAGGCACACGGGGCAACATCCAGACAGGACGAGAAGGGCCAGAGGATCGCTCCATACGCCGTTCCCTCAGGCGTCTGTCTATCTGGATAGAGAGATCTATAAGCCCCTCTAGAGTCTCTGGGATGCCCACTCGAGCCAGCTCATCTTTTAGAGGTTCTGAAAGGCCCATACGGAACTGGTACCGTAAGGCAGCATTATTCCAGTTCGTGTCGGAGCTCCAACGTCTGAATTCCGACACGTAGTCCTCCACAGGCCTGCGGCCTTGTTGTAGAGTATGCAAGGCTGCCTCTGCAGTGGCTGTCAATTGGGGATCCTCATAAAGCAATGACATGGCCTGGAAGAAGTCATTTAAGGTGTCAAGTGAAACATCCTTCTTTTCTAGAAGACGATGGGCCCAGGATTGGGGCTCGCCTGACAACAGCGAGATTACGAACCCCACCTTAGTAGCCTCCAGAGAGAAAGTCCTTGGCTGAAGAGCAAAAAAGAGTTCACATGAATTGCGAAAAGTCCTGAATTTACTCCGGTTGCCCGAAAATCTTTCAGGCGTGGGGACCCTGGGTTCAGGCGGCATCATCACCACTGAGGGTGCAGCAGGAGTCACGGAAGCAGGGGGTGAAGAGGCTGCTAAAGCTTGCACTCGACCTTCCAGTTGGGTATAGCCCTCTTGTAGACTCTTTACTGCTTGGGTAAGTCCAGCAAGATGGCGGCAAAGCTCGTCCATGGGAGAGGCTCCCTGCGTGGGCTCGGACATGGCTGTCCGGTACTGTCACGTACCTGGTGGCGGAGCCCAGAATGCAGGGAATGGCCTCTCGTGTGCCTCTGGCTCAAGAACCCCTGATAGAGGAAACAGGGACTCAAGAGCGCAGGGGGCCACAAGTGCCTGGCAAGTGGCAGATGTCTCTGAGTTCAACTGGAACACCGGAACAGCAGACTGTAAGAGGAGACACCGGATAACTGTCTGGAACACTGGAACCACTGGCCGTGAGGAGTAGCACTGTAGCAGGCAGGAACTCAGGAGCAGCAGGCAGCAGGGAGGTGTTCTGTAGTTGGGCTGACGAACTGGAACAGCAGGCTATAGGAAGGTGCACTGGAACTTATGGCAGGAACACTGGAACAGTAGGGAGGTGTTCTGTAGTCCAGCTGGAGCACAAGCGGAATCAGACAGGCCGGGTCAACACTGGCGAGCAGGCAGGTACCAAACGGTGGCAGGAGAATGGTCAAGATTCAGTCCGGGTTGGCAACAGGCAGGTAACAGATAACCGAAGGAGGAGGCAGGAGAGTAGTCAAACGAGCCGGGGTCAAGGACGGGCAGCAAACAGGAATAGTCAGGAACAGGCCGGGTAACAGGAAGCAGGTAGGCAGATAATCAGGTAGCTTAGGGTCACAGGGAACGCTGTAGACCGGACAGCAAGGAAGCGTGCTGACAGACTCCTTTAAATAGGCCTAATGGCGCCAAACACTGTCACACAGCACGTTCGTGCGCATCCGCGTGCACTCGTGCACGCCCGTGTACCGACCGTACGTGCCCGTTCGTACCATCGTGCACCCGCGTAGCCCCGTTCGTACGAACGCGCACTCGCCCGCGTCCGTTCGCGCCAACGCGTCTCCGAACGCGTCCTCTAGCTCTACCAACAGTGGTTCTGCTGACCGATCTTCCGCCGGCGGTTGTGCTAACAGGACGCCTTTCATGACAGAGGCCCAGGGTTCGGGGATACATTACCAGAGGATAGGAGAAGCAGAAGGGCGAGGGAGGTAATGTGGGAGTGTGATTTATATGAAGGGACATGCCCCAGTGGTGTGGAGTATTGGGTGTGTGGATTTAGAATTAGCAGGAGTTTGTGAGTGCAGTTATAAGGAGAGGACAGAAGTGAGGGTGATATATATATATAAGGTGTGGGGTGGAGAAGAGGTGTGCAGGAGAGTAATGCTGTGTACACACGGGTGGACTTTTCAACTGGACTGGTCCGACGGAACAAATCCGTCGGACAATCCGACCGTGTGTGCGCTTCATCAGACCTTCAGCAGACTTTTTCTGTCAAAAATCAGACGGACTTTAGATTTGGAACATGTTTCAAATCTTTCCGACGGACTTGAGTCCGGTTGAAAAATCCTTTCGTCTCTATGCTAGTCCGACGGACAAAAAAGGACGCAAGGACAGCTATTGGCTACTGGCTTTGAACTTCCTTATTCTAGTCCCTTCGTACGTCATCACATTCAAAGGAATGGACTTTCGAACGGACCTTGGTCCGTTCGTGTGTGGGCAACTCCGGTCGTTCGAAAGTCCGTCGTAACACCGGCGAAAGTCCGTCGGAAAGACCGTCGGACGTTTGATGCTGAAAAGTCTGCCCGTGTGTACACGGCATTAGTTTAAGGATAGAATACACAGCTGTCAGGAGGAGTGGTAGACAGTGCATTTTAGAAGGGGGAAGAAGAGCTGAAAGTGTAAACAAGGTCACCTGTATTGTATTTTTCAAGGTGTTTTCTTGTGTTCCTTCGCTTTGTGTGAAGTTCTTATAGTGTTCTTATAGTGTTCTTATTACACATTAACATGTTCTGGGCTCTCTGGGCTGGGTTACCTGTGACAAGTTACTTACGTGTTGGTGGTTGAGTCCCTTTAAAAAGTCTTGCTTTGAGAATTTCGTACATTTCGGTGACTGCAGCAGACTCCGTCTTCATTCCATGTTGAGCGTTGAGTTGGGTTTTAGAATCTCAATCAGTCTTATCTGTCTTCCTTTTATAACTCAATTTTATTTTATTTGAAAAAAATAACCTAAAATCAGCCTTTTATGCAGTCACTTGCAGTATAAAAAAGTAACACTGCCAAGTTTGTAAGATCCCTCTGATTACATAACATATTATTACTGAGAGGTATTTACAGTGGTTTTGTGGTTTAACGTTGAACTCTGGGAATCTTTTTTCTCTTCCAGATGGTTTTAAATAAAGATCTTGTGTCCATTATTTTTTAAGCCAAGAAAAAACATTCGAACCTAAACCGCGGAACTGCAGATGAATGCAAATGGCCCCTGTTTTTTGTTTTGTTTTTTTTGCAACCCTGGCCACATATATCCAGAAGTACCAAATTCTTTTCCCCAAAAGCATATAACATTCTCTAAGAGGCAGTGACATTTCACAGCTGGGTCAGTAGGATTCTGAAGTTTTTTTGTTTTTTTTCCCTCTCTAGTTATTTAGTTTCAAAGGAAAAATCACCATGGCAACACGCCAAAGGGGGCAGCCTATGCAAGTCTGTGAAATGTGAGGAGATGGACGCTTGATGCTTTACTTCACCCAATCCTCCTTTCCTAAGTCTGCATTCCTAACTCTAAAGTATGGGGTGTCACTGACCCTCAAAGGGTGTAAAGTCAAAGTTTGTTTAGCAGGGAGCGTAGTAGGAGGGGGAAGGGAGGGGGGGAAGCAAAGAAAACAGTTCAGTATTTCACAAAACCGGCACTTCTGTGTTTCTTAAGCAGTTAGAAAGTTGGGCAATATGCAGATTACTTGGCTTCATGCAGATGTGGTGTTAGGTGGACTGACAGATGGCCGGCTTTGGTTTAATGCTGAAAATAGAACGTTTGCGTTTTAAAGGGTCAGTTCATCTTTACCAAAAAATGCAGCTTTGAATAAAGTTAAATAATGCCTTTCAAATAGGTATAGTCCATTTACATACCCCCCCAAGCCTGGCCAAAAGCACCCCCCCCCCCCCCCCGAGATGGTATTGTCCCATCCTGCCATGTTGCTAGGGCTAGGGCTTATTTTCAGCGGGTACGCGGGGGAACGTAGTTCCGACATCTACAGCATTGAATGTATGTAATGGCAAGAGGTGCTGAAGTGTGCTGGATGGTCTATTGATGTTAGCTGCTGGGAGATCTGTTGTTGCTGGTGAGGGATCTGTTGTTACTAGGGGGAGGGGCATTTTTGCTAGGAGGGATCTACTGTTGATGGCTACTGGAGGGCCTATTAATGCTGGCTGCCTGGAATTCTATTGTTGTTGGTGGACAAATCCTCTTGAGGGTGTATTTTTGCTGGGGTATTTTGTTGCAAGGGGGGTCTGTTGTTGCTGGGGGTTATTTTGTTGGTGTTGCTGGGGTGGATCTATTGCTACTGGCGGAGAAATCCTCCCGAGGGTGTATTTTTGCTGGGGAGGATCTATTGTTGTTGTGGATCTATTGTTGCTGGGGGGGGGGTCTAGTGTTGCTGGAGGATCTATTGTTGGTGGAAGATATATTGTTGCTGGGGGTATTTTGTTGCGGGGTGGGTGGGGGGGGTGGGCTAGTGTTGCTGCATGGGGGGGCTGGGCTACTGTTGTGGATCTATTTTACTGCTTTTCTTGTTATCATTAACAAATTCAAAACAAAGTACCACAAAATAATACTTGATTCTGTATTCTCTAAAAGGGATGATACTAGGAGGTGGATAGGGGGAGGGACCAAGGAACGGTGCTCAGAGGTGGGTAGGGGGTGGAGACAAGGGTTTACTCAGAGGGAGGGAGTACCTGCACCTATTCCCTGAGGAAAAAAAGCCCTGGCTAAGAAATTTGTAAGATACTTCCAGTCGTTACTGCTTGCTCACTATCACATGAGCATGCTCTCAAACCCTGGACTTGTATGGCTCACTATCTCCTCTGTTGCAGCACCACGACTGAGCTCAGAGCAACTGCAACAGGGGGGGGGGGGGAGAACACATGCAAAGGAGTTTGTATTGATTGTCTTAGCAACTTCCGAACAACAAGGCAGGATGTGCTATCATAGGCTTCATGCGGTACGTAAATAGCCTTAATCTACAGCAAGGACAAAAGTCTGAAAAAAATAAAGCTAATGCAGCCACCAGATCGAATGATTGGTAAGCGGCAATATAATACATTTTGATTTTTGGGTTTATCACCACTATAACTGTTTTATTAACTTACATACAGTAGGTTGTTCAAATTTCACATAATGGTAGAGTAACTCTTCTTCTGTATTAACCCTTCTTATTCATTTTCATTGCAGGTAAATAATGGATTCCAAGCAGATGCAATGTGCCATCATTGAGTTTTTACAAAGGGAGATGCAGGCTGTCCACGTTCAAAGAAAGCTACAGAATGTTTATGGAGATGACACCATTGACAAGAGCAATGTCTTGTCGTCGGTGACTCTTGTCAATGGTGTCATCTCCATAAACATTCTGTAGCTTTCTGTGGATGTCGGAAAGCCTGCACCCCTCCTTCATTGAGAACTCAATGACGACACATTGCTTCTGCTTGAAATCCATTATTTACCTACAATGAGGAAGAAGAAGAGTTAATACAGAGAAAGGGTCACCCTACCAACATGTGAAATCTGAACTATAATGTAAGTTAATAAAAAAAAGTACAGTAAGTACAGTTTATTCGGACTTTATGTGATAGACCAACACAAAGTGGCCCATAATTGTGAAGTGGAAGGAAATTAATAAATGTTTTTAAAAAATTTTGGCAAATAAATATCTGAAAAGTGTGACATGCATTTATATTCAGCCCCCCTGAGTCAATACTTTGTAGAACCACCTTTCACTGCAATTACAGCTGCAAGTCTTTTGGGGGATGTCTCCACCAGCTTTGCACATCTAGAGAGTGAAATTTCCCCCCACTCTTATTTGCAAAATAGCTCAAGCTCTGTCAGATTGGATAAAGAGTGTCTAAGAACAGCAATTTTCAAGTCTTGCCACAGATTCTCAATTGGATTTAGGTCTGGACTTTGACTGGGCCATTCTAACACATAAATATGCTTTGATCTAAACCATTCCATTGTAGTTCTAGTTGTATGTTTAGGGTTGTTGTCCTGCTGAAAGGTGAATCTCCCCCCCCCCAGTCTCAAGTCTTTTGCAGACTCTAACAGGTTTTCTTCTAATTTTGCCCTGTATTTGGCTCCATCCATCTTCCCATCAACTCTGACCAGCTTCCCTGTCCCTGCTGAAGAAAAGAATCTCCACAACATGATGCTTCCACCACCATATTTCACAGTGGGGATGGTGTGTTCAGGGTGATGTGCAGTGTTAGTTTTCCACCACCCGTAGTGGTTTTTGGTCTCAACTGACCAGAGTACCTACTTCCACATGTTTGTTGTGTCCCCCACATGGTTTCTTGCAAATGGCAAACAGGACTTCTTATGGCTTTCTTACAACCAAGGCTTTCTTGTTGCCACTCTTCCATAAAGGCCAGATTTGTGGAGTGCACGACTGATAGTTCTCCTGTGGACAGATTCTCCCACCTGAGCTGTGGATCTCTGCAGACTCCTCCAGAGTTACCATGAGCCTTTTGGCTGCTTCTCTGATTAATGCTTTTCTTGCCCGGCCTTTCAGTTTAAGTGGACGGCCATGTCTTTGTAGGTTTGCAGTTGTGCCATACTCTTTCCAGTTTCGGATGATAGATTGAACAGTGCTCTTTGAGATGTTCAAAGCTTAGGATATATTTTATAACCTAACCCTGCTTTAAACTTCTCCACAACTTTATCCCTGACCTCTCTGGTGTGTTCCTTGACCTTCATGATGCTGTTTGTTCACTAAAGTTCTCTAAAAAAAACTTCACAGAACAGCTGTATTTTTAATAAGATTAAATTACACACAGGTGGACTCTAATTGCTAATTAGGTGATTTCTGAAGGCAATTGGTTCCACTAAATTTTAGTTATGGGTATCGGAGTAAAGGGGGCTGAATACAAATGCACGCCACACTTTTAAAATATTTATTTGTAAAAAAAAATTGAAAAACATTTATCATTTTCCTTCCACTTCCCAATTATGTGCCACTTTGTGTTGGTCTATCACATAAAATCCCAATAAAATACATTTATGTTTGGACTAGAGCAGTGGTCTCCAAACTGTGTCCCAGGGGCCTCTATCTGGCCCTTAGGGCACTATTCCTCCCACTAATACAAGACACGATTCTTCCAACTGACACAAACAATGGGTCCCCATTTCTCCCAGTGACACCAATAATAGGGCACTTTTCCTCCCTTTGATACAAACGATGAAGCACTATTCCTCCCTATGATACCAAATGTGATAATGTTTACCCACACTGATGCCAGGAATATTTCCAATCCCGCTGGCCACAGTCCAGCCCCCCTAAAGTCTAAGGGACAATAAACCGGCCCCTTTGCTTAGAAACTTTGGAGGCCTTTGGACTAGAGAAAAGTACACTGTACTTCTGGATATGCAAGAGCAAGTGGCTCCTTCCCCTAGTTTCATGTACCTGTATGGGGAGGATGAGATGACTAAAGTGGACTCTTCCATAATTCCTGTCCAAGCACTACTGGAAGCTATGTCAGGACCTGAAAGAGAGATGGAGGGGCACAAGTGCCTAGGTGCATGAACTGATGACTGGAACTTGGGAGCATTGGTATCAGAAGTGCAGGAGTACAGCTGGTAATATACCAAAGATGCACTAGGTGTAGACAGAGGCAGGTCCCAGGCCATGGTTTGTAACATATTAGCAGTGAAATACCAAATCCTAAGCATAATCGAGGTCTGGAACAGGCAGAGGTCAGTAATGTACAGACACAGTGAGGCACAAAGTCAGCAGGCAGAATCTTGATTAAAAGTTTATGGTACTGGAGGTAATCAGCAACCATTGGCAGATAAGGGAAATCCAAGTCAGAGAGAAGCTGGGTCAGTAACAAAGGCGAGTTACAGGTTCAGGATCAGAAATCATAGGTCACAGGTGTGCAGCAATAACTCACGGTGGAGCTGCTGGTTTAAGCGGGTCTGTTACCTTCACTTTGCTTCCCTCTGTTTCACCGGCACCGGGTCTAGGGGTTCCGTTGAGTTTACTGATGAACGATACACGCACCAACACTGGAGTACGTTTTCAATGCTTTATTAAACAAACGACTTAGGAAATAGCAGGAAAGAGACAGAAAGGAGACTTGCAGAAGAAACTCAAATATTTTCTGGTAGGTTTCTCTTGACAAATGTCCTGGTAGAATTCAAATACTATATGGAATGCGCTCCCCTCGTGGGACACACTCCTTGCTCATACCTCCCAACCGTCCCGGATTGGGCGGGACTTTCCCGCATGCAGATGTTTGTCCCGCTATCCCGCTGTAAGGGTTGTTTGTCCCGCATAATCACATAATTATGTTGCTTATGTTGTATATCAACTTGTGGCTAGATAGGACCTGCAGCAGTGTAAACAGCCAGGGATCAGGAAACCAGCTGGATGTGCAGTGTGCAGTTCCGATGACAGACTTCACCTGTCAGATCCAAGATGTGATGTCGGGTATGGGCGGGACTGCAACTCAGACCCGCCCTCTCTCTCAAATAACCAGTGTAATGAAAGAGCGGCTCCTATTGTACATCCTAACATGGAGTGCTCCTCCCCCTCCTTATCACATCCGCACACTACACTTTCCCATTCATCGCTTAGACAGAACACAGCGGCCTCTCCCCTCTAGCACATTTTATCTCAGCCCCGCCCCTCCCCCTAGGTCCTTTCCAGCATGAGCAGCTCCTGTTAGTACTATGCACAGGGAGAACACTGGAGGTGAATGTGAGGTGAGAGAAGGCTAAACTCTGATTGGTTGGTGGGGTATCTAAGCCATTCACAGGAGGGAATACAGGTCCCAGCATGTCAGCTGCTTTCTGAGGAGGTTTGTGTGTCTGCAGCCTTGATGTTTGTGATTGTGCTATCACTATGTGCAGTGCTAAGGATATCACTTCCTGGGTATTACATGCTGTGTGAGGTTCCATCTACTCACTGTGCTGGTTGGGGGGGAAATGATGTGTCAGGCTGGCCTCCCCCTCAGCTCTCTGTATGTATTGGTGAGATCTCTCTCTGCAGATTGAATCTATCCAGTGTGTGGGCTCTGGGGCCCCCTACAGGAGATCTGAGAGGAGGATCAGGCACCTAGGGGTGTCTGGCAGTAAAGAGAACCTGTCATCGTCCATTCAGATCAAAGGGGAAGGTAAGTACTACAGCTGGGCGCCTCCATTGCTGACACCATCCCTGCACTCTCCTGCCATCTGTCTGTCTTGCTATTTAAATAATAGTACTGGGGTTTGCATGTGTCCGTGAGACTCTATCTTGTGGCACAGCAATCAAAGCATATTTTAGAGGTACAAGGAAACCTGGGTTTTGTTTAACCACACCCATTAAACCCCTCCCACTGTTGAGTTTGACCACACCCACTTTTGCCACAGTGCACGTTGTGCGCTGTCGGTCGCTTCCTCCCTAAAGTGTCCCTCATTCTGAAGTTCAAAAGTTGGGAGATATGCTTGCTCGTCTGGATAGGCCTCTCTCACTGGTCTAGCAGCCAATACACAGCACGAATCAAAGTCTTTGCCACAGACTTGTTTGGGAACAAAATCCGTACGATCCTCTGCCACAGGATGTGGATTTTCTGTAGTGAAATGTCAGTCACAGTGCTTGAACCTTAAAGCCGAACCGGCAACACTATGCTGTATAGTTACTTTCGGATACGTCCTCCAACCGAGTCACCAGGCCCCTCTATAGACCAGCACGCTGCGTGATCTCTCCAAGACGGGTCCTCTCCTGGGATCTCCTCGGCTGTCCAGCTTCGTCCCACAGGGCCGACAGCTCAGGACCATTCCTCGGCCACGGTGGTAGGCCCCAGACAAGCCTCCGGACCCACCTCTGCGCCGCAGCATCGTGGGCCTCCCGAATGGAGGACCACGAGGTAGCTCCTTAATGCATACCTGTCGGCCAGGAGGGCCAGCAGGTGGCTGTAAAATGAACCCCAAAACATGGCGTCTGACCCATAAATACCCTCGCCCAGAATGCAACTCGGAGGACCACCTCCACCGAGCTTGTCTCCGGGACAGAGGAGCATCCATACGCTTTAACACGTTGCCTTTCCAACCCTGACCAGTGGTAACAGCGACACCCACCGGTCAGCACGGAAACACACACAACGTCAGCCAAGCTGGAACAGAGGCAAACTTAACCTTCCTAACGCACAAATTACTAAATTTACCTAACATGCGGTAGATTGCAAATCTTCCAGCACTACAGGTGTATATCTGAAAGACTGTACAACAATAATCTTATGCAGGACTCAGGTTTAAATAGCCCTCTTGGCCCAAAGTACATGGTGGATGTGCATGCACGTTTGTGCACAAGCACTGGGACAGACACACACAAGTGAACAGTTGCCCATCTAGCTAGGCTTCTATGCACAAAAATGTGCACACATACTGTATGTTCCCATGCATGAATCCAACTACTAGTACAATGTTCCTGATTCCTTCTTCTGTGTGACAGCACTGGTGCTTGGAGAATGGTTGCTCAGGCACCAACACTGTCACATGGGGAGGGGAAGAGAGTCCTTAGCCTCAAGTAAGAACCAAAGCTGGCCATACATTAATTGCAATTTGGCCAGTTCATCAGGGACTGGCCAAATATTGATCTGTGTATGGCTCTACTTGCTCGACTACCTGGCACTGTCTACTACGACAATCAGGACTACACACTGCGGGAAAAAGAAGAGTCTCCGGGGATGTAATTTTACTGGACTGAATAATGCCTAAAAAAAGCACATGGGGGGGCTCCAGGGAAGAGAGGGCATGTGTTATGGGCATGTGTTAAAACTGAATTTGAGTTTTAATCATTTTTGGGATAAGCATACATTCCAACATCAGAATTTGAGAAACAGGGACAGGCAGCGAAAGATGGATGTGGTCAGATTGAGGGGAAAAAGACAGGCCGATGTTGTTGGTCAATGGGAAGAAAAAATGGCCGACATCAGTGGTCAATGGGAGGAAAAAATGGCCAGGGTCTCACATGGCTGCTTAGAGCTTACTATGCTTGAACTATAGTCCTCATGTAAGGCAAGAGAATATGCCACCCAATACAGCAGCAAAGGAGCCAAAGCCGGGTGCTGTAATGAGCGATCCTGCACCCATCTGGCAGTGGCAGTCTGGATCCATGGGATGCCATAATTATGGTAAAATCCTGGGACAGTCCCGCAAAATACAGGACTGTTGGGAGATATGAATCAGATGTCAATCAAGCAGGGGGTGTATTGATCTACATATTAAGATGGAGCTAAACCACAATGACTATGAACAATACTCTACAAAGCAAGAAACAGAACTTGAGTTTGTAATGAGCAATAATGGCTGTCCTTGTATTAGTGCAGACCAGGCCCCTGTCGGACTAATCTGCCCCAGGTTCTCTTCCCATTTGGGTGTACAAGCAGCCAGGCACACAACTCAGTCATTCTCACAACTCAATCACCAGGCATGGGATGCTGTTTTATGATTTAATGCTTGTTAAACTTGGTTGGGGTGCAGGGTGGGCTTTGGGATACTCTGGATTTAGTGCACTAGAAAAAACCAGAGCGCACTCTCTGTCTTGTCTACACTCTTCAGGATAATTCCCTCCTGGCAAACAATAGGGGTCAGCAACCCTGGGACTCCAAGCAAAGGAAAAGTCCCAATCCAACAGCACTATAGCAGATACCTAAGGGATTAAGAGCAGCGAACAGTTGCTAGGATCCTACATCCAGGCCTATACTCACAATGTCCCTGTATACTTGGATGCCTCCATCCAATTTCAGCCAGACACTTCTCATGTGAGTATCCAGGCTGGATCTTCAGTGAATCCCCTTGATTTGGCTCCAACTGCTTCCAGCAAATAGGCCCCCAGCTCTCACTAAGCTGGGACCTCAATTAACTCCTGCAGACTTCATCTACACCAACCAGAAGGGCAGCAGCCCTTCAGACTGGGATCTTCTCCTCCTGGACAAGAACTCTGATGCCCCAGGCCCCAAATATTTATGCACCCCTCAGGCACCCGCTGGGCATTCTCCCCAGAGACCACATGAATATTCATGCCAAGGGCCTGCCTCTTCTAGCCCAGTACATTCTAGAATCCTCTAGAAGGCAGGGAAAAGTAGATGAGCCTGCATCTAACGAGACCCAGATCAGCCAAAAATAATCACACATCGCTCTAATGTTTACAGAGGAGCCAAAGAAATAGATTTACCAGACCCTCTCTAGCAACATACTCTAGGAGGGTGCTACATATGTATACTGTATGTAATGTAGTATAGAAACTATGTATGGAACCAAAAGTACACACTTTAACAGTATGCCTTAAAGTAATATTAAAGCTTCAGTTTTTTTTTTTTAAATAATAGACATGTCATACTTAGCTGCTCTGTGCAATGGTTTTGCACAGAACAACCCTGATCCTCTTCTCAGGATCTTCTCGGATCCCCTGCCAAACGTTCCTGGCTCCTCCCCCTTGACCAGTGCTCCCAATAGCAAGCCACTTGCTATGAAGGCACTGGAGTGTGTTCGCTCCCGAGCCCCGCTCTATGCAATCATAAGACAGAGTGGTGGCTCAGCCCCGCCCCCTGCTCTCTCCCCATTGGCTCATTGGTTGTGATTGACAGCAGTGTCAACCAATGAGGAGAGAAAGCCCCGGGACACACCGCTGGATCGAGAGGGGTCTGTGGGGGGAGCAACACACAGAAGGTTTTTTACCTTCATGCATAGAATGCATGAAGGTAAAAAACCTTCAGCCTTTGCAACCACTTTAAGCTGATCTCGAAAATCAACAAAAAGATTACACCTTCCCTTTAAACAGCCCTCGCCTGTGTACATTCCCATGTGTACATGTGTTCCCAATACATGATACATTTCTGTGAACAGGTCACAGCAAAGCCAAGTCATAATTTATCAAGATCTCTTCCATTTGTGAGCCACAAACTATTGCAAAGCCAGAAAAGATAGATTGGAGCAAATTTCTTTCATTTTACAGCTGATGCAGTACTAAAAACATGCTAGGATTATCCATTGATATTCAGACCACACAGGATCTAGGCTCCAAGCCAGATTCTATTAGGCAACTGTAGTGTATTTTCCACCAAGATTGCACATAGCAGCTAAGGCTCATAACCCCCGTCTGAAACAAGTAAAACAGAAAGCATGCAATTATATTGGATAAATAATATTATTTTATGGGGCTCGGGGAAAAGTCTCAGATTTTGTGGTATTCCATTCCTTTAATCCCATGCCACTCTTTTCCTGTTGCTTTAATTTTGGCATGCACAAAAGCTCGCTGTTAGCCAGATGGAGAGTGTTACATTTCTTTGTAACTTTATTAAGCTTTATTGATGTTTTATTAGTAACAATAGCCAGTGGTATTACACCCTATAAATAAGTCGCTCAGCCAGTAAGGGTGTAGTTGTAGCTACAGCAGACCATGTCAGTACTATGGGGCCCAGCAGAACATGGGCTGTGGGTTGTGTGACTGTTCAGTGATTTAACCAAGTGTCAGTGATATCTGGGAATGAGGATAAAATGAGTGAGTGAGGGGTATTTGGGAATGAGGACAAATTTGTATAGCCAAATGTATTTGAACACTCCTTGTATTGAGTCCAAGTGCTCAAAGCCAAACCCTTTAGGGTACGGTTTAACATTTGGTGTGAAGGAACTCAGGTGGCTGTGCAAACCAACCGGTATGGGCCCAAGGAGAGGTATTGAGATCTCTGGATGGTTCTACCTCCAGTCCACTCTCCGGGACATGTTTGGTGCCGAAGGGCTGCGGCCTTTTTATAGCTGTGCCACCACAAGAAACTGAGATCCAGACAGCAACCGAGATTATAAGAGGGACTATTGGCAGGACAGTGGCTTAGTGGTTAGCATGTATGCCTTGTAGCACTGGGGTTGTTGGTTTGAATTCCAACCAGCACACTATCTACATAGAGATTGTATGTTCTTGTTGTGCTTGCATGGGTTTCCTACCACACTCTAAAAAACATGCCGGAAGCAGTGGCGGACGCTCATGCAGGGTGCATGGGCACCGCCCCCCCTAATCCATGCGCCCGGCCCCTAATCTGCATGCAGGGTGCCAGACGCATGGATTTCAACAGTTTTTTTTTTTTTTTTTGGAAGCACATGATTAGAGCCTGAGTGTCTAACTGGCTTCAAATAAGGGTGGGCTCGGGGCACAGAGCACTGCGCTCGGAGCTCATTCAGTTATGTGACATTAGCAAATTATTATTTGCTAATGTCTCCTTGTTTCTCCTCTGGGCCAATCAGGACTCGATTGGCTGGGAGTCCTAAGACCCCATTGGCTGGATTCCAGGACTCCTGATTGGCTGGGAGGAGACCGCCGGGACTCTGGGAGAGAGACCCCCTTAAAGGAGTATTAACCAAAAAAAAAGGTTTATTAAATCCACAAGGACTTCTTTTTACCGCTACTATTCCTTTATATTGGCTTTTAAAATGTACAAATGCAGCAATATAGAAATTGGATGAAAGGTTTAGCACTGGGGAACACTTTTTGAAAGATAAAAAGTGCATTTTTTATACAACTATATAGATCAGACCAAAATGAGGGACAAATGAGGAGGAAAGAGGGACAGAGGGACATTACTCCAAATCAGGGACAGTCCCTCAAAATCAGGGGCAGTTGGAAGCTATGGCAATAACACACAATGCAGTTCGATCCAGCAGTAAACGCTCCTCGATTAGAAGCTGAGAGGAGCTCATTTGTAAACATCCAGGTACAGCTGCTGTTCACAGTCATTAAAAAAAAGAAACAAAGTACATATTACTCACCTTTATCTTTAAAAAGTTAAAGCCCTGGGGATTGTTCTATTTCCTATCTGTGTGTTGTGTTTTCAGAACACTGGCTATCATCTTTACATTCCATCATTTTAAAGCACAAATGCACCCTAAGGCACCTCTCCATATAAAGGAATTATATTACATTACATTTTTCATATATTCTTTAACCACTTAAAGTCTGGGGCAGTTTTTTAATTAACTAATTAATTAATTAATAATTTCATTAATTAATTAATGTGTTTGTTTATTTATGCAATTTATTTTATAAAAACTTCTGTTTTTAAATTTTTTAACTAAATGCTAAAATCAGCATTTTTTGCAAGAGAATTACTTAAAGCGGAGTTCCACCTTCCCCCTCAAAAAATTTAAAGTCAGCAGCTACACATACTGTAGCTGCTGACTTTTAATACTAGGACACTTACCTGTCCTGGAGTCCAGCAATGTCGGCACCGCAGCCGATGTGCGGTGCCGACGACGCCATTGCCGGTGAGGGAACCCGGCCGTGAAGCCTACTGTGCATGCCCAAAGCGCGCTACGCTCTCCCACTGGCCCAACAGTAAGGGAAGGAGGAGGGAGGAGGGGGGGCCTCACTACGGTGAGAACCGATGGAAGTGGGGACAGGGTACCTGTCAAAAACAGGTACACTCCCCCCCCCCCGAAAGGTGTCAAATGTGGCACCAGATGGTGGAACTCCGCTTAACCCCACCTCAAACATTTAGACCCCTTTCACACTGGGGCGCTTTTCAGGTGTTTTAGCGCTAAAAACAGCGCCTGTAAAGCGCCTGAAAAGCACCTCTCATGTCTCCCCAGTGTAAAAACCCGAGTGCTTTCACACTGGGGGGATGCGCTTGCAGGACAGGAAAAAAAGTCCTGCAAGCAGCATCTTTGGGGCGATGCGGGAGCGGTGTATGCACTGCTATCAAAACGCCCTGCACCTTGAAATGAATGGGCAGCGTTGCCGAAGCGCCTGCAAAGTGCTTTGGCAGCGCTGCGACGCGGGCGCTATTAACCCTTTCTTCGGCCGCTAGCGGCACTATAACATCGGTAAAGCGCTGCTAAAACTAGCGGCACTTTACCGCTAAAGTCGGCACCGCTCCAGTGTGAAAGTACTGTTATATATTTTCCGAAAAACATAGGCCCTGTAAAATAGAATGGTAGTAGGTGCAAATTTTTAATATTGTGCAACTGTTTATCTTATGCATATTTTTAGTATAAAATACACACAAATTTATTTTAGTGCAACAAACACAAAACACAAAACAATATATTTCCCAATGTTTGGTAACCACCTGTGGGTCACCCACAATGTACTGCAGTTTTTTTTACAAAATGTTTCATTTTTTTTTGTTTATATTACAAAGAATAAAAAACACAGAGGTGATCAAATATCACCAAAAGAAAGCTCTATTTGTGCGGAAAAAAAAATGATATAAATTTAGTTTGGGTACAGCGTTGCATGACCGCACAATTACCAGTTAAAGTAGCACAGCGCCAAATAGCAAAATAATGGCCTGGTCATGAAGGGGGTAAAACCTTCCGGAGCTGAAGTGGTTAAAAGATGAGTTTGCATTGATAAAATAAATACTAAACATGTCAAGTCTTAGAATTGTGCATGCCCGTGAAATAGCGAAAACAACAGTACCCCAAATTGTCCATAGGCAATGTTTTAAAAGCCTTTACAGGTTATCAGTCTGGAGGTAACCGAGATCTATGGCCGTACAATGTATGCTCTGACTCCAATGTTTGCTGCAATATCTCACTCAATTTTGTGGTGCAATTGCTGTTTGCATACATGTGTGCACCCTACATGTACATTAGCATGTGTGTGCAGGGTGATGGGGTTGCATTTACATGTTTTTCTATACTATTTTTACTTGTTTCATTATAATTTTATTGTAATTTTTAAATATTTTTTGGTTTCAATTAAGTTTACTGCTATTGCAAGGGGGGTATTAAGCTTGGAAAAGAGACAGCGCTTGTTCCTGTACTGCTAGGGGGCGCTCCTCCTAACAGGTGGTCCTTCCTAGAGAAGACAATAGGACAGAGCTGTGAAAACCATCCGAAGTGTTTGGGGCAGGCTTCACTCCATGCACAAATGGCCTACAGGATTGGGAAGAACATAAATGGGTATCTTCAAAATCAGATCAGTTTAGAATTTTGGAATGGGGTTTATGGACAGCATAGAGCAGTGGTCTCCAATTTGTGGCCCAGGGTACGGAATTGACCCTTTACTGGCCTTTATCTGACCCTTGGTGCATTATTCCTTCAATGGACACCAATGATGGGGCACTATTTCTGCAACTGACACCAATGATAGGGCACCATTCTTCCCATTGTCACCATCAATTGGGCTTTATTCCTCCAACTAACACCAGTGATGAGGCACCACTCCTCCCATTGACACCTTCAACTGGGCTTTATTCCTTCAACTAACACCAGTGATGAGGCACCATTCCTCCCATTGGCACCATCAACTGGGCTTTATTCCTCCAACTAACACCAGTGATGGGGCACCATTCCTCCCATTGACACCATCAACTGGGCTTTATTCCTCCAACTAACACCAGTGATGAGGCACCACTCCTCCCATTGACACCATCAACTGGGCTTTATTCCTTCAACTAACACCAGTGATGAGGCACCACTCCTCCCATTGACACCATCAACTGGGCTTTATTCCTTCAACTAACACCAGTGATGAGGCACCACTCCTCCCATTGACATCATCAACTGGGCTTTATTCCTCCAACTAACACCAGTGATGAGGCACCATTCCTCCCATTGGCACCACCAATTGGGCTTTATTCCTCCAACTAACACCAGTGATGAGGCACCATTCCTCCCATTGGCACCATCAATTGGGCTTTATTCCTCCAACTAACACCAGTGATGAGGCACCATTCCTCCCATTGGCACCATCAATTGGGCTTTATTCCTCCAACTGACACCAATGATGAGGCACCACTCCTCCCATTGACATCATCAACTGGGCTTTATTCCTTCAACTGACACCAGTGATGGGGCACCATTCCTCCCATTGGCACCATAAATGTGACACTATTTCTCCGACTGAGACCATCGATGGTGCAACATTCCTCCAACTGACACCAATAATGGGGTGCCTTTCCTTCCCTTCTAAAATCAATGATGGGACATAATTTACTGACACTGACGTGGGGGAAGTTTCTACTCCCACTGTCCACAGTCCGGCCCCCCTAAAGCCAAGAGGACACTAAAGTGGCCCTTTCCTTAGAACGTTTGGAGACCCCAGGCATAGAGTAATTGTTATAAAGGTGACCAACCCTTTCATTTTTAAAAACATGAACCTGTAAAGCAATAAAACAATATTAAACCAAAAGGCAAACATTTATTATATTGCAGCTTACCAATTCTTACATGTGGTGGCTGCATTAGTTTTTCCTTTTTTAGGCTTTCTTTCTTCTGATTTCATCTGGCGATCCAGCCAGCAAGTCTGTTGTTTTTTCTCAGCACAAACTCTCCGGCAGAATTTACATGGATGAGGCAAACCACTTAACACTGGCAGGGGTGATTAAAATGATCAGCTTTTATTTACCTATGTAAAACATTTATCAAAAAAAGGAAAAAAAAAACAGTTTGCTGTAACTGATTATAAAGTGTGAGTTGGAATTTGGCTTCAATTTGTTAGTGTATTTAAATCTGCTAATACATTTAACACCACACACACACACACACATTGACAATGCTGCTGTTTCCTGTGCCTCCTCTTCACATTCCTCCAGAGTAGAGCCCCACTAATACAGGAGGTGTGTTACTGGCCAGATCACCAGGTGAAAAGCCAAAGAATGGAAACTGATTCAGCCACCACATTTAATAAATGGGAAGCTGCAATTTGTTTGCGTATTTAAATCTGCTGATATATCTAACAAACCTCTCCACCCAGACTGACAATGCTGCTGTCTGCTGTGCCCCCTGTGCTCCTTCATCCAAAGTGGGGGGCGCACTATTACAGGAGGTGTGTTACTGGCATAGGTGTGCATTATAGCCTATTGCATTAGGGTGTGTACCCCAAAGATCAAACACACATACATACCTTTCTCTGCAGCCTCAGCTGCACTGGACAGTAAATGAATGGGAGGTGCTATGTGCGGAGCGACTTCCTTTTCATTCACAAACTGAAGCACAGTTTGCTATGCTTCAAATTTAAAGGAACACAGTGAATGAGTGTATTAACTGTGTTCATTTAGAAAAGAAAGGGGCCAGTAAAAGACATATTTACTAGCCAATTCCCCCATTCTCCATTCTGAAGCAGGGGAGGAGAGGAGGGAAACTGCAGCACTGCGGGGGGGGGGGGGGGGGCACAACATGAGGAGAGGCCTGGCCAGGAGGGGGAATCGGCACCACACATAGTGATTAGAGTGTGCCCAGCCACTGCGCATGCCTATAGTTACTGCCGGTTCACACAGGGGCAACACGACTTGCAGGCCGACTCACCGAGGCGACCTGCACACGACTTCAGCGGCGACTTGCAAAACGACTTCTGTATAGAAGTCAATGCAAGTCGCTTGAAGTCGCCCCAAAAATAGTACAGGAACCTTTTTCTAAGTCGGAGCGACTTGTGTCGCTCCTATTAGAACGGTTCCGTAGTACAGAACGGAGCATGCGACTTGTCAGGCGGCTAAGTCGCCTGACAAGTCGCCCCTGTGTGAACCGGGGCTCACTGAATAGATCACCAGGTGCAAACAGAGGGGAAAATCCTAAAAAAAAAAAAGAAAACGAATGCAGTCACCACCCCTAATCATTGGTAAGCTGCAATATATTAAATTGGGGGGGGGGGGGGGGGGGGTTGTAACAAATTTGCATTACAAAAACACTTTTGTATAGTTGTAAACCAGCATGGACATAAGTCTTTGGTCACACCGAACGCAGCTTTGACATCGTGCGACTTCACTTGAAATCGCATGATTTCTAAGCCGCAGGTCAGTGTGACTTGGAAGGCTTCTGTGGGACTTCATGTACAGATGTCGATGCAAGTCGCACCTGAACCTGCAAAAAGTAGTGCAAGGACTACTTTCAAAATCAGTGCGACTGCGATGGGGTGTCGGAGTCGCACCGATTTGTCCGCTTCTTGCGATTTGAACCTATCAAATCGCACCAGTGTGACCGGGTCTTATAGAAACATTATAGAGGAAATATAATGTCTGTACAAATATTCTGCAACTACCCAGCTGTGGAATATCTTCAGGTCTCAGAATAGTCCTGCAGGGGCATGCTGACACTTCTAGTTCCTCAACAGCTGGAGGGCGCAGGTTGGCCCTGCCTGGCCTCTAGTAAAGTCGGAGCTGACAGCATGTGCCAAACTGACACTTTGAAGGGCTTAGGTTTGGCATTATTCATCAGAACAGGTGCAGAACAGCCAGCGGTTATAGACGGGTTCTCACGGACTGAGATGCCCATGCGAATGGAAGGCATTTCCTGTAAAAGTGCTGCACAGCTGTGCAAGGATTTCACGATGCCCCCCCCCCCCCCCCCCCCCCGCGCTTACGTAAACAATCGGTAAACTTTCTGCATAGATGTGACATCTACAACACTCTACTATTCCTCCGGCTGTGTAGGCCTTCTAGAAACTGTTAAAATGATAACTCGTGGGAAAAAAATAATAGCAAACTAAAAAGAAGAATAATAATAATATCACACTCTCTTGTTCATGTTTTGTACCCTCCTCTTTGTTTTTGGAGGAATATTCATATCTGTTTATACCTCTTGTTAAAACCCCAAAAAAGATCTATGTGAAATAAAAAAAATGATAAGATATCATTTACAATTCCTACACAAGCCATGTTACTAACCGGAAGATTTTGCCATTTTTTGAGATACGGCACTGCGTCGCTTAAACTGACAATTGCGCGGTTCTGCAATATTACTTTTTTTCCCACTTGCGCGGCCGTGCGACGCTGTACCCAAATAAAATTGATGTCTTTTTTTTCCCACAAATAGAGCTTTTTTTTTTGGTGGTATTTGATCACCTTTGCAGTTTTTATTGTTTGCGCTATAAACAAAAAAAAAGAGCGACAATTTTGAAAAAAAAAGCAATATTTTTTACTTTTTGCTATAAAAAATATCCCCCAAAAAAACAAAAAAAAATAATTTCTTCATCAGTTTAGGCTGATATGTATTCTTCTACATATTTTTGTTAAAAAAAAAATCGCAATAAGCGTATATTGATTGGTTTACGCAAAAGTTATAGCGTCTACAAAATAGGGGATAGATTTATGGAATTTTTATTATTCTTTTTTTTTTTTTACTAGTAATGTCGGTGATCTGCGATTTTTAGCAGGAATGCAATACTGCGGAGGACAGATCGGACACTTTTGACACTTTTTTGGGACCACTGACATTTATACAGCGATCCTTGCTATTAAAATGCACTGATTACTGTATAAATGACACTAGCAGCGAAGGGGTTAACACTAGGGGGCGCTCAAGGGGTAAAATGTGTTCCCTGGGAGTGTTTCTAAAGCCTCGTATGGATTTTCCAACGGGAAATGTGTGATGACAGGCTGTTGGCGGAAAATCAGACTGTTTGCACGCTCCATCGGACAATTGTTGTCGGATTTTCCGCCGACAAATGTTGGATGGCAGACTTTAAAATTTTCCGCGGACAAATGTCTGTTGTCGGATTGTCCGATCGTCTGTACACAAGTCCGTCGGACAAAAATCCAAAGTACAAACACGCATGCTCGTAAGCAAGGACGAGCCAGAAGCCGTCGGTCTTGTAGACTAGCGTTCGTAATGGAGAATTAACATTCGTGACGTGGCAAATTATGAAATCTCCAAATGCAGCGAACAATTCTCTTCTTCTTTAATGGGATAATAATGAAGCTGCTTTGCTGGTGATAATGATGGAGTTATTGCAAAAGAATTTTCAAAGTCTTTTTTTCTAGTGATATCAAGAATAATATTATTATGCTTTTTTTTTTGGTGCAAGTTACCACAACACCATTATCCCGTAGTTTTTAAGATCCAAGATACAACTATGTTGGTGTCCCTTGTCAATTTTACATTGTATTATTTAAAATGTATCTGCCTACTCCCAAACTGTCATTTGAAGTAAAACACATAGCCAAGTATTATTCTCCACAATTTTTTTATTGTGCATTAATAAAAGAAAACAAATAAAATTAGACATGCTATCTGCCAATAGAACTTAAAGTGGAGTTCCACCCAAAAGTGGAACTTCCACTAATCAGATTCCTCCCCCCCTCCGGTGACACAGTTGGCACCTTTCAGGGGGGAGGGGGGTACAGATACCTGTATATTACAGGTATCTGTACCCACTTCCGGCATAAATAGCCGCAGAATCTGGTTATTTACGCCACTTCCTGCTCCCTCCCGCTGCCTGCTGGGAAACACACACGGGTCCCAGAGGCAGCAGGGAGCATTCGTATTGCGCGGCGCGACTCGCGCATGCGCAGTAGGGAACCGGGAAGTGAAGCCGCACGGCTTCATTTCCTGATTCCCTTACCGAAGATGGAGGCGGCAGCACCCGAGGACGGAGAGACGCTTCGGCCTCGGGTGCCGACATCGCGGGCGCCCTGGACAGGTAAGTGTCCATGTTTTAAAAGTCAGCAGCTGCAGTATTTGTAGCTGCTGACTTTTAAAAATTTTTCTTTCGGCGGCGCTCCGCTTTAACCAAAAAGTGCATTCTATGCATCCAAAAATATAGAAAATATACCAAATCAAATCATTTTTCAACCCAAAAATAAAATAAAAGCCTCATGCATGTGTCCTGCTTCTTAATCGAGGGGATCAACAATGTAAAGAGTTGGTGAAAGTAGGGGTCCGTCATCCGGAGATAATTCCAAAAATCATCCGGATTATTCTTCTGGAGCTCCCGCAGCAAAGGCATATGACATAATTGGTCACGATTAATAAAGCAACCAATTTTTGGTCCAAGAAATCCTCCTCCTCCTGTTCCTGTTACTGGACTGGACTTGGGTCAAAGCAATAACTCAAAGGCCAATAATAAATAACACGCTATCTCCTCCGATTCTGCAACATGGCTGGTTGACGAACGGCCATTCAGAAACAAACTAAAAAAGCGCAAACTGAAAAGCGCGAAATAAAAGGCGCAAATCAACACTCACCAAACTTCTACTAACACGAAATTAGCAGAAGGAGCCCAAAGGGCGGCGCTAAAGAGCTGAAAAAACACTTAGTACGTCACTACGTTCGTGCCGTTTGTATGCAAAACAAGTTCCTGGCCAACGCCCTTTAGACAAAAGTCTGCGGAGAATCCGATCGTGTGTACGAGGCTTAACTGTACGGGGATGGGACTGACTGGAGGAGGAGAGAGATCGCTGTTCCTGATCACTATGAACAGCAGATCTCTTTCTCCTCCCCTGTCAGAACGGGGATCTTACATTGTTTACATTGACAGATCCCTGTTTTGGCTCTCTGGAAAATGATTGCGCATGCGCCTGCTATAGCTCTTAAAAGAGCCGATGTACAGCTACGGTGATTTGCGTAAACTAGCCGACCTGCCGCCGTACAATGACGGCGGCTGGTCGGCAAGTGGTTAAAGTGGTATTGAGCCCAAAAGCAAATATTAAGCCCAAATATTTACATATTATTTATAATAATATATTTATTCTATTTTTATAATATTTATATTATTATATTAATACATACAGTATATTCTATTTTATATTATTTAATATATTTTTAATTTAAAAAAATTAAAGTGGTTATAAAGGCTGAAGTTTTTTTTCCTTCATGCATTCCAATATTTATGAAGAAATTAGATTTTCACATTTTTTATTGGATATGCTTTATAACAGAAAGTAAAAATATAATTTTTTTTTTTTTCAAACTGTTTGAGCTTTTTTTCATTTATATCGCAAAGAATAAAAAACCCAGTGGTGATCAAATACCACCAAAAGAAAGCTCTATTTGTGTGAAAAAAATGATATACATTTTATTTGGCTACAGTGTTGCATGACTGAACAATTACCAGTTAAAACAACGCAGTGCTAAATAGCAAAAAAATGGCCTGGTCATGAAGGGGGTAAAACCTTCCGGAGCTAAAGTGGTTAAAAGATGAGTTTGCATTGATAAAATAAATACTACACATGTCAAGTCTTAAAATTGTGCATGCCCGTGAAATAGCGAAAACGACAGTGCTCTAAATCGTCCATAGGCAAAGTTTTAAAAGTCTTTACAGGATATCAGTTTGGAGGTAACCGAGATTTATGGCCGTTGAATGTATGCTCTGACTCCAATGTTTGCAGCAATATCATATTCAATTGTGTGGTGCAATTGCTGTTTGCATACATGTGTGCACCCTACATGTGCATTAGCATGTGTGTGCAGGGCGACAGGGTTGCATTTCCTTCTTTTTTTATACTATTTTTACTTGTTTCATTATAATTTTATTGGACTTTTTTTATACATGTATCTATGCAAGGGGAGTATTAGACCCCTTTTACAGTGGGGCAGTGCAGGTGTTAGCTGCGCTTTACTGCTGCTGTATCGGCGCTTTGGCGCCGCTAGCAGGGTGTATTTAACCCCCCAGAAGGGGTTAAAAAGAGGTTAAAAGCGCCCGCTTACCGTGCTTTTCAAAGCGCTTTTAAGGTGCTTTGAGAGCGGCGCCCATTAATTTCAATAAACAGGGGCGGTGGAGGAGTAGTGTATACATTGCTCCCACACCGCCCCAAAGATACTGCTTGTAGGACCTTTTTTCCTGTCCTGCTAGCGCACTGATTCAGCATGAAAGCACTCGAGCTTTCACACTGGGGCTGCAGAAGAGGCAGTTTACAGGCGCTTTTCAGGCGATATTTTTAGCGCAAAAACGCCTATAAAGTGACTCAGTGTGAAAGGGGTCTTATGCTGCGTACACACGATCGGACTTCTCGGCGGAAAAGGCTATGACTGCTTTTCCGACGGGATTTCGCTCAAGTTTGCCTTGCATACACACGGTCACGCAAAAGTTTGCTGAAAAGTTTTCCCCGAGGGCTTTCACACTGAAGCGGTGCACTGGCAGGAGAGAAAAAAAACTCCTGCAAGCCGCATCTTTGGAGCGGTGAAGGAGAAATCAATGGGGCAGCGCGGCAATACCGCGGCTATAGCCGCGCTATGCGAGCGGTCTTAACCCTTTTTTCGGCCACCAGCGGGGGTTAAAACCGCACCGCTAGCGGCCGAATACCGCTGCAAAAACTACAGTAACGCCCCCATCGCCCCATTGTGAAAGGGGCCTTACTGGCCAGATCACCAGGTGAAAACAGAGGGAAAAAGCCTAAAAAAAGGAAACAAATACAGCCACCACATCTAATGATTGATAAGCTGCAATATATTACATTTTGGATTTAATACCACTTTAAAAATGACCTTTCCTTTTCAGTCTGCAGCGCTGTTATTTTCTGTAAAATTCAATGCAATATGGCAACCTGGAAGTGTTCTGTACACATCCGATCAGCAGGTATTCAGCCTAAATGATTGGCTGTAACCTGCTGGCAAACTGTGTCCAGTCACAGCACAGGTCAGCAGGGGGCCCCCCCAAAAAAACAGGAAGTACACCGCAACGTACGGGAACGTCGGGGTGCCTGGCTGTGCCACCCGTTTGCAGTAAATGTACTGTAGCTGGCTGGCATGTGGTTAAACTTCAAAGCAGGGACTTCTAGAACACATGTTAAAAACAAATATCACATTTTATTATATAAGATTACTGAAGATTTTGGCATGACTGAGGTCCTATTTTAAAATGTGTGGTCTTAAAGTGTGACGTATAGGAACAGTTCCCGTCATCCAGCTCTTGGTAGCCAGTTCAGGCAGACTGGTAGATTTCTAGCTAGACTGTCTCCAGCCGCTCCTCGCTATATATCACAGAGTTCTAGATCCTGTGACATGTTGCCTTCAATCCAAACATAATAGTCCGAGTTCCTAATCCTCCTCAGGAAACGTTCACACTTCGATGAGGCTGCCGCCCACTTGATGGTCTATGAGTGGTTATACAATTTAAAGCTTACTTCCCAGAAAACAGTAACCCTAGATGACATAATGATGGTTTTGACTGTTGACTTGATGTTTTGGCCTTCAGACGACGTTTCCATGTGATTCTCAGGAAAGTGCCATAGGGATTCCTCTTAGTCATGGTGCAATCTGAGGAGCCATTAAGGGCCGGCTTAGGCTCCATCTGACAAGTTCTCAGCTTAGTTGTGGTCACTTAGGACATCACCACATGTTCAGAAAACAATGATGTCTGAGCCTAATGAAGGTTAAATTGCAGCTTTTGGGGATGTAACTGAAAACTCCCGGGCCAGAAACACAGCTGTGTATCAGACTCCGGGATCTTTTGTTACTGAAATAAACCTGTATCAGATTCACTTGGAATATACACAAATAATTCCCAAACATCTTGAGCCCTGTTTTCTAAACTGTGCAAATTGGCTTAAAGTCTGTCACAGTTAATTGTTAACGTCGCCCGACTAGCCATTTAAAGTTATACAAATGTAATATATGGGTAATACATGTGTTCTAATTTAAAGGGGCAAAAAACATATGTTATGTCATTTTCATGAGCTTTTTTTTTTTTTTTTTTTGGCCTAAAATATTTCTAATAGCAAGTTTTGGAGTTGATTTCCTAAAAACTGGAGAGTGCAAAATCTGGTGCAGCTGTGCATGAGAGCCAATCGGCTTCTAACTTCTGCTTGTTCAATTAAAGTGGAATTCTAGTTAAAATTAAAAATGTGCCCTTTATTTCTTAGAAATATATAATCTTAGATGGTAAGCTCTTGTGAGCAGGGCCCTCTTATGCCCCGTACACACGGTCAGATTTTGTGTGATAGGACCTTGTTGTCGGAAATTCCGACCGTGTGTGGGCACCATCACACATTTTCCATCGGATTTTCCGGCACACAAAGTTGGAGAGCAGGAGATAACATTTTCCGACAACAAAATCCGTTGTCGGAAATTCCGATCGTGTGTACACAAATCCGATGCACAAAGTGCCACGCATGCTCAGAATAAATAAAGAGATGAAAGCTATTGGCCACTGCCCCGTTTATAGTCCCGACCTACATGTTTTAGGTCACCGCGTTCAGAATGATTGGATTTTCCGACAACTTTGTGTGACCGTGTGTATGCAAGACAAGTTTGAGCCAACATCCGTCTGAAAAAATCCTAGGATTTTGTTGTCGGAATGTCTGAACAAAGTCCGACCGTGTGTACGGGGCATTAAAGTGGTAGTAAAACCTTTTACCCCACTTGTACTTACAGGTCTGCCTATATTAAGGCTTACCTGTAGGTACTGTGAATATCTCCTAAACTTGGAGATTTTAAATTCAGGAGATGCGCGCTGAAGGTCCAGCTTACAGTGCTGAACCTTCAGAGCCTGTCCTGGAAACAGCGCCTTCCGCATGTACGGGAGTGACAATATTGCGGCTCCCACCACTCGCAGCACTGGAGCCTGCGAACCCGGAAGAAACACCGGGGGAAGTTGTCAACCGTCTCAGCGGTGAGCGGGCGCCGCTGGAAGGGCTTTGTTCTAAGGTAAGTATTTCATAATATGCTAGTATGTGATGCATACAAGCACATTATGCCGCTGTCTTATGCGCTATACACACGGTCTGACTTTCTGACCGAAAACGTATGATCGGATTTTGTTGTCGGAAATTCCGATCGTGTGTGGGCTGCATCGGGCTTTTTTCGTCGGAATTTCCGACACACAAAGTTGGAGAGCTGGATATAAAATTTTCCGACAACAAAATCCGATCATTTAAATTCCAATCGTGTGTAGACAAATCCAATGCACAAAGTGCCACGCATGCTCAAAAATAAATTACGAGACGAAAGCTATTGGCTACTGGCCCGTTTATAGTCCCGACATACGTGTTGTACGTCACCTCGTTCTGAACGATCAGATTTTCCGACAACTTTGTACAACTGTGTGTATGCAAGACAAGTGTGGGCCAAAATCCGACGGATTTTGTCGTCGGAATGTCCGGCTGTGTGTACGGGGCATTACAGGTTTTTTTTTTCTATATTTTATTCTGCAGCAGTTTACAACCGCTTTAATCCTTTTGTATCTTATTGTATTGTAACTGTACTTATTCCCTTTTTATTGTAAAGCGCTGCATAAACCGTTGATGCTATAAAAAATCCTGTATAATAATAATAATAATAATAATAAACTTTTATATTAAAGTGGTTATAAAGGCTGAAGGTTTTTTTACCTCCATTCATTTTATGCATGAATGTAAAAAACCTTCTGGGTGCTGCTCCTCCCACAACGCCCCTAATACTCACCTGAGCCCCCTTTTGGTCCAGTGATGTGCACAAGAGCTTTGGCTGCCCCGGGACTCCCTCTCCTCATTGACCATTGCCTCCCACTGCTGTCAATCACAGCCAGTAAGCAAATGAGGAGAGAGCGGGGGCGAGGCTGAGCTGCAGCTCTACGAGGTTGATTTACTAAATGCAAATAGACTGTGCACTTTGCAAAGTGCAGTTGCTCCAGAGCTTATTAAATGAGCAGAAGCTCTGCTGGCTTCCATCATCCAATCACGTGCAAGCAAAAGCTTTTTTTTTAAATTATTATCCTTGCATGTGATTGGGCATTCTTTTTTAAAGTGAAGCTTTACCTCCATAGGCATGTGCAGGAGGTGTGTTGGCTGTGCCTGGGCACACCCTAATCACCCAGTGCGGCACAGATTACCCCTGCTGATATTTCACCAAAGCTCCTAAAAAATTGAAAAAAAAAATAATAAAAGAATATAAATAAAATTGTAAAAAAATAATACAAAAATAAAATAATAAAAAACAAAAACTACTGACATCATCCACTGCCCTACTGACACCAACCTCTGCTCTACTGACACCATCCACTACCCTACTACATTTTACATTTTTTACATGTGTGCATGTGTATATATATATATATACACACAGTATCTCACAAAAGTGAGTACACCCCTCACATTTTTGTAAATATTTTATTATATCTTTTCATGTGACAACACTGAAGAAATGACACTTTGCTACAATGTAAAGTAGTGAGTGTACAGCTTGTATAACAGTGTCAATTTGCTGTCCCCTCAAAATAACTCAACACACAGCCAATAATGTCTAAACCGCTGTGAGCAAAAGTGAGTACACCCCTAAGTGAAAATATCCCAATTGGCCCCAAAGTGTCAATATTTTGTGTGGCCACCATTATTTTCCAGCACTGCCTTAACCCTCTTGGGCATGGAGTTCACCAGAGCGGATTGTGGATGTTAGAGACCTTGCGCTCCTCCACCTTCCGTTTGAGGATGCCCCACAGATGCTCAATAGGGTTTAGGTCTGGAGACATACTTGGCCCGTCCATCACCTTTACCCTCAACTTCTTTAGCAAGGCAGTGGTCGTCTTGGAGGTGTGTTTGGGGTCGTTATCATGTTGGTATACTGCCCTGCAGCCCAGTCTCCAAAGGGAGGGGATCATGCTCTGCTTCAGTATGTCACAGTACATGTTGGCATTCATGGTTTCCTCAATAAACTGTTTGACTATAGGCAAGACACACTTGTCTTTGTACTCCTCACCTGGTTGCCACACACGCTTAATACCATCTGAACCAAATAAGTTTATCTTGGTCTCAACAGACCACAGGACATGGTTCCAGTAATCCATGTCCTTAGTCTGCTTATCTTCAGCAAACTGTTTGCGGGCTTTCTTGTGCATCATCTTTAGAAGAGGCTTCCTTCTGGGACCACAGCCATGCAGACCAATTTGATACAATGTGCGGCGTATGGTCTGAGCACTGAGAGGCTGACCCCCCACCCCTTCAACCTCTGCAGCAATGCTGGCAGCACTCATATGTGTATTTCCCAAAGACAACCTCTGAATATGACGCTGAGCACGTGCACTCAACTTCTTTGGTCAACCATGGCGAGGCCTGTTCTGAGTGGAACCTGTCCTGTATGGTCTTGGCCACCATGCTGCAGCTCAGTTTCAGGGTCTTAGCAATCTTCTTATAGCCTAGGCTATAGAACAACAATTCTTTTTTTCAGATCCTCAGAGAGTTCTTTGCCATGAGGTGCCATGTTGAACTTCCAGTGACCAGTATGAGAGAGTGAGAGCGATAACACCAAATTTAACACACCTGCTCCCCATTCACATCTGAAACCTTGTAACACTAACGAGTCACATGACACTGGGGAGAGAAAATGGCTAATAGGGCCCAATTTGGACATTCTCACTTAGGGATGTACTCACTTTTGTTGCCAGCGGTTTAGACATTAATGGCTATGTGTTGAGATATTTTGAGGGGACAGCAAATTTATACTGTTATACAAGCTGTACACTCACTACTTTACATTGTAGCAAAGTGTAATTTCTTCAGTCTTGTCACACTTGTACTCACTTTTGTAAGATACTGTGTATATACAGTTGCAATAAAAAGTATGTGAACCCTTTTGGAATGATATGGATTTCTGCACAAATTGGTCATAAAATGTGATCTGATTTTCAAGTCACAACAATAGACAATCACAGTCTGCCTAAACCAATAACACACAAAGAATTAAATGTTACCATGTTTTTATTGAACACACCATGTAAACATTCACAGTGCAGGTGGAAAAAGTATGTGAACCCTTGGATTTAATAACTGGTTGAATCTCCTTTGGCAGCAATAACTTCAACCAAACGTTTCCTGTAGTTGCAGATCAGACGCGCACAACGGTCAGGAGTAATTCTTGACCATTCCTCTTTACAGAACTGTTTCGCTTTCTTGAGGCCATGCCACAGCATCTCAACGACTGACTCTGACTGGGCCACTCCAGAAGGTGTATTTTCTTCTGTTTAAGCCATTCTGTTGTTGATTTACTTGTATGCTTTGGGTTGTTGTCCTGTTGCAACACCCATCTTCTGTTGAGGTTCAGCTGGTGGACAGATTGCCTTAAGTTCTCCTGCAAAATGTATTGATAAACTTGGGAATTGATTTTTCCTTTGATGATAGCAATCCGTCCAGGCCCTGATGCAGCAAAGCAGCCCCAAACCATGATGCCCCCACCACCATACTTCACAGTTGGGATGATGTTTTGATGTTGGTGTGCTGTGCCTCTTTTTCTCCACACATAGTGTTGTGTGTTTCTTCCAAACAACTCAACTTTGGTTTCATCTGTCCACAGTTTGCTCTTGTGCAAACTGTAAACATGCAGCAATGTTTTTTTTGGACAGCAGTGGCTTCCTCTGTGGTATCCTCCCATGAAATCCATTCTTGTTTAGTGTTTTACGTATCGTAGATTCGCTAACAGGGATGTTAGCATATGCCAAAGACTTCAATTTATAGACAATTTGTCTTACTGTGGACTGATGAACAGCAAGGCTTTTGGAGATACTTTTATAACCCTTTACAGCTTTATTGTTAGGTACCTGGTAGTAGAGCCTGACTTGTAGGAGAAGACCTCTCATACAACGCTGGTTCAGGAGCCACTGGAGTGGGGACAGTGGTCTCCTGAGCACAGTGGGGTAGGAGTGCCTGTTGGAGTATAGTCTTTTGAGGCAAAGATCCCTCCTGGGATGGCTGGACTGCAGGTGAGTGGAGACTGGAAGCAGCAGCAGACTTGACACACTGGAGGTGAGAGATCACAGGAGCTGAAGCTGAAGGTGCAACAGCAAATGGGAGCAGCAGGCACAAGCAGAGTCAGACAGTCCGGGTCGGCAGGTAACTGGTACAGGTAATCACGGCAGGCAGAGACAGAGTCAGTGAACAAGCAGAGGTTGGCAACGGTAGCAGATAAAGACAGCAGAATGGTCAGGCAGGCCGGGTCGGGTTGGAGCAGGTCGGATGGTCAAACAAGCCGGGTCAAATCAGGTAACAGACAATCAGATGCAGGTTCAAACAGAATCACAGAGCTGAGACGAAGCAGCGATGTTCCAATGAAACAGGGAGACTTTTACGTGCTGAATGGTGCCAAACCGGCGCTAACGCGAACGCGCGCACGCACCTGCGCCGTGCCGCGCTGATGCACAGCAACAGCAGCAGTTTGATGCCGCGTCTGTACAGAGGTGCGCCGGCGCATAGGCGCATGCAAGCGCCTCGGTCTGGTGCTGGTAGATCCCTGACATTGCCCCCCCCGAAGGGGCAGCCTCCAGATGCCCAAAAGCCTTTTCTTCTCAGGGTGTGTAGAAAAATAGGCACGAACTAAACGCCTAGCATGCACATTACTGTCCGGTTCCCACGAGTTACTTTCTGGGCCGTAGCCTTTCCACTTGATTAAAAATTGGTTTTGTCCTTGCCTTCTTCTACAATCAAGGATAGCCTCAACCTCAAATTCCTCGCTGCCATTAATAACAATAGGGTCAGGAGGTCTCGTTCCTCTAGCAGGAAAGGGATCAGGTACAGCAGGTTTAAGCAGAGATACATGGAATACCGGATGTATTTTAAACGAATCAGGTAAAGTCAGTTCATAAGACACTTCATTGATTTTCCTTCTAACTGGAAAAGGTCCCATGAATCTAGGTGCCAACTTCTTAGAAGGACATGCTAATTTGATATTAACGGTAGAAAGCCATACCTGGTCGCCAATCTGTAAGTTCAGCTCCCCCCTTCTTTTCCGGTCGAAGATTCTCTTACCATCTGCCTGAGCCTTGGACACTGTTTCCTGCAACAGCCGGTTGTTGTGACTGAGGAACTCCACTGTACTTTGTACTGCTGGAACCGAAGACTCTGAAAGGAAATCAGGTAGAAAGGTTAGGTGAAAGCCATAATTGGCGAAAAAAGGGGATTGACCAGTGGCAGAAAGTTTGGCGTTATTGTAAGCAAATTCTGCTAAGGGTAGCAGAGATACCCAATGATCTTGTGTGAAGGATCTGATGTATTGTTCAGGGGTCTGATTGGTCCTTTCTGTCTGACCGTTCGTTTGAGGATGATAGGCCGAGGACAGGGCCAATTCAATTTTTAGGGTTTCACACAGGGCTCTCCAAAAACGTGAGGTGAATTGAACCCCTCTATCAGAAACTATGTTTACAGGTACTCCATGAAGTCTGATGATCTCCTTGACAAATATACGAGCAGTTTCGATGGTAGACAGGGTTCCCTTTAAAGGTAGAAAATGAGCCATTTTGGTTAAGCGGTCCACTACCACAAAGATGGCTGAGCACCCTTCAGAACATGGAAGCTCCACAATAAAATCCATAGAAATCATCTTCCATGGTCTGTCAGGTACAGGTAACGGTTTTAGTAGGCCCCAAGCTCGATTCCTGGATGACTTATTCTGGATGCAGATGGGACAGGAACTGACATACTTTTCACAAAAGTCTTTCAGATTGGGCCACCAGAATGTACGCTGCACTAGTTCCAGGGTTTTGCGAACTCCAATGTGGCCCGCCAGTGGATGATTGTGGAGAAGCGTCAAAACCCTGACCCGAACATCTTCAGGAACGAAAATTTGGCTTCCTTTCCAGAACAGACCATCTCTGTTTACCAAAGTAATCCCAGTAGGCCTGGCTGACTCAGAAGATGCTTCCTTAATCTGGGAGAGTAAATCTGTTTGTAGAAGTAAGAAACTGTTTGCAGGTAAGATGGTGTCAGGAGTAGATAAGTCCTTAGGATTGTCATGCATCCGTGATAATGCACCCGGTTTAATATTTTTTGAGCCTGGACGGTAAGTGATATGGAAGGAAAAACGTGAGAAAAACAGAGCCCAGCGGGCTTGTCGAGGCTTCAGCCGTTTGGCAGATCGTAAGTATTCCAGGTTTTTATGGTCAGTGTAAATTAGTACTGGATGCATAGCCCCCTCCAACAGGTACCTCCACTCTTCCAGTGCAGTCTTGATAGCGAGAAGCTCTCGGTCACCAACGTCATAATTTCTCTCCGCAGGGGAGAGTTTACGGGAGAAGAACCCTACGGGATGCATTACATCTTTGCTACCTTTACGTTGCGAAAGAATCGCACCTACCGCAATCTCGGAGGCATCAACCTCTAAAATAAACGGTAAGGATGGTTCAGGATGGCTGAGGATAGGTGCTGAGGTAAACAGTCTTTTGAGATTTTCGAAGGCGTCTTGGGCAGGTTGATTCCAGGAAAAACGGGTATTCTGTTTGGTTAACTGCGTAATGGGTGCAATTATGGCTGAGAACCCCCTGATGAACTTTCTGTAGAAGTTCGCAAACCCCACAAACCGCTGAATTCCCTTCTTGTCCAGGGGAACCGGCTAGTCCAGAACAGCGGAGACCTTCTGTGGGTCCATCTTGATGCCTGTTGCAGAGATTATTAACCCCAGAAATTGAATGCTCTGTTGTTCGAACTCACATTTTTCCGCTTTTGCATAAAGTCTGTGTAAGCGGAGACGGCCCAACACCCTGCAGACATGTTCTTGATGCAATTCACGGGATTCTGAAAAAATTAAGATATCGTCCAAGTATGCGATTACAAACACATCTAAAAAGTCCCTGAGAACATCGTTAATCAGGTGTTGGAAGGTCGCAGGGGCGTTGCAGAGTCCAAAGGGCATGACTAAGTATTCATAATGCCCGAATCGGGTTTGGAACGCTGTCTTCCACTCATGCCCAGCCCGGATGCGGATCAAATTATATGCCCCTCTCAGGTCAAGTTTAGTGAAAATGACGGTAGTCCTTAATTTTTGGAAGAGTTCGGGTATCAAGGGTAGGGGATACCGATTTTTGACCGTGATTTTGTTTAGTTCACAATAGTCTATACATGGACGGAGAGACTTGTCCTTCTTAGTGACGAAAAATATTCCGGCACCCGCTGGGGAGGTAGAGTGACGTATAAAACCTTTGGCCAGGTTCTCATCTATATATGTCTTTAGTACTTCCTGTTCTTTTTCTGATAAAAGGAAAAATGCGTCCGAATGGAATTTCGGATCCTGGCAGCAATTCAATGGGGCAGTCGTAGGGGCGATGAGGTGGAAGAGAGTCTGCCCCCTTCTTACTGAAAACATCAATGAATTCATGATACTGTTTAGGTATGACCTGGCAAAGTTTCTGGTCGGTGTCCAGACAAAGTAGGGTGGATGAGGAATCCGAATCTTTCTTAAAACAGTGTTCTTGACAGTAAGAAGATGGGAATTTTACTTCTCCAGATGTCCAATGAATGTATGGATTGTGGGCCTGCAGCCAAGGAATGCCCAGGATGATGGGAAACATAGGAGAGGAGATGGCATCAAGAACCAGCAGTTCCTTGTGTTGGGAGGAAGTGGTAGCAGACAGAGGCAGGGTTTCCTGAGTTACTTGTCCTGATCTGATGCGGGATCCATCAGCTAGAAATACAGCGAGTCCATGGGTCTTGGTCCGTAAAGGGATGTTATGCTGGCTGGCAAAGTTTGAATCAATAAAGCAGCTGCATGCTCCGGAATCAATGATGGCGTTGACCGGTAATGTCCCTTCTTGAAGCTGTAATGACAGAGGAAGGGCAATGTGGGTAGAGTTTGCAGACAAAGCAGAGAGACTGGTATACACATGAGATGGGCACTTACTTATTTTGACTGGACAGTTAAGGACATAGTGCCCAGTTCCACCGCAATAGAGGCACAGATTGAGTTGCCGGCGTCGGGCCCGTTCTTCAGGCGATAAGGCAGATCGCATCAGTCCTAATTGCATAGGTTCCGAAGAGTCAGGTGTGGCATTAACTGGATTCAAACTAGGTGAGGGTAAGTAGCGTGTTGCAGGAACTGGTGCTCTGGGTGTCATCCAAATCGGGCGGGATTGTAGAGCAGAGCGTTCAGATCGACGTTCCCGGATACGTCGGTCAATTTGAATGGTCAAGGTAATCAAAGCCTCAAGAGTATTTGGTACACCCACTCGGGCAAATTCGTCTTTTAGTCCTTCAGATAGATCCAAGCGGAACTGATGACGCAGGGCCGCATCATTCCACTGAGTGTCCGCGATCCAACGCCTGAAGTCCGTGATATAGTCCTCCGCAGGTCTGCGGCCTTGCTGGAGCGCGAACAGAGCTGATTCAGCTGTGGCAGTCTGTTGAGGGTCTTCGTATAATTGTGCCATGGCTTCAAAGAAAGAAGATAAAGACTGGGTTAGGGCTGAGTCCCCCTCAAGTAGTCGATGAGCCCAGGTCTGAGGTTCCCCTTGTAGGAGGGAGATCACGAACCCCACCTTGGTGGCTTCCAGTGAGAAAGTTTGGGGCTGTAGTGCGAAGAAGAGCTGGCAGGCGTTACGAAAGGCCCGGAACTTGGACCGGTCTCCAGAGAATCTATCAGGAGTGGGAACCCTTGGTTCAGGTGGAAGCATCACAACGGAAGGACCTGAAGCAGTCTGTGCAGGAGTTGCGGCTGAAGAGGAGGCCAGGGGGTTAGGCCCTGCAAGGTTCTGGACTTGTCCTTCCAATCTGTTGTAGTTATCCTGGAGGGATTGTAAGGCTTGAGTGAGGGCCGCAAGGTGTGTGCAAATTTCTTTCAATGGAGAGGTATCTCCTGCAGGCTCGGTCATGACTGCTTCGTACTGTTAGGTACCTGGTAGTAGAGCCTGACTTGTAGGAGAAGACCTCTCATACAATGCTGGTTCAGGAGCCACTGGAGTGGGGACAGTGGTCTCCTGAGCACAGTGGGGTAGGAGTGCCTGTTGGAGTATAGTCTTTTGAGGCAGAGATCCCTCCTGGGATGGCTGGACTGCAGGTGAGTGGAGACTGGAAGCAGCAGCAGACTTGACACACTGGAGGTGAGAGATCACAGGAGCTGAAGCTGAAGGTGCAACAGCAAATGGGAGCAGCAGGCACAAGCAGAGTCAGACAGTCCGGGTCGGCAGGTAACTGGTACAGGTAATCACGGCAGGCAGAGGCAGAGTCGGTGAACAAGCAGAGGTTGGCAACGGTAGCAGATAAAGACAGCAGAATGGTCAGGCAGGCCGGGTCGGTTTGGAGCAGGTCGGATGGTCAAACAAGCCGGGTCAAATCAGGTAACAGACAATCAGATGCAGGTTCAAACAGAATCACAGAGCTGAGACAAAGCAGCGATGTTCCCTTGAAACAGGGAGACTTTTATGTGCTGAATGGCGCCAAACCGGCGCGAACGCGCGCACCCGCGCGCCCGAGCGCCGCGCTGATGCACAGCAACAGCAGCAGTTTGATGCCGCGTCTGTACAGAGGCGCGCCGGCGCATAGGCGCATGCAAGCGCCCCGGTCTGGTGCTGGTAGATCCCTGACATTTATGCAAGTCGACAATTATTAATCGTAGGTCTTCTGAGAGCTTTTTTGTGCGAGGCATCATTCACATCAGGCAATGCTTGTGAAAAGCAAACCCAGAACTGGTGTGTGTTTTTTATAGGGCAGGGCAGCTGTAACCAACACCTCCAATCTCATCTCATTGATTGGAGTCCAGTTGGCTGACACCTCACTCCAATTAGCTCTCGGAGATCTCATTAGTCTAGGGGTTCACATACTTTTTCCACCTGCACTGTGAATGTTTACATGGTGTGTTCAATAAAAACATGGTAAATTTAATTTTTTGTGTGTTATTAGTTTAAGCAGCCTGTGATTGTCTATTGTTGTGATTTAGCACTGACTTAGCACTGAAAGTCACTGTTGTGACTTAGCACTGAAAGCTGAAAATTGGCCTGGGCATGAAGGGGGTGAAAGTGCCCAGTATGGAAGTGGTTAAAAACTCGAATACCTGTAAAAAAAAAAAAGAGCAGTTAATACTCATTTTTACTGATGCTCATGGTGCCAAAATTTGCTCTGATCACTAGAACCGATCCCCCAAAGTCTTGGGTCTGTGCGGCCGACACTTCCCATAGTGTCAGTCTCCATGGTCCCCTTCAGCTCACACTGGTTCTCCCCCTGACCTCACGACTGTAGAAGAGAATGGTGACGTGAGGTCAGAAGTGGGAAGCAGTGAGAGCCACAGAGAATCACGGTGATTGACACGCCCAAAAGTGTTCAACTAGAGCTGAGTTTGGTTTCATGGACACCAGAAAAAATGAGCATTTACTGCCTTACAGGTGAGAGGGATTTTTAAGGAAGTAATTTGCAACAGGGTTGTTTTAAAAAATCCTACTCTAAAAGCCCCTTTTACTAACCTAAGTGCATAACCGCATAATGTGCTGGGTCTCGTGTCATCTTTTTCACTGCAGAAGAGAAAAGTTCTTCTTTGGATGTCCATGTTCCTGCGTGGGAGACATGGACACTTCTAATTAGCTGTCCAGCAGTGGGTAGTGTTTAAGCTCCATTGACTGCATAGCGCAATGACGTCACAAATAGGCAACTGAACCGCATAGGTATAGATTGCAGCACTGGATCCCCAGCTACCACACCCAGAAGCGGCACCAACAAGGGCCACAAACAGAGAAATTAGGTGAGTAGAAAGAATCATAAGAAGGTAATTTTATTTGTTTATATAGCATTGTAAAGAGAGGGTAGGAGGAAGTGCCAGGAGGGAGAATGTTAATGCCTGGAGGGAAACTAATAAATTGCTTCAGCCATCTTTTTGCAACATTGTGGCCTAAGTGTGTTAATTTTATATGCTTTTATTACCGTTGAGGGCATAATTTTGGTAATTGGCTGCCTATAGTCCAATACACCGTATATGCAAACAACATAAGTAACTATCGACCAGGTGCCTCAAAATTAAACACATCATGCATGCCAGGTATATTACAAACACATTAAAAATGTGATCCAGTTTATGTAGTGGCATTTTACGTGCTTTTTTGATATTCTGTTACAGTGCTCCCTGGCATATGACATGGGCTCAAATGTGGAATCCAAGTGGCAGTTGTTCTTCAGAAGAGTTCCTGACGCTGAAGGTGGACTTGGAACCTTAGTGGTCTTGATTTCCTTTGCCACAAACTGACACCAGTTTGCAGCCCCCAGGATCACCGCGCGGGGGGGGGGGGGTGGCTGGAACAAAGAGGCTACAGTATGGAGACAGTTCATAGGGATGCAGATGAGAGAGTAGTCAAGCCCAGGCAGAGTTTGAGATAGGCGGGAGGCAACAGAGTAGTGAGGTCCGAGAGGAGGCTTAGGCAGGCAGCAAGCAGGAGTATAGTCAGGTCCAAGAAAGGTCTAGGCAAGCAGCAATCAAGAGCGTGGTAAGGTTAATTGAGGCTGGAAACTGGCAGGCAAGTTCTATAGCTCTTTAGCTTCCATGTGGCAGGAGAAAAGACACAGCATCAGCCACTTCAAAAGTTGGTACTTCAATACCCTTCCTGGTTACAGTCTTTGAAGGCCTGTCATGGATAACGTGATTACTCAAGATCCTAGATATTCTGGAAGATCAAGCAAGAATCCTGTTAGCACTTGAGATCCTAGAAGTTCTTCAATCCTTGAAGAACCAGCATTGATCCTGTATTAGAGGTCCTGGAAATCCTGAAAGACCAAACATGAATTTTTTCAGTGCTGTGAGTACTGGAGGTCCTGGAAGATCCAGTAGGGATACTGTACGTACTGTAACATTCAAAAAACTGCAATAAAATTGAGCTGTTGTCCACTGCAACTAATCCCTTTTCAACTTTCAAATACTTCAGGATGGTTGATCAGTTCCTGTGAACAAAAGATCCCCTTTAGCTTTAGTTTCCTTCATCCATGCATCACCCACATCATGGACAGAGTGAACCCTGCTCATTCTGATTGACAGCATGATCTTGTCCTTAGTATATTAACCCCACAGTGGTTTCCAGGACCCCCTGCGGCACATTCACTACTAATCATGTATATGGCAGGGTTGTCACTAGCTCAAATAAATAATTGCTCACTAAATCTTTACTTAAGCTTTTCAAGAGGGGAAGTGTAACTGACCCGCTAATATATCACCCTTATCATGACTAAATTCTGCTTTTCCTGAGGCCTTCAGACCAAGCGCAAAGTTGCAAAATATATAATTTCACAAAAACATGTGACTGAATCGTGATGAAAATTTTCCATTAATGCCCAAATGAGAAAACTGATGAACATAAGCGGTAGCGAAGTTTGTTGCTATGTGGTGTATGGTGACTGAAATGTAAAATGATGTAATGACATACAAGGCCAAAAAATACTCCCACCAAAACTAATTGTCTGTGATGTCACCGGTAATTTTGTCTGTTGGGCGATGAAACAGTTCAGTGCTTAATTCTCTGAGATTGGAGCATAATCACACCAATTAAAGTATACTGGTCATCCATATACAGGGGAGGCAGACATTTTTTGAGCTGAGCAGTTTTCAGTTCAATGAAGAAAGAAAACAATTACAGGGTAGTTCACCTAAGGAGCATGTTGTTTTCAGTGTAAGTCTATTGGCAGAGCTCCACCGATTGACTTATAGTTAACCACTTAAAGACCAGCCTCGTTTTGGATTTTAGGTGTTTACAAGTTTAAAACAGGTTTTTTTGCTAGAAAATTACTTAGAACCCCCAAACATTATATATTGTTTTTTTTCTAACATCCTAGAGAATACAATAGCGGTCATTGCAATACTTTTTTTTGCACCGTATTTGCGCAGCGGTCTTCTAAGCGCACTTTTTTTGGAAAAAATTCACTTTTTTGAAAAAAAAAATAAGACAACAGTAAAGTTAGCCCAATTTTTTTTTATATTGTGAAATATAATGTTACGCCAAGTAAATTGATACCCAACATGTCACGCTTCAAAATTGCGCCCGCTCGTGGAATAGCGTCAAACTTTTACCCTTAAAAATCTCCATAGGCGACGTTTAAAAAATTCTACAGATTGCATGTTTTGCGTTACAGAGGAGGTCTAGGGCTAGAATTATTGCTCTCACTCTACCGGTCGCGGCGATACCTCACATGTGTGGTTTGACCACCGTTTTCATATGCGGGCGCTACTCACGTATGCGTTTGCTTCTGCGTGCGAGCTCGTCGGGACAGGGCGCTTTAAAAAAATTTTTTTTTTGTTTTTATTATTTATTTTATTTTATTTTATTTATTTTTTCACTGTTTTTAAAAAAAAAAAAATTTGGATCACTTTTATTTCTATTACAAGGAATGTAAACATCCCTTGTAATAGAAAAAAGCATGACAGGTCCTCTTAAATATGAGATCTGGGGTCAAAAAGTCCTCAGATCTCATATTTAGACTAAAATGCAAAAAAAAAAAAAAAAAAAAAAAAAAGTCGTTTGAAAAATTACATTTAAAAAATTTGTGCCTTTAAGACAGTGGGCGGAGCCGTCGTAATGACGTCGCTCCGGCCGTCACATGGTATAGAGACGGGTGGGGGCCATCTTGGCCTCACTCGTCTCAGTACCTCAGCGGTGACAGGTCCCGATCTCCTCCGCCGTTACCGACGGTTCCGGTAAGCGGCGGAGGGTGCGGGAGAGCGGCGGGAGGGGGGGTGGCACCTCTCCCGCCGCCGATAACGGTGATCTCGCGGCGAACCCGCCGCTGAGACCACCATTATCGTTTACAGAATCGCTCACTGTAAAGATGGATATCTCGGTTGTGGCAGCAGCTGCTGCCGTTACCGAGATATCCATCTTCAAAAAAATGACGTATATATACAGTGAGCGGGGCTGAAGTGGTTAAATAAAAAGTGTGTAACGTACATTTGCCTTACTGCATTGCCAAACAGGGTGCACAACATGCATATGGTTGCCCACATGTGACAGAGCGACTACGCAGGAGCAGCATTGGGAGCAGTGAAAACTCTAATTCAACATATCTAAATGCAAAGTTATGCACCTGTATAAAAAGAAACCTCTGACAGAGTACAATATTAGGGGTACAGTGTTGGCCAGAACTACAGAGGAAAAAGAGTTGGGGGTACATGTTTCAGATGATTGCAAAATAAGAGTTTGGCCTCGCAGTGGGAAACATGGCTAGAATTCTGAGGTGTATCCCTACAAGGATCTCCAGAAGGAGGTCCTGATTCCTGATGTAAATCTTTAGTTATCGCTAGAGGGATCACCAACAGGAGGAAAGAGTTCCTGAATCTTCTATATAGATCTTTAGATATTAGTAGGGGGATCATCAGCAGGAGGAAGGAGGTCCTGTATCTTCTATATAGATCTTTAGATATTACTAGAGGGATCACCAGCAGGAGGAAGGAGGTCCTGATTCCTCTATATAGATCTTTAGATATTACTAGAGGGATCACCAGCAGGAAGAAGGAGCTCTTGATTTCTCTATGAAGATTAGTTAGATATGGGTGGTGCCCAGGTGACGGGGAGGAGTGTGCATATGCTGAAACACAAGCATGGCGTTAGGGTGGCACTCTCAGTACTGAGCGACACTTCTCCACACAAACAGTAGTTTTATTATTCAATTCTGTGGCACAGTTCTTTCAACCTAAAGTGATTCTAAAGCGACTCTATACATTAAGGTAAAAAATCTTCTGTGCTAAAGGATCCCCCACCCACCCCCTCTTTGTAAATACCTGGGCCCAATCCCGATCCAGCTATGTGCACGAGAGCAGCGGCTCTCGTCACTGTTTCCCTCCTCACTGGGCAGATTGATAGCAGCCTTTGGCTCCCACTGCTGTCAACAAAAACATGTGATGAGGGAGCGGGGGCGGGGCCGAGTCAATCGATGCAGACAGGGGGGCTCGAGAGAGTACGCAAGAGGGCCCCCAAATAAGCAGCTTTCTATGGGGGCACTCAAAGAAGAGAAGCCTGGAGCACCAGAAATTCACATTTGGAAAATTATGGTTCATATGCTGGCAAGACGCATTCTGATCAAAGTAGAAACCAGAGTGACAGAGAGAGGCGCTCATCACTGCACTGCGTCCCCTATCACTGCCCACTCACAGGTTGGAATGGGTCCAGGATGACCTAGACTCAAAGGAATTGGGTTGAACGATACCTGAAAGCAGGCTGAGGATATCTACAACCCCTGGCAAAATTTCCAAATGTTGATGCTCATGGATGATGCTGTTGATTTCTTTAAAGTACCTTTTTTGGGTGGAACTCCGCTTTAAAGTCCATAGAGCATTTGTAAAAGTCCATGAGTCCATGTCCTAGAACACCAACTGGGTTCCCACCAAGGTGAAACACAAAGGCAAAGTAATGTTATAAAGTGCAGCAATTTCCTGTTCTAGTTCCCACACAAGGAGCCACCCGATCTAGAGACAGCTCCCTCCTTTTAAAAAAAAAGTTTATCTTGCGCAGTGAAAAGCGCAAAACACTCTAAAGTGTTAAGTTCACTATATATAAATATAGTGTAATAAGAGGTGCATAACTCAGGGTAATCAACAAATTTCTCATATAAATAATTAAAACAAAAGGATTCAGCAAGTATGATGAAAAGTGGACAAATGGGGGAAAAAATGGGGAGGATGATAACTTTTTTCCCCATTTGTCCACTTTTCATCAAACTTGCTGAATTATTCTTTATTTAAGATTTTTCTCACTATTATGGACACTCTTTGTTACAATTTTATATTTTATACTCACACAAGTTTATTTATGGACATCTGATACCATCCTTCTGTTTTATTTATTTGTATGAGAAATATGTTGGTTACCCTCAGTTATGCACCTCTTATTACACTATATTTATATATAGTGCACTTAACACTTTAGAGTGTTTTGCACTTTTCACTGCGCGAGATCAACTTTTTTTATATATTTGTACATTTGTGTTATGTGAACACTTTTAGGTCTTGCAGCTGGTGTTACACTATATATAATCAGTTTTTTGTATTAGACACATTCTGTTACTTTTAGTAGCGCGAGGGACACCATTTCATATAAACTCCCTCCTTATATTTACTTGCCCTATGGTATAACATTCTACTACTGCTATGTTTCTACAAGAGGAATATTAAATCCTTTTAAAAGTTGGCCTCTAAACTATAACATTGTTCCACTTGAAGCAGGGTGGTTATGGCTGCACTGTGTCTGCTCAAATCATTCACAATAAACAGCGCCGGGATGGATGCCACATAACCCCATAACCCCAACCTGCCGAGAGGTGGCAGGACTTTCTAGACATTGACGATTGCAAGAGGACCTGACGGCTGTCCCTTATAATCGGGGTTTTGGGTACACAGAAGATGGACACAACAAGGAAAACCACTGAGATGAATATGTGAGATTAATAAATGCGGAGAGATCCGGGGCCAATTGCCCCATGAGCCTTTCTGACGGGAGCTGCGTTTCATACCCAAAGTGACCTTTGGTTATGGAGCAACCAAAGGGAGGTTCACACTAAAGCAAGGCTAGACCCTGTAATAAGGTCCTAATATCTGGTAAGAGGCTAATTTTACACATACGAGTGGAGCACAATTGGGTGATCACCTGGTCCACGAGCAAAATAGGAACTGCACTTGTGGACCACCATTTTTAATAACATCATTTAATTTGGGACTTTGTCCTACATACAACTTTTTGGGGATTTTGTATATCACTTTTGCATGATAGCACGGACTTCATGAATTTTGAACCTACTTTGTTGTTGTTATATGTCCCCATTCACATAGTGTAAATATTTAAAAATTGCTGCTTACAATTTTACTTGCTGAAAATTCTTGCTTAGCTTTCTCCTTCTTTGTAATGCCAAGAAGGAGGCTTGAGACTTATTTTTTTTTCAAAATTAATTCTGTCTGTGATGTGCTGGAAGATCTCATTATCAGTTGTAAACTTGATGTGCACACTGTTTGTCCTAACAAAGGGTTAAAGATCTCAAGGCTTGGGTGGTTCATTGTAAAATAATACACTTATAAAAATTAATAAAAACTTTAAAAAATATATAAAACCTTACAATGGTTTAGTTAGGAACATATATATAGATCTCTATGTGTATGTTTTTTTTTTTTTTTTGTTTTTTTTTTGTTTTATGTAGTTGTTGACCGAGCCTGGGTATGCCCAATAGGCTCTGTTTTGTTTTGTATTTACATTGAAAGTATAATAAAAATAATTTACAAAAAAAAAATATATATAAAACCTGCCCAGTATATCTCCTAATTGCACATTACAAATTATTATGAACAATATAAAATGCCTATAGAGTCCTATGGATAAAACTGCTCCAAAGAAAAACTGGAATTTTTGTAAAAATCCTTTTTAGGTATGCTGAGTGAATGGGAACACATAACAAAAATATAGCAGGGGTTTCTCAAATTTGACCGCAAAAATGGAAATACATTGTAAGGCTGTTACAGTGTTAGTTATGTTTATGTTCTTTTTTTTTTAGCACTTTTATACATTTGACTGACTTTTGTATATGCAGTGATTGATCACGTCTCTTTTATCCTTATCTCTAACCTTTCAGATACCCAAATACACAGAGATAAGAAAGGGTGATGGAGGGGATCTGGACAACTATTTGATGGTTTGAACATCAAATAAAAACAGACCTCAGAGACCTCAAGATAAGTGCAGGAATAATGCCAGTCACACCATTGGCACTTCCTAAAGTAAATATGTCATAAATATAAATAGCAGAATCATAGTGGTGTATATCAGTGAGCATGCATAGTCAGCTTGGTCAGTGTTTTTGAATGGAAAGCAAGAAAAAGCAATGGTTGATGGTGCTGCGCAAAGCATGTCAGGGGCAGTGGTGGCTGGTGCTCAATATTTGTTTTGGGGGGGGGCGGCAAACCATCGCTAACTAGGGGTGCCACTTGTCCAGGATTCACTCGGACAGTTCGGGTTTGGAATCATGTGTCCGGGTTTCAGACTGTCTGAAACCCGGACACATTATTTAGACTGGACTATGGCTTCCCAGTAGGGTTCACACCTGAGCGTGGTGCAGCGACAGCTGCTGCCCCACGTTTTTTAGCTTTTTTGTGTCTTTAAGTGGAGTGATTTTGGTGCAAATTGGAAAAAAGGCCCCTGGAAGACATCATCTTTGACGAAACGGCGTAGGGAGGAGCGGCGTGCTGACGTCACCACATACCGCGCTCGTGTTTTTATACCAAACGCTATATGTTCTTGGCAAAACTGTAAGTGCAATACTTTATTATTTTAATAAATATATATTTTAAACGAGTTACGCTATGGAAGCCTTTATGTTCTTGTATGGGGAATAAGCGTACTTCTGCCGTACAGAGGATACTCCACATAGAGAGTCCAAGGACATCTAGCCTTTCAAGTTTCAAAGACCCAGGGCTGGGGATAAGAGCCACAGGCACTTATGATCTCCCTAAACAAGAGATCTAACAAGCTGGTAAGCAGCAATAATATTACAGGTGGAGGAACTTTCCTGTCGCACTCTATCATTCCCTCTTTGGTGTTGTGGTCGCATGCTACTGTTATTTAGAGGGCTGAAAACATTACTACTTGGAAGATCACTTTGAATTGCACATTCAGTGGGGCTTCTATCTAACAGCCCATCGGAGTGAACTTTATCTTGTTTGACTTATTTATTTATATTCATTTATTTTTATTTGTTTTTTATATATTTTTTTTTGCACGTTTCACTTGTGATTGCATTCATATATTTATGTAATAGTGTGACAAGTAGAGTCTTCATATCTCCACTTGTTTTGAACACTTTTCATTTCACATTTTTTGATCACCTAAATTATATAGCGCAGCTTTTTCTTGTATGTTTTTGGTGCGTCCGGCAGACTTGTGTACACACGCTCAGAAAATCCGACAACAGACATGTGTCCGAGGAAAATTTTAAAACCTGCTATCCAACTTTTGTCCTCGGAAAATCCGACAACAATTGTCCGATGGAGCGTACACACAGTCGGATTTACCGCCAATAGCCTGACATCACACAGTTCCCGTTGGAAAATCCGATCGTGTGTACGAAGCTTTAGAAACAGCTAAAATAATAAAAATGAAAGAAAACTAGACCGACTGAAGTCCACTCTCTGCTGACGTCACAGATATCGGTCCAGGCACCGCGTCATCATGACAATGGAAGTCTGAATCTGCCAGGTGCCTGGACTGACACCTGTCTCAGCCTCTCAGCGAGCCGCTGAGAGCCTGAGCTGGCCGCCCCCCGCCCCCTTCATGCAGGGATAGGGTTTAGGAAGTCAAGGGGGTTGATTTACTAAAGGCAAATAGACTGTGCACTCTGCAAGTGCAGTTGCACTAATTTTCTCCAGGGCTTAGTCAATGTGGTAAAGCTCTTCCGATTGCTATCATCTAATCATGTGCATGTGCATACCTCCCAACATTTTGAGATGGGAATGAGGGACACCTGCTAACAAATGTATGTAGGCACAGGACACGCCCCCTTAAAGAAGAATTAACCCAAAAAAAGTTAATTAAATCCACAAGGACTTTTTTTTTTATCACTACATTCCTTTATATTGGCTTTTAAAATGTACAAATGCAGCAATTTAGAAATTGGATGAAAGGTTTAGCACTGGGAAACACTTTTTGAAAGATAAAAAGTGCATATTATATACAACTATATAGATCAGACTAAAATGAGGGACAAATGAGGAGGAATGAGGGGCAGAGTGACTTTGCTCCAAATCAGGGACAGTCCCTCGAAATCAGGGGCAGTTGGAAGCTATACAAGTGTAGCTCACCCCACGTAGGAGCCGCTGAAAAAATAGGATCCCCACCCGGCACAGCCAGGCACACTGAATTCTCACAGGCACACTTGAGTCAGGAAACAGTCCAGCACTTTGTTTTTGTGTTTTATTGAGGGGATAAACCTTGGATGGGGAGTAGGTGTATTATGGGAGGCCCACTTGACTTCAGAAAAACTCTTCAGGGACATCTCTTCCTATATACAGCTATATACATTCCTCTCTGCCTCCAGCACACTTATTTGCAGCTGGCACACTGATAGTTAATTCGACAAAAAGGCAACAGTCAGATCTTGAAGCAAAAGCCCTTTACAGGCAGGCACCACGGACCCCTTTGATTGTGTCCAAACCAAAAAACATGGGACAATAGCACAGGATAGGTTACAGTTGACATGTTTCACATGTAGGAGCGCTTAGTCGATTTCCTTCCCCTTTGGTTGTGTAGTGTCCAGCTTACATCCCTGTGGCTACTGATCCCAGCAACACCTCTTCAGGCACTGCCATCCCGCCAGGCTGTAGCTGCCCCTTTCACTAGCCCTCCTGGCTACTTCTCCACAGTCCTCCCAGAACTATACACTCAGCTGACAATCCGACGGACTTCTCCTGGACGTGCTGACTCTCTCCTGCTGTTCTCACAATGGCTCCCTTGCATTCAGGCAAGGATTTCTCTGTGTGTTGAAGAGGGTTCTTCCAGCACCTGAGCCCCTGCCCTGAGGTCAGCTCCATCAGACTATGGGGTGCCCTGCGCGGGCCTCCGACTGCCTCCTCAGCCCTCCATCTCCAGCTTCCATCTGAATGCCCTTGCTGGCATGACCCCAGAGTATTTAAGAGGTGCCCCTGCCCACTGACTTGCTGGGGATTGGCTGGGGCCATCCTCAACACTCCAAGCAGCTCCTTCTAACCAACCACTCATTCTTCTGGAAGCTTCTCCAAGGTTCCACCAAGTAGGGGGAGGTACCTGCATGCTGAGTCATCCAGCCTCCCTGAGTCACTCATCCCTGACCCAGATTCAGCCCAGGCTTGGATGCTTGGATTACCTGCTCTAACAATGTGAAATTAATCTAGCACACTAGCTAGAGGGTGCTACACAAGCATTTCCTTGCACCTGATTTCTTTACAAAGTGAAGCTTTACCACACTTATGTGGTTAATTATCTGAAGTCAAATTGCATTGTATTCAACTTCTGTATCTTACTGAAGAGGGTGCAAACTCAGCAGGGGACCATACTATCTGGACAAGCTTGGCCTGTGGAGGTATGTCAATGCATGAAGCTGCACTCAAAACAGAACAGCAGTCTTGAAACGGTAGTAAAATAAAGAAAAATAATAATGTAGGAATCCTGCAAGGTAATGGCATAATGTGCTAGTATGCATTGGGAGCCACAATCTCGGTATAGCACTCTGAAGAGATGGCATACTCGCCCTACCCCATGCCCATGTGCCCCAAACCTTTCTTCTTTTCCTCCTCTGTAGCATGTCGTAGCCCAGTAGGGGTCACCCAGTTGAAGATATTCTCTACCACAATGCTATGGGACGGTTACTGTTCCAGCCAAGTACCAATTGAGCCAAGAGGCCGTGGACACATTTGCCAGTGTTGGACTGCAGTCTGGCTGTTGTCCTATTGGAAGGCAAGTAGGTAATCGAGTTACATTGTATAATTGAATGATTTCAGCAATTACATTTCAATTCAGAAATTAAATTCCACCTTCTGAGCGTATAATGCGTTTTATGGCGCAGACTGACCCGATGAACCAAGAACTGGCAGTGTCATCATTGGCCGTACTCTCCACACGACAATTTACATGGGCTGCCTGACATCAAATTTTTTTTTTTTTCGTCTGTTAGTTATAATTGTTCCATTTCTATTTTCGGCGCAGCCTAGTACTGGCAGTTCAGAAAATTCCCCAAAGCACAAATGTTTATTTATAATGGAGTGGAGAGCAGAGCGTTATGGTGCTGCCACTCCGCATTGCAACAACAATAGAAATATTACAGCTGGAGTCAATGAACAGCTTACTTCTTCCTGACGTGTGAATCAGCTCTCTAAAGCACAACACCAGACAAACAACTAAATATACAGATAACACATACATGGGTTTTAAATGCCAAAGAATTAGTATTTCTGTCCATCCAGTCCTGAGATTGCACAGCTCTGCCACAGCATAGCCCTGCCTAGCAGGGGAGGGTAACAAGATCCTTCTTTGTTGCAGTCTCACTTTCATTTATGGGACTGGACAGTGACAGGATAATCAGCACAGTTATGAGCTTGTCCCTCTGTCACTCTGTTCTCTCCTCCTATCAGCATGCCCTTGCACTGTAGCACACCTATTTGGCTTTTTATGCCGCTTCCTCCTTCCACTATTTGGGCAAAAGGGTGATGCAAATGGGTGATGCCAAGTGAAATGCAGCTATTTACCCTGCTTTCATTTTTATTGCCCTGCTTTCAAATAAAATCAATGTAACCTGCTTTCACCCCCCTCCTGCCCAGGCCAATTTTCAGCTTTCAGTGCTGTCCCTGTTTGAATGACAATTGAGCGGTCATCCAACACTGTACCCATATGACATTTTTATAATTTTTTTCACACAAATAGAACTTTTTTTGGTGGTGGTTTTTAATCACTGCTGTTTTTTTCTTTTTTTTTTTGCTAAACAAACAAAAAAAGACCAAAAATTGTGGGGAAAAAAAAAAACATTTTTAATAGTTTGTTATAAAATTTTGCAAACAGGCAATGTTTCTCCTTCACTGATGGGTACTGATGAGGCTGCACTGATGAGATGGTACTGATGGGCACTGATGAGGCTGCATTAATAAGCACAGATAGGTGGCACTAATCGACGGCACTGATAGGTGGCACTGATGAGGTAATACTGGAGTACACTGATGAGGCTGCATTATTAAGCACAGATAGGTGGCACTAATAGACAGCACTGATAGGTGGCACTGATGAGGCAATACTGATGTACACTGATGAGGCTGCATTAATGAGCACAGATAGGTGGCACTAATAGACAGCACTGATAGGTGGCACTGATGAGGTAATACTGGAGTACACTGATGAGGCTGCATTATTAAGCACAGATAGGTGGCACTAATAGACAGCACTGATAGGTGGCACTGATGAGGCAATACTGATGTACACTGATGAGGCTGCATTAATGAGTACAGATAGGTGGCATTAATAGACAGCACTGATAGGTGGCACTGATGAGGCAATACTGGTGTACACTGATGAGGCAACACTGATGGGCACTGGTGTGCACTGATCGGTGGCACCAATAGACGGCACTGATAGGCACTAATAGGTGGCACTGATAGGTGACACTAATGAGGATCACTGATTGGCAGCACTGGTGGCATTGTGATTTTTGACACAAATTTAGCACGTTTTGTCACACAACAATTGCGGCAAAATCGCATAACGTTTGGGGCGCCATTAAGAAATAGTGGCATCGCAAATGCGTCCCATGTTTTGCTGCGATTCTAAAGGAGAGCATACTGAGAACTGACCAAAATGTGCTGTCCTGCTTAGTGTGGTCAGTTTTTAATAGGAAAGCAAAGGGACTGGCAGGAACACCAGGGATTTCACACAAAGGAAGCAATACAAAAAGAACAGGATACTTTCTCATACAAGTACATAGTCATAGTACAGCAGGCACATATCAGGAATATAAACAGGGGCTAATGGCCGCCGCCCCCCGTCCATCACTGCCCCCCCCCCCCCCATGCATGCTTCCAGACTCTTTCAGGATACCGGCGCATGGATTCCAATGCGGGGGGGGGGGGCTATTTTTTTGAAGCACCAGAGGCTCTAAGGCCTCATTCACATCTGAGCCTTTTGTATCTTGAAGCCTGAAGCGACAAAACGCTGGAGGGAAAAAATCAATTATTCTCTATGGAGACGGTTCACATCTCCACTCCAGAACGCCTGAAGCCAGAAGCTCCAAAATGCCTGAAGCTCAAACAAGTTCTTGAACTTTTTTTTTTATGCAGATTTGGGCATTTTTCTGCTTTTTACATTGTGACCTTTTGGTCTGTACAAAATCGCAGCAAACACGCATCAAAATCGCGGTAAAACCCTGCTGCAAAATCGTTGTAGAATCGTGCTACGCTCAGGTTTGAATGGGGAGGGCTTGGGACGCAGAGAGTGCTCTCGGATCCCACCCAGGTGTGTTACAACAGCAAATGAATAACACTGATCCTCCTCCCAGCCAATCAGGAAGCCGGTTTTGACACCGGTCACCCGACTGGCTGAAAGGACAGGCGATCCTATCGGACGCCTAGGAGGAGGAGGGGAGGAGCTGGAAGCCGCCATGGAGGAGAGGACACGGAGCCGCTGCACCACGCTGCCTGCTGCCTGCCAAATGCTGCCGCTGGTGGGGTAAGTGCCGGGGGTGGGTGGTTGTTTGCCGCCCCCCCCAAAAAAACACCAACCAGCACTGAATATGTAGTGTGGGGGTAACAAACGCTTTAAAAAATACACCTAAAGCTGGGTACTGCACGTGTTTAAACCCATCAAGCGTTCGTGGATTCCACTGGCTAGAATATTAATTTATTTTGTAAATTGTAATCCATTAACGCTCAAATGCGCCTAAACGCGTCGAACGTTTAAATGTGTCTACATGCATTTTGGCACGTTCAGCATTTTTCTGCTCTTCAGCTCTCATCCTGTACATAGTTACATAGTAGGAGAGGTCGAAAAAAGACACAAGTCCATTAAGTCCAACCTATGTGTGTGATTATATGTCAGTATTACATGCTTTTGATGTTTTTTTCAGCCTTCTAATACTCCTATAATCACTTATGTATGCATGGATACATTAGCTAAAATAGAGACGCTTTTACAGGCTGAAAAAAAGCCAAATGCCTGTAAAAGCAGTGTTTTGTAAACCCAGCACGCATGAGGCCTAAAGGTTTTGTGGGAGGTGGAGGAGATGGGCCAGCACAGACAGTATTAGATACTCCCAGAAGTGGAGGGAGCTATGATATGTTATGACACTTCCTGGAGTAGTCACATTTTCTAGCAATTTCAAAGGCACATTACAAGTGAATAAAAAAATATTTATGGGAAAGCAAAACACTACAAGTAAGCTATTAAAATACTTGTCCTTTTGGATGGTTTTTGTAATTTGATGACAGGGTCTCTTTAAAAAACAACAATAACCCAATGAGGTTCCTTCAGCAAATAAAACTGCATGAAGAATAGAAAGTCGACAAGGCTTCTGCGGGCGACACGGCGAGACACATACCGCATAAAACCCAGATCTCAGATCAGAGAACGAGAGGCAAGACATCAGAAAATACATTCCATGGAAACAAAACTTTGCAAAACTTTGCAAAAACTGAACTGTAAATAATGTCAAGTCGTTTTCAGCCACTTTCTCCCACTCTCAGCCCAGTACATGTCTGTGGGTGAAAGTGATAAAATGATGTTTCCGTTCTTAAAAAAATCCCCTGAATAGAAGATATGTAAAACATCTGAGCAGACACTCTAAAAGTTTATAAAAGTTTCTATCTATCCATCTATCTATCTATCTACATTATAAATGTGTATATATATATATATATATATATATATATATATATATATATATATATATACATACAGTTGTGCTCATAAGTTTACATACCCTGGCTGAATTTATGATTTCTTGGCCATTTTTCAGAGAATATGAATGATAACAGAAAAACTTTTCTTTCACTCATGGTTAGTGTTTGGCTGAAGCCATTTATTATCAATCAACTGTGTTTACTCTTTTTAAATCACAATGACAACAGAAACTACCCAAATGACCCTGATCAAACATTTACATACCCCAGTTCTTAATACCGTGTATTTCCCCCTTTAACATCAATGACAGCTTGAAGTCCTTTGTGGTATTTGTGGATGAGGCTATTTATCGTCTCAGATGGTAAAGCTGCCCATTCCTCTTGGCAAAAAGCCTCCAGTTCCTGTAAATTCTTGGGCTGTTTTGCATGAACTCCACGTTTGAGATCTCCCCAGAGTGGCTCAATGATATTGAAGTCAGGAGACTGAGATGGCCACTCCAGAACCTTCACTTTATTCTGCTGTAGCCAATGACAGGTCGACTTGGCCTTGTGTTTTGGATCATTTTCATGTTGGAATGTCCAAGTACGTCCCCTGGCTGATGAATGCAAATGTTCCTCTAGTATATTTTGATAACATACTGCATTCATCTTTCCATAAATTTTGACCAAATTTCCTGTGCCTTTGTAGCTCACACATCCCTAAAACATCAGCGATCCCCCTCCATACCTTTCATCATAGGCCTTGACTCCTCTCCAAATGTAGCATTTATGGTTGTGGCCAAAAAGCTCAATTTTGGTCTCATCACTCCAAATGATTTTGTGCCAGAAGGTTTGAGGCTTGTCCCTGTGCTGTTTGGTGTATTGTAAGTGCGATACTTTGTGGAATTTGCGTAGTAATGGCTTTCTTCTGGTGACTCAACCATGCAGCCCATCTTTCTTCAAGTGCCTCCTTATTGTGCATCTTGAAACAGCCACACCACATGTTTTCAGAGAGTCCTGTATTTCACCTGAAGTTATTTGGGGGTTTTTCTTTGCATCCCAAACAATTTTCCTGACAGTTGTGGCTAAAATTTTAGTTGGTCTACCTGACCGTGGTTTGGTTCCAACAGAACCCCTCATTTTCCACTTCTTGATTAGAGTTTGAACACTGCTGATTGGCATTCTCAATTCCTTGGATATCTTTTTATATCCCTTTCCTGTTTTATACAGTTCAACTACCTTTTCCCGCAGATCCTTTGACAATTCTTTTGCTTTCCCCATGACTCAGAATCCAGAAACGTCAGTGCAGCACTGGATGAAAGATGCAAGGGTCTGTCAGGAGTCCAGAAACTCATTGACCTTTTATACACACACACACTAATTACAAGCAAACAGATCACAGGTGAGGATGGGTACCTTTAATAGCCATTCAAACCCCTTTGTGTCAACTTGTGTGCATGTTATCAGGCCAAAATCACCGGGGTATGTAAAATTTTGATCAGGGTCATTTGGGTAGTTTCTGTTGCCATTATGATTTAAAAAGAGTAAACACAGTTGATTTATAATAAATGGCTCAAGCCAAACACTAACCATGAGTGAAAGAAATGTTTTCGTTTTATCATTCATATTCTCTGAAAAATGGCCAAGAAATTCTGCCAGGGTATGTAAACTTATGAGCACAACTGTATTTATACCACTTTGCACTACAAGTGCAAACTACAAGTGCAAAGTGCACTTGAAATTGCACTGAAAGTGTACTTGGAAGTGCAGTCCTGTAGATTCGAGGGGGACACGCAAGGAAAGTAAAACCTTTTTTACTCCTTTGTATGTATACAAAGAAACTTTATTTAGACATTACCAGCGTGACCATCCCCCGCAAGATGGCCGCGGTATTAACACACATCCTGTCTACAACAAAATGGCGATCTGTTTACTTCCGGCCCTAATAATATAAATAGACAATGACAACAGCCAATCCGGTGCCCTGAGGAAGTCATGTGACATGACGTAACGCGTATGACGTGACCGGAAACACAACACACGTGGACCGGAAGTGACGTAGCGGGGATCGAAACCGCTGTTTTTTCACTGCTGCCCAGCGCTATTTTTAATGTAAGCAGTTAATACGTTTTTAATAAAACCTTTGGTCATACTGTATTACACTATTGGAGTCCCCTTTTTTAATTACTCCCCATGTGGAACCCATTTACTGGAGGGAACATCGCTGATGGCCTATCCACAGGCACTCCAGAACGCCAGCACTGATTCAAGTGGAAGGAGTTCTACATCCAAGGGATTCTAACAGGCACTTATATTGTGTCATCAAGGTGAGAGTTCTGGGAGCCCCGAGTGGGGACCAAACACCACGAAAGTCACCAGATCTCCTATCAACGCACGTGCACTTTGTTCAGTCACTTTATATTTGTGCATTAGTCACTTCACTGTATATACCAGCACTGAAGTCACTTTAGAAGTTTGTATTTTATAGAGCATTATCTTTTATAGATGTACTTATTGCTCACTTTTTACCAGTGGATAGCTTTTTGCGCAGAATCACAGACACATTTTATTGTTGTGGTATTTATAGAAAAGTAAAAAACTGCATTTTAGCCTGAACATGATTGCATAATAAAATCAGCAGAGCTTCCACTCATTCCAAGTGCACTTTGTACTTGTAGCTTGCACTTGTAGCGCAAAGTGGTTTTGCCTTTCGTAAATAACCCCCATAGTATCTCACAAAAGTTAGTAAACCCCTCACATTTGTGTAAATATTTTATTATATCTTTTCATGTGACAACACTGAAGAAATGACACTTTGCTACAATGTAAAGTAGTGAGTGTACAGCTTGTATAACAGTGTAAATTTGCTGTCCCCTCAAATTACCTCAACACACAGCCATTAATGTCTAAACCGCTGGCAACAAATGTGAAAATGTCCAAATTGGGCCCAATTGGCCATTTTCCCTCCCCGGTGTCATGTGACTCGTTAGTGTTATAAGGTCTTAGGTGTGAATGGGGATCAGGTGTGTTAAATTTGGTGTTATCGCTCTCACTCTCTCATACTGGTCACTGGAAGTTCAACATGGCACCTCATGGCAAAGAACTCTCTGAGGATCTGAAAAAAAGAATTGTTGCTCTACATAAATATGGCCTAGGCCAGTGGCGGCTGGTGAAGTTTTAGGATGGGGGGGGCGCCAGACCCCGCCCTTCATTTTTGACCCCTCCCACTTGGTGAAAATCGGCGTGGTTTCAGTGAAATAGTGGGCGTGGCTCTAAGGTGGTGTGGTTAGCATCTGAGATGAACATGGGATGGAGGGAGAGGGAGAGAGGGATGGAGGGACAGCAGGCCCAGATCCTACACAACAATAGAAATATGTGTATTCTAGAAAGTTTAACAATCAGCAGATAAAGATACTCCAAACACCTGGTGAAAACAACTGCAGCCATCACATCTAAAGATTGGTAAGCTGCAATATAATATAATACATTTTTGGTTTTGGGTTTAATGCTGCTTTAACTAATTTTTAACCACTTCAATCCTGGGCATTTTTACCCCCTTCCTCCCTGGCCAGTTTTCAGCTTTTATCGCTTTTTTTATCATTTTGTTCACACAAATAGAGCTTTCTTTTGGGGGTATTTAATCACCTCTGGGTTTTTTATTTTTTTGCGAAATAAATGAAAAAAGACGGGAAAAAAATGAAAAAAGAAGAAAAAAGTTTTTCTTTGTTTCTGTTATAAAATTTTGCAAATATATAATAGTTCTTCATAAATTTAGGCCAAAATGTATTCTGCTACATTTCTTTGGTGAAAAAAACCCCAAATCAGTGTGTATTATTTAGTTTGTAGGAAAGTTATAGAGTCCAAAGACAATGATTGAGATATATATATATATATATATATATATATATATATATATATATATATATATATAAATATATATATATATGAAAATTGATCAATCCTGATCTACTGACGGTAAAAATGATGTGAATATAGGGGTGGGTGGTGGTGCCCGTCACCTGAAGAGTGGTCCTCCACAATGGGTCACTCTTTCCAGGTGAATGTGCAATAGATAGGTGAAAAGCACTGCCGTCACCTGAAGGGTAATCCTCCTGAGTGAATCACTCTTTTGAGAATGAATAGTGAGTGCTAGATAATGTGATAGATCACAAATATTTTTTTTTTAAAAGGTGTTTATTTTGATTTTTTAACACAAAAATATAAAAGAAGTTAACAAAAGTGGGACTGTAAGTTGGCGAAAGGCGCATTTAGTAGAGCACCTACATAGTAAAAACACTAGAACAAGTTTACAAGTCCATGAAACAGAAATACCCCAGTAACACACATTCATACCGACATACATACAACCATTCAAACCTGCAACACGTGCGACCCCGTAAGGACAGTAGAGGTCCAAAATCCCCCTGTGTAGTGGATGCTTCATGAAAGACATCTAGTGAATCTCAGTTTTTTGGTATCTTGCCAGAGATGTCTTACGGGGAAGGATGTGGGCCCCCTTTCAGCCCACGCCTTCTTCTCGCATTGTTCATGGGGTCCTTCCCAAATTTAAATTGCTATACAAGAGTATTACATGCCCTAAGAAGTTCACTAAAATCTGGCAACCATGGCTTTATGTATCAGAGGATTTCTGAGGGGATGTCCTCTCTTCACAGCTTTCACAGTAGACCTATTGCTTATGTACTTTAATATTATTGTCTGGCAAGTAACCAAAAAACTGAGATTCATGAGATGTTGTATGTGTTGCAGGTTTGAATGGTTGTATGTATGTCGGTATGAATGTGTGTTACGGGGGTATTTCTGTTTCATGGACTTGTAAACTTTTAAAGGATGGTTTTATGTGCATAAAATAATAATATACATAGCAACGTCCTGGCGTGAGTGCGGTGAACATGGTCGTTGAGTATTCCCAAGAGTCCCACCTCCGGGGTGTGAGGTATCGGCAGATGAAGTTTGTGATCGAAGAAAGAAAACAATTCCTTCCAGAAGGTTGAAAGTCCGGGACAGGTCCAGAACATATGGAAAAAGTCAGCAGCAATCGTATCACATCTAGCACATGCACTATCCTGTCCCAACCCCATCCGTACCAGCCTAGCTGGAGTATAGTGTAATTGGTGTATGAACTTAAATTGTACCAGTAGGTCAGCCGTACTAATGATATCCTGAAAACATATCTCAGTTGCCTCTTCCCAGTCCTCATCAGAAAGCTCAGACATAGACAATAGCCATTTGTGCTGAGAGTTCTGGAAAGGATCAGCTCCCACCATTTGGAGGCGACCATAAAAGGTCGTCACCAGTTTGGCAATTTCTGGGAATGACAGGAGATCTTCAATAGACGATTCTGTGAGCGCATTGGTCAAAGATCCAAACTGCGCCCGGATGGCGTGTCTGAGTAAAAGGTATTTGTAGAAAAATTTATTGTTCAGGTCATATTTAAGCCTGAGTACTTCAAAGGATAGTAATACACTCTCTTCGATTATGTGGGTTAGATGTGTAATACCATGTCGACTCCACCAGGTCAAGTCCGAATGACCGAAGAGCTCAGGGAGGTTGGGGTTCCGCCACAGAGAAGTCTATGGAGAAATACCCATAGGAGACTGTGTCAAAGTTTTCCCCCCTCCCTCCAGGCCATGAAACTAACCTCAAGAGATAGATCACAAATATAAAATAAATACCATAACGGGTGTTCTCACCCTGTGCTTAAGACAAGTTTATACAAATAGAGCCCTATTAGTTGTGCTAATTGCAAACTGGTGTATCAACCTGTAATGTAAAGGTGGATGTGCTTAGTGTGGTAGTGAATATTCTCAGCAATATTGAGCAATTCCAACTACTATATCAGAAATGTGCAGCAAAATGTGCAGAAATTAGTGGTTAATAGTTCATTTTATGTTCAGTCTTTAGTAGTGCAAAATGGCAAGGTTTCAAGTGACTTGTGCTTATCCAAAGTGACTCCTGCCTATGTAGCAATTTAGGTGACTTCCGTGCTCCCCTTCAGTTCCCCACTCACCAGATCCCTGCACCCCTGCAGGGGTAAATCGCATGCAGTGAGTGTAGTGGCAGTCCTCAGGGCATTCACCTCCTCCTTAGCTCAGCACACGATGGGGTATCCAGATCCTTGTGCCCCTCCGGGGGTAAACCGTTCCCAATAGATTAAGTTGCAGTAGTTACCTCCTCCGTGGTAAACCACAAGTTATCCTCATGGACAAAAGAGATGGGTACTTGTAGTGTAAATCCGAGTGATTTTATTAAAAAATAAAGTTTAAAAACACCACTTGACAAAGTCAGATGTGCTCGCATAACTTGGTTGTAGTACAGGAGCTTCGAACCGGCGTGCATTCTACTGATCGGAACTCGGCAACCAGAAATTATGTGAGTGCGTACCAAGCTCCGCCTTACGCATTTTGTCATAGAACGTCGTCTGAGGCGGTGCCATCTTGGAGCACCTACGTTTGTTAGAAAGATTTTAGAATGAGTTAGAATTTTTTGAATTTTTGGAGTTTTTTTGTTAATATCTGTATTGTAATGGAGAGCGCAATTGCAGGGCGTAAATACTAAATCTGACCACCGGGGGCGTAAGGCTCGAGCATACACAGATCCCTGTGGAGAGTGGTCTTATTGAGATGTGGCAAAACGGTTCTCTCCGGGATCTATAAGGCTATGTATAGGATGTGTATGATAATCAGACACAGGGGTTGTATAATATCTATACAGCAATTAAATATCCCAATTTGTGAACCCATCTACAGGGGGTGGACCCTGCAAGACTGCTCACTATAACAGTGAGGTGCACCAAGATGGCACCACCTCAGACGACGTCCTATGATGAAACGCGTAAGTTCCGGTCAGCGGAACGCACGCCGGTTCGAAGCTCCCGTACTGTAACCAAGTTATGCTAGCTTACACGCCTGACTTTGTCAAGTGGTGTTTTTAAACTTTTCGGAAAGTAGACAGTCCAAGGTATTTTGGATATAGCGAGTTTTTTGAAGTTGTCATTTTTTGATATAATATTTTGGAAAATGTAACAAAAAAAATTTTGAATATTTTATTTTTTGACATACTGTTACCAGTGCAGTACAGCGTCATCATATAACGGGTGTGGCAGTGATCAGAGACACTAACTGGTGACAGTACAAAAAAAAAAAAAAAATGGTTTTTTCTTCAATTTTCTTTTATTATATTTTTTTCTTTTTTGAATGTTTATTTTTTTTTGTTTTTTTTTTAACACACTTTGACCAGAGCAATATAATGTTACCATAATTTCATAAAACTGTAGTATCATTGCTATATGCAACCATTTTACTGAATGACATTCATTCAGTTTGTTTTGTTGATTAACCACAGCTGATCACATGGCACAGATGGGCCGTGATTGGCCCTGTCTGCACCATGTGATCACTGTGATCAATCACAGCTAGCAACACAATTGTATACAATGGATGGCTTGAAAGGAAGCCATCAATTGTTTACAACTGTCATGTGACCTGCTGTGACTGGTCACAGCGGTCACATGGTACCGTCCAGTGGACGCAGCCAGTGAAAGATTGTGCGGCCGCGTACGGAGAGTGATTCAGGAGGACGTCATATGATGTCCACCTGGATTGTTTTTATGTTTTTTTTTTACAATTCTTTAGTTGCTTCCTGATTTCTGGCCTTGGCCAAAATAAAGCCATACATTCCAGGAGTCCTCAGGAGGGGAGGAAGGGTTCTCAACTCAGCACACCCTTCTGCCTGCATGCCTGAGCTAGGGGCAGATGGGTTTCAGGAAGTAAATGCTACATGAAGCATCTGCCCTTACTCAAGATGGCCGTGGCCAGAAATGCTTGAGAGGTGTTTTTCAAAGTGATTTCTCCACAAAATAAAGCATGGAGACGTGGATGGATTGAATATTAGAAATGAATTAAATAGCATTTTTGCTTTGTGGTGGTCAGATGCAGTGTAGTTCCACTTAAACCTCGGTGAGTCATTTGAACGTAGATTCGAATGTCTCCTTCCAGGCTTCCTTTTCATTGGCAGTTGTGTCTGTACAGGTCGGGACATCTGAGACGTTCCTATTTGTTGACTTGCACCTGAAAGACCTTTGGCACGGCATGACCCATTCCTCATCCTCCACGTAGTGATCTGTAAGGATAAAACACCTCTGGATCATTTCCAATAGTGTGAATGGAAAACCTTTGCAGGAGCTACGGGGAGGAGATCCGGACAGAGTCTGGGCAAGTTGGCCTTCCATTAGGCTCATGGGATCAAGGTCTGTTTGTCAACAGATTTTCAATAATCTCAGCTTCCAGTGTAACCCGAGAGGGCTGGAAGAAAACATGTCAGGGCTTGGGAGGAAAACATCTGACCAGAAATAACAGGGGAGAGTGCACAGCATTCATAGCTACACAAGTCGCACGGATAAATTCAGCCATAGGACTCACCCTTGTAAACTGATCTCTTTCCACTGGCATGCCGGAGTTAAAGCTGAACTCCACACACTAAAAAAATTTCATTTAAATATACATTATATTGCCTGTGCAAGTGAATTTTTCTTTACATGTTCCTTGCACATGATTGGGTATCCTTTGCAAAGTAAAGCTTTACCTCATACACAAAGCTCTGGAGCAATTGCACTTGCAAAGTGCACAGCCTATTTGCCTTTAGTAAATCAACCCCACCATTACTGGACAGGACTGATCATAAATTGGGCTTTAGACTGGGGTGGAGCTACAGCCAGCATTAACATAAATAAAGAGGTGCTTTAAATCCACAATGAGGCCACCGATCAGAGCAAGACCAAGTGCTACACTATAGTACCAAAAGTATTGGGACGCCTGCCTTTACATGCACATGAACTTTAATGGCATCCCAGTCTTAGTCCGTAGGGTTCAATATTGAGTTGGCCCACCCTTTGCAGCTATAACAGCTTCAACTCTTCTGGGAAGGCTGTCCACAAGGTTTAGGAGTGTGTCTATGGGAATGTTTGATCATTCTCCCAGAAGCACATTTGTGAGGTCAGGCACTGATGTTGGACGAGAAGGCCTGGCTCGCAGTCTCCACTCTAATTCATCCCAAAGGTGTTCTATCGGGTTGAGGTCAGGACTCTGTGCAGGACAGTCAAGTTCCTCCACCCCATGCTTGCTTAACCATGTCTTTATGGACCTTGCTTTGTGCACTGGTCCAAATCATTTGGTGGAGGGGGGATTATAGTGTGGGGTTGTTTTTCAGGGGTTAGGCTTGGCCCCTTAGTTCCAGTGAAGGGAACTCTTAAGGCATCAGCATACCAAGACATTTTGGACAATTTCATGCTCCCAACTTTGTGGTAACAGTTTGGGGATGGCTCTTTCCTGTTCCAACATGACTGCACACCAGTGCACAAAGCAAGATCCATAAAGACATGGATGAGCAAGTTTGGGGTGGAGGAACTTGACTGGTCTGCACAGAGTCCTTAACCCGATAGAATTAGAGCAGATACTGCGAGCCAGGCCTTCTCGTCCAACATCAGTGCCTGACCTCACAGATGCGCTTCTGGAAGAATGGTCAAACATTCCCATAGACACACTCCTAAACCTTGTGGACAGTCTTCTCAGAAGAGTTGAAGCTGTTATAGCTGCAAATGTTAGGCCAACTCAATATTGAACCCTACCGACTAAGACTGGGATGCCATTAAAGTTCATGTGCATGTAAAGGCAGGCGCCCCAATACTTTTGACAATATAGTGTATTCCCCATTAGCCACAAAGAATATAAATCCACTTTTCATGCACCAAATCCCTTTGTAAACCCAGTTATTACCTTGTAAAAATAGCAGTGACATCAGTAAATGTGCTGTACATAGCCTGTTCAGACATTAGAGTTGTGGGAGGATCCAGAAAGCTCCACCCACTACATGCTGCATATAGAAAAGTTCAGGAGGGGGTGAAGACAAGACCAGTCCCCCTGCACAAGGAGACAGAGCAGCAGTGACTGGTCTTTATTACAGGAAGCTCCTGCACAGATCTGGAAGAAATACACAAAGCACACCAAGATTCATGGAAGAAGACATATGACTCTTGTATTTAGTCATCTTTGCTAATCCTGGAGTTCAGCTTTAAAGTGGTTTTAAACCTCAGTCATGAAATATGAACAAAGCATATCCCTTCATAATGTGCATTTGTCTCAATCCAGAGCACTAAGTGTAATTTCTGTGTGCTGCTTTGTTCCTCTGCTATCAGCATGAATCACTTCTGACAAGTTTTCCTGACACCAAGAGAAAAAAGGTGACAGGGGAGGATCTCCAGCTGATTGGCAGCCTCAGCTCTGTTCCTGTGTGCTCTGTGAAGGGGTGTGTGTCCCTTCCCTCCAATCAGCTCTCAGAGCTCTCCTCACTGAGCTCTGCAGAGTGTAACTTCAGCTCCCCACCCCCTTTTTCCTGAACAATCAGACAAGCTTTATAAATTCTGGACCTTGAATGGATGAATAGGAGAGAGGACTGCAGATAAACAGGTACAACTTATGTAGGAAGATTTGTTTCATCTCTTTGTATCAGGTGAGTCACCTCACTGGGTATATGGAAGGGTTTACACTTTAATTACAAACCTAATAGACCCGTCTGTAGAATGTCTGTATAGCACATAAAACCAATCAGATTTGTCATATAAAGTGGAACCTGGGCACAATAAAAAATGACATCTATATATGATGCAGTCTGTCAATAGCATTAACACTGTTTTGTTTTGTTTTTTCTGAGTCTCCCTGGAACTCCCTGTTGATCCTGCCCACAAATCTGTTATTTTTCCACTCCCTATAACGGGCCAAGCTGGCACCGGTGACAGCCACAGTTACAGGAAGGCTTAGCTACTCTATGGTCAGAGCTGCTGCCAATCAACCAGCAGGGGGCACTAATTACTGCAGATTGGATGCTAGTACACACGAGGGTTACCACCTTTTGCAGAATTTGAAGCTGCTTGTCACCTTTTAACGAAGGCAAAATCTCGGGGTAATTATTAAACATTTACTCACACTAACATAAAAAGAAAACCTAACACTAAATTTCCAAGACAAATACAATAAGGATTTATTTGAACACTACTAGTACAGTATCTCACAAAAGTGAGTACACCCCTCACATTTTAGTAAATATTTTATTTTATCTTTTCATGTGACAACACTGAAGAAATGACACTTTGCTACAATGTAAAGTAGTGAGTGTACAGCTTGTATAAGGCTTAATGTAGATGGGACGTTTTTACAACCTCTCCTGAACGATTTAACTTGCCTGTCAGTGCTCAGACCATACGCCGCACACTGCATCAATTTGGTCTGCATGGCTGTTGTCCCAGAAGGAAGCCTCTTCTAAAGATGATGCACAAGGAAGACGTAAACAGTTTGCTGAAGACAAGTAGACTAAGGACATGGATTACTGGAACCATGTCCTGTGGTCTGATGAGATTAAGATAAACTTATTTGGTTCAGATGGTGTAAAGTGTGTGTGGCGACAACCAGGTGAGGAGTACAAAGACAAGTGTGTCTTGCCTACAGTCAAACATGGTGGTGGGAGTGTCATGGTCTGGGGCTACATGAGTGCTGCCGGTACTGGGGAGCTACAGTTCATTGAGGGAACCATGAATGCCAACATGTACTGTGACATACTGAAGCAGAGAATGATCCCCTCCCTTCGGAGACTGGGCCACAGGGCAGTATTCCAACATGATTTCAACGACCCCAAACACACCTCCAAGACGACCACTGCCTTGCTAAAGAAGCCGAGCAAGCATGTCTCCAGACCTAAACCCTATTGAGCATCTGTGGGGCATCCTCAAACAGAAGGTGGAGGAGCGCAAGGTCTCTAACATCCACCAGCTCCGTGATGTCGTCATAGAGGAGTGGAAGAGGACTCCAGTGGCAACCTGTGAAGCTCTGGTGAACTCCATGCCCAAGAGGGTTAAGGCAGTGCTGGAAAATAATGGTGGCCACACAAAATATTGACACCTTGGTCCCAATTTGGACATTTTCACTTAGAGGTGTACTCACTTTTGTTGCCAGCGATTTTGACATTAATGGCTGTGTGTTGAGTTATTTTGAGGGGACAGCAAATTTACACTGTTATACAAGCTGTACACTCACTACTTTACATTGTAGCAAAGTGTCATTTCTTCAGTGTTGTCACATGAAAAGGTATAATAAAAGATTTACAAAAATGTGAGGGGTGTACTCACTTTTGTGAGATACTGTATTTATGTTTAAATCAAGACTGCATTAAGAAGCAATGAGAGTTGATTGATTGCTGCGAGACGACTCAAACAACTGCGTTCAATCAAAGCTCGCTATCCAGCGACGCACATGTGTGAGGGAGCCTTGACTTGTTCACTTTTCATACTTGCATAAAATATGCATTGACACATAATACAACACACAGCAACATGTGTTACAACCATGATTTAGTACATGTGTTATAATGTGCGTTAGTTACTGCCTGCTCACAGATGTCAGCTAATCCCAATTGTTTCCTCTGACTTTGTCTACAAAATTGGCCCTGTGTGATGATCAGTAAAAAATATCAAAAACTGTATATAAAATATAAATCAGGGGTCTCCAAACTATGACCCACGGGCACCTGGCCTGGGACAAGATTTTATCCATCCTCCAGTTAGGGCCAGTGACGTGTCCTCAATGTGAACAGATCGAGGATTAGAGTCAGCACAGCCCGCCTATGGCCTCCACTGGTCAACCTCCATTCCCAAACCTCCCAGCAGTCTTCAGTACAGGTTCCCCCCTTCTCTGCTGTCACCCTTCCTGTAGTTGGTTGCTAGGACCACCAGCATCCAGAATGGCAGAACTTCCTTCATCCAGACCTGCTCCACCCCCCAGCTCCAGTCCTTGTGCTGCAGCCACTCTTACAGATTGTAGGGGGGGGGGGGGGCTGTAATGAGGACACTGATGTACAGGGGACTCTGATGGCTATTTTCTTCTTCAGGTCACGTTATTCATTCATAGAAATAGTGTGACTCAGGAAAACACAACGATGTCCACTAGATGGAGCTGATGATCATAGACAATTAACATTATTTACTATGATCGTCAGCGCCATCTAGTGGCCATAATTGGGTAATTTCCTGATTCCCACTATTCTTATGAATAAAGAATACCCAACCTGGAGAGAAAATAGCCTGGCAATATTTGATTTTGCCAGCATTTGCACAGAATAAATGTACATGCATTTCTTTTTCAGGACAAACAGCTGTGTATTTTTTTTTATATAAATACAGTATTTAATTTTTTATCCTTCCCAATGCTTACTGCACAAAACGGCGTACTGCAGTGCATTAGCCTCCGAGCCGAAGAGCACCTAAAATTAAAGGAGACAACTGATACTTCACTATTCTCCAACCTCAAGGAGATGACATTGAGCCAGTAGAACGGCATGTAGTACCAGGTTTATCGTCCCTCTTGTACAGATTAGATAATTCGCTAGATTTAAAAGGATTATCTAAAATAGCAACATTAATTTAGTGTTTATATTATCAATTATCCGGCTGCATTGAATAAGACTCTCACGTCCCTTGTACAAAGTACAAATCTGAGAATCATCAAAGACTTGATTAACCGGGTCTCCTGATTCCTGAACAAGTGTTCCGGGTGCTGAGTGACACCAATTTGCCAAACGATTCGCCTCTCTGCAACATGTGCGCTGCTTCCCACGACCTGGCCTTGTTTACCTACCATGGCCGCAGCAGCTGTCGCTGTCGTGAAAACATCTGCAATCCTGGACAATGTCTTTCAGTGTCTGGATCACCCTGCAGAAGATACGCTAAATGATCTCTGCATCATTACCTGCACTGTCTCTGCTCCCGTCTTTGTTGTCCTTGTCAAGCTGAAAGAAATGGAACATGCGCTAGATGTGGAACGTATGGGACGAGAAAGGAAAGCTTTACTCTGGGAACTCTGGGAAATCATTTTTTTAAATAGTATTTTTTATTTTCATTTTTCTAATATGAATAAAATAATACAGATGAAGAGAAATGAATCTAGAGCCGCATTCCGCGTCCTTTTTTTTAAGTCATGTCACCCTATAAAAGTATGCAAAATGTCCAGGTACCCCGGTCTAATATGTAAAAAACATAAATGTTACCGATCAATAGGAAACCTGAGCCTGGGACGATACACAAAACTGCCTTGATGAAGTTAACATCACATCAGAGGTCCCCCATCACATCAGAAGCCCCCTTTATATAAGAGGTCCTCCTTCACATAAGAAGCCTTCTTCATATTAGAGGTCTCCCATCACATAAGAAACCCCCTTCGTATCAGAGGTCCCCCATCACATTAGAAGCCCCCTTCACATCAGTGGTCCCCATCACATCAGAGGACCCCCTTCACATCAGTGGTCCCCCATCACATCAGAGGTCCCCCTTCACATCAGAGGTCCCCCATCACATCAGAAGCCCCCTTTATATAAGAGGTCCTCCTTCACATAAGAAGCCTTCTTCGTATCAGAGGTCTCCCATCACATAAGAAACCCCCTTCGTATCAGACGTCCCCATCACATTAGAAGCCCCCTTCACATCAGTGGTCCCCATCACATCAGAGGTCCCCCTTCACATCAGTGGTCCCCCATCACATCAGAGGTCCCCCTTCACATCAGTGGTCCCCCATCACATCAGAGGTCACCCTTCACATCAGTGGTCCCCCATCACATCAGAGGTCCCCCATCACATCAGAGTTTCCCCATCACATCATAAGCCCCCTTTTTTATCAAAGTTCCCCCACCATATCAGAAACCCCCTTCACATCATAGGTCCCCCATCGTATAAGAGGTCCCCCATCACATCAGATACCCCCTTTATATCAGAGGTCCCCCTTCACATAAGAAACCTTATTCATATCAGAGGTCTCCCATCACTTAAAAAAACCCCTTCATATCAGAGGTCCCCCATCACATCAGAAGCCCCCTTCACATCAGTGGTCCCCCATCACATCAGAGGTCCCCCATCACATCAGAGTTTCCCCATCACATCATAAGCCCCCTTTTTTATCAAAGTTCCCCTACCATATCAGAAACCCCCTTCACATCATAGGTCCCCCATCGTATAAGAGGTCCCCCATCACATCAGATACCCCCTTTATATCAGAGGTCCCCCTTCACATAAGAAACCTTATTCATATCAGAGGTCTCCCATCACATAAAAAAACCCCTTCATATCAGAGGTCCCCCATCACATCAGAAGCCCCCTTCACATCAGTGGTCCCCCCATTACATCCGATGTCCCCCTTCACATCAGTGGTCCCCCATCAGATCAGAAGCACCCTTTTATATCAAAGGTCCCCCATCTTATAAGAGGTCCCCATCACATCAGAAGCCTCCTTCACATAGAGGTCCCCTTCGCATCAGAAGCCCCCTTTCACATCAGAAGTCCCCCATCACATCAGAAACACCCTTTATATCAGATGTCCACCTTAATATAAGAAATCCCCTTCATATCAGAGGCCCCCCCTCACATTACAAGTCCCCTTCATATCAGAGGTCTCCCATCACATCATAGGTACCCCCATCACATCAGAAGCCCCCTTTCATATCAAAGGCCCCCCCATTATATCAAAAACCCCCTTCACATCAGAGGTCCCCATCATATCAGAGATGCCCCACATCACATCAGAAGCCCCCTTGCATATCAGAGGTCCTCCCCATCACATCAGAAACCACCTTCACATCAGAGGTCCCACATCATATCAGAGGTCCCCCGTCACATCAGAAGCCCCCTTTTACATTAGAGATCCTTCATCACATCACAGGTCTCCTATGCATCAGAGCCACCCTCCTTCGTATCAGAGCCACCTATCAGTACAGAGCTTCCCCTAGCAATAAGTCCTCATATCCATCTCTGATCCAGGGCTAACTGGGTCTCATGTTCATGACATCCTGGTTGAGAAACACTGAATTAGACATTCACATTGGTCATACAAATAGTTGCATTGTCTTAGCATGGAAATCCAGACATTTTTCCCTGCTTCTCCTCCACTCATATACTGTACTTACCTCCTTCACTTCTTAGAACACTCCTTTCCCAGCCATGTCCCCCACCATAGGTGTGTGCAGCCTATTGCATTAGGGTGTGCACCTCAAAGTTCAAACACGTATGCGTATGTGTGCATGTGTATATATACGGAAGGTGTCAGTAGAGCAGTGAATGGTGTCATAAGGGCAGATATTGGTGGTGTCAGTAGGGCAGTTACAATCTTATTTTAATTGTTTTTTGCAATTTTTTAGGAGAAAAAAAGAGATTTTTTATTTTATTTGGTGAAATATGCACCACACGGGGTGATTAGGGTGTGCCCAGGCACACCTGGCACACCCTGTGCGCATGCCTATGTCCCCCACAGTCAGAACACTCCTCTATTGGCTACTGTATGTCCCCCTGCAGTCAGAACACTCCTCTTCTGACCATGTCCCCCGCAGTCTATACACTTCTCTCCTGGCCTTGTCCCCCAGAGTAAGAACACTCCTCTACTGGCTATGTCCCCCGCAGTCAGAACACTCCTCTCCTGGCCATGTTCCCCACAGTCAGAACACTCCTCTCCTGGCCATGTTCCCCAAAGTCAGAAAACTCCTCTCCTGGCCATGCTCCTATCAGTCAGAACACTCTTCTCCTGGCCTTGTTCTCTGCAGTCAGAACACTCCTCTCCTGGCCATGTCCCTCAAAGTCAGAACACTCCTCTCCTGGCCATGCTCCCATCAGTCAGAACACTACTCTCCTGGCCATGTCCCCCACATTCAGAACACTCATCTCCTGGCCATGTTCCCCAAAGTCAGAAAACTCCTCTCCTGGCCATGCTCCTATCAGTCAGAACACTCTTCTCCTGGCCTTGTTCTCTGCAGTCAGAACACTCCTCTCCTGGCCATGTTCTCTGCAGTCAGAACACTCCTCTCCTGGCCATGTTCCCCCCAGCCAGAGCACTCCTCTCCTGGCAATGTCCCCCACAGTCATGACACTCCTCTTTTGACAATGCCCCCCCCCCCGTAGTCAGAACACTCCTCTACTGGCCATGCTCCCTACCCAGGTAGAACGCTCCTCTTCTGTCCATGTCCCCCGCAGTCAATACACTCCTCTCCTGGCCATGTCCCCCGCAGTCAATACACTCCTCTCCTGGCCATGTCCCCCGCAGTCGGAACATTTCTCTCCTAGCCATGTCCCCCACAGTCAGAACACTCCTCTCCTGGCCATGTTCCCCCCAGCCAGAGCACTCCTCTCCTGGCAATGTCCCCCACAGTCAGAACACTCCTCTTCTGACAATGTCCCCCCCACAGTCAGAACACTCCTCTACTGGCCATGCCCCCCCCCCCAGTTAGAACACTCCTCTCCTGGCCATGTTCTCCGCAGTCAGAACACTCCTCTCCATGTCCCCCACAGTCACAACACTCATCTACTGGCCATGTCCCCCTCAGTTAGAACACTCCTCTCCTGGCCATTTTCTCCGCAGTCAGAACACTCCTCTCCTGTCCATGTTCCCCGCAGTGAGAACACTCCTCTCCTGGCCATGTTCTCCGCAGTCAGAACTCTCCTCTACTGGCCATGTTCCCCACCGTCAGAACACTCCTCTCCTGGCCATGTCCCCCGCAGTCAGAACACTCCTCTCTTGGACCATGTCCCCTGCAGTCAGAACACTCTTTTCCTGGCTATGTCTCCTAAAGTTGGATCTCTGTCCCTCACCCACCACTTGCTTCAGGCATGCCTGAGTGACATGGGTACCCTAATTTATAGGGTCCCACGCCAAGATAGCTGCCAGAGGTCACTAGAAGTTGTAGTGTCCAATCAGCCAACTACCTCTGAGACACCTACAGACTCTTTAAGGGGAAAATTCCCTCAAAGGACTCCACTCCACCTGTATAATGGCACAGTGCCATCTACTGGATGGAGGAAAACCTGCACTTTCCTACATGCTCCCCCCCCCTCCACGTTCAGAACATTCTGCACCCAATTGTGCCCTCACATTCAGAAGACTCCGCTCCCAGGTGTTTCCCTCCATGGTCAGAATGCCCCCAGCCATGTCCCCCCCATTCAATGATATACAGAGTCCAGGAATCTGACCTCCACTCCACTGGAATGGCATCGCCACAACTTTACATGATCTGTGCCACTATTGGGGCAACTTTCCTCTACGACAGAACCTTATAAAGAATTGTAAAATAGTAAATTAGTCACACTTTGCAACTGATTACTGCATTGCTTTTACTGAATGCAAGGATTGTGACCAGAATGATATGATAGGGTGGAAAAAGAAAAAAAAAGAGCTGAAGGCATGTCATTATTATCATATAGATGAACACATCAACCTATCTAGAACAAGTAGGTTAAGAAAGAAGTGTTTCAAGTGGTTCAAGGATTGTGAATGTCAGTTTTAAGCTCCATGAGCCTATTTGTAGGTTACCAACTGTCTTTTTTAAGGATGCTATGGCATACCATTCTGGGTAAAAGAATGTTTGCATTAATGGATACATTTCTTGTTTGTAAAAAAAAAAATGTTGGAGAAGGGCTCATTCACACCAGCAGCATTGGGTTGCATTAGGCAAGAAGATAGCAGATTGCCTTATGTCCAATGTCTTCAGTTGTGAAAAAATAGGATTTTGTATCACAACACGTTGCACTACATAGATGGCACATACAAATAGTAATCACTGCAATACATTAAGCATGCATTCCCAGTGTACTGTATGCACAATAGGAGCAAAGTAATGTGCTTTGGGTCATGTGAATGAGCTTTACAAAGACTTCCATATCTAAAGAAGAGGCGAGTTTGTGGATTTGTGCAATTTGGCATCTCGTTTTTTCTTGATATAATAGCTGCTTCGGGACTTTTCATTTTCCTTCTGATATATATGGTAGCTGTGGATGATAGCCAGCTTCTCACTATTACCATTAAGGGGTATATGTCAGCCCAGATTATTTTCAAAGTCCTCTATTACTGTTCGCATTTAACTGACAACAAGATTGCACATTCTCCACAATTTTATTCTATTTTTAAAGAGCAAAACGAGAGAGTAGCACAAGTCATTCAGTTACCTGCTAATCACAGCTATACTAAAGACAGGCTGTTCATAGTGTATGTGAACCCTGACAATGAATTATTTCTGGTTCCTTTTGGTCTGGTAAAGCTGAACTCCAGGTATGATCTGTATTTTATACTTATGCCGCGTACACACGGTCGGCTTTTCCGACGGGAAATGTTCGATGGGAGCTTGTTGTCGGGAATTCCAACCGTGTGTAGGCTCCATCGGACGATTTCCGTCGGAATCTCCGACAAACAAATTTTGAGATCTGGATCTCAAATTTTTCGAAGACAAAATCTCTTGTGGGAAATTCTGATTTTGTGTACACAATTCCGACGCACAAAATTCCACCCATGCTCGGAATCAAGCAGAAGAGCCGCACTGGCTATTGAACTTCATTGCTCGTCATATGTGCTGTACGTCACCGCATTCTTGACATTCGGAATTGCCAACAACAATTGTGTGACCGTGTGTATGCAAGACAAGTCTGAGCCAATATACGTTGGAAAAAAACCATGGATTTTGTTGTCGGAATGTGCGATCGTATGTACGGGGCATTACATTGGGACCACGGTGGATGCTGACAATCACCATAGTAGCTGCTTGTAGGCAGGTGTAGGTTGACCTCCCTCCACAGGTGGCGCTGTTGCAACCATCACACAGGGAAAGTGGAGGACAAGGGTGGGCTGCAGTCCGATTGGACCCCTGCAGCCATCTTTGGTGATGGCATTGCCTATATATAGTACTGGCTTACGGCTGTTGGCACATATTTTGCATGTGGTTAGATGAGGGACAGAAACACGCTGGATAGGGAGAATGTGCCTAATGCCGTGTACACACGGGCGGACTTTTCGACATCAAAGGTCCGACGGTCTTTACGACGGACTTTCGACTAACTTTTGATGGACTTACGATGGACTTTCGAACGAACGAACTTGCCTACATACGATCACACCAAAGTCCGACGGATTCATACGTGATGACGTACGACCGGACTAAAATAAGGAAGTTGATAGCCAGTAGCCAATAGCTGCCCTAGCGTTGGTTTTCGTCCGTCGGACTAGCATACAGACGAGCGGATTTTCCGACCGGACCTAAGTCCGTCGAAAAGATTTAAAACATGTTCCAAATTTAAAGTCCGTCTGATTTTCCACCGAAAAGATCCGCTGCAGGTCCGATGAAGCCCACACACGGTCGGATTGTCCGACGGATTTGTCCTGACGGACCAGTCCAGTCGAAAAGTCCGCCCGTGTGTTCATTACATTACAGTAGGGAAAGGTTCCAGAAGAAGAGGGACAACATAGGGACTGTCGTCAGAGCTGCTTTTGGGGAACCTTTCCGCTACGAATTTCTTGCTGCCTACTGCTTCTTAGCTGCCCCCTGCGCCAGGTCCTGTTGGTCTCCATGCATTGCCATCTTCGCAAGTACTGTACAACTTTCCGTGAGTGTTGCTGCTAGTTCTGAGCCAATGCATAGACTCTTGTGTGATGGAGAGCTTGACAATATATTTCCTGCATTTCCTGTGTGTGCTGCTTTTTTCCCCAGGGGTGCTGCCACCTGCCCCCTACAGCTTGCACGTTGCTACTACAGTCATAGCCACAAACGTCCAGGTGAGCAGCTTCCTCTACCACAAGGGATCACTACCGCCATTCATAGAACTCAGCTTTATGACCTCTATTATTTTAGAATATGCTCTGCCGGACTTAGCCACATACGTGGCAGGCTCTACAGTCCCACTGAAAAGCGAACTGTGTAAGATGCTCAAATTTTTTCCAATCTTGGTGGGGATTTTACTTTGAGCTACTGCCTTAGCCGCATTTGGCACATGGTTGTGGTGCAGTTCCATTGGCTTGGTGTTGCCTGTCAAACTCAACAGTTAAAATTGCCACACCCCAATGTAAACAGACCCAAGTAGCCACCATGTCCAGGTGGGAGGTAAAAACATGGACCAACTACCAATTTCTACCCCTCTACCCCCCAGGTTGCCTATGTGAACTTAGCCTTAAACTTAAATCCACTCCTATATTGCTTATGGCCTCCATTGGTGAGATCTCTGTGCTGAGTTTCTGAGTCTGCACAACCCCTGTGCCCATTACCAGAGGACTTTCTCATTCCCTTTTATTTATTTATTTATTTATTTATTTATTTATTATTATTATGGAGACTATAACAGGGGATACCAGAACATGCAAAGGTGGTCATAGGGGAACACCCACAACATCTAAGTGGACAGAACAAAGCTATGAACCAAGGCAAGGGGGTTTGGCTGAAGTATCCAAGACATAAAAACAGCCAACGACTCAATGAATAGTTCAGCCCATCAGGGTCCACCCAAAACGATGCTCAATTGGTACTAAGGAGCTCAAAGTGTGCCAAGAAAATATCTCCCACACCATTACACCACCAGCCTGAACCGTTGATAAAAGGTAGGATGGATCCAAATTCTGCCCCTACCATCTGAATGTCGCAGATCATCAGTTTTTGAAATACTCAGACCAGCCTGTCTGGCACAAACAACCATGCCACATTCAAAGTCACTTAGATCCCCTTTCTTCCCCTTTTTGACGCTCAGTTTAAACTTCAGCAAGTCGTCCTCACCATGTCTAGATGCCTAAATGCATTGCGTTGCTGCTATGTGATTGGCTGATTAGCAATTTGTGTTACCAAGCAATTGAACAGGTGTACCTAATAAAGTGGCCAGTGAGTATATTTATATATATATATATATATAATTTTTTTTTTATTTTTTTTTTTGGAAAGGGAAACTATTTAAATAAATATAATACCAAATTCTCCTCTGATCTCAATGGATCAAAACATGTTTCATTGCGATTATTGCAGCCCAGATGTTTGACCTAGTGTCAGTCACCTGTGTTGTAATGACGATATAGACCCATCTGTTTTTTTTCTTCTGGGATTTTGGTTTCAAATCCCAAATTTTTCTAAAGAGTTGAAAACCCCTTTAAGTAGTCTGTTGGCTTTGGCTGAGAACAGAGATAACTTACTTATACTGTTTAGACAAGAACTTTAAACATGATAAAGTGCTCGGTTGCTTGGACCACGCTCAAGGTACATGATTATGTATGGTGTGAACTATTCACCTTTCAAAAAAAAAAAAAAAGTTTTGGTTTGCTGTAGAAGCGAAATCATGATGCGCTAATCAACAGAAGCTCAGGTATGCCATTAATCTTTTTAGCTTTGTTCACTATTGGCCTCCCCCTGTTTATTATGTCTCTGAACAATCACTGAACACAGCTGGTGGTCACTTAATAGTCAATCCATGACAAACACATTTACCATTTTGGGATTGAGATTGTAGAATTAAATGTTGACTGTGGACACTAGAGGGTGATCGTATGTTGAAGCACTAGTGCCAGCTGAGCCAGCCAACGCTTTCCTATATATGAACGGTTCCGCTGGGCAAGCTGTTCATATTGGGGGTCTATGGAGGAAGTCAGGGTAGAGGCACTGCTGACCCCAATGTTGTTAAATAGGAAAAAATATCAAGCGGACACGGTTTAGAGGTTAAATGCACCTTTGCTTTGCAGTCAAGTGCTCCAGTAGGTTAAGAAAACATTCTACGCCCAAATCTGCGCACTGCACATGTGCTAGTATTGAACTAAGAAGAGCATTTGTTCCTGTGGCCACTAATTGCCACCGATATGGCCATTTATGGGCACTGATCTGGGCACTGTATTTATGGGGCACTGACTGGCAGCTTTTGGGCACTTTTTGGCAGCTGTGGTGGCACATCTGAGGGGCTGCCAGCATAGTCTACAAGCATAGCATGAAAACTAAGCCACAGATTTAGAAGCTGCAGCGTACTTTTAAACCCTCCTGGGGCACTTGATTGGAATACTGATGTTTCTTTAAAAGGCAAACTTAGCTTTCAATAATCTATCTGATAGCTATTCCCCTCATGAGCCCTGGTTGAAGTGATTCATAGATACTTTATGGCAGTGGTCTCCAAGCTGCGGTCCAGGGGCCGGATGTGGCCTTTTGCTTGCCTCTATCCAGCCCTTGGGGCACTATTCCTTCCACTGATATCAGACACTATTCTTTCAACTGACACAAACGATGAGGTATTATTTCTCCCACTAACACCAGCAATGGGGCACTCTTCCTCCACCTAATACCAATGATAGGGCACTCTATACTCCCAGTGACCCCAGGCCATTTTCTACTCCGATTGTCCACAGTCTGCCCCCCTAAAGTCTGAAGAACAGTAAACTGGCCCTTTGTTGGGAAAGTTTAGAGACCCCTGCTTTATGGCTTCATCATTAGGAAATCTAGCTCAGATTTGGATTATCTACAAGGCAACCTAGACAGGTGTCTGGGGCCCCAAACATGTCCAGGGGGCCCAGCTACTTTCATGCTTGTACAGTAAACCCGGAAGAATGTTGTAATTGGTCAAAGATGTGTAGCTGCCTGTCACTTCACAGAGGAGGATGTATTTGTGGCCAGTTGGTGTCTAATGGGATTTGGTTGAAGTTTGTTGAACTGAGGTGTGTTGACGGGTCACCAACAACTTAACGTAAAGAGGAGCTCCACCCATTTTTTAGTTTATTAAAAGTCAGCAGCTACAAAAAGCATAGCTGCTGACTTTTAATAAACCAACACTTACCTGCCCCACCGTCCAGCGATGTGGCCACCTGTAGGCTAGCTCCTCTCCCCCTCCTCTCCTTGGCGCCATCATGGTAACTGCGGGCACCCGGTCGTGACAGCTTACGGCCTCATGGCCGGGCGCGCACTACACATGCGCGAGTCGCACTGCGCTCTCCTATTGGCCAGCTGATCTTCTGGGACCTGAGTTGTGTCCCAGAAGTTTGCTGGCAGGGAGGGGCCGCCTTGGGCGAGAGGAGGAGTCGCCTAGGCTGCCTAAGATAGGAAGCAGGAAGTGGGGCAGGAAGTCCCAGGAAAAAAGGGTACACCCCCCCCAAGAAAAATTACATGCCAAATGTGGCATGTCAGGGGGCGAGGAGTGCTTAAAGCGGAAGTTCCACTTTTGGGTGGAACTCCACTTTAATGCTTATAATTTAGAGTCCACTTCCTCTGGTAAGCGGGTATTTCTTATAATACGGTGGAGGCGCACCTGGGAGGTTCACTTCTTTGTATGATACTTACTATTAAGGTGTATACTACTGTATTGTATTTTTGTTGAACATCAAATTCTTTGCGTCTTGCTTGGAGTGATTCACAAGTTTAAATATTGGACTGTTATCACCTATGGCATTTTTTTTCTTAGAGAATATTATTTTGTTGTTGGAATGCTTTTGTTTCTTTGATTTTTTTTTTACCATTTTATTTAGCGTGGTAATTTTTGTTTATAATAAATGAACTTTCGACCGATTCAAGGAAACGAATGAAATTCGTGCTGTGTGTGGCCAGCTTAAAAAAAAAATGCATTGTTTTTTTTATTGAATAATTTTGCTCAAAAGTTTTATTTAAGTGACAGAGTTGCTTTAACAATCATTTAGAAGTTTCCAGAAGGCTTTAAGCGAGCTTCAGCAGACACTTATCTGGAAACTACTGGGCTGAGACTCTTGCAGACAGCTAAATGTACCATTGAAATACATAAATGTGACCCATTCTACCTGCCAAAGGATTCGTAATTCTTGTGATATACATATCTCTGCCAAGCTGCCTAAATGGGAACATGACTGCAGTTTCTTAGGTCATTCTTGAGCTGGCCATATACGTGGCATATACACAGAGTGATTGAACATTCAATTCTATTCTTTTGTTGAAATTGCAAAGCAGTTAAAAACAATAGTGGCTCCAATGAACCAAATTTCCCCAATAGAACATTGTAAAATAAACCAATTACACACAGCAAAACTGCCTTATTTTTTTCCCCTTTTCCATTCTATTTTCAGTTTTCTAAGTAGACTATTGATACTTGTCAAATTTCTGAGGCTCGAAATTAGTTTTTACTATAAAGTCATCAATTTATGAAGTCCGTCAAATCAGTCCCTGCCCCAAGGATTTTACAGATGTAGCGCTCTCCTACTTAGGCTGTGAGTTAAATTTAGTATGGGGTTTCTGTTGCAGCCACAGGAGCCAGAGACCCCCCCCCTGAGAAGCTTCTGGAGATTAGGGCGGGAGGGTGCAAATACCTGGCCTGAATATTTAGTAGGACTTATTCAATCCCTGGGAGGTATGCCCAGGTGGTGGATGCGTTCCTGTCTAGAGTCCAGAGGAGAGCTCTCTTTTCTCCTGTGAGGGAATGGATCTGGGAGCTCCAGGGGGTTCTTGCCCTGGAGCACTCCTGGGCTGGATGCCGGACTTCTCCTTTTGGGGTCATGCTTATGGACTGTATAAGCTTTGGGAACCTGTGAGAAAAGCCTCCTCTCTTGAGCTGGAGTTTTCTTGGTCTCTGGTGTTGAAACGTGGACTACCTCATTCTTGCATGATTTGGGTTACTTTTTTGGTGCATGGTCCTCAGCTCTGCATATATAGACTGTCCTAGCTGATCATCATTCTATCGGGCATTACTAGTGCTACTTTCAAGACAGAAGTGTCCTCTATTAGCAATCTGCTCAGTTTTGGGGTATCCTGCATCACTCCCAGATTCCCTCCCAAGTTCTACTAGCAATAAACTTACAAAAAGACACCCCTAGACTGTTTACTGAGCCAGAGTGGATGGATGGCTACTGTGGGCCTGGTTGTCCTGCATTGACTAGGGAAAGAACCTGTTCTAAAATTCAGCGGCCTTTGCAGGAGTAACGCTAAAAATCTATGGTCCCTATCTCACATACAGTATCTGACAAAAGTTTTTTGTAAATATTTTATTCTATCTTTTTTATGTGACAACACTGAAGAAATGACACTTTGCTACAATGTAAAGTAATGAGTGTACAGCTTGTGTAAATTTGCTGTCCCCTCAAAATACCTCAACACACAGCCATTAATGTCTAAACCTCTGGCAACAAAAGTGAGTACACCCCTAAGTGAAATAGTACAAATTGAGCCCAATAAGCCATTTTCGCTCCCTGGAGACATGTGACTCGTTAATGTTACAAGGTCTCAAGTGTGAATGGGGAGCAGGTGTGTTAAATTTGGTGTTATCTCTCTCACTCTCTCATACTGGTCACTGGAAGTTCAACATGGTACCTCATGGCAAAGAACTCTCCGAGGATCTGAAAATAAGAATTGTTGCTCTACATAAAGATGTCCTAGGTTATAAGAAGATTTCCAAAACCCTGAAACTGAGCTGCAGCATGGTGGCCAAGACCATACAGAGGTTTAACGGGACAGGTTCCACTCAGAACAGGCCTCATCACGGTCGACCAAAGAAGTTGAGTGCACTTGCTTAGCGTCATATCCAGAGGTTGTCTTTGGGAAATAGACATATGAGTGCTGCCAGCATTGCTGCAGAGGTTGAAGGGGTGGGGGGTCAGCCTGTCAGCGCTCAGACCATACGCCGCACACTGCATCAAATTGGTCTGCAAGGCTGTCATCCCAGAAGGAAGCCTCTTCTAAAGATGATGCATAAGAAAGCCCACAAACAGTTTGCTTAAGACAAGCAGACTAAGGACATGGATTACTTATTTGGTTCAGATGGTGCCAAGCGTGTGTGGCGGCAACCAGGTGAGGAGTACAAAGACAAGTGTGTCTTGCCTACAGTGAAGCATGGTGGTGGGAGTGTCATGGTCTGGGGCTGCATGAGTGCTGCCGGCACTGGGGAGCTACAGTTCATTTAGGGAACCATGAATGCCAACATGTACTGTGATATACTGAAGCAGAGCATGATCCCCTCCCTTCGGAGACTGGGCTGCAGGGCAGTATTCCAATATGATAATGACCCCAAACACACCTCCAAGACAACCACATTCTTTGCTAAAGAAGCTGAGGGTAAAGGTGATGGACTGGCCAAGCATGTCTCCAGACCTAAACCCTATTGAGCATCTGTGGGGTATCCTGAAATAGAAGGTGGAGGAGCGCAAGGTCTTTAACATCCACCAGCTCTGTGATGTCATCATGGAGGGGTGGAAGAGGACTCCAGTGGCAACCTGTGAAGCTCTGGTGAACTCCATGCCCAAGACAGTTAAGGCAGTGCTGGAAAATAATGGAGGCCACACAAAATGGACACTTTGGGCCCAATTTGGACTATTTCCACTTAGGGGTGTTTTGCGGCCAGCGGTTTAGACATTAATGGCTGTGTGTTGCGTTATTTTGAGGGGACAGCAAATTTACACTGTTATACAAGCTGTACACTCACTACTTTACATTGTAGCAAAGTGTCATTTCTTCAGTGTTGTCACATGAAAAGATAGAATAAAATAGTTCAAAAATGTGAGGGGTGTACTCACTTTTGTGAGATACTGTATATACACTCACCAACCACTTTATTAAGTACACCTGCTCAATTGCTTGGTAACATAAATTGCTAATCAGCCAATCACATGACAGCAACTCAGTGTATTTAGGAATCTAGACGTGGTGAAGACGACTTGCTGAAGTTCAAACCGAGCAACAGAATGGGGGAAGAAAGGGGATTTAAGTGACTTTGAACGTGGCATGGTTGTTGGTGCCACACAGGCTGGTCTGAGTATTTCAAAAACTGCTGTTCTACTGGGATTTTCACAAACAACCATCTCTCGGGTTTACAGAGAATGGTCCGAAAAAGAGAAAATATCCAGTGAGCGGCAGTTGTGTGGACGAAAGTTCCTTGTTGATGTCAGAGGAGAATGGGCAGACTGGTTTCAGATGATTGAAAGGCAAGAGTAACGCAAATAACCACTCATTACAACCAAGTTATGCAGAATACCTTGGTTGTACTGAACGTACTCAAAGAAACCCAAGGTGGGCTAACGCTGTGATAGAAAATCAAAAATATGACATTTAAACTATATACGAAGTATAGTGAATGTGACAAGCTGCCAGCACTAAAAAGTCTAATACAAGAACTCCAAGTAAATATGCATAAAAGGCGCTAAACAAACAAGAGAAATTATTTTCCAAATTTGCAAGTGAAAAAAATGTAAAAGGGAAAACTAAGGCAGAGTCCTAGTGCAAAAATCAGTCCATAAATAAAAAAAGAAACAGCAAACATCCATCCGTGTGAGATATCGGTGACAAATTATAAGAAATCGTGAAGAGTCCTCCAAATGATGTGCATCCAACTCCACACCCAAAGTGAGTAAGTTGCCTGCTTGCCAGTAATCCGTGACTGCTAAAAAGCAGTCTCACCCAGCACAGGGAAATCAGTCTCCCCCAGACCATTAAAGATATCTGGAACCACAGCTAGGATAATGTCAATTAGAAAATATAAAAGAAAGTGCTTCTATAGTGCAGTTCGTTTAAAAATACAGTTTAATGTAATAAGTGGGCAGCACAGTGGTGTAGTGGTTAGCACGTTGTCTTGATTTCGACATTCAGATGGTAGGATCAGAATTTGGCGTAAACAACATGAAAGCATGGATCTATCCTGCCTTGTATCACTGGTTCAGGCTGGTAGTGTAATGGTGTGAGGGATATTCTCTTGGCACATTTTGGGCCCCTTAGTACCAATTGAGTATTGTTTAACCACTTCAATACCGGGCACTTTCACCCCGTCCCGCCCAGTACAGTTTATAGCTTCCAGCGCTGTCGCACTTTGAATGACAATTACTCGGTCTTGCAACGCTGTGCCAAAACTTTTGTTTTATAATTTTGTTCCCACAAATAGAGCTTTCTTTTGGTGGTGTTTGATCACCTCTGCGGTTTTTATTCTTTGCTAAACAAACTAAAAAAGACTGAAATTTTTGGGAAGAAAAAAAGTTTTTCTTCATTTTGGTTATAAAATTTTGTTTTCTCCTTCACTGACGGGCATTGATGAGGCGGCACTAATAAGGTGGCACTGATGGGCACTGATGAGGAGGCACTGATATGTAGAATTGATGGGCACTGATTTGCAGCACTCATGGGCACCAATAGGCGGCCCTGATATGCAGCACTGATAGGTGGCACTGATGGGCGCTGACAGGTGGCTGTGATGGGCACTGACAGGCGGCACTTATTGGCACTGATAGGCGGTACTGATTGGCACTGATGGGCAGCACTGATGATGAGGTATTGAGGAGGTAATGACAGGTTTTACTGCTGGGCACTAATTGTGATGGGCACTGACTGGCACTGTGGTGGGCACTAATTGGCACTGATATGGGCATTGATTGGCACTGATCTGGGCACTGTTTTTATGGGGCACTGACTGGCAGCTTTTGGGCACTTTTTGGCAGCTGTGGTGGCACATCTGCTGCGGCTGTGTTGATAATTAGTGTGCTGATTATCAGCACAGACCCCCCCTCCTCCCCGACAGGGAGGGCTGCCGATGGGCTCTCCTTGTCAGCGCGGACCAAGGAATGCCATTTACCGGCATTTCCTGGTTCACGTGACGATCAGCTGTGATTGGTCACAGCTGATCGCGTGGTAAGAAGGCTTCTTATCACGATCGGAGATGCGGCGTGTCAGACTGACACGCCACACTCGCGATCGCCTTGCTGCGCGCCCCCCGCGGGCGCTTGCTGGCTTGTCATCCTGCTGGACATCATATGACGCCCGGTCAGGATAACTGAACCACTTCCCGGCTGTCAATCTGCTATAGGCCAGGTGGGAAGTGGTTAAACACCACTGCCTACCTGAGTATTGTTGCTGACCATGTCCATCCCTTTATGACTACAGTGTAACAATCTTCTGATGGCTCCTTCCAGCAGGATAATGCACCATGTCACAAAGATCCAATCATCTCACCACTGGACAATGAGGTCACTGTACTCCAATGAAACGTATGCCAAGGGTGCTCAGAATGTCAGGCAGTTAGTGTCTTTATTGGATGGATGAAGTGGTCTTCAAACACTTAGGGCTGCACTCAAAGAGGGAAGCAATCTCTAATAGAAAACAAATAAAAGAAAAAAAGGCGCCTCTAAGTGCAGAATTAACACTTTTAATATCCCCAAACATGATTAAAAACACTTACAGAATCAAGGATAAGAAGAGGCATAACATGGATGTATGAAGCAGGTGATCCGGCATCGGGAGGTCCCAGTGTATCACAGCTTTCCAGGGATAACGATATGCAGCAGCAGAAGGTCCCAGGATAACCAGCAGGTGAACACACCAGGCTCTGGGAACACTGGTGAAGCAATCGCGTCGTCTGAGTCAGCATGGAGCATGAATCCTGGAAATGACGTCAGCGGGAGGGGACAACAACCAGCATGGACCGCAAACAGGAAATATGTCATCAAAATGGGACGCGTTTCGGAACTACTGATTGGTTCCTTCTTCATGCCAATGACATTGGCTTGAAGAAGGAACCAATCAGTAGTTCCGAAACGCCGGGCCACCTGCTTCATACATCCATGTTATACCTCTTCTTATCCTTGATTCTGTAAGTGTTTTTAAAATTATTTGGGGATATTAAACGCTTTAATTCTGCACTTAGGGGCGCCTTTTTTTCTTTTATTTGTTTACTGTACTCCAATGGCCTCCACAGTCACCAGATCTCAATCCAATAGAGCACCTTTGGGATGTGGTGGAACTAGAGTTGCCACCTTATCCCTTTAAACCTGAACACATATTAATTACACAGGTTTTGAGGCTAATTTAATGCAGATAAGTGAGTTTAATTACCACCTTAATCAGCCACAGAACCGGTGTAATGAATATGTGTTCGGGTTTATAGGAATGAGGTGGCAACCCTAGGTGGAACGGGAGATTTCCCATCATGGATGTGCAGCCGACAAATTTGCAGCAACTGCGTGATGTTATCATGTCACTATGGACCAAAATCTCTGAGAAATGTTTCCATCACCTTGTTGAATTTATGTCATGAAGAATGATGGCAGATCTGAAGGCAAAATGGGGTCCAACCCGGTACTAGCAAGGTGTACCTAAAAAAAAATGGCCAGTGAGTGTGTATTAGAGATAATTAAGTGTTGAGTGTGAGAGGAAACTTACACAAGCACAAGGAGAACAGGCAATTTCTATGCATGAATACAAGGCCTCCTCTGATTGGCTGAGGTGGAGAGGAAGGGGATGATGTCATGATCACCATTCTCCACCCCAGCCATTTAGAGGAAGCCTTGTATCCATTCATAAAAATGCAAAGCTTTTTGTGAATGGCTGAGCAGTGCTCAGGCCAACTCAATTTTGTTCCTGGTAAAACGACGGGAAGTCCCCATACCGCTGCCGTAATACAGCGCTGTATACTGTATGTAGATGATGCTACACACAGTATAGTTCATACAGCGCTGACAGCATTCGCATTTCTTAGTGAAGGTAATAGTTTGTTTGGGCCAGCTTGGGCCCAAGCGATAGTTCAGCTTTCAGATTATCTATGCAATTTTACACCAGCGCTATCTTCAAAGCTTACCAACGTCCTCAGTCGTTAATTAACATTTTTACTGTGTCTGCAGTTTTTTAGACTTTGCAAATGAAACCTTTGTTCCCCTCCGGCGAATCAGAAGCACTAATGTAATAAACATCTAAATGTATCAAAAATGAAACGTCATTTTACAAATTGATGCAAATGATTGCTTTGCCCTTAAGTAAATAAAGCGGTCATGCATAAGCGAATTTGTGAATATTTCACATTAAAAAAAACGGGCCTGGATTGTTAATAAACTCTTGAAATGCATGTTCTGCTTTTGGGCATTGCTGTATTTATGCACATAAATCATCTTGTTAGTGAAACCACAAACGATCTCAACAGAAATGCTTGTCATTTTATCAACAGCTTGTTAAAATAACTGCTGAAAAACAAGTACTACTTGCACAATTTCCTTGTTTATCAACACCGCATGGAACAAGCTCACACAAGTGTAGCCTGATATAAAGTATTCCATCCACGTGAAGGATTATTTAAAGGGGGTTTTTCACTAGCCAAAAAAAAAAGAGGACCTGTTCTGCTTTTATCAAACAGAGCATGTAGGCAGGTTTGAACTGTGTATGGTTTAGCAAGACAGCAGCCGGCCTAGGCTGGGGAAAGGGTTAAAGGGGTTGTAAACCTTCGTTTAAAAAAAATAAAATCACAAACATGCTATATTTACCTGCTCTGTGCAATCATTTTGCACAGAGCAGCCCCAATCCTCTTATTCCGGGGTCCCCTGTCGGCACACCAGGCCACTCCTCTTTATTGGGTGCCCCCGCAGAAAGCCGCTTTCCCTGGGGGCACCCGTGTGGGCTCGCTCCTGAGTCCCACTGCTGTGTCCATTGATCCAGATAGCGGCACTCAGCCCCGCCCCCTGCTCCTGTGTCACAGGATTTGATTGACAGCAGCGAGAACCAATGGCTCCTGCTGATATCAATCTGTCCATTGAGGAGAGAGACAGTGGCTGGAGCCGCTGCGCTCCTGTGCATCACTGGATTGGATCAGGCTCAGGTAAGAAAAAGGGGGGGGGGGGGTCTGGGGGGGAACTGCAGCACAGAAGGTTTTTCACCTTAATGCATAGAATGCATTAAGGTGAAAAACCTTGAGGCTTTAGAACCACTTTAACTATCTCTAGCTCAGTTCCTGGGCTTTTTGTCCTAGCCAGCCCACCTGTGCTATAAACAAGGAGGGTGGCTGAGGTACAGAAGAGGCTGGTTTCAGAGGGTCCAGTGAGTTCCAGTAGCACCTGTGAGCGCAGTTGTTGGCCCTATGGAAGAAACCAGGTTTTCAGGGGACATCCAGGTCATGGACAATGCCATTATGGATTCTCACCTCATGGAGGTATGCCTGGGCCACTACGTTATTTTAGCTGGATTAGGGAAAGGAGGTTGTTCATATTGAACTGTTATGCTGCATCTCTTCAGTAAAGTTACATTAACGTTTTAAGCCTGGTCTGAAGTTATTCAAGGGATGTATGTGGGTTCTGGCATATCAAAAGAACTAGGGTCTTTAAATGCACTACGGGGTATGAAGTAACATCACTACAAAGAGGTTAACCCAGCAAAACAAGAGGAGGAGTGTAGTTTCTATGGGTAACGAAGTAGAAGAACAAGCTACAAGCAACCAGTCGTTAGGTGTGGTACATGGTAAGGTGACAGGTCCTCTGGTAGTATGGGGGGTTGGTATTAGGCTCCCTCCCTTGCGGTTGGTGTCCAGTAGCATCTGACTCTGCGTTAAGGAGAGTTATGACTTGGTTATGAGGTACGGGAAGGAGAGAGTTAAAGACCACGCATGAGGTCCGTGCTAGGTGCTCGGCAGGACCCCATTCTGTTACTGGAAGATTCTTAACATGACCGCAGTCTTCGCCTGGTCCTAGGCATTGATGAATGCGCCAAGCACGGGAGGTACCACCATGTCCACAGGCGCAGATGACCTCGCCTACAAGCATTCCATGGACCTTCGGTTTTCTTTTGGTCTACCTTATACATTGTCCAGCTCTTTTAAACTTTTGCCAATGGTCCAACACATACTGTATGTACAGCAACAGGTTGGTTGGGCCTTAACTCCCACATGCACGCCCATCTGTGTCTACATCCTGTCACTGAAAGCAGAAGGCATTGGCACGGTATAAAATAATATTAAAAAACTTTCACTGCAGTACTTACCTTTACACCAGTGCCCCTCCATGATCCAGCCCAGGCCATCTTTATTATATATTATACAGGTTTTATATAGCGCCAACAGTTTGCCCAGTGCTTTACAACATAAGGGCAGACATTACAGTTACATTACAATTTGGTACAAGAGGAATCAGAGGGCCCTGCTTATTAGAGCTTACAATCTAAAAAGGGAGGGTCAATTGATACAAAAGGTAATTGCTGTGGGGGGATGAGCTGATGGACGAATTAAAACAGTGTTAGTTAGAAGCAGGATAAGCTTCTTTGAAGAGAAGGCTTCTCAGGGATCGTCTAAAGATGGATAGATTAGGGGACAGTCGGACAGATTGGGGTAGGGAGTTCCAAAGGACAGGAGAAGCTCTGGAGAAATCCTGGAGGCGAGCATGGGAGGAGGTGACAAGGGAGCAAGAGAGCAGGAGGTCTTGGGTTGACCAAAGAGATCTTCTGAGTAAAATAACAACCAACATCATTCCACTTTCTGTTTTGTTTAGGTTGTAAAATTTTCAATAAGAATCTATTAAAATTAAAAAAAAAAATAATGTTGTTCATGTTATGTGTACTCTTCTATCTGAATATGCTTATGGTAACCTTTTACTGATGTAACATTTTCATGTTTCTTTAAGTTGTAAAATTTTCAATAAAAATCGATTGAAATTAAAAATCATTCAATTTTCTAGGATTCCAGGGCTTCAAGAACACACTCCTTAGCGGTGCACCATCAAAGCACCTTGGGATCAGAGGGGTAATGCTGCAGAGAATGGCGCCACATTGTTATGAAAGCTCGATTCTCTGCAGCATTCAGGGCCACCCAACGCAAGGAAGAAGAAGAACGAAAAGATTTGTGACATCGCATGACCGAGCCAAATACACCCTGCTAAGAGGCTCCAAGTAGGCCAGTGAAATACTTCTTTATCTTTACTCCAGCTCTGTAGGCTCGCCATTCCATGACCCAGCACAGGTCCTCTTCTGAGTTGAATGACAACCAGCATCATTCAAGCCACATTCTGTCAGTCCAAAACATCCAGGACCTATTTTTCTAGAAGACACCCTGTTGGGGGAGGCTCAACGTATTGGGATAACATAAGCTTGAATTGGGCTTCCACCCAAAATAAGAAAAGTTAAAGGCCAGCAGCTACACATACTGCAGCTGCTGGCTTTTAACAATAGAACACTTACCTGTCCTGGAGACCAGCAATGCCGGCACCGCAGCTGATGTTTCCATCAGCTGTTGGGGGCTGCCGCCGCCATTGTGGGTAAGGGTTCACGCCGAGAACCCTACTGCACATGCGTGAGGCCCCGCTCCTCTCTCCTACTGGCCTAGTGACAGGGAGAGGGGGAGGGAGCCCCACGGTGATTTCACGGGTCGCAGCCCCGACCCCCGGAAGTGGGAACAGGATACCTATCAAAGACAGGAATCCTGTCCTCCCTCCCCCCCCAAAGGTGGCAATTGTGGCACCGGAGGGGGAGAGGAGACAAATGAGCAGAAGTTCCACTTTTGGGTGGAACTCCGCTTTAAGCCCTTGTTCACACTGCCACGGCTTCAAAGTAGTGCGACTTTGAATTTGACATCCCTGCACAACTTCATCAGGACTTGCATGCAACTTCTGTAGCCTCCCTGGCGGTATGATTATGTCAGATTTTTGCGTCTCAAAGCGGTACAATTATTTTGCATAGAAATTTGGCGTTTTATATTGTAGGCCTGTAATTCTTAGCAATAATACACTTAAATCTGTCCAAACAAGAGTCTAGTAGATATCCCAGGTATGATGAAGTTTGAAACACAAAATCATAAATTATAATATAATAAATAAATATAAATAATTATAAAAAAAAATAATATAATAATAATAAAATAAATTTCCCCACGATTCACTATCGTTTAATTCTGCAAGTGTTCTAATTTGCTATCGCTGTTTTCTAGCTGGTCTAAAACCACTTTTGACGTAAAGGAATACTTATTGGTTGCTATGGACAATCTCCAGTTTCCAGGCAGAAAGAACAGTATACATCATATAAAACTGCATGCAGGGCACTGGAAAAAGCATTGGGGACAAAAGGGATGTGAAATAATTTGATACAGTAATGTAATCTGTAAGATTACACTGTACTGTATGTATTATGATTTTTCACTTTTTTTAATTTGTCCACGGGCTCCACTCCCGTGTGTCGCGACGCTCGCAGGTAACGGCACACAGAGGCATCGGGCAGAGGACGGAGCCCGCAGACACAGCGGAGGGACATCGCAGGATCCTGGGGACATGGTAAGTATACTGCACCAGGATCCTGCAATCTAATCCCGAGTGTGCCTCGGGGTTACCGCTAATGGTGCTGAAATTTAACCCCGAGCCACACTCGGGAAAACCGCCAGGGAGGTTAACAGAAGTCAATGCAAGTCGTGTTGAAGTTGCACCAAAAATAGTGCAGGAACCTTTTTCTAAGTCAGAGCGACTTGAATTGCACCGATTAAAATGGTTCCATAGCCGATAATGGGGTGAGCTCTCAAGTCTCATGACAAGTCGCAGCAGTGTGAACCGGGGCTGAAGCTAAACTCCAGGCAAGAGTCCAATTTGCCAACAAAATACATGCTTGCCTTTACTCCAGCACTGTACCTGGCAAACTCAAGATTCCAAGATCCAGCACAAGTCCTCTTCTGAGTTGAATGATGACCAGCATTATTTAATCCACTTTCTGTGAGCTCAGACCGTCAAGAATACGCTTTCTGGGGGTATATCATCAAGCCACTATGGGATCTCAGAATAATGCTACAGAGAATGGAGCCATGTTCTAGAAGTCACCCTGTTGGAGTGGAAGGCACAAGGTAGGGGGTGACATAAGCTTGAATTAGGGTTTAAAGCTTAACTCCAGGCAAGAGCTCAGTATGTCATGGAAATGCAAACTTGCCTTTACTCCAGAGCACTGTACCTGGCAGACTCACCACTCCATGATCCAGCACAGGTCTTCTTCTGAGTTGAATGATGACCAGCATTATTTATTTCACTTTCTGTGAGTCCAGAGCGTCAAGGAAAAAGCTCCCTGGGGGGTGCATCATCAAGCCGCTATGGGATCCTACAATAATGCTGCAGAAAATGGTTCTCTGCAAGGACCTCCCAGTGGTGGTTCAACATTGTAAAGGTTATATGAGATTGTAGTAATTGGGTTTACATATGCTTTAATGCAACTTCACCTTGTTTGCTAAAATAAGTGAACCACAACTTTGCAAAGTAAACTTTTTAGATGCTTTACGTTTGTTAATTCCTATGTATATTTAAAATCAGCGATACAGGGTTTACAGTTATTAACAGTTGGTTACAGGTACTGTAAAGGGAAAAATGAAATGGCTTATTGCAGTATTCTTAATGAATATGTTAATTCTTCTAACCGAATTATATTTACTTTGCTAAGGCACTGTGGGGGTGATTTACTAAAACTGGAGAGTGCAAAATCTGGTGCAGCTCTGCATAGAAACCAATCAGTACAAACAAATGGCCCCTGACCCCACCAACTGGTCTTTGCAGCAACAAGCACTTGAAAGGGCAACGCATGTCAAACAAAACCAAAGAAAATTCCCAGCTCAACTTACCGATCAGCCTGCAACCAACCGAATTACCCTGTCTAACAGTATGTGACTATGCGTTAAAAACAGGGGTTTAGTTTGCACACATTTGCAAATACATGCGTAAGCTGCAGAGCCACTTCACAGCCCCCCAGTATTACCTGCAGTACTAGCTCTAAACTTTGAGAGCCTCCATAGTAGAAGCGCATGTATTATAATAGATAGGCAGAGGGAAGGTGAGCCTGGAGGAAGGCACAGGACACCCAGCACATTGCACAATGGCAGCAAAGGTGTCCAGGGCGTACCCTCACCAGTGTTCCAACAGTACAAACCAATCAGCTTCCAGGTTTTTTTGTCAAAGCTTAATTGAACAAGCTGAAGTTAGAAGCTGACTGACTATAAGAACAGCTGCACTAGATTCTGAGGGCTCCAGTTTTAGTAAATCTCCTTCTGTGTATCATAAACACATTTTTACAAAAAATAAGAAAACAGTTTTTGTTTTATTTTTTGTCATCCATTCTTGCATTTCGGGGGTGCTGTGGATCTCCTGCTGCCTCTTTGCGACCACTTCTTGCCTACATGCACTCCAGCACTCTCAGGGTGAGTTTTCTGATAGTGACAACAATGGACCATGCATGTGTGTAGGAACGGTCCCTTATCGTGTCCATTGGAAGCCCGTGTGACAGAGTGCAGAAGCACATACATATGGGAGGCAGGGATAGAGTGATATCAACCCATAAAGGGGAATGCCGACCCATGGGGACGAAATTGTGTGTATTGCACACGGTTGCAGGGCTGTTGTGGCGCAAAACCATTCACTTAAATAGTTCATGTTTGTGATGGTACTGGCCACCAAACATGACAGGGGGGATCATTTTTGCTGTGGTATATGTACACCCATGGGAGGGTTGGGGGGCAGTAAAAACATGGTTCCACCAGTCTTGAGAAAAGAAGAGAAAAGGGGGATCATTATTAACCACTTTATGACCACCCACTGCACATATACTGTGGCAGGGAGGCCGCTCTGCGCCAGATCATGTACCTATTACGTGATCCGACACTGCCAGGTCTGGGGCGCGCATGCGCACCGCTGGCGACCCACTCCTGCTGTGATTAGACGGAGCGGGAACTGATCTGCAGATACCGTTGGCTCGATGTCCGCCGGCACCCGCCGATCATTAGGCGGAGAGCCAGAAGGGCGGTCTGCCTATGTAAACAAGGCAGATCACTGTTCTGTCCGTAGGGAAGGCATGGATCCTGTGGCAAAGCAGAAACATGGATCAATGCCTTCCCCTAGTAAAAGCACCTCCCATACAGTGAGAAAACACTGGCCAGGCACACAGTTAACCCTTTGATCGCCCCTGATGTTAACCCCTTCCCAGCCAGTGTCATTAGTACAGTGACAGTGCATATTTTTAGCACTGATCACTGTATTAGGCTGGGTTCACGCTAGCTGCGGCCACGTGTCCCAGCAGGGGGTCCGGTGTGTCTCTCTTCAGTTTCAGGTGCGAATCGGATCCAAATTTCTGCCTGAAATCACACCTGAATCGGACCAGAAGACACACAGGACCCTTCTGCAATTCTGACCGTGACCCCCCAGAGGTGTGCGAACCAGCTCCATTGAGAGCCGATAACATTCTCCTGTGATGTGAATTGGGCGCGGGGGAAATCGCATCCAAAAATGGGGCAGACTTGATGGACCACTCAGTCTTTTTGCTGTTGCCACTCTTCCATAGCTCCCAACTGTCCCTGATTTGGAGGGACTGTCCCTGATTTGGAGGGACTGTCCCTGATTTGGAGCAATGTCCCTCTGTCCCTCATTCCTCCTCATTTGTCCCTCATTTTGGTCTGATCTATATAGTTATAGTATATAAAATGTATATGTATATAAAATGCACTTTTTTTCTATCAAAAAGTGTTTCCCAGCGCTAAACCTTTCATCTGATTTCTAAATTGCTGCATTTGTAAATTCCGAAAGCCAATATAAAGGAATATTAGTGGTAAAAAAAGCACTTCTGGGTTTAACCAATCTTGTTTTTTTTGTACAATTCTCCTTTAAGGGGGCGTGGCAAGGGGTGTGTCCTATGCCTGCATACTTTTGCTGATAGGTGTCCCTCATTCCCTTCCAAATCAAAAGTTGGGAGGTGTGACTCCACTATGTTTCCATGGATTTTTATTTGTCGCAAAATCTTCTCTATAAGTTTTCTTTGTATATCATATTGTTGGGAGGTATGTTTATGATTGATAGTAATGTATGGACTTTCCAAAAAAAATCAAATAAAAATAGTATTCATAATTCATGAACTTTATTTTCTCGCCTATAAATCACCTGTCCTTCATCATTCACACTTCTAAGAAGCTCTTACTGTTTATCATTGGGAGTATCTGTCACCTGGTAGGAGTTATGTAGACAATTGATTTACTGTATGAAAGGTTATATAAAACCTGTCTATCGCTCAAGGAAGTCTGGCAAAAGAACGAGCGAAGTTTGTGTTATGTCATCTGTTTCCTGGAGGACAAAGCTTCCTTCCCACGCTTAGTGCCAAGACGGGCAGCAAGAACAAGAAGAATGTCAACCATTTCTATGTTATATCACACCAATTATAATGGAAGACGGTTGGATCTTTCCGAGATGACAAGATAAGCAATTTGTACAGAGATGTTGACTCAGAAAGGAACATTAAACCCGGCCATATGCATATTTTTTCAGCTCAGCCTGCAGGCTGAATGGATGAACTGAATTCTGTATGCAGCGTGGATGGATGAATCTCCTACTGCACTTATTGTATTTTCAATGGGCAACTGTCAAAATGCCTGAACAGTGCCTGCATCTGATTGGATGGAAGCCATGTTCATCTGGCTCCTTCGATGTTTAAATCAAGGGGTGTGTCTAGTGGGAAGGGGCCAGTGGCATCTCCAGTTTTCATATTTAGGGGGGGCACATGGGGGGACAGGGACAAGTAGGGGGGCAACTATAAAATGCAATTATATATATATATATCCTGGGGCCCTTTACTACGATCCCACAACGGGCCCTTTCACATGTTCTGCAGTGAGCTCCCTTCCTACTGTATTGAGGCCCCCCCCCCAGGGTGGCAGACAGAAAACAAGAGATATATGTCACCAGCATACCAAGAAAATATAAGGGTCCAAAGCAGTGGGAGAACTATCAGGGTTGCAAAGGTTGTCTTGCCACCGGGCCCTGGTGTTCTGCCACTGTGGGGTTCCCCAGCCTCTTCTTGCTGTCCTGCCCCTGCTATTGACTGCTCTGGTCTGGCATCTCTTGGAATTTACAGGCTGGTTCTCCTGTCCTAAGGACGGGAGAAATCAGTCTGTTTTTTCAGTAACTGAGAGTCCTGGTGGAGTCCTTCCTGAAACTCTCTCTTCTCCCTGCCAATGAGGATGCAGGGGAAGGAGCAGATCGGACGGCCGTGGTTGTGTGAGCGCTCGCATTATGCAGGGTCAGCGCGCAGAGGGAGGGGGGAGGAATCACCTGCAGGAGCTGACTGGGGACGCTCTCCCTCTCAATAGAGACTGTGTTACTCCAGCGGCGGCCGAGTAAGATGCAGCACATCCGCTACGAATGCAGACAAAAAAACATTGCCTTTTTGTAAAAAAAAATAAAAAATGTTTTTTTAATTGGGGGGGGGCTCATGGTGGGGCACAGCATAATGTTAGGGGGGGGGGTCAGGGCCCCCTCTGCCCCCCCCCCCCCGAGACGCCATTGGAAGGGGCCTGACAGGGCCAGCCGCTGAGCAAATTTGGCTTCACAGGTCAAAGGCATTCCATGTGTAAATTAACCACTTCAGCCCAGGGAAGGTTTTACCCCCTTCATGACCAGGCCATTTTTTGCGATACAGCACTGCGTTACTTTAACTGACAATTTCTCGGTCGTGCAATGCTGTACCCAAATAAAATCGATGTCCTTTTTTCCTTTACTATCCAAAGTTAAAACAACAAGGGCAGAAGATTTAATAGATGGAAAGTTGAAAAAATGACTGAAGGTCCGCTCTTATAGAGGGGAAATCTTCCAATGGGGACAGTTCTGGTGATCTGGGGGTCCCCAAGGAATTACCTTGATTTCCAGAGGTTTCCTCTCACTTCCTGTTTGGCTATGGGACAGGAAGTGAAGGGAAATCTCCACAATAGGAAACACATGGGGAAAAAAAATCTGACAGAGGTTATAACCCTCTCTTACGCTAATGCCGCATATACATGGCCGTTTTTTCCGTCAGAATAAACTCTGAAGGAGTTCCGCTGAAACTGTCTGGGCTACACACGATCACACCAAAAGTCCGACCATCTAGAACGCGGTGACGTACAACACGTACGACGGGACTAGAAAAAGGAAGTTCAATATCCAGTAGCCAATAGCTGCCGTCTCGTACTTGCTTCAGAGCATGCGTTGTTTTCGGTCCGTCGGAACAGCATACAGACGGTCGTTTTTTTTCCCGATAGGAACTGATTCCGTCGGAAAGTTTTAAAAAGAAACAAAAGAAAAGAAGTCCGATGAGGCCCACCCACAATCTTAATGTTCAATGAAAAGATTCAGTCGGACTTTTCCTGCCGGAAAGTCCGGTCGTGTGTACGCAGCACAAGAATTCTAAAAAGTGAAAAAAAAACATTTCCTATAGTTCTACTTTACCAGGCTCGCTGTGACCAGCTGATAGAAAATGACTAGTAACTAAATAAATACTTAACTACTCAATGCACACAAGTGTTTAAAAAAACCTCATTCATTATCATATAAATAGTCTGGTAGAATTAATGATTAATAGTCACAATTGATTACTGTTGTAATGATGACACTTTCTGGTTATTCGAGTCACTAGGGAGACTATTGTGCCGAATGACATATTGAGGTTTTAATGGTATAACAAAGAGATAAACAGAACGCAAATTGCTTATCATGGGATAGACTCCTAGCATTGTCCCATCCCTGAGCTCCATCAACTAAACTCCTCTCTCCCTCTGAATGGTATTTCCAGAGACAGAAATCAATCACAACCCATCAGTGTTTATCTACTTTTGAGCCTCAGGATAGGCATCACCATTTGTTTAGGGATTTCGTAAAAACAAAATGGTACTGGCTTTTTTTACTGTTAGCAAATGCCTTACAAAAGACCTATCTGATGGGGCTATTGTTCCGAAAGGGAATCATTCACTTTTTTAGGGCCTGAACAGCAGACTGCAATGTGAACTGTCCCATTTGTTGCAGTTAATTGTTATATTACTTAGGAAAACAAAGGCAATAAATACAAGTCAACAGGCGCTGAGTGATGGCTTTTACATTGTCTTTGTTGTACCTGTAAACTGATCTATAGTCTTAGGTGCCTAATGTAAAATTGGCCACGGATGCTGAAAATCAGACTCTCCTTTGTTGAGTGTCCAAAATATAAACAGCCTCGGGGTATTTTTTGTAGACACCAATAACAATTGTTCCTGTGTTAACATTGCAAAGTTAAGAAGGTGAATATTATCACATCTGAAATATTAGCCATCTGAAATCTTGAGGTGTACAGATTAGAACCTTAGAGGAAGGGGGTACACCCCAAAAGCTTGTTCTGAAAATGTGAAAGATAGCGCAAATAAAAAATGAAATGCATTGGATTTAATTGGAAGTTCAACTTGTGGCGAAAATGGTCCTGACTAGCTAATTTTTTTTTTCCATGTGTTTCTATACTTTGCGTTATTATACTTAATCGCTTACCAGAATCTGCAGTCAGATGACCCTACGCAATTTTATTTTTTTAAATTTTATCTTTATTTAATTTTCTTACAATGTATATACTGGTATATACCTTTATAACATGTATCGCCTTAAAATGCATTTCTACCCAATACCCCCCCCCCCCAAACAAAAAAGAAACCCCCCAAAACCATAATCCCTCTACCCATAGCACACATAACCAATGTCCAAAACCTCATCAAAGATCTTCCTTTTTCTTTCCCGTTCTTTAAGGAATTTTTCCATCATATTCTCATTCAAATGATATAATTTTTCCATAGTACAGATATCCTCCACCCTCCTTAGCCAGTCTAACATTGCTGGGGTCTCCTGCAAGCCCCAGAATTTTGGAATAAGTCTCTTGACTGCGTTCAATAAACGGGGAATAAGTGATTTTCTATATTGTGCTGTAGAACTCCTAGGGCTATGAAGAAGATATACTCATGGATCCTTGAGTATATCCATGCCAGCTACTTCCCCTACCAAACTCAACATCATAGCTCCCAACTGTCCCTGATTTGGAGGGACTGTCCCTGATTTGTCCCTCTGTCCCTCATTCCACCTCATTTGTCCCTCATTTTGGTCTGATCTATATAGTTGTATATAAAATGCACTTTCTATCTTTCAAAAAGTGTTTCCCAGTGCTAAACCTTTCATCCAATTTCTAAATTGTTGCATTTGTACATTTTAAAAGCCAATATAAAGGAATAATAGTGGTAAAAAAAAGTCTTTGTGGATTTAATTAAACTTTTTTTTTGTTAATTCTCCTTTAAGGGGGTGTGGAAGGGGGCGTGTCCTGTGCCTACATACATTTGTTAGTAGATGTCCCTCATTCCCATCTCTAAATGTTGGGATGTATGCTCAACACCCCCCCCCCCCCTAAAATTCTTGTATTTTTACACCCCTGCAGCATCTTTTCTATGCAGTGGCATGCTAGGGAAGCAGACTTATGCCGCATACACACGATCAGAATTTCCATCAGAAAAAACTTGGATGGTTTTTCTGACGGAATTCCGCTCAAGCTTGCCTTGCATACACACGGTCACACAAAAGTTCTCTGAACTTTCGACCGCCAAGAACGCAGTGACGTACAACACTACGACGAGCCGAGAAAACGAAGTTCAATGCTTCCGAGCATGCATCGAATTGTTTCCGAGCATGCGTCAAATTGTTTCCGAGCATGCGTGATTTTTTGCCCGTCCGAATTGCATACAGAAGAACGCATTTTCGGATAGGAACTTTTTCCGACTGAAAAATAGAGAACATGCTCTTAATCTTTTGCTGGCTGGAATTCCGCCAGCAAAAGATCGATGGAGCATACACACGGTCGCATTTTCCGACAAAAAGATCTCATCGGAGTTTTGCTGGCGGCATTTCTGATCGTGTGTACACGGCATTAGGGTGGCCGACACCAACAGACGAAACAAACTGATTTGCAGGGCCAGTGATGTTGTTGAATTGGAGTTGGAGTAATTAACAAGTGTTGGTGAGGAGACTGTTGTTCAAGATACATTCAATCTCTGACAACTCCTCCCACCCACCCACTCCACAATAACCTGGTCAGCCTGTGGAGTACCAACAGTGATAAGATTGTTAAAACAACAATGTACCAAAGAGCAACACAGGAAATCATTTTTGCCTGTGGCCATCAAATTATATAATTCTTCTCTGTGAGGGCTGGAGGTGAACTTTTAATTCTGGTTTATGATAAGGATTTTATGTTGTTTTTATAGTATGTTGGTATTAGGTTAAAAGAGAAGTATGGGTTTGGGAGTTTTTCCTCCATCATACTTACCTAGGAGGATGCAGCATCGGTCTGATGCTGCATCTGTCCCCCGGAAACTCTGCACTGAGAACGAGCGATCGAACATCGCTGATGGCTCGGTTCTCTCAGCTGTCAATCAGCAGCTCTCCGCTCTGCTCCTCCGCACTCACTGGAGCGCTGAGCTGTGGAGGGCGGGGAGTGGCAGTCTCAGGCTCTCAGCAGCTCGCTGAGAGGCTGAGACGGGTATAGGTCCAGGCATCTGGCGGATCCAGACTTTATTATCGGGATGACGCGTTTTCCCTGACTGATTTCTGTGACGTCAGCAGAGAGCGGACTTCAGACCGTTCTCTGCTGAAAACGAGTCACAGGAGTGCAAAACGGACTCTACTCCTATGACCCATAGGAGAACCCCAGCCAGACGAACTTAGGCTGGTCTCCTCCTTTAATTATTATTCGGGGTAATGTTAGAGAAAGTAGTGTGTTTTTTGTATTGTGGTAGTTTAATTTTCTGTTATTTTAATCTGTGTTATTTATTCTATGTTGTATTTTAATGTAGCTAGTGTAGTATAGTTTTAATTTGTTTTATTTGGTATTAATGGCTGTTATTGGTAATTTTGTTGTGTCTTTGTATCTTGTTCTGTTGTTGTGCCCTTGTGTTGTCTTTGTTGAGTGTCGCAACAATTTCTGAATTTCCCTTTGGGATTAATAAAGTATTCGGTATCTTTTACATACAGTGCCTTGAAAAAGTATGCATACCCCTTGAAATTTTCCATATTTTGTCATGTTACAACTAAAAACATGAATGTATTTCATTGTGATTTTATGTGATAAACCAACACAAAGTGGCACATAATTGTGACGTGGAAGGAAAATGATAAATGGTTTTCAAATTTTTTTACAAACAAATATCTGAAAAGTGTGCCGTGCATTTGTATTCACGAGAAGGAAGTGTCACCAGCACACCAGGATCTCCAAAATTGGGTCCAATATTTTAATCACATAGTATCAAAAAATAAAACAACATTTCGGAGCCACGCAGGACCCCTTCATCAGGCATGTGTTGGTCATTTCAGTGCCCAATCTAAGATATAGCCATTTGTGCAGGTATGTGTGCATTGGGAGTATTGCATTGGAGGTGCATTTGTATTCAGTCCCCTTTACTCAGATACCCCTAACTAAAATCTAGTGGAACCAATTGCTTTCAGAAGCCACCTAATTAGTAAATAGAATCCACCTGTGTCAAATTCAATCACAGAATAAATCTCAGTATAAATACAGCTGTTCTGTGAAGCCCTCAGAGGTTTATTATAGAACCTTAGTGAACAAACAGCATCATGAAGGCCAAGGAACACACCAGACAGGTTAGGGATAAAGTTGTGGAGAAGTTTAAAGCAGGGTTAGGTTATAAAAAAAATTCCAAGCTTTGAACATTTCACGGAACACTGTTCAATCCATCATCTGAAAATGGAAAGAGTATGGTACAACTGCAAACCTACCAAGACATGGCCGTCCACCTAAACTGACAGGCGGGGCAAGAAGAGCATTAATCAGAGAAGCAGCCAAGAGACCCATGGTAACTCTGGAGGAGCTGCAGAGATCCACAGCTCAGGTGGGAGAATCTGTCCACAGGACAACTATTAGTTGAGCACTCCACAAATCTGGCAAACTTTTTTTGTGCACTTTTAACCCACAGGAGACCAATCCTATCATGAAAGGGCCAGTTGGTTGCATTTGCCACTCAAGTTCCCAGTCCTCCCCAGTGTTACAAGATTCAGTAATGACTATGCGAGGCCTATGAGGTGTGTTTGCTGTGAATCTGACAGTTGGATAATGAGAATTTCTTGCCTTAACTACTTGCTAACCAGCCAGTAGTAATTTTACTGCTGGCTGGTGGCTCCCCTGGGTACTGCGTCGTACCCGTACATCGCGCCGAACTTCCTGGTTTAAAGGCGCTTGCGCCCTCTGCTTCTCATGCTGTGATTGGACACAGCATAAGTTCATCAGCCGGCTCGCAGCCAATCATTTTGGCTGTGAACCTGCTAATGTCTGTGGCCAATTACAGAACAAATCTGTGTGTTTGTTAGTAAGCTCAACCCAGATCTCTCCCTGATTTCACTTACCATTCAGAACTGAAATCGGGAAAAAAAGAAGGCCAGTGAGTAAAATCAGCACACATACACTTGTTAGGCATACAGTTAACCCTTTCATAGCCCTCCTGATCACCCCTGTCACCCAGCCAGTGCCATTAGTACTGTGACAGTGTACAGTATTATTACTGATCACTGTATTAAAGTTACTAGGGACGTCAGATAGTATCAGTAAATCAGTTAGCATCCCTCCCAGCCAGTGTCAGTTAGCACCAGTCCTTGATTGTCCACCACACTATCACAGTCACACTATAATGCCCCGTACACACGAGCGGAATTTCCATCAAAAAAAGTGTGATGGGAGCTTTTGGTCGGATATTTCGACCGTGTGTATGCTCCATCCAACTTTTTCGGTCTGAATTTCCGCCAGCAAATGATTGAGAGCTGGTTCTCTATTTTTCCGATGGAAAAAGTTCTTGACGGAAATTCTGTTGGTCAGTATGCAATTCCGACGCGCAAAAAAACACGCATGCTCGGAAACAATTCGACGCATGCTGGGAGTCATTGAACTTCATTTTCTCGGCTCGTCATAGTGTTGTACGTCACCGCGTTCTTGATGGCCGAAAGTTCAGAGAACTTTTGTGTAACCATGTGTATGCAAGCTTGAGTGGAATTCCGCCGGAAAAACCATCCAAGATTTTTCCGACGGAAATTACGCTTGCGTGTACGGGGCATTAGTCGCTGATCACCACGCATACTGTCTGTCTGGTTCCATATCCAAAAACTCAGTGTTAGCAGAATCAGCCCTAGTTACTACCAGCACTTCCAACATGTAGCAGAATACATTTTGGCCTAAGTTTATGAAGAAATTAGATTTTATTGGGAATGTTTTATAACAGAAAGTAGAAAAAAATATACTGTATATGTTTTTTTTTAATTTTCAGTCTTTTTTCGTTTGTATAATAAAAAATATAAAACCCAGTGAATGAAATACCACCAAAAAAAGCTCCATGTGTATAAAAAAAATGATTTAAATTTTATTTGGGTAAAGTGTTGCATGACCGCACAATTACCAGTTAAAATAGCGCAGTGCTGAATAGCAAAAATCGGTCCGGTCGTTAAGAGGGTAAAACTTTCCCGGAGGTCAAGTGGTTAAAGTGGGGTAACCTGTCTTGGACCGTTCCACTGGCATTTCTTAAAGTATTAGAAATCTGTTAAGAGAGAAGAAAGGAGAAAAAATGGTACAATAAAAAACACCATGGAAATTGTAATTACCATAGGTGTGCGCACAGGGTGTGCTGGGTGTGGCTGGGCACACTCTAATCGCCCTTTGCGCATTAACATTATCGCTCTGTGTGGCGGCAGGAAGATGGGAAAGATTTCCCTCCCGATAGCTATACCATAAGAGAAGTGTTTACGCTTCACTGTGCCGGAAGGGAGATCAATGTGCTAGGGTCATATACTGTATACAGGGGTCCCCGAGTTACAAACCTCTGACTTGTGTAGACACACACATGTGTTTGAGCTTTAGGGTACACACTTATGGTTATCACAGAAAGATATACAGATTGGCTAAAATAAGTTTTTGTTACATGAGCATTGTATGAACAAACAGGGCTTAAGTTTTCTTAACCTCTTATGAACCGCCTCATGCAGATATACTGCGGCAGGGCGGCCCTCCTGTGCATTGGGCCTGGGGCGAGAACGAGCGCCACGGCGACCCACTCCCACTGTGATTGGATTCAACGGGAGCCAATCGGCGGGTCCAGCGGACCCGATGTCCGCCGGGACCCGCCGATCATTCTCAAGAGAGGCAGAACGGCTGTCTGCCTATGTAAACATGGCAGACTGCAGTTCTGTGGGAGGGGAAGATGGATATCTTGTGTTTCTGCTAATAAACACGGATCTCTGTTTTCCCCCCAGTCAAAGCACCTCCCCACACATAGGAGCACATTTAACCCTTTCATCACCACTAATGTAAATCCCTTCCCTGTGTCAGGATCACTTAAGTGCTCCAGCTCCTTATTCCAGCATCCGGGTTTTGGCTATTGCATTCTCCCTGTCTGTGTCCACCTGCTAGGTGATTGATATGGTCAGTCTCCTGTTATAAGCAAGCCAAACGCTCTGTCCTTTGCTTGTGATAACGAATGATACCTGTGTTTTTCCTGATCAAGCTCCCGGTCTGTCTGCCCTGCTTTACTAGTTTGGATTTCCCTGTGTATGACTTCGGACCGGATTATTGGACTATTCCTTAAACTCAGCCTGCCTTTTACCTGGACTGTCATTAAACCACGCTACCAGTCTAATAGCTACAAGGTATCTCTTGTCTTTGCTCAGTTCGCCCTGGTGTGGTGGCCATTGTGTATAAGTCCTGGGGGCAACCAAGTACCGGTAGGCCTGCTTGCCTTAAGGCAAAGGGGGCTGCTATAGGTGAAGCACACAGTAGCTAGCTATAGTGTCTGACCACCTGCGTTGGGGTAGACGTGACACCCTGCCAGTGTCATCAGTACAGTGACAGTGCATTTTTTTAGCACTAATCACTGTATTGGTGTCAATGGTCCCCAAAAAGTGTCACTTAGTGTCCACCATTACTAGTAAAAAATAAATAAAAATTCCATAAATATATCTCATATTTTGTAGACGCTATATCTTTTGCACAAATCAATCAATATACGCTTATTGGTATTTTTTTAGCAAAAATATGTAGCAGAATACATTTTGGCCTAAATTCATGAAGAAATTCAAATTTTTCATTTTTTTTATTGGGTACGTCTTATAGCATAAAGTAAAAATATTGCTTTTTTTCTCCAAATTGTCGGTCTTTTTCCGTTTATAGCGCAAAAAATAAAAACCGCAGCGGTGATCAAATACCACCAAAAGAAAGCTCTATTTGTGGTAAAAAAGGAACATCAATTTTATTTGGGTATAGCGCCGCACAACCAAGAAATTGTCAAATCAAATAACGTAGTGCCGTATCGCAAAAAATGGCCTGGTCATAAAGAGGGGTAAACCTTCCGGAGCTTAAATGGTTAAACTACAGATGCAGTACATAAGAAAAGAAAGTACATTTGTGGGTACGTAAGCATTTGGCATTGCAGGTCCTGCCAGCGATTCTAACCATAGTAAGGATTTTCAGTTGAAGCACCTGGAATGCTTGAGAAAGAGACTGAAATGATATCACATTCGGTACAAACAGCTTACCCGTAACTTGATCATAATCCATTATATGAAGACCCAGATACTCTGCCATCAAATAGCATTTTTTAATTACATGGCACATGACAATATTCCTCCTTTTACTAATCATTTACTTTAAGGCAATATTAGCCATCAAAAAAAGGAAGCGGTCTTCTTTGGCAAAAAAGAACATGGAAATGGATCCATTTCTTAGACAATAAAGCCATGGGGTCTATCTGAGTCAGCCTTGTACTGTAGGGGGGTTTTACAAAACTCAGTGATGTAGCTTTTGTGAAATATACTACTCAAAATATAGAGAATATCAAGAAACAGCTCCTTTTCTCTTTTTATTTGTTAAAAATCAATAAATAAACAAATAAATACTAATTTTTACACTTTATATCTGGATTTCTTAAAATGTCCCCAAAGGTATGTTAAATATTGACAAAACATTGCAAACATTCATGAGGTTACATAATTACGTAGTCGGTAAGGCTGAAAAAAGACACCAGTCCATCCAGTTTAACCTGTGGTGTGTTTATGTCAATAGTAAGTTGTATATCTCTGTATGTTGTGATCATTAAGATGCCCATCCAATAGTTTTTTGACACTCTCGATGCTCCCTGCTGATACCGCTGCTTGTGGAAGAGAATTGCACATTCTTACAGCTCTGACAGTAAAGAACCCTCTACGCGGTTTAAGGTTAAACCGGTTCTCTTCTAATTTTAGTGAATGGCCACGTGTCTTTTTAAACTCACTTTTACTAAAAAGTTTATTCCCTATGCTAGGGTCACCAGTACAATATATCATCATCATCCCCAACTCTCCTACAGTAGGCAATTCTCTATTTGCAGGCACCTATTACTGCAGAGACAGATGGAGAGATTTTTCAACCTGTTGTATAATCTTCAATCCTTCTCTCTGATCTTTAGATCAGGTCACTTGGCAGATTCCTGACTCAAGATTGCAGTAAGAGCATAAACTAGGTGTGGGCAGTGTCCAGTTGTTTGTACTGTTGGAATACTGGTGAGGGGACGCACTGGACACCTTTGCTGCCATTGCGTTATATGCTGGGTGTCCAGTGCACGCCTGTGCCTTTAAGGAAGGGTAGACTCCCTTCAGGCTCACCTTCCCTCTGCCTATCCATTATAATGCAGTGCTTCTACTATGGAGGCTCTCAAAATTTAGAGTTAGGATAGCAGATAATACTGGGGTGCCGTGAAGTCGCTCTGCGGCTTACGCATGTATTTGCAAATGTCTGCAAACTAAACCTCTGTCTTTAACGCATACTGTTAGAGAGGACAATTTAGTTGGTTGCAGACTGGTTGGTAAGTTGAGCTGGGAATCTTCTTTAGTTTTGTTTGACATGCATCGTCCTTGGGACTCTCTCGCGTAGGTGGCTGGAGGGGGAAGGTGGTAAAAGTAGGTGGTTAACTGCAATTTTATTGCCCCTGACCACCTATCAAAAGTAGGACATGCAGCAGCAAGGCTCACCATTGCGAGAAATTGAAAATCCCATACACCTCCTACTGTTTTATAGAAGACTTAGAACTAACTCATACACACTACTCTTATGAACCCTCGATGGCTGCAAGCAGTGGGAAGCTACAACAAACAATGGAGAAGTGGTACCTGTGGAAAACCTGGAGATCAAATAAGACCTGATTAATCTACTATCCCAGCTCAGTTAAACAGTCCTACTGGTACCGACCTAAACCTGACTAGTTACCGTAATGACATTGAGATTAGATATGTTGTCTCCCCCCAAAGACACAGTTCGCTCCCAGATGAGGTGTCTGGGGTAGGGGACAACACCTTCTTCCTTGATATTTGGTACTCAAGTTTAGGCAGGGTTGCTATTAAATTTAGTTGCCAGGCGATAGTTGCCTTGGCCAATAGGATATCAATTGATTCCTCTCCAAATCTGGACTTGTTGCACCCTTTCTCTGCTGTCACTGGGTGGCACTATGCTAGTGACATTAGATAAGTCAGGGGCTTTGCAAGCTCAGACATGAATGGATGGGGTGTCTCAGCCAATGGACAGGGATCTTCTTTGGTCCCTTGGCCTGCTGGGAGAGACTATTTATTTGGGTGGAGTCAGGTGATCGGGGTTCTGTGCCACCTGAATGGCTGTCTGGGTGGACATGTGTTATGCTACCCCGGGCTGCTAGACCAGAAGCCTGAGGCCTATTCCGGGGACACCTGGTTGCTAGGCTGCCTGAGGCCTATCCAGGAGCAGGAGAAGCAGCGTAGGGTTGGGACTACTGGATTGTAGTCCAACCAGAAGTAACAGTTCAGCCGGACGAGGGGACCCAGCGGGACAGCAGAGGTGATGCTTGCGAAGCTTCAGTGGGTGCCAAGCCAGGGACCTAGCGGGTCAGCGGGAGACGCTTGAAGAGTATCTGTGAGTGCCAAGCCAGGGACCCAGCAGGGAAGCAGGGGTGATACTTGAGGAAGATACGGAGTGCTTAGAAGTGGAGGAGCTCAGGGGATCCAGTGGCTATTGGATCCAAAGTCTAGTGAAAAAAGACTTGGATTTCTTTGAGTGAAGATCCACAGTGTGTGATTGTGGAATAAGCGGAGAACTATCTGTGTTGCCAATAGTTGAATACAACTACCGTTAGTAAATGCTACAAGATCATTGCCATAAGAGACAGCGGTTCTACCTATACAAAAGTGGTGTCTGGCTGGAGGCCTTCACCTGTATAGCTATCTACCTATAGAATTCTCAGAGTTCTGCTCAAGAGACAATAAATGTCTTTGCATTCAAAAAGTGTCTGGTGCCCACCATTTCATCTTGCATTACACCCACCATGCCTTGTAACCCATTCTACACAGAAGGAAGGATGTCAGCTGTCCCTAACTCTGGAGGTCACCATTAGGCCTCAGGGGCCCTGGGACTTTGCTACATTATTATTATATCAGTGATCACTTATGGTTCAAACTGTTGCTGTGTTATATGTATTTGCTCTAGTATTTTTTTCGTACTACGACCACTATTCGATGGATAATGTTCACACTATGTTCTTTCTGAACAAGACTGGACGTGGTGTATCTCCCTCCAAGGAACAGTTGGCTCCCAGATGATATGTCTCGAGTGTAGACAACACCCTTTACCCTTTACCTTACACCACACTTGGTACTTGGTAATAGAACAATGAGCATTTACGTTTGTACCCCTTGATTTGTTATATGCATACGAGCTAGTGACATTCCTACTATGACCCACGAATATTGTTCACAATGTTCTTTCTATGATTTTGTCAAATTCAATAAAGAATATTGAACAGAAAAGTAGGGCATGCAGCTGCGTTGAGCTGTACACATGCCATTGCCATGATGCTCTAGAGAAAAACTTAAACAGTGCGTCGCAACCCATTACTTGCGCGGTGGGTCGGCATTTTGAGGGTTACAGCATTGCCATGCTAAAACGTTACCTGTTAATGCTGAGCTGCCAGTTGCAGGTTGGTTTCCTTCCAAGTAGCAACAAGCTTAGAATGGCTGATTCATTCCTGAAGATCACTGGATCATGGAAGGAAGAGGGGTCAGTCAGTTCATGATTCATTCACCCAATGAGATGAAATCAGACCATACTAAATTATTAGGTAATTCTAGAGATGTTATGCACGGATGCAGAACAGTCTTTGCAGAGTACATCTATCTATCACTGCAGGATTACTGGTGAACACAAACTTTTAGCCTAAAAGTCTTCTAGGCACAATGTCAAGATAAATAAACTTTTGTATGTCTGCAAGAATTTTCTGTCCCTGTAGCTTTTGCGACCCACATAAAGGTGCCTGCTGACAAAAGAAGAAAAACATAAAATTCTGAACTATTTCTGATGGCTCTGTTCAAGGTCATGTTTTGTGTTCCAGAGTTGCCCGTGCCAGCTTTCCCTGATTTGCAGGACGAGTCCCATGTTTTATGGATGTCCCTGAAAAGATTTATTTTGGGAATGTCTGTGTGTTTCTACATTTACCATTTTTATCTTTCTTTTTATACATAAAACCTGAGTGTTCTCACCATAACCATCATGGGTTATACTTTTTCGTTGGGTCCCAAGCCCTACTTCGTAGAAGTCATCAGAAACTGCACTGATCATGGTCAGACAGCCGGAGTTTATTTATTAGAAATATTTATATAGCACTGACAATTTATATACTGTATATTATACATTCACATTAGTCCCCACCCTCAGGAAGCTTACAATCTAGGGTCCCTAACTCACATACACTATATTGTCAAGAGTATTGGAACACCTGCATTTACACGCACATGAACTTTAATGGCATTCCAGTCTTAGTCCGTAAGGTTCAATATTGTGTTGGCCCACCCTTTGCAGCTATAACAGCTTCAACTGTTCTTGAAAGGCTGTCCACAAGGTTTAGGAGTGTGTCTATGGGAATGTTTGACCACTCTTCCAGAAGCGCATTTGTAAGATCAGGGACTCACAGTCTCAACTCTAATTCAACACAAAGGTGTTTTATCGGGTTGAGGTCAGGACTATGCAGGCCAGTCAAGTTCCCCCACCCCAACTCACTCTTCCATGTCTTTATGGACCTTGCTTTGTGCACTGGTCCAAATCATTTGGTTAAGGGGGAATTATGGTATGGTGTTGTTTTTCAGGGGTTGGGCTTGGCCCCTTAGTTCCAGTAAAGGGAACTCTTAAGGCGTCAGCATACCAAGACATTTTGGACAATTTCATGTTCCCAACTTTGTGGGAACAGTTTGGGGATGGCCCCTTCCCATTCCAACATGACCACGCACCAGTGCACAAAGCAGAATTTTTTTTTTAAACATATGCAGTAATGGTAATATAATACATGCATTTTAAAGAGACACTGTCATTGAGATACAGGGTTTAACAGGATGTAAGTTCCCTTCATAGTACTATAGTCTGAACCATAAGTTACTGGTGGGTTCTTTATGTCCACCATCCTAGTTAAACAAGAGATTTATAACCAGGCTGTAGGAGTAGCTGAGCAGAGTAGGAAATGTCAAAGAGGTGGTGGAGTGGTACCTGTTTTTCCTGAAGGATGGATATTTCCTGGACCAGATAAATTGGCATAGTTTAATAGGGTTCCCCCTTGGAGAAAATCCTTAAATGATAAACAGAAGAATCATTCTTTTTTCCGGCACAAATGAACTAGAAACTAAATTATGGGTGCTCTAACTCCCCTCTTGAAGCTAATGTGAAGTCCCTTGCAGAAGCCAGAATAAGAGGATAAGTTCTGTTTTATTGTATTGAAACCTTTATAACTGTTAAGATGTTATACAATGGAGCAGGAGATAGACCTTCTCTTATTATATATTCTAAAAGGTGTATATATCAGTGTATATATCCAAAACACTATATACTTCACCAAAAATAATAATAAACATCAGCAACATATACAATAGTGATACAACACACACAATAGTGGATATGTGATATTGTTCAAGTGAAAAAAGTCCCATAAAGTATTGTTGAATCTAGGATTCTTCCTTAGACCCCTTGCTCCAATAGGTGCAACTTAGCGCTAAAATTCAGTAATAAAAAACCACCACCGCCACCTCCATGTGAATTGATCGCTCACCGTAGGAGAAGACCCTTCGGGTCCAATCACGCCTCTAATATAGTGGTCTTTAATACTCCTGTGTGTCTTTTTTAGTCTCCTCAAGTTCACTCAGAACAGCTTCTTCAACATTTGCTCAGAGTAAATAGAAAACATTACTTGTCCGGAGAAGCGGCGGCGCCATACTGAGATCTGTTTTCAGTTTGGCATGAAAGAGTGCTTCTGCTGATCAGAGGTGTGCAATGCTTTCTGCTTGTGGGTGTCGATTGTCAGGGTTTCTGGTCTGCCCGTCTGACAGGTTGGCCTAAGCCTCAGAATCCTGCAAGAACTTCTCTAAACATAAAAGACATAGGAGGGGTCAGATACCTAAAACCTGCTGCTTCAGCTTCATTTCCTCAATAGTATACTGTCAACGGAACACACTATCTTGGGAAGCCTCTCTGATCCAGGTAGCTCCAGGTTCTGTACAAGGCCTCCGCCGGCCAGCAAGACACTTCAGTGATTGGCCTGCTTAAAGTGGTGTTCCGGCCGAAATTATACTTTTTAAATAAAAATACCCCTATAATACACAAGCTTAATGTATTCTAGTAAAGTTAGTCTGTAAACTAAGGTCTGTTTTGTTAGTTTATAGCAGTAGTTTGTTATTTTTTAAACTTACAGCAGGCCGTGGCAATCTTAAGTGTGGGCATCTGAAGCCAGGCTGTATTTCTTCCTGGATCTCATCCTTGCAGATCTCGCACATGCTCAGTGCAGCACAAGCAGTGTAATAGGTTTCAGGCAGTGTCAGAGGAAGTTGCCGCCCCTTCCCAGAAGGCATTGCAAACAGGAAATAATGCAATGGGCCACGGCCAGGGAGCAGGAAGTGAAAAATGAATACAGCAGATATACAGTAGGTGCTGAGAAATTTTTTTTTAAAATATCCAATTCGTTTACAGTGCACAGTTTAGTGAGGGATGCTGAAGAGTTGTAAAAGTGGGTGGAACTCCACTTTAACAATGGCAAACTGGTGACTGAGATTTGTCCAGTCTTGATTTGATGTGGTCAGAGCACCTAATCTGCTCCTGGAGGCAAAGAATTCTATTTTGTCCAGGATCTGCTAAATTAACTGTTTTCTTTTTACTCTGAGCAAATGTTGAAGAAGCTGTTCTGAGTGAACTTGAGGAGACTAAAAAAGACCAAAGACACACAGGAGTATTAAAGACCACTATATTAGATTTGTGATTGGACCCGAAGGGTCTTCCCCTAAGGTGAGCGGGCAATTCACATGGAGGTGGCGGTGGTGGTTTTTTATCACTGAATTTTAGTGCTAAGTTACACCTATTGGAGCAAGGGGTCTAAGGAAGAATCCTAGATTCAACAATACTTTATGGGACTTTTTCACTTGAACAATATCACATATCCACTATTGTGTGTGTTGTATCACTATTGTTTTCACGTTATCTTTGTAGATGTTGCTGAAGTTTATTATTATTATTATTGGTGACGTATATAGTGTTTTGGATACATACACTGATTGAATTAGCACACCATTCCCTTTTAGAATATATAATAAGTTAAGTGTGAGATCACTATTTAAACGGTGCAGCTGTTCTGGTTTCAAATTATATTATTTTGACATAGCAGCGCGTTAGTACTCTTTTTATTATTACAGATGTTCTCTTATGCAAACAAGTATGCCAGACAGATCTCCTCTTTCCAAGAAGATAACTGTATAGTCAATACTTGGGTTAGGAAAATGTTACGTGCTCTGTGGGGAAGGTGTAGTTGGGCTGTAAAAGGTGGAGATTGTAATGGACTTAAGTGTTGGGTTTCCTGTTACCTTAACCACTTGCCAACCAGCCGCCGCAGTTTTACTGTGGCAGAATGGCACGGCTGGGCGAAACGACGTCAAGTTACGTCAATTTGCCCTGTGGCCACTAGGGGCGTGCGCGCGCCGCTGGAGGCTCCTAACACACCAAGAACCGGGATCAGTGTGTGTAATCACACAGATCCCGGTTCTCTGAGGGGAGAAGAGACTGATCGTGTGTTCATACAAAGTATGAACACCGATCTGTCATCTCCCCTAGACAGTCCCATCCCCCATCAGTTAGAATACAGAGAGGGAACACAGTTAACCCCTTGATCTTCCCCTAGTGCTAACCCCTTCCCTGCCAGTGACATTTTTACAGTAATCAGTGCATTTTTTTAACACTGATCGCTGTATAAATGACAATGGTCCCAAAAATGTGTCAAAAGTGTCCGATGTATCCGCCATAATGTCGCAGTCCCGATAAAAATCGCAGATCACCGCCACTACTAGTAAAAAAAAAAATAATAATAATAAAATGCTATAAATCTATCCCCTATTTTGTAGACGCTATAACTTTTGCCCAAACCAATCAATACACGCTTATTGCGATTTTTATTACCAAAAATATGTAGAAGAATACATATCGGCCTAAACTGCGAAAAAATTAGCTTTTTAAAAAAAAAATGGGAATATTTATTATAGCAAAAAGTACAAAATATTGTGTTTTTTAAAATTGTCACTATTTTTTGTTTATAGTGCAAAAAATAAAAACCGCAAAGATGACCAAATACCACCAAAAGAAATTAGTGGGGAAAAAAGGACGTAAATTGTGTTTGTGTGTAGCGCTGAACGACCGCGCGCTTGTCAGTTAAAGCGACGCAGTGCCGAATCGCAAAAAATGGCCTGTTCAGTCAGCAGCCAAATCTTCCGGGGCTGAAGCGGTTAAAGTGGAGTTCCACCCACTTTTACAACTCTTCAGCATCCCTCACTAAACTGCGCACTGTAAATGAATTGGATATTTTTAATTTTTTTTCTCAGCGCCTACTGTATATTTGCTGTATTCATTTTTCACTTCCTCCTCCCTGGCCGCGGCCCATCGCATCATTTCCTGTTTGCAATGCCTTCTGGGAAGGCGGCAACTTCCTCTGACACTGCCGTTGCTATGGAAACCTGACCTGAAACCTATTACACTGCTTGTGCTGCACTGAGCATGTGCGAGATCTGCAAGGATGAGATCCAGGAAGAAATACAGTCTGGCTTTAGATGCCCACACTTAAGATGGCCACGGCCTGCTGTAAGTTTATAAAATATCAAACTACTGCTATAAACTAACAAAACAGACCTTAGTTTACAGACTAACTTTACTAGAATACATTAAGCTTGTGTATTATAGGGGTATTTTTATTTAAAAAGTATAATTTCGGCCGGAACACCACTTTAAGCAGGCCAATCACTGAAGTGTCTTGCTGGCCGGCGGAGGCCTTGTACAGAACCTGGAGCTACCTGGATCAGAGAGGCTTCCCAAGATAGTGTGTTCCGTTGACAGTATACTATTGAGGAAATGAAGCTGAAGCAGCAGGTTTTAGGTATCTGACCCCTCCTATGTCTTTTATGTTTAGAGAAGTTCTTGCAGGATTCTGAGGCTTAGGCCAACCTGTCAGACGGGCAGACCAGAAGTGTACTACAAGTGTCCCTCAAAGTACTAAATATTGTATTAAAATGCAAACTCACCTGTCTATTTTAATATTTTTAAAACTGGAAATAATTTTGACTAGTTTGTTGTGTAATGAGTTACTATTGTGTTTTAATCATCTAAAACAGTGGTCATCAACCCTGTCCTCAGGACCCACTAACAGACCAGGTTTTATGTATTACCTCGGGGAGATGCAGACTAGAATACTGCAATCACTGAGCAGCAAATGATATCACCTGTAATGTATTTCAGATATCTTGCAAACCTGGCCTGTTAGTGGGCCCTGAGGACAGGGTTGATGACCACTGATCTAAAATACCCCAGTGAAGCAGCACTGTCCTTAAAAGTAGAACATCCAAGTAAGCTTTATAATAAGCTGTGTGATTGAGTTGTTACCCTTACATGGTGACAGCTAAAAACTGATAGGCAGCCAGAGGGAAGTTCCAAGTCACCATGCAAAAGCATAGTCAATAAATCGGCAGATGTTGAAGCACGGGACAGAAGAGAAATACAGGTGACATTCAAGTTATGTTGTATCTTTGGCAGAGGGCAGGTCAGGCAACACGGAGCAGAACAATAAAAACGAGGCTCATACCCAGAGAACTAGTAAGGATGGACATGCCATGTACTACTTTCGCCACTCAACTAGTGCAGCAATGCAGAGGGAGAGAAAAACAAGAGAAACATGGTTTTTCTATGGCATCCTGGGTCACAGGGGGCAGCTATCTGATTGGATGCGGGCGCACCATGTGAATTCGGTGGTCATCTTGGGTCAGGCAAAGTCTATTTAAGACCCTGGCTCCTGGACTTGGTGCACATTTCGTGTGCGGATAGAGTAGGGACAGGTTACCATTTGTCAAGGACAATGCTTAACATCAGGCAGAGGTTCCAGACTAGTAGGGAAATTGCAGGGACTTGCCATCCTTCCTGGAAGCCTCCCTATTTCAGCATGGACCGGCTAGGCCCCTTTTGCACCTGGAGACAGAAGCTGTCGGCACACCTGAGACCTACTGCTAATACTAATCGCTATTGCAACCTGTGAGTGCTCTCTGCCGGGTTGCCTTCCCGCCGGGTTGGTTGTGTGTTTCTGAACTTCAACCTCAATACAGCTGTGTTTTCTGCATCTGGTCTCCGAGTGTTTACTGACAGTGCACCACGCTGCACCTTCCCCACGTGTTCTGGCACTGATTCAGTGCAATGAGACAATTTTGTGCTTGCCCCATAGTTACGTGGTAGGAATATGCTTGTGTCTATGCTGTAGTTCCATGTTTGAGCAAGAAGGCAGCGAGGATTTACCCCTGTGCTAGCAAAGTGGTGTGTGTGATGCTGACATTGGAGCCACCAGTTCTCTAAAGAGTTTGTTATAACCTGTAAAAAAAATCCTAAAAAGGTAAAAAAAAATTGCCTTAGATGGCCACCAGCATGGTGCTGTGTACAAAATATCAGCACACAGTTTATCTTCTACAACGAATACACTTGTACACAGAATGCACAATGAGTTCCAGATCCTTGGATGGGACTCCAATATGTGATATAGAGACGCGTCCAAACTGAAACTCTGCCTGGGATGTGACTTGCTCGGATCACCAGCTGGTTAGAGGACACTGCCAAGTAAGTCAAGGGGGAGATAATGTAGAAGCTCTCTCATCTCTGGGCTTTATTGTGTTGGACCGTGAAAGTTCAGGGTAAACATCCCTTTATAGATGACCATTGTTCTCAGTCTGTTGCATGAAGACACAGTTGGATCTTTGCTAAAGAGGCAAAAGGATCAAATGAAACCTTCTGACATCAGTACAATTTTTTTTTTTATCTCTTTGGAGAGTTGAGACAAAGAGTACATTGATGTTATGGTAGGAGTCTGCTTATAGCTGATGATTTTGTGGACTTTTTATTTTATTTACAGTGCTGAATCTTTTATGTGAGCTGAAAATGGGCATGGCTAAACTGTGCTGAATATTGGGCGTGGCTTAAAAGAGCATGATTAAAAAAGAAGTTTGGGATTTTTTTTTAAAGAATCATACTTACCTAGGTGGAAGCATCTGTCCCCCACCGACTCTAAGACTGAGAACCCAGTGATTAAAGACCAATGATCGCTCAGTTCTCAGAGCGCGGTGAGCATGAAGGCTGGTGACTGTCAGTCACCGCTGTCTGCTCTGCCCCCCCCCCATGCTTACTGGAGCGCTGGGCTGAGGAGGGGGGCCAGAGCGGCTGGCCAAGGCTCTCAGCAGCTCACTGAGAGGCTGAGCCAGGTGGCAGGCCAGGTTTCCTGATCTTTCTCCAGAACGGCTCTGTGATGTCAGCCAGGGCTTCAGTCCGCTGTCAGCTTAAAGCGAGTTACAGGAGTGCAGAACAAACTGCACTCCTGTGATCCACAGGAGAAGTATAGCCAAACGAGCTTTGGCTGTACTTCTCCTTTAAATATAATCTTGGTCTACATATTGTATACACTCCACACAGGCTGCAGTCATTGTACCTGCGAAATACTTCATAATTACTGTACTGTGAGTGAGGTCTCACTTACATGAACCTAAAGGATAAACAAAAAAACAACAAATTTACACTTTGGGGTATTTTTATAAAAAAAATTTAAAAATATTCCCGTCTCAAGCATTCACACACAACTGTCACAAATAATTTCCATAATTTCACTTATATGTTTGTTTCCGATGATAATCAGCTTCATCTAGTGGCCAAAATTCTATATTTTCTTGAAATACCTCAATCATGAAAATATTTTACTTTCAACCAAAGTAGTAACTGCGCACCAGAGCATGGGCTCAGGAAGACGTCATCTGTGACAAAACACATACGGCGGAGCCTGTTGTGACTTTTGCTGGAAGTGAATCAGAAGTGCAGAGTTTTGTATGTTTCCTGGGGTTTTACACAACGCTGTTTACTTTTCTTTGCCTGTAACTGTAAGTTTAGTAGATTTAATATATATCAATCAGTTTCACACTATGTGGAGCCTTTGGTTTTCTCTTTATTGGTACACTCCTGCATGTGGGAAAGTGAGCCCTGTGGCAGTATCCCTGTGTACAAGAAGGAAGATCACTCATGCAGCAGGAGAGGCTTGAAGGCTGGGATTGTGGATCTGTATGTATGGAAACTAGAAAGTCATATCCATTTGGTAAGCACCTTTGAGTCTCCTTTTTTGGTGGTGGACTTTTTACATAAGGACTTTATTGGACTTTATTGGACAAAATTATTCTAATTTTGTCTTATTTAGGCACCCATATAGTATATTTAGTGCAGCACTTAATTTGCATATATAGGAAAATATTATGGCCACTAAATGGAGCTGAGAAATCAATGAAAATAAACATATTAGGCACATTACAGTTTTTTTTGTGATAGCTGTGCAAAAGCTTGAAGCATTCCCAATCTCTATTTATTTATAACTAGGCACCCTGAACTCAGCTCATTTGACTGTACTTCTCCTGTGGATCACAGGAGTGCAGTTGGTTCTGCACTCCTGTGAGCCATTTTCAGCAGACAGAGGACCTACTGTGGGTTGAGTCGGTCCAGGCTCCAGGCTCGGGAAAGGTCGCGACCATATGATCGGGATCCGCCAACATGCCTGGACCGGCATCAGAATCAGCGAGCCAGCTGCCTCCGCCTCCTCCACAGCCCAGTGCTCCAGTGAGCACGGGGGGGGGGGGGGGGGGGCAGAGCAGACAGTTACCAGCTTTGCTCACAGAGTTCTGAGGACAAAGCAATCGGCAGTATTCGATCGCTCGGTTCTCAGTCTTTAAGCCGGCGAGGGACAGATGCAGCATCGGACCAATGCTGCATCCACCTAGGTAAGTATGATTCCCCCCAAAAAACATTCCCTTACTTCTCTTTTAAAGAAGAACTTCATTATTTGCAAACTACACAGCAACAGGCAGTTGAGTGGTCGGAACTATGTAATGCACAACAGAGCATATAGAGTGCAAGGGTCAGGTCTATATAATGTACTGCACAACACATAAGGTGTAGCAGTGAGAACAATGCAATGTACAACAAAATATACAAAGTAAGCTGTATGTATCATATGGCCCCTTACATTGCTCATCAGTGGGAGGAAAAAAATGCCCCCAGGGTTAACTGTGGGGAAAAAAAGGAGTGTGGTCAATGGGGCATCAAGAAAGAGTAGAGAGCAGCCACCCTATTCCATCACATTTTGCAGCTGTTATCTCCCGGCCCACTCCCCACAGCTCAGCTGTCTGGGCCTTTTTCACTACATCTGCAGCAGATTGCACTGTTGCTATCTGCAAACTGTGTCTCAGGCACATCAAACATGAAAAAAACACCAACCACCATATGCATATCATTGCAAATTTTTTTTGCCTTCATCAAGAGTACCTCTATAGGGTTAGGGTGGGAGGGCGCCTCCGACACCCAAAGAGTAATTTTTCTGCACCTATTTGACAGGTGCATATCATTGCATTTGGGCGGCACAGTGGTGTAGTGGTACCACTCTCACCTAGCAGTAAGAAGGGTCACTGGTTTGAATCCCAACCACGACACTACCTGCTTGGAGTTTGCATGTTCTCCCTGTGCCTGCGTGGGTTTCCCCCCACACTCCAAAGACATGCTGGTAGGTTAATTGGATCCTGTCTAAATTGTCCCTAGTATGTATGAATGTGAGTTAGGGACCTTAGATTGTAAGCTCCTTGAGGGTAGGGACTGATGTGAATGTACAATGTATATGTAAAGCGCTGCGTAAATTGACGGCGATATATAAGTACCTAAAATAAATAAATAATGGGGGGGTTAACCGGAGTCAGTGGTCCCTAGGACAAGAAATATTCCCTGTGCTGCTGCTCTCTCTGTCCTCCTCCTGATGCCAGGACTATACAGACTCTGCCAGGTCGGAGATCACTCCACCACACAGAGTCTGCATAGAGCTGGAGCAAGAACAAGCTCTCCAGAACTCAGATCCAGGACAGCCCAGTTACTCAGGATGCTGGGATGGTGGCAAACTCCTGGCACAGTCCCACAGAATCTGAGATGGTTGGAGAATATAGAGTTATAGGTTAAGCCTAGTCAAATTCTTTTTCCCAGTTTTAAAAGGAGTAGCGAAGAATTAAAGCCCTTGTAGCGTTTTAAACTAAAATTACATTTACCCTCATTTCCTGTGCTACTGCTGACAATGGTTTCACCAAACAGGAAGTGATGGACAATCTGCAACATGAACACATAAAGAAAATTAAAATTGGATAGGCGTTCTAGTTTCCCCTCACTTTACTATAGAAAGCCTTTTTCTTTCTTTTAATGCCAAAATGTTGTCAGCAGGTCAGGAACTGGTGGCAAATTTCTCTAATTGGGCCCCAGTTAACAGTAAACACATGACAAGAGTGCTAACCCTTTACCATCGTATGTAAAATTGAGAAAAAACAAAACATTTTGGCTAGTCAACACAGCCACTTGTAGTCTCAAACAGGGGAAATTGTGACCAGGTGACAACACAGGAGCACAATTTGGAGAAAGTTGTCATCCCATAACAGGAAGTGCCTGCACAAGGAACTCTACTGCAGGATCACCGGGTGTTCTTTTCATTAGCATTGCAGATTTGAAAAGACTAAAATGACCTTAAAGTAGAATTCTGGGATAAAATTCAAAACATGTTCCATACCCCTTCTAACATCTACCGTATAGTAACTACCCTGTGGAAGAAGGATGTCTATACTTACCTATTTTTAGGGCACTCTCTTCTGGTCACGTAATTGACTCTGCTCTCTCACCAGCATTGTCTTCGGGGGGGAGGAGGGAGCGCCAATAAACGATGGCCCATGGTAAGCCTATGGGTGATTTCACCATTTAGGTCAGCCCTTCTCAACCAGTGTTCCTCCGAGTGTAGCTATGGGTTCCTTGAGCTGTGGCTCACGGACTTTCCAGTGCTTGATTAGTTCCAGGTCCAATGCTACTTGGCAGAGTCAGTGGCATTACTACAAGGGAGTCATTCTGGTCACCACTGTAACGTGGGCATTCTTCCCACTTGCCACCACCAATGTTGGAGGCATTTTCCCAATGACCCTTGGTAAACTAACCTTATCAGGGGTTTCCTGAGACCTGAACATTATTTCAAGGGGTAAAAAGATTGAGAAAGGCTGATTTAGGCATTCCAGCTGTTGTCAGAGTGCTACCTCCTCTTCTCTGTAGCTGGCATTAGCTAAGACAGAGGAGATCATATGACCGGACTGGAGCCCCCTGAGAATAGGTAAATATATACATCTTCTAAAGGGTAGTTTAGTTAGTATAGGTGTTAGGAAGGGGGTGGGAGAATTTTTAGAATAGTTTTAGCCCGGAATTTTACTTTAACAGCTTTTTGGCTTGTCTAATGCCCCGTACACACGATCGGACTTTCCGCCAACAAAACCGTGGATTTTTGTATGAAGGTTGTTGGCTCAAACTTGTCTTGCATTCACACGGTCACACAAATGTTGGCCAACAATTCCGAACGTGGGAACGTACAAGAAATACGACAAGCCTAGAAAAAGGAAGTCCAATAGCCAGTACGGCTCCTTCTGCTTGATTTAGAGCATGCGTGAACTTTTGTGCGACGGACTTGTGTACACACTATCTGACTTTCCGACAACAAAATTTGAGAACCTGCTAAGAAACATTTGTTGGCGGAAAGTCCGACAGCAAATGTTCGATGGAGCATACACACAATCGGACTTTCCGACAACGAGCTCACATCCAACATTTTCCGTCGGAAAATCCGACCGTGTATACGCGGCATTACAGTTTGATACATCCTGTTGCAGACATTAAATATTGGTGAAAGGCAAAGAGAATCTGGATGTGTTTTTCGTAGAGGTGTCTCTTTTCAGTACGTTTTCTCCCACTAGGCAAACTAGTCTGGCACAAACTTCTGATCAGCAATTGGTTTCTAAGTCGTATATTATAACACATGTGACAACTGGTTATTATATGCCTGTCTTTTAGGCCGATGTTAGCAAACAATGTTCCAAGTTGATAACTTGCTATTATCTAAAAGGAATTCAGTAATCACTATGCAACAGCTGTTTTCCTGTCTTCAGTGACTTTGGCCAATTTTCGGCCTGATTACAAATGAAAGACAAAAACAAAGTCTTTAAACAGTCAGATTTCATATGTGATCTCCTACGCTGCAGTTATAGATTCCATTGGCGTGACATATCAACCACTTAGGAATACAACTGTTGAAGTTTCCATCACATTTATATGATCCTTTAAAAACACATATTAAAATAGTAGAACATGAACTCACTATTACATACAAGTCCAACAATTTGTAATGGAGTAACCAAGGGAGGAGAGGCGGAGGAGAAGGAGAGAGAATGAGCTGATGTGGATTTTCAAGACATGAGGAACACAGAATAATCCGCAATAGTAGACTGACTTCTAATGTTGCTTCCATTCTATATATAACGCCTTTCTAACATGGCCGAAAGGAGCTCCCCTCCAGGTTCACTATTTGTGCAGCTTATTTGGTCCCAGGTCTCATCTCAACCACAAGATCCTTGTCTAAAGTATGGAGCCCGCACTCTGGAATCTTGCAATGGCCATTGAATTGAGTTTTGATTTGTTTCACTCTAAAGTTAAAGCGGTATTGAGCCAAAAAACAAAAGTGCATCAGGTTGCAGCTTACTAATCATTAGATGTGATGTCTGCATTGGTTTTCTTTTTTTATGTGTTTTTTGTCTTTATTTTGGTAACAAACTTACTGTCTTATGGCAGTGGTCATCAACCCTGTCCTCAGGACCCACTAACAGGCCAGGTTTGCAAGATATCTGAAATACATCACAGGTGATATCATTTGCTGCTCAGTTATTGCAGTATTCTAGTCTGCATCTCCCCAAGGTAATACATAAAACCTGGCCTGTTAGTGGGCCCTGAGGACAGGGTTGATGACCACTGTCTTATGGTGTATCCACTCTGGATGGAGGAGCAACAGAGACACCATTGGACAGCAGCATTGTCAGCCTGGGGAAAAGGAAGTGTTAAATGCGCTAACAGATTTAGATGGACTTGACCAGTGGTCTCCAAACTGCAGCCCAGGGACCAGATGCGGCCCTTTGCTTGCCTTTATCTATTCCTTGGGGCACTATTCCCTCTACTGATATGAGCCACTATTCCTCCCACTGACACCAACAATTGGGGATAATTCCTACCACTGAGACCAAAAATGGGCCCCCCCCATTATCAAAGATGGGGCACTGTTTACTTCCAGTGACGCCAGGACAATTTCTACCCCCACTGGCCACAGTTCCGCCCCCCTAAAGTCTGAAGGACAGTAAACTGGCCCTTTGTTTAGAGAGTTTGGAGACCCCTGGACTTGATGAACAAATGAACCACTTCCCACCGGAGGATGTCCATGGGCGTCCTCGGGTTTCAGTGGTTAGACCGACAGGCATCATCCCAGTATGTATCTTTTCAGCCGGCGATTCCTTTTCAGGCACACAATCACTTCTGCGGGTGGCAGAAAGGGGTACCACACATTCCCGCAGCTGCCACCACCTGGAACTAATGTCATTCCTCTCTGTAGCCCCGGAAACCGGGAGCGACGAGTAGTTTGTCACTTCCAGTTCCGCCTCTTCGTTTACCTGGCCGCCAGCGGCCAGGAAAGCAGTCAATCAGAACGATCTGATTGGGAGGCTAGAGGAGAGAGGAGGCTAGAGGAGAGAGGCTAGAGAAGAGATTTGGGGTCTAATAGACCCCAAATCTCTCCATAAAGAGGACGTGTCACGGCCCACACTGTCACAAGGGATATTGTTCTTACCTTGTGATAGCAATAAAGTTAATCCAAAAAAAAATTTAAAAAAAAAATAATTGTAAAAAATAAATAATAATAATAAAAAAAACATTAAAAGTGCCCAGTCCCACCATGCTTACACGCAAATGCGAACGCATACGTTACTCCCGCACGCATATGTAAACGGTGATCACACCACACATGTGAGGTATTGTCATAAACGTCAGAGCGAGAGCAATAATTCTAGCACCAGACCTCCTGTGCAACTCTAAATTGGTAACCTGTAAAGGCGTTTAAATCATTGCCTATAGAGAATTTTACGCACCGTAATTTGCCGCCATTCCATGAGCAGATGCAATTTTAAAGAGTGACATGTTAGGTATCTGTTTACTCTGCATAACATCACCGTTTACATTATACAAAAATTGGGCTAACTTTAGTGTTTAGTGTTTAGTGTTTTACCCGAAAAAATTGTGCATTTGAAAAACCGCTGCGCAAATACCGCGTGACATAAAACATTGCAACACCCACTATTTTGTTCTATAGGGCCTCTACTAACAAAATATATAATGTTTGGGGGTTCTGAGTAATTTTCTAGGAAAAAAAAAAAAATTTTTATATGCAGGAGCAAAAACTCCAGCTAATGCCCTGTACACACGGTTGGATTTTGCGACAGAAAAAGTGCGATCGGATTGTGTTGTGTGGGCTCCATCGGACTTTTTCCGTCGGAATTTCCGACACACAAAGTTTGAGAGCAGGCTATAAAATTTTCCGACAAAAAAATCTGATCGGTTAAATTCCGATCGTGTGTACACAAATCCTACACACAAAGTGCCACGCATGCTCAGAATAAATTAAGAGACGAAAGCTACTGGCTACTGCCCTGTTTGTAGTCCCGACGTACGTGTTTTACGTCACCGCGTTCAGAACGATCGGATTTTCCAACTACTTTGTGCGACTGTGTGTATGCAAGACAAGTTTGAGCCAACATCCGTCGGGAAAAAAAAACATGGATTTTGTTGTCAGAATGTCCGATCAATGTCCGATCGTGTGTACGGGGCATAACACTTTTTAAGCAGTAACAGAAATATTTTTTTCCTTTTGGGATACATGTTTTACAAAAATAAATAAAAGTTGATTATTGTAACCCCCCTGTCAGTTTTAAATGGTTTGTCTTAACCCTCTAAATGCCACTTTTTATGTACAGCTTGGTCTGCTGAAAAATATCAGACTTACTGGCAGGATCAACGGGTGAAAATAAAGGGAAAAAGCTGGGAAAAGGGAAAAAAGCATCCACTACATCTAAAGTCTAGTACACACCATGAGAAAATCGGAAGATCGATCGTTCAATTTTCCATGAAAGTGCATATCATGATGTAGTCGGAACGGCATTGGCTTTTACAAAAGTAATTGCCCGACAAAGGCAAACGTAGCTCCGTACTGGTGTAGTAGAAGAGGAAGTATAGGGTTGCTCTATGCTTCTGAGCGTGTGCATTTTTTTCCTTTTGTTTACTTCCGTACGATTACTGTGCACATGAATCGAAAATCAGACGTTGTGTTCACTTATTATAAAAAGTTTCTCGCCTGCATCAGTTTTTGTCATCCAAAAAGTTGGAATCGGCTGTGGAAAGCACTATACTAATGATCAAATAATCGTCTAATCGTTCGCTGTACAAAATGTTTTCGTTCGATCTTCTTATTGTGTGTACGGACCATGAGGATTGGTGAGCTGCAACATAATACATTTTGATTTTGGATATACTGTAAAATGCTTTAAGTGTCAAAGGAAGGGGCCTTAGTGGGTTGAGAATGACGATAACATTTCACAATTGTTTTTGGAGGGGAGGGGCTTCATTTTTGCACAAAATGAGTGGGTGACCTACTGGTTAGCACTTATACCTTGGAGCACTAGGGTTCCTGGTTTGAATCCCAACCAAAACACTAACTGCATGGAGTTTGCATGTCCTGGTTGAGTTTCCTCTAGGTACTCCGGTTTCCACCGACACATGCTGGTAGGTTGATTTGTCTTAATATGTGGATTCAACATTTCAGGAAAATTACATAAAGAAAAATCAAGTTCACACCGATGATTGGTCTGGTGTCCGTTGTGTGCCAGCAGTGTGGTGCCCCATTTTGGCGCATTTCACCATTTACAATTTCTTTTATTTTATTTTTTTTCATTCAATTTTAACTGTCAAAAAAAATTATACTTTAACCACTTCAGCCCAGAAAGGTCCTCCCCACTTCCTGACCAGGCCTTTTTTTGTGATACAGCACAGCGTTACTTTAACTGACAATTGTGCGGTCGTTCTATACTGTACCCAAATAAAATTGATGTCCTTTTTTTCCCACAAATAGAGCTTTCTTTTGATGGTATTTGATCACCTCTGCGGTTTTTATTTTTGCGCTAAAAACAAAAAAAGAGCAACAATTTTGAAAAAAAAAAAATATTTTTTTTACTTTCTGCTATAAAACGTATCCAATAAAAAAATGTAAAAAGAACAAATTTCTTCATGAATTTAGGTCAATATGTATTCTGCTACATATTTTTGGTAAAAAATCCCAATAAGTGTATATTGATTGGTTTGCACAAAAGTTATAGCGTCTACAAACTATGGGATATTTTTATGGATTTTTTTTTTTATTAGCAATGGCGGCGATCAGCGATTTTTAGCAGGACTGCGACTATGCGGCGGACAAACCGGACACTGACATTTTTGACACTTTTTTGGGGACCAGTTACACTAATACAATGATCAGTACTACAAATATGCACTGTCTGTCACTATACCAATGACACTGGCAGGGAAGGGGTTAACATCAGGGGCAATCAAAGGGTTAAGTGTGTCTTTGGGGGATACTTACTAACTGTGGGGGGTTGTTCTGATTGGGAGAAAACAGAGATCCGTGTTCCTGCTTAGCAGGAACACAAGATCTCTATGTTCTCCCCTGTGAAAATGGCGATCTGCCTTGTTTACATAGGCATATCGCCGTTCTGCCTCTCTGGGGAACGATTGTGGGTGGCCTACTGATTGGCTCCCCCTCTGTCCATTTGGCACACATGCACCCCCCATAGCCTATTGCACGAAGTGACGTACAGGTACATCATTTCACACAGCCAGGCCACCTTGCCACAGTAAATGTGCGGAAGGCGGTCCGGAAGTGGTTATAATGTTATTAAACCCAGGACCCTGCATTCACTATATCTGGTCTCCCACAGTACACAGAACATGGATATGCAATCATTTTAGTAAATATAAACTGCTAAATACCTTTTCTCATCATCAGTATATAGCAGTCTTGTGACTTCTGTTAGTGTCTGGTTAAAGCTTGTAGGAGGAGTTTTCATTCTGCTCTGGCTGTCCTATGAGACTGCAGGACCCCTGACCCTCTGTCTGGACAGTGCTGATTGGCTCTGTGCTGATCACATGCACCCTCCCAAGTAAAAAAAAACAAAACTCCTAGGGCTCTGTTCTATCAGGAGATAGATTGGGGAAGAAGGAAGAAAGGGAGGATCAGAGAAGACAGGATCAAACATTCTTTTTACGCAATTCGCAGGATTAACCGCTTGGGTTCCCAAGTGAGTATAATTAGCATGCTTTACTGCATATACATTTTTACTTTTGTGGGATTAGTAACCAGTGGCGGCTGGTGCTCAATTTTTATTGAGGGCTGGCAACCCCCCCCCCCCCCGTCGCTTGGTCGATCAGCAAATAACCCCCCCCCCCCACCGCTCGCTGCACCAGCCCCACACTTACCTCATCCAGGTTGCGGGCAGGCGGCTTCCCCCCTGCTTATGCTCCCGGCCAATGCGGTTGCTTCTCCTCTAGGCCAATCGGGTCTTAGGAAGCCAATTAGAGCCATAGACTCTAATCATGTGCTAAAAAAAACCAAAACATTGAAATATATGCGTCCGACGCCCTGCATGTAGATTAGGGGCCGGGCGCATGGATTAGGGAGGCAGCGCCCCTGCACTCCAAATGGAGCGGCCACCACTGTTAGTAACACTTTAAAGCTTATGCGCCACAACTGAGCTGCCGCGCTGTGACAACAAGCAGAGACATGCGGCATGTCTGTTTTTTTCTACACCACACATTATCCCTGCATTGTGGTGTGAATAGGGCACGATTGCTTTTTCTGTGCTCTGGTGGAGATCTGCATTGTTCTTATGCAGAAAATGCAGGTCCCTGAGTATAGTTTGAATAAGCCCTAGAGAAGTATGGCTTGTTTTTTTTTTTTCAGAATCATACTTACCTCATACCTCCCAACTGTCCTTGATTTGGGGCAATGTCCCTCTGTCCCTCATTCCTCCTCAATTGTCCCTCATTTTGGTCTGATCTATATAGATGTATATAAAATTCACTTTGTATCTATCAAAAAGTGTTTCCCAGTGCTAAACCTTTCATCTGATTTCTAAATTGCTGCATTTGTAAATTCCAAAAGCCAATATAAAGGAATAGTAGTGGTAAAAAAAGCACTTGTGGGTTTAACCAATCTTGTTTTTTTGTACAATTCTCCTTTAAGGGGGCGTGGCAAGGGGTGTGTCCTATGCCTGCATACTTTTGCTGATAGATGTCCCTCATTCCCATCTCAAAAAGTTGGGAGGTATGGTTACCTAGGTGGATGCTGCATCTGTCCCCCGCCGGCTCTAACACTGCGAACCGAGCAATCAAACAGCTGATTGCTTGGTTCTCAGGGCTCGCAGAAAGCTGGTGGCTGTCAGTCACCGGCTCTCTGCTCTGACCCCCTCACGCTCACTGGAGCTCTGGGCTGTGGAGGGGGTGGGAGCGGCCAGGTCAGGCTCTGAGAGTGCCAGTCCAGCAGGGCTGGTGCAAGGATTTTTGACACCCTAGACGAAACCTCATTTTGCCACCTCCCCCCTGGCTGACTCCGCCCCCTTTTCCCTGCCCATGTAAATCCCACCTTTTTAATAAAGCTCCCATCAAATGCAGCCTCACCAGCGCCCATCAAATGCAGCCTCACCAGCGCCCATCAAATGTAGCTTCACCAGCGCCCATCAAATGTAGCCTCACCAGCGCCCATCAAATGTAGCCTCACCAGCGCCCATCAAATGTAGCCTCACCAGCACCCATTAAATGTAGCCTCACCAGCACCCATCAAATGTAGCCTCACCAGCGCCCAACAAATGGAGCCTCACCAGCACCCATCAAATGTAGCCTCAACAGCGCCCATCAAATGGAGCCTCACCAGCGCCCATCAAATCCAGCCTCACCAGCACCCATTAAATGTAGCCTCACCAGCGCCCATCAAATGGAGCCTCACCAGCACCCATCAAATGTAGCCTCACCAGCACCCATCAAATGTAGCCTTCCCAGCGCCCATCAAATGGAGCCTCACCAGCGCCCATCAAATGTAGCCTCACCAGCGCCCATCAAATGTAGCCTCACCAGCGCCCATCAAATGGAGCCTCACCAGCACCCATCAAATGTAGCCTCACCAGCGCCCATCAAATGGAGCCTCACCAGCGCCCATCAAATGTAGCCTCACCAGCGCCCATCAAATGTAGCCTCACCAGCGCCCATCAAATGGAGCCTCACCAGCACCCATCAAATGTAGCCTCACCAGCGCCCATCAAATGGAGCCTCACCAGCGCCCATCAAATCCAGCCTCACCAGCACCCATTAAATGTAGCCTCACCAGCGCCCATCAAATGTAGCCTCACCAGCACCCATCAAATGAAGCCTCACCAGCGCCCATCAAATGCAGCCTCTCCATGCAGCCTCACCAGCGCCCATCAAATGCAGCCTACCAGCGCCCTTCAATGCAGCCTACCAGCACCCATCAATGAATGTTTGCTTGCTGCGGTAGTCGGGACACAGACACAGTCCGCCACCACTGCTGCGCCTCTGACACTATGTGTGAACGGAGCGGCTGCTGCATGCTGATGCTGAGACTTAGTTGCTTACTGCAGAGAGAAGAGAGTAGGAAAACCAGTGGCCGGGCACCCTAGGCAGCAGGGCGCCCTAGGCGGCGGCCTAGTTTGCCTAGTGGTAGCACCGGCCCTGCAGTCAAGGCATGTGGGTGGATCCCAACTTCATTGTCGCAATCTTGTCCGAGCCTGGACCAGCTCTGTGACGTCAGCTGACAGCCGGCTTCAGCCTGCTGTCTGCTGAAAACAGGTCAGAACAAACTGCACTCCTGTGATCCATAGCTTTGGCTGTACTTCTCCTTTAATGTAGAAATTTATTCAGCTTTTTTTGGAGTACTTTCCTTTGTACATTTTCTTTTAACCTCTAGACATCCGCGCTATGGCCGAATGACGGCCACAGCGCGGACCTACATTCCCGGGAGGCCGTCATATGACGGCCTCCCCTGTGCACGCTCCCTGCGCGCTCCCTGCGCGCGCCCTGCAGCGCGTTGTGATCACCGAGTCACTGAGACTCGGCTGATCACCGATCTGTGTAAGGGGCCGGTCCCGGCCCCTTACCATGTGATCAGCTGTCAGCCAATGACAGCTGATCACATGATGTAAACAAAAGATCGGTAATCGGTTTTTTTTTTTTACTCACGCTGACAGCGCGAGTAGAAAAAAAAGCCGATCACCGGATCGGATGTGAGGGACATCGGTCCCCAAGTGGAAGAGGCACATCTGCCTCATCAGAGCCCGCTAAAAGTGCCACCTAATAGTGCCCACAGTGCCACCTAACAGTGCCCACAGTGCCACCTAACAGTGCTCACAAGTGCTACCTATCAATGCCCACAAGTACCACCTATCAATGCCCACCTGTAGTGCCAATCAGTGCCACCTGCCAGTGCTGCCCATCACTGCCACCCATCAGTGCCCATCACTGCCACCCATCAGTGCCCATCACTGCCGCCTATCAGTGCCTATCACTGCCGCCTCATCAGCGTACATCAATGAAGGAGAAAAATTACCCGTTTAAAATTTTTTATAACAAAATATAAAAAAATAAACATTTTTTTTTTAAAAATTAAGTTTTTTACATTTTTTTAATAAAAAGTAAAAACCGCAGAGGTGATCAAATACCACCAAAAGAAAGCTCTATTTGTGGTGAAAAAATGATAAAAATTTCATTTGGGTACAGTGTTGTATGACCGCGCAATTGTCATTCAAAGTGCGTCAGCGCTGAAAGCTGAAAATTGGTCTGGATAGGAGGGGGGTTTAAGTGCCCTGTAAGCAAGTGGTTAAAATAGGCCTCATTGAAACACAGTTTTTGGTTTGTGGGAGGAAACCAGAACACCTGGAAGAAACTCACTACTTGCAGAACATACAACATCCATGCTGACAGCATCCCTAGACGGGACCCAAGCAGCTTTAACTTCAGATTTCAACAGTTTAAAATGTGCTTTTTTTCAACATAACTATAGTTACAATCGTCTCATAGAGCAGAGCACAGGAAAAGAACATCCAAAAGTGTAAAACCAAATTTAGGAGAGGTCAGGTTTGTGGTGTACACTTTACAAGGCTTTCAGAAGCATGAGCAGAAGTCAAAAAGTCACACTTTAAGACAGGAAGACAGTCAAGCTTTTCAAATGTAGTTCTCTAACACAAAACTTCAAGTCAATAAACTTCATCACCAGCCAAATGTTTTTGTTTTGTTAGCTTTGGATAGTGTGAGCAAGGTAAGGCTCCCTCAGTTTTTACCTCTTTGTGTGGAAAAATTGTTCTCACTTCCTGGTATGAAGACACCATACCCAGATACGGTGGGACACGGAGTCACCTGGACAGGAAATAAGGTGAGAGCACCTCAAAAGGGACACAAACAGCAAAAAAAAACCTGATCTACCACCAGTAGTGTATTTAGGGTTTGTGCTGCCCTAGGCCTGACTAAAACTCGTGTACCCCCTAATTTAAATAGCCCCACCACTTCCTGTCAAGGAGGCCACAACCCTTGCTGTTTAAGACCTGCCCTGAAATTTTCCAGTGGGGACACTAGTTCTAAGGGCCTGGGGGGGGGGGGGGGGGGCAATGGATTCCCTTAATTTGCATAGCTTTCCTCTCACTTCCTGTTTGGCTATGGGGCAGAAAGTAAATGGAAATCTCTGCAATGGGACAGAGATGGTAAAAAATAAACTGACAGGGGCTATACCCTCCCTTACTCTATCCAAAATGAAAAAAAAAAAGTGTTGGCTAAAGTTCTACTTTAACCGCTTCAGCCCCGGAAGATTTTACCCCCTTCCTGACCAGAGCGTTTTTTTGCGATTCGGCACTGCGTCGCTTTAACTGACAATTGCGCGGTCGTGCGACGTGGCTCCCAAACAAAATTGACGTCCTTTTTTTCCCACAAATAGAGCTTTCTTTTGGTGGTATTTGATCGCCTCTGCGATTTTTATTTTTTGCGCTATAAACAAAATAAGAGCGACAATTTTGAAAAAAACGCATTATTTTTTACATTTTGCTATAATAAATATCCCCCAAAAATATATAAAAAAAACATTTTTTTTCCTCAGTTTAGGCCGATATGTATTCTTCTACATATTTTTGGTAAAAAAAAAATCGTAATAAGCGTTTATTGATTGGTTTGTGCAGAAGTTATAGCGTTTACAAAATAGGGGATAATTTTATGGCATTTTTGTTAATAATTTTTTTTTTTACTAGTAATGGCGGCGATCAGTGATTTTTATTGTGACTGCGACGTTATGGCGGACATACAAGAACATATTTGGGGGGCACACCATACAATGCATTTAAATTTAAGATGGTGCTGCTGTAAGACCTATAAACAGTACAAAATATTTTAAAGCGCACACATACAAGAATGACATTTCCTGTAGGGCTAGTTAAAAACACCTGAACATATTCAAAAAATACGGGGGTTTGGTCACACTATATGGTCATATAGTGCTAAGCCCACTTACTGCGACAAAGTACCCCGAATTAGTGGGTCCTACACTAGTAATAGAATGGAAGATCCTCTGTCTCAACCATGGGAGCCAAACTCCTCTATGTGGGAGAACTGAAAGGGATACATCCTAATCACTGGTGGCCACTAAATAGGAGGTAATGAGGAGGGGGATCTTCCATTCTATTACTAGTGTAGGACCCACTAATTCGGGGTACTTTGTCGCAGTAAGTGGGCTTAGCACTATATGACCATATAGTGTGACCAAACCCCCTGTATTTTTTGAATATGTTCAGGTGTTCAGGTGTTTTTAACTAGCCCTGCAGGAAATGTCATTCTTGTTATGGCGGACATGTCGGACATTTTTGACACATTTTTGGGACCATTATCATTTATACAGCGATCAATGCGATTAAAAATGCACTGATTACTGTGTAAATGACACTGGCAGTGAAGGGGTTAACCACTACTGGGGCGGGGAGGGCTTAAGTATGTCCTAGGGGAGTGATTACTAACTGTAGGGGGGATGGGCTAGCAGTGTCATCACTCTGATCACAGCTCCCGATGACAGGGAGCTGTGATCAGTGACACTTGTCACTAGGCAGAACGGGGAGATGCTGTTTACATCAGCATCTCCCCGCTTGTCCTCTCCGTGAGGCGATCGCGGGTATCCCTGTGGCGATCGAGTCTGCGGGTCCCACCCCGACTCACGGAGCTCCCGGCGCGCATGCAGTGGCACAGCGGGGAACTCAAATGGACATACCTGTACGTCCATTTGCCCAGCCGTGCCATTCTGCCGACGTACATCGGCGTGCGCTGGTCGGGAACCCGTTAAGCACAAATTTCTGGTAGTTTTATGGAGAGGACTAAGAAGATATAACATTGCCAATGGTGCAGCAGAACACATAGCACAGTAAGGAAGGTTTGTGGTCCAGGATGAGAGGACAGTCAAAATTAGAAGAGGTGCCCCCGCCCCCCCCCCACACACACACACACACACACAGTTGCAGAATGCCGGCCGCCCGCATACCGGAAGCAGTGCGGCCTCTTAGCCCAGTATGCCCCATAAGACTGGCGCTACACTAACAGTGTAGCGCAAGCCGGCGGGTACTCTTTCCTGTGCTGCCCCCCCTGCAAAGTGCTGCCCTAGGCCTGGGCCTTGCCGGCCTAGGCCAGGATACAGCGTTGCCTACCACCTTTCCCAACCCTACTGAAATAAGCATTTTTATTATGTATCCACTGGAGTATTTTCTTTACTTCTTGTCCTATTGACAGAAGAACAGGATGTGAGGGGAAATCTCCCTGAAAGGGGTACTAATTAGGGTTGCCACCTGTTTGGGATTCACCCGGACAGTCCGGGTTTTGAATCATGTGTCTGAGGACTGAAACCCGGACTCATGATTCAAAACCTCGACTCTCCGACATTATTCAGACAAGAATGTGGCTCAGAACAGGGCCTGACAGGAGGGTGAGTGGGCACTATGCACGCCACATTACCATTCTCATTGGAGTGCCCAAAGGTGTCCCAGGTGTGTTACAATCCTGTAGTGTATAAAAAAAAATTTGCTGTCTGCTGCTAAAGTGTTCAGGTTTGGCTCAAAGAAAATGTGACAACCCTAGTTCTAATCATCCTCTGATTTTTCTTTAAAAAACAAAATGTTTTGAATTTTGAGTGCATGGTGATGAGTAGAATGAACAGATACTTAGATGGGCTTAGAAAGGAGAAAGAATAGGTGCTAGTTACCATAGGTATGCACAGCCCATTGCATTAGGTGTGCACCCCAAAGCTCAACACACACGCCTTTCTCTGCAGCCACAGCTACACGGTACAGTGAATGAATGGGAAATGCTCTGTGCTGAGCAGCTTCCTGTTCACCCACAAATTCAAGCATAGTAAACACAGTTTACTATGATTCAGCCATAAATGAACACAGAGAGTGTGTCTATTTAGAAAGGAAAGGCCCTGGTAAATTACATATTTACTTGCCCCTTTCCCCACTCTCTATCCTGAAACATTCCCCACAGCAGCTGGGGGAGAGGAGGGAAGCCAGCAGCACTGCGGGGTGGGGGGGGGGCAACATGGGGAAACAGTACAGACTGACCTGGGGGGGGGGGGGGATTATACTGGGGGACAGACTGAGCTTGTTTCATTTAACTATGCTCCTTAAAGCGGAACTTCAGTCATTTTTTTCAACTCTCCATCTATTAAATCCTCTGCTCTTGTTGTTTTAACTTTGGATAGTAAAACATGTTTTTTCTGCCAGTAAATACCTTATACAGTTTCCAATACCCAGGACGACGTCAGGTGTGACGAAACGCGTAGGGAGGAGCAACGTGCTGACGTCACCGCGATACACGCAAGTCCTGGAACCACGGGTTGTTATCGAGAGGTGGCTGGCTCGGAGTTTTATACTGCATGTGATGCTTTTTACAAATGTAAGTGCAATACCTCTTAATTTTTAACTAAATAAATATCCAATGGTTTTACGCTATGGAAGCTTTTTATTACTCTTTTTTGGGAAACATACCTGTATGACTTACAACTCTTGTGAAGATGCTGGAATCTTGGCTGTGTGCAACTAAAGGCCCGGGCTGAGTATTAAGCCACAAGTACTTGAGATCTCTTATAATAAGAGATCCATAGGAGTCGGTAAGCGGCAGTATGTGCGGAGGTGGAAGGCAGATCTTTTCTCTCATCACCATTCCCGGGTGCATTGTGTGTTGTTTTCACAATGGAGATCAACCAGCAATTTGAATAGGCTTTTAATAATGTACAATTTGATCAATTTTATTTAGAATGTTCACCATAGAAAGGTTGAAGTATTTCATTTCACAGCACGGACTCGCTTTATAGCGCGACTTGGTATTGGAAATTGTTGATTGATGTGTATATCTGGCAGAGAAGTTGCAGCTGATTTTATTCACTAATTTGTTATTAATCAAAATTTGGGTCACATATTATTTGGGACAGCGCAGTCATTTTAAATGATTATAAATACCTTATACAGCCCACTTCCTGTTTCTTGTCTGGTCATTAGCCTATTCTTATGACATCATGCACAGCTCTCTCTCTCTCTCTCACTCTTGTGAGAGTCTGCTAGGAAGGGAGGGGGGTGAGTCATAAAAGGACCAATGAGAGCTGCAGAGCTGGAGGTGTGACTCTGTGTGTCTGTGTAAATCCAGGAAGTGAACAGGCAGCAGCTTCCGCTGCCCACAGTTAAAATGGATGCAACCAGACTTAGTGGAGGGAGATTTCTGCAGCATATTTGGCAAGTACAGAACCACAGTATATATAAAATAATATGCAAAGTGGTTGGAGGGAAGCTTCAGAAGGGCAAAGATGTTTTTTATTACAAATTATGTGAGCAGACTGCAGTTCCTCTTTAAGCTTCTCCCATTATTCACACAATTTGTTCACACCCATTGTTCGTCACAGGAAATTACATGCGCCGCAGTACTGCTCAAAGGAGTCCCTGGTTTTTTTACAATCCTATAGAGTATACTGAAAAAAAAAAATTGGCATGCACCGGTAAAGTGTTAGGGTTTGGCTTGATGAAAAGGTGGCAACCCCAATCAACACTGTGAAAACCAGGTACCTGCTTCCACTATCCCCAAAAAGTGCCAATTGTCCAAGAAGGGGAGGGGGGAATACAAACAAGCAGAACTTCTCCTTTTGGGTGAAGTTCCACTTTAACTGGTTGCCGCCCGCCCACTGTCAAATGACGGCGGGGCGGTGCGGCTCTTGTTCTGGGATGCTGTCATATGGTGGCGTCCCAGAATGGCCACTCTTGCGTGCCCGCGAGGGGAGCGCAGTGAGGCGATCGCTAGGGGTGATCAAGGGGTTAATTGTGTTCCCTAGTGTGTGTTCTAACTGTAGGGGGAGGGGACTGACCTAGAGGAAATGACAGATCGTTGTTCCTAGCTATTAGGAACTCACGATCTGTCACTCCTCACAGAACAGAACAGGGATTTGTCTGTTTACACACACACACTTCTGTGTTCTGCCTCTTGTGCCCGCGATTGCTCGTGGCCGGCAGTCATCGCGATTGGCACCCCCGCAGTGCTATCCCGGTCCCACGAGCCGATGTATAGCTACGACAGCTCGCAGGATCGTGCCAACCTGCCGCAGTAAAATGACGGCGGCTGGTCGGCAAGCGGTTAAAGCGTAAGTAAACCTTCACCTAGTATAACAACTCGTTCAGTTTAAAATAGAAATGAAAGGCAACACATTTGTGTATATATACAGAATACTGTAATATAAATACCTTTTCTTTTTAAATAAATGATCACCTGACCTCTGAGCTCAGCTACATAAGGGGCTTGGAGATGTGGGGGTGGAGAAACAGCATCACACTAATCTTCCCGCTGTTTAGCTGTGTGCAGGCGGGTGTGTCAGCACAAGACTTGGCCATTGGAGGACAGGCAGGCTGTGAGACATGAGATGGATCTGCTATCATGCCTAGCATGGTCAGTTTGATATAGGAAAGCAGGGCACCTGGCAGGATTACCAGGTAATTCACACAAAGAGAACAGGATACTTTTTTAACACAAATACATGGTACAGCAGGCACATATCAGGTATATGAAATGTTGGGGTAACATATTCAGACACATCCCCTGGCACATGTCATTAGATATAGATAATAATAGCACTAGCCATATTTAGCTCTGTATTTAGTTCCATTATTTTTATTATGTACTAGTATTGTGACAGCCCTTTTATAGAGAGAATACACTAATTATAGACACTAAAGGAAGCAAGCCTTTGTTAGTGAACACAATGTTTTTCTCAGTCTCAAAATGCCTCATGGGGACATTTAAGACAAATAAACGATTAGAACAATGTTAAACTGGTTCTGCATTCGGAGCAGAGATTGGCTATTGGAAGGATTATCATTTATTCATTTTGGCTTAAAAACAAAACATTGTTTGGCTTTGGAACGAATGTGAACAGAACTAAAGCATTTTGTGTTATTATTATTAAGGATTTATATACAGTGCCTTGAAAAAGTATTCATACCCCTTGACATTTTCCACATCTTGTCATGTTACAGCCAAAAACGTAAATATATTTTATTGGGATTTTATGTGATAGACCAACACAAAGTGGCACATAATTGTGAAGCGGAAGGAAAATGATAAATGGTTTTCAATTTTTTTTACAAATAAATATGTGAAAAGTGAGGTGTGCATTTGTATTCAGCCCCCCTGAGTCAATACTTTGTAGAACCGCCTTTCACTGCAATTACAGCTGCAAGTCTTTTTGGGGATGTCTCTGCCAGCTTTGCACATCTAGAGAGTGACATTTTTTCCCATTCTTCTTTGCAAAATTGCTCAAGCTCTGTCAGATTGGATGGAGAGCATCAATTTTCAAGTCTTGCCACAGATTCCCAATTGGATTTAGGTCTGGACTTTGACTCTGGCTGTTTATTTAGGGGTGGTTTTCCTGCTGGAAGGTGAACCTCCACCCCAGTCTTAAGTCTTTTGCAGACTCTAACAGGTTTTCTTCTAAAATTGCCCTGTATTTGGCTCCATCCATCTTCCCATCAACTCTGACCAACTTCCCTGTCCCTGCTGAAGAAAAGCAACTCCACAACATGATGATGCCACCACCATGTTTCACGGTGGGGATGGTTCAGGGTGATGTGCAGTGTTAGTTTTTCACCACACATAGTGATTTACTTTTAGGTCAAAAAGTTAAATTTTGGTCTTGTCTGACCAGAGCACCTTTGCTGTGTCCCCCACATGGCTTCTCGCAAGCTGAAAACGGGACTTTTAAAGGCTTTCTTTCAACAATGGCTTTCTTTTTGCCACTCTTTCATAAAGGCCAGATTTATGGAGTGCACGACTAATAGTTGTCTTGTGGACAGATTCTCCCACCTGAGCTGTGGATCGCTGAAGCTCCTCCAGAGTTACTATGGGCTTCTTGCCCGGCCTGACAGTTTAAGTGGACGGCCATGTCTTGGTAGGTTTGCAGTTGTGCCATATTCTTTACATTTTCAGATAATGACTTGAACAGTGCTCCGTGAGGATATTTTTTAGAACTTAATCCTGCTTTAAACGTCTCCACAACTTTATAAATTGACCACAACTTTATCCCTGTTCCTTGACCCTCATGATGCTGTTTGCTCACTAAGGTTGTATAACAAACTGAGGGCTTCACAGAACAGCTGTATTTATACTGAGATTAAATCACATTTATTTGTAAAACATTTTGAGAACTATTTATAATTTTCTTTCCACTTCACAATTATGTGCCACTTTGTGTTGGTCTATCACATAAAATCCCAATAAAATACATTTATGTTTTTGGTTGTAACATGACAAATCGTGGAAAATTTCAAAGGGTGTGAATACTTTTTCAAGAAACTGTAGCACCAACAGTTTGCACAGCACTTTACAGTATAATTTAATAAAATATAACAGAAGCTAAACTGGCTTTTTATTACAATGGCTGTATATCTAATTTAACAGTACAACAGTTTAACAGTATGATTTGTACCTATAGGTAAGCCTATAATAAGGCTTACCTATAGGTACAGTAAATATCACCTAAACGTGCACTGTGTAGGAGATATTTACTTTAGATGCAGCCAGTGACATCACCAGCATATCAGCTCTGAAGGAACGGCATACCCGTGACGTTCCAGCAGAGTCGAACCATATACAGCAACTCCGGCACGCATGATGTCCTCGTCGGCTCGGCCATTCATGTGGCTAAAGTCTGTAAAGCCGAAAAGGAGAGCGGGTGAAGATTGAAGCGCCTTTAGCAGTGACATTTTTTTTTACCTTTTTGAATGTGGTTTACTTGCTTTAATTACTGTATTTATTGGCGTATAACACTCACTTTTTCACCATGAAAATTGGGTGCAAATAGTGCGTACGTGTTATACGCCAATACTTCAGTTTTAGATGCCTCGGAGGGGACAGGGAGGGGGGGAAGGACGAGCACCGTCAGATTACATACAGTGAGAATCTCCTGTTTACTTGGCGGCCTCTGTAATAGGAACTCCTGTCTCCTGGGCCGCCATTGGACCACTGTTCTGTCTATCATAGGAGATAATCACTGTATGTAATCTGTCGGCGCTTGTCCCGCCCCCCTCCCTGTCCCCTCTGGGCTGCAGATGGGCATCGATCAGGCTGCACTGATGGCAATGGTGAGGTTGCTGCATTGATGGCAATGGTGAGGCTGCACTGATGTGGACTGATGAGGCTGCATTGATGGCACTTGTGAGGCTGCAGATGGGCATTGATCAGGCTGCATTGATGGCAATGGTGAGGCTGCAGATGGGCACTGACCCTTATTTTACTTCAAAGTTCCTTATTTAAAATGTAAGTTTTTTTCCTGAAACTTCCCTCTTAAAATTAATGTGCGTGTTATACGCCTGTGCGTGTTATAAGCTGATAAATATGGTAGTTTTTCGTGTGTTTTGGAAAAATTCAACTAGAGGTGTCTATACTTATCTGCAGCAGCTTTCATTGCCCCCTCTACACCCAAATGTTGAGACTTTCTGAACAGGCAAAGTTAGACGCTTCTGGGTAGTGTTGGACTTTGTCCGCTTCTTCAACACATTGCCATTTGCCTAACCTGGACTCCCTCAATGACCAGTAGGAATCAGTGGGATAGGAGTGGGTAAGCTTGGTCACTACCAGGATGTGAATCTTTGACTTATTAGAAAAGACCAGCATTCTCATGTAGTGGGGCAGTATGAGCTGATGCGGGTATATGTAACCATCGCTATGTGTGGGATCTATACCTGCTAGTAGCTCAATTTTTTAAGCGATGGAGTCACTTTTGGCCCCTCATCTTGTAATAGCCACACTTTTTATACTCATAAAGTCTATTTTCTATCAGGGTTAGGATATGGAAAGTTTGGTTTCCACTTTTAGCGATATTTCTGAGATGCTGAAGAAGATTAAAGAGGATTTATATCAGCCATTCTCAACCATGTTTCAAAGGGACCCTAATGCCGCGTACACACGAGCGGACTTTACGGCAGACTTTGCACGGCGGACTTTTCGACGTACTTTACGACGGACTTTCTGAATGAACGGACTTGCCTACACACAATCCACCAAAGTCTGTCGAATTCGTACGTGATGACGTACGACCGGACTAAAACAAGGAAGTTCATAGCCAGTAGCCAATAGCTGCCCTAGCGTGGCTTTATGTCCGTCGAACTAGCATACAGACGGCGGACTTTTCGACCGGACTCGATTTCGACGGATTAATTTAAAACATGTTTCAAATCTAAGTCCGTCCAACTTTTGAGAAAACAAATTCCGCTGGTGCCCACACACGATCGAATTGTCCGACCAAATCCGGTCTGCCGGGCAAAGTCTGCTGTAAAGTCCGCTCGTGTGTACGCGGCATAAGGTTCCTTCAGCAAATGCTAGGGGGCCCCTTGAGGACTGAGCAATTTCTGCTTCTCAGATAAATTGCCACTAACACCAATGATCTTTCAAGCTATCTGTAAGGGGCATTCATCCTACTGACCATCAATGTAAGGGTCAATAATACCACTGTACACCAAGGGGTACTACTTTGACCACCTATGTAGGGGTCACTTTTCTACCGACGGGGGGGGGGGGGGGCACTAATATTTTTATGGTTTGTACCATTCTGCTCATTATTATTGCGGTATTTGTTTTAATTATTAATAATGGAAATAATGTTGTATAGACCAACCCTTGGTGTCACATATGACAAGTATGCCACATTATTTTTCTTCAATATATCCACAACAAACTGAGCACGGTAATGTTCTATGAGTTGTAGATATAATAAATATGTGACTCTCTGGGACCCTGTTTTAGCCTTTGAATCCTAGAATTTCTCTCATTCTTTGACTCATCAAGTTTTAGTGAATTTACCTTTTAACTAATTGAAGTGCCACCAAAATGCCATATCTATGCCAATGTGACTGAACATTGAACAACATGTTGTTTTTAGTGAGGCTGTTTGCCTGAATGTCCCACCATCTTACCAACAGTTTTGGCGAGACGGTGACCCATATTTACCAGCCAAGATCAACAGTGTGGCCTTTTCAGCACCCAACAGCTTCTTCAGAATACTGTGCTAGGGTGAGCAGTATACATATATTTCATGGAAGAAATGGAGATCATGGTGGCAGAGCTGCTGGAGGAGGGAAACCTGTTATGTGATCTTCCCGCAAAAGTGATGATGATTTCCATTGTATGGATTTCTGCACGAAGATTCAGACCCCTTATTACTGGCTATAGAAGTGTACTGTGTCACAATGTTTGCGGTAAATGTAGACCCTAACAATGAAATACCTTTATTTGCTCCATTTTGGTCTGTTACATTTACATTACAATTTTTTGTTATATCTGTGATAAGTTCAAAAATTATCTGTTGATCTTGCCCGAAATTTTGTGGGCTAATAACTTCCTGTTCTCTGCCTGTGCCTCCCACAATCAATTGTTCTTGTCTATCTCTGAGGAGTAGAAAACCTTGTCTCCCTATGTTATAAAGAATAGCAGAGGGGGCGAGTTTTGTAGTCCAGTCTTGTTTCTCTTGTTCTGATATAGGGTTAGTGAGCTTTATCACTCTAGGACCGGTAAGCTGCAGCATATCAATGTTTTGTTTTTGGGTTTGGATATGCTTTAAAAATTCCCAGGATCAGGAAGAAGTTGGGAGTTATTATGGTGAATCTGTGGTTAGATTAAACATTTTTTTTTTTTAAAGTACACCATGTAAAGAGAACACCAGTCTTTGCTTTCTAGAAGAAGGTTTGTATGCAACTGTGGTTTGCGGCCAGCTCCCTCCAAGCTGGCCAGAGGCACCTCCCATCTTCTTTATGCTTAGGATAGACACCTGTAATAGAGAGAGACACTGCCATTTTAAATTACTTTAAATTACATTCTTCCGGTCTGAATCCCATCTCCACATGAACAGCCTTTTAACAATTTTACTGTAGCAAGAACATGTCAAGTGATCTGTACATCAGCTTCTCCAGCTCCATAAATTTAAAGTGTTACTAAACACAGTAAAATCTGTCTGTATATACAGTAAAGCATGCTTGTTATACTCACTGTGGAACCTAAGGGGTTAATCCTCTGCATTGTATAAAAAGACTGTTTGATTCCGTATGCACAGATCCTCCCCTTCTTGCATTGCCCCCAAAACATCTCCGGATACGACCGAGTTAGTGGAGTCAGTCTGCACATGCTCAGTTTAGTGTGTATTGCTATAGTGAGTGCAGGGACCTGGGTAGACATATGCAATTTGTTTTGTTTCAAATTAGTTTTTTCATGTATTTCGACAAATTAGTTAATTCGTAAATATCCAAATTAACGAAAACCCGTTTAACAAATTTTTCAAAATATTCGGAAATTTGAAAATTCAAAAATTTAAAAATTTGAAAATCCAAAAACCAAAAAATTTGAAAATCTGTAATATTAACTAACTAATAATAACCTAATTATTATTAACTATTAAATTATAAGTATTGGAAATTCCTTTTAAATATGGCTGTTAGTGAACGTAATGAATTTATGTGAGGTTACGAATCATCCGAAATAATGAATGCTGTATCTAAACGAATGGAACATAATGAATTAATATTAATAAATAACAACAATAAAAATAAAACCTTTTTATTATTATTTATTATTAATTTGTTCCGTTCCATTTGTGGCGGCATTCGTTATTTTGTTTCGTTTATGTACGTTCACTGACAGCCAAATTTGAAAGGAAATTCCAATACCTATAATTTAATAGTTAGTTATTATTAGTTAGTTAGTTAGTTATTCTTTTGAATTTTCAGATTTTCTTTCTTATTTCAGATTTTTCGAATTTACGAAAAAAAACAAAAACGAATGAAACTAAAAAAGAATGACTTTTTCGGCAGTGCACATGTCTAGTCCTGGGTTTAGTAACACTTTAAGTCCAGCAGCACAGTTTACCACATTGTAATAACTCATGAACACAGAATGTCCAGGCAACTCTCCCACACTACTCAGTGTAGGCCCCCCAGAAGCAGGTCCTTCTCCAGATTTTCTATAGCCTAGCCCAGAAGGGCACCCCCCTTCTTAGGCTACAGGTTAAAATTCTGTATACCAGGGGTAGCCTAATCCTATTACTCTTTTGCCCAAGACTCCTACCACACCAGATTATATAGAGATACAGTTCTCCACCCACCAACCTCACCCAGGGGAGGGACCTCACTAAAAGAGGTACTATCGCGTGCTTACAAGCTGTTTGAATAAAAAAATCTTCTCTATTCAACACACTTACTTGTGTGACAGGTACCTTGGTTGGAGGCCAAAGTGACAAGAGGGCTTCCCCTTGCAGCTCTGGTCTGAATACCCCTGAGTGTGGAACAGGGTGCTGGTAATCAAGTAGCTGGCAGTAATGTCATCTGGACAGCAGTCAGCAGCAGTGCAGATACACCAGAAGAGGACCAAGGATGGCACCCAGGAACTGGACCTCGGAAGAGGCTGTGAGGACACACAGTCAGAGGCAGATACCTGTAAGGATCAAGGACATGGTCAGATGGCAAGCCAGGATCAGCATGGATGGACAATAAGGACGTAGTTAGAAGTCAAGCCAAAGTCATACACAAAGTACAGGAGAAATGTGGTCAGGCAGCAGGCTGCAGTTGTTACCAGGAAGACAGCAGAGTGTGGTCAGAAGCAATGCAGGTTCAGTGTCCAGAATCCACAAAGCAAGGTCAGGAGGAGGTCGGTTAGCAAGACAGCAAGAGCAGGAACACAGGTCACAGGTAGCTGAAGAAAAATCCAGCAATGAGAACACATCTTGGCATCCTTTAAATAGGCAGTTTGGTGCCATTCCTGGTATTGGACATGCGTGGGCATGTGCCAAAGCACATACATGCCGATGCTTGCTGGCGCACACGAATGCGTAAACATATCAGTGCATGCTGGTTGCTGGCCAAAGTCCTTCTGTGTGCTGGCACATGCCCACAAGAACGAGCTGCATAAGAATGAGCATTAGCTGTACAAATATTGGTCCCCTGACAATGTGTGTCAGATAACTGGCCCCTTGCTATGCCTGTAGTTCCATTCGATAACCCCTGCATCCCAACTATGCTGTAGGCCTAAGGACCAGTGGATGGAACCACATAGCTCAGAAGAGGACCAGATTTCTAATGCACCCTGAAGTTTCAGGTGTAGGACATTCTTTAGCCACCATAGTTCAGCAAGAGAGCGAAAAGGTGAATTTTTTTAAATTTATTATCTAGAGTGACTCACTCTAAACCCACTATTACCTACCAGCATCCACTCTTAAATACTGGTTCTAGATGGACTTACTGTTTAATTTTCTAACTGAATTTCAGAGCTGTAATTTGAATGATGTTTCCCAATAAACAAATATAACTGTTTCACGTGATGCGTTTTTTTTTGGTTTGCCTACAAGTCACTAATTATGAATTATCATGATAAATGCTTATTTTAAAAAAAATGCATATCTATGCAAGGACATATGTTGCTATCACACATTGTAATCTAAATCACCAAAAGTTACAAGCTGACGGTAGTTCCTGTTTTTCAACTTTTTTTTTGCATGAAAGGAAATGAGCATGAAAAAGCTGACGTTTGTGCACAGCATAAATTATAACTCATAAACCAGAACGATTGCAAAGCTATAGATAGTGCTGTAAGTGTAAACCAAGGCCAAATGAAATGTGCATGAACTTTATTTATTTTAGATTAGAAAGTGATCCCCCGTCCAACTCTGCAACTTTTGAAAGAAAAAGCACTAAACTTACTTAAAGGTTTAGTGCAGGGGTGCTCAAACACTGGCCTGCAGACCAAATGAGGGATCACTTTAGATGAGGTAGTTGCTGTCATGTCATTTTTAAATAGGTATTTTTAACTCAGAAAGTGCTATTTATTGCTCTCAGCCTCCTCCAAATCTCCAAATTCTCTTTTTTATTTTTTTTTTACTGCTGTGGTTTGACTTACTGTTAGAGGATGGCTATGTTCATTCTCCATGGTCCCACTGACTGTATGGAGGAACGTAGCCACCCTCTCTTGCTTCCTCCCAGACATGGACTAAGGTCTATGGACTATATGATTTGTAGTGTGCATAGAGCAGTATATATGACCGCAACTAACATGCAAGGCTTCTTTCAAACAAATGGAAGTGAGGGTGGGTAGGGGTTTAGGATAGGAGGTCACAGGAGACAATATGGGAGGCAGAACACAGTAACAAAAAATTTAATGAAGAATTAAATTACAGAGCCATTAAGTAGCCTATGTGTATGGATTATTTTTGGAGGATAAGGATCTTGTTTACTGTCACTTTACAGTCAAGACTATTGGTGACAGTGGGGATTTTGTAATGTCACTATTGGTGATAGTGCTAACTGCTGATGGAAGAGGTGGAAAGGTGCTGATATCATTGGATGGTTCCATCACCACTGTTCGTTGAAAATGTGGTGCCCTCAGAAGTAGCAGAATTTAAACCATTTTTGTGAGATTCTGAGAAAGAGCTCATGGGTTTCTGTTTCCCATTAAGGACAAAATTTGAGTTTTTGCCATGTAGATTTTGACCTGAACTTTACACGTTCACTGTTCACTGAAAGGTTAACCTAAATAGCCTGGTCACCCACCCGTTGAACCTCTGGCTGCTGCAGCCGGAAGTCATTCAGTTAGTGGTTGGTATCATTACAGTCACTAAATGAAGGACTTCCCACAGCTTGGTTCCATGGCAGTGCCCAGCTACCTATGACTTTTGCAAATTGTCCTTGAACAAAAGCCAGATAAAAATACAAGATTTGGCTTCCAAGGACTTCAATGGGATTAAAAAAGAGGGTAATATACGCGCTTGGTAAAAAACAGCATGCAGTAGCTGAACACTATAACCCAGATATAAGGTATAAAATAAATGTGTAGAAAAAAGTGCAGCGCTAAAATATATAAAGAAAGTTGTTGGGCACAACTTACAAAAACGTGCAAATTGGTGACCATATAATGTGAACAGTGTTACCATAAATCACATATAAAACAAAAAAATGCTAAATACTGCAAAAACTTGCATAAATTGGATATAAACCAAAAAATTGCTAAATACTGCAAATAAATAAAACTTGGATAGATCAAGCAAAATTGAGGAATATACAAGACCAAAAGATCATATATATATGGAGAGTGCTACAATAAAGGTGCAAAAAAATATGGAGAAAAAATATATAGTTAATATCTAAATGAAATCCATAAAAGTGACTAAAAAACCTTCATATTAATATGACTTGATGTGATTGCTTGACCTCGTGATACCCGTCACCTCTAGTAAAAGGAAGGCTTACTGGACCACCAGCGACCCCCCTTATTCAGGGAGGTCAAAGAGAGCAAATTGGATCACAGATCCCCAGAAATGAACTCCAGATCTCCTGGGCCTCCTTGTTCTCCCGGGTGTCTCTTGTCAATAACCTCTGTGTCCCAGATGGTCTCTCAATCATTGTGAGTATCCCAAGTGTTCAAAAGATTGTGCACATCTTGCAAAAAAGATATGATGCTCCAAATAGTGTAATATTGTTTCATCAAAAAGATGTATTGGAGTAAATGATACAATGCTGTTTGGGAGCTTCCAAAAGTCTCCAATTAGCATAAAAACAGGTTTAAAACAGAGTTGCTAGCAAGTAAAAAGTCCTGTATACAGACGTTTAAAAAGTGTTCGCTCATGTGCAGAGCGTGTGGGCGTGACTACCCGTCGATCGTTTCGTCAACAACTGACGTCATCAGGGGTACTAATGGGATTCACTGCTATGTTCGGAGTTCACAATTTTTTTAAATTGTTCAGCAAACGTCCAGTAAACCCAGCTTTGCTTGGTCCACCCATCACAATTTCCCAGTTTGGTAATGAGATTTTAGTGTCTAATCCAGTAATTATGTAAGAAGTCAGCTACACTAATTAGAGGTAAGGATTGCTACACACTTAAAGAAAAATGATGTGCATGGAATTTAATAAACAGATTTATGTCAATTAAGTTCTGCTCCCCACTAGCTGAAAATGAAAAAATGATATGGACCCCAGCCAAGAATTGTGATGATATAGCTGGCCGCTGGAGGGAGAGTTAGCAAATCTGTATATCTGTAAAAGCAGCATGAATACAGTGCCTTAAAAAAGTATTTAGTATTTATACCCCTTGAAATTTTCCACATTTTCCACATCTTGTCATGTTACAACCAAAAATTTAAATGTATTTTATTGAGATTTTATGTGATAGACCAACACCAAAGTGGCACATAATTGTGAAGTGGAAGGAAAATGATAAATGGTTTTCAAGATTTTTCACAAATAAATGTCTGAAAAGTGTGATGTGCATTTGTATTCAGCCCCCCCCACCCCAGAGTCAATACTTTGTAGAACCATCTTTCACTGCTATTATGTCAAGATCACTTATGTGCCCCTGCTCCTCATTCCACCATCCGGGTGTTGCCTGTTGCATTCCCCCTGTCTGTGTTCACCTGGAAGTTGATTGATCTGGTCAGTCACCTGATATGAGCAAACCAAACACTCTATCCCTTGCTTGTGATAGAGACAGTATACCTGCATTGTTCCTGATCAAGCCTCCTGTTTGTCTGCCCTGCTTTGTTAATCTGTATTTCCCTGTGTATGACCTAGATCGGATTTTGGACTATCCCCTGAGGTCTGCCTGCCTTTTACCTGAACTGTTATTGGATTGGATATTGGACTATTCCCTGAACTCAGCCTGCCCTTTACCTGGACTGTCATAGAACCACGCTATCTGTCTGCTAAACTGCAAGTAGTCTGTTGTTTGCTCTGCTCGGATCTGCCTTGTCGTGGTGGCCAGGCACTATAGCTGTGTGTAAAAGTCTTGGGGGCAACCAAGTAATGGTAGGCCAGCTTGTCTTAAGGGAAAGGGGACTTCTATAGGTGAAGCACACAGTAGCTAGCTATAGTGTCTGACCACTTGCGTTTAGGTAGACGTGATATTCATGACAGATTACAGCTGAAAGTCTTTTTGGGTATGTCTTTACCAGCTTTTCACATCTAGTAAAATTTTTGCCCATTCTTCTTTGCAAAATAGCTCAAGCTCTGTCAGAATGGATGGAGAGTATCTGTGAAGTCTTGCTACAGATTCTCAATTGGATTTAGGTTTGGACTTTGACTGGGCCCTTTTAACACATGAATATGCTTACATCTAAACCATTCCATTGTAGCTCTGACGGTATGTTTAGGGTCGTTGTCCTGCTGGAAGGTGAATCTCTGCCCCAGTCTCAAGTCTTTTGCAGACTCTGACTTCTAAGATTGCCCTGTATTTGACTCCATCCATCTTCCCATCAACTCTGACCAGCTTCCCTGTCCCTGCTAAAGATAAGCATCCCCACAATATGATACTGTCACCACCATGTTTCACGGTGGGGATGGTGTGTTCAGGGTGATGTGCAGTGTTAGTTCTTTGCCACACATAGCATTTTGCTTTTAGGCCAAAAAGTTCAATTTTGGTCTCATCTGACCAGAGCACCTTCTTCCACATGTTTGCTGTGTCCCCCACATGGCTTTTCTCCTCCAGAGTTACGATAGCCCTTTTGGCTGCTTCTCTGATTAATGCTCTCCTTGCCTGGCCTGTCAGTTTAGGTGGACAGCCATGTCTTGGTAGAATTGTAGTTATGCCATACGCTTTTCATTTTCGGATGATGGAATGAACAGTGCTCTGTGAGATGTTCAAAGCTTGGGATATTTTTTTATAACCTAACCCTGCTTTAAACTTCTCCACAACTTTATCCCTGACCTGTCTGGAGTGTTCCTTGGCCTTCATGATGCTGTTTGTTCACTAAGGTTCTCTAACAAACCTCTGAGGGCTCCACAGAACAACTGAGATTAAATTACACACAGGTGGACTATAATGAATAATTATGTGACTTCTGAAGGCATTTGGTTCCACTAGAGTTTAGTTAGGGGTATCAGAGTAAAGAGGGCTGAATACAAATGCACGCCACACTTTTCAGATATTTATTTGTAAAAAAAATTGCAAACCATTTATCATTTTCCTTCCACTTCACAATTATGTGGCACTTTGTGTTGGTCTATCACATAAAATCCCAATAAAATACATTTACATTTTTGGTTGTAACATGACAAAATGTGGAAAATTTCAAGGGGTATGAATAGTTTTTCAAGGCACTGTATATGTTACAGAAAACAAAAAATATGTGAAATCATAAAGATCTGTGGTTTGGTCTAGATTCAACCCAGATTAGACATGTTCTCAGGATGATAATCTTTTGTCTGCAAATCTTTCGCAATCCCCCAGCAAACCAATCCACCAATATTGACCATGAAACAAGGAAGTACAGCAGACTTTTAAACCCCTTACTTTATTGCAAGACGTACAAGAACATAGAAGGTCAACCAATAGGGCTTTCCTTTTTCAATCAATTGAATAGTGTCCTACCCATCATGATTATAGCTGAACTCCAGGCACAAAATCTGTAATGTGGATTTATTCCTCAATAGCCAAAAAGTATATAAACTCAATCTGTGTGCCCCAAATGCCTTTACAACCCAAATATTACCTTATAAAAGTAGCAATTTGACAACACCACTGTGCTGAACATAGCCTGTAGAGAATAGCGCTGTGGGGGACCTAATAGACCCACCAAAACAGCTGCCTGTAGAAAATGAGGTGGAGACAAGACCAGTCACCCTGCACCAGGAGAGTGCCAGGGCCCAGGTCTGAACCTGCAACTTCTGCTGTGTCTGGGAACGTCTCTTCTTGCTGAGCCACCTTGGATGCTGGACAGCTCCCTGGACAATTCTTTGAACAATCCTGGCTTGAGCCTTGTTTTCCTAAACCTTGATCTCTTTGCTCCTCCCATGAACTTCAGCAATGAACTTTAGCAATGCTTTTGCACTTCCTGTTTGCCAGATTATTGTACTCTCTTCAACCACTATCTCGCTCTTGTCACTCCTGCTGCCATCCTTATCTCTGCTACCACTCGTTACTGACCTTTGGCTTGTTCCTCGACTATGCTTCTGCTTGATCCCAGTTTGTGACCACTTGTTACTGACCTTTGGCTTGTTCCTCGACTATGCTTCTGCTTGATCCCAGTTTGTGACCACTTGTTACTGACCTTTGGCTTGTTTACTGAGTACCTTTCCGCTTGATCCCTACCTATATTTGCTACTGGACCATGGATTGCTCACCTGGTGGGGCAATCCTGAGGACTGCAACCTGGTACTAACACGCAAAAAAAAATCGCCATTTTCAGGAGTTCTGGTGAACACTGGTTAGTGCTTAACTACTTGACCTCTGGAAGATTTACCCAGTCCTGACCAGGCCATTTTTTTGAGATACTACACTGCGTTATTTTAAATGACAATTGCACAGTCGTGCGACAAATACATTTTTTTGTCCCTTTTCCCCCATAAATAGAGCTGTCTTTTGGTGGTACTTGATCACCTCTGTGTTTTTATATTTTTTGCACCATAAACAAAAAATGACCCTCAATTTTGAAAAAAAAAAACAATATTTTTTACTTTCTGCTATAAAACATATCCAATGAAAAAAAATTGAATTTCTTCATTAATTTGGGCCAATATGTATTCAGCTAATTTTTTTTGGTCCCAATAAGCGTATATTGATTGGTTTGCGCAAAAGTTATAGCGTCTACAAACTATAGGATATATTTATGGAATGTTTTTTTCTATTTTTACTAGTAATGACGATGATGAGCGACTTTTAGCGGGACTGCGATATTGCGGCGGACAAATTGGACACTGACACTTCTGACACTTTTTTTTAGGACCTGTGACACTAATACAGTGATCAGTGCTAAAAATATGCACTGTCATTGTACTAATGACACTGGCTGGGAAGGGGTTAACATCAGGGGCGATCAAAGGGTTTACTGTGTGCCAGCTTTCTTACTGTGGGGGAAGTATTTTTACTAGGGGAAGGCACGGATCTATATCCCTGCTTTGCAGGAACACAGGATCCATGCCTTCCTTACTGACAGAATGGCAATCTGCCTTGTTTACATAGGCAGACTGCCGTTCTGCCTGTTTTCCAGACGATCAGCGGGTGCCGGCGGACATCGGGTCCGTGGGACCCGCTGATCAGCCCCCGCTGTGTACAATCACAGTGGGAGATAGCCACCGGCAGCACGTACTCACACCCATTACCCGTAAATGCTGGATTACGTATATACTGTATACATGGTCCTGCGCAGAGTGGCTGCCCTGTAACAGTAAAACTGCTACAGGATGGTCGGCAAGTGGTTGAACGCCACACCTCAGGTGAGCCTGTGTCACCCGCCAGGATGATCTTACATATTTACATAGTAGGTGAGGTCGAAAAAAGACACATCAAGTCCAACCTATGTGCGTGATTATATGTCAGTATTACATTGTATATCCCTGTATGTTGCGGTCATTCAGGTGCTTGTATAATAGTTTCTTGAAACTACCAATGCCCCCCCGCTGAGACCACCGCCTGTGGAAGGGAATTCCACATCCTTGCCGCTCTTACAGTAAAGAACCCTCTAAGTAGTTTAAGGTTAAACCTCTTTTCTTCTAATTTTAATGAGTGGCCACGAGTCTTGTTAAACTCCCTTCCGCGAAAAAGTTTTATCCCTATTGTGGGGTCACCAGTACGGGATTTGTATATTGAAATCATATCACCTCTCAAGCGTCTCTTCTCCAGAGAGAATGAGTTTGCAGCTGGTTGGTGGGATCCACACTACTGCTATAGCTACTAACAGGGGCGGACTGATAACTCATGGGGCCCCCGGGCAATAGGAGATTATGGGCCCCCCAGGCAATCAGAGATTATGGGGCCACACAGTATACACACACACACAGTATACAATCACACAGTATACAAATACATGTACACACAGTATACACAGACAGAAAAAACACAGATTTATACATACTGTCCCTGGTTTTACTGAGGCTGGCAACCCTGATGGGGCCCCCTAGTGGCCCAGGGCCCTCGGGCAGTGCCCGAGTGGCTCAATGGTCAGTCCGCCCCTGGCTACTGATAATGATGGGCTCAGGTGTGTTTGGATCGTACCTGCCAGGAAGCCGTCCCTCATCATCGTAGGCAGTGAGGCATTTCCCTGCCCGCAGCTGCACATACACACGCTGCCTATGATAGTGACGGCTTCCTGGCGGGTACGATCCAAACACACCTGAGCCCATCATTAGCTACTAGCCACTGAGCCTGACCCCCTGACCGCGGCACAGAGAGAGCGCAGTGATCGGTCTTTATTACAGGAAGTTCCTGCAAAGTACAGCACTTGTTTCATACTGGATCATTGCACAAATATAAAAGAAAAGATACAAAGATAAGTAAAAATACACATTTATGCAATAATTGTTTCACCTGAAGCTCAGCTTTAAGTCAGTAACAAATCAACTGTATTATTAAAATGAACTTATTCTGAAAAAAAAAATAAAAGTGAGCAGATGTGGGTTGGATTAGTCCAGCAGATTTTAGAAACTACTTTGAATAACAAATTAATTTCAGCTACAATTTACAGTAATAAGTCACTGAAATTTCACAGCCCTTTCTGTTCCGCTGTATTTTATTGTAAAAAAACTGTAATGACATTATTTAACGGGTACTATGCAAAAGTTCATTCATGATTATGAATCACTTTATAATATATCTGTTAAAAAAAAAAAAAAAAAACATTTTGAACTTTGAAAGAATTAAAAATAACACTAAAATCAGAACATCCGGCAGTTGTCTTGGTTTTGTGTGATCTTTAGTCACCTTTTAGTAAAAATAGTGTTGGTCACACACATTGTACGATTGATAAACTAGATTAAAATATGGATATATGTATAGCCAATTTTTTTTCAGTTTATGTTGAGTATGGAAAATAGGAAATTGTATCAAACATTTACTGTAATTTTCCTATTCTGGCACCAATCCATGGCAGCATGCAAGTAGGAGGGGATACCACCACATGTATGCTGCCATGTTGGCGTCAGGAAAACAGAAAATTGTATCAAATTCCTACCATTTTTTTCCTTTCCTAGCGCCAATCCATGGCAGCATATATGGGGTAGTAATACTTCATACTACATGTATGCTGCCATGTTAACGCCAGGAACATAGGCGTGCGCACAGGGTGTGCCAGGTGTGCATGGGCACACCCTAATCACCCTGTGTGGTGCAAATTCTCCCTGTTTAAACCCCTGATATGAATTAAAATAATAGTACTAATAAAACCTACTGACACCATCCACTGCCTTACTGACACCAATCTCTGCCTTACTGGCACCCGCCACTGCTCTACTGACACCAACAGTATGCATACACATGCACACCTATATGTATTTGAGCTTTGAGGTACACACCCTAATGCAATAGGCTGTGCACACCTATGGCCAGGAAAGAACACCCGGCAGTTGTCTTGGTTTTGTGTGATCTTTTATTTTGCTTTTGGTGCCCTGCTGTGGAGATTTCCCTTCACTTCCTGTCCTGAGAGACGCAACAGGAAGTGAGAAGAAATCTCCACACACCTGTTGGAAAGCTGTTACCAAAAGGATTGTCCACATTGGAACATTTTCCCTCATATACTGTTTTGTTGACAACTCTAAAATTTTGATATCACTGTCTGTTTTGATGACAACAAACAGTAGAACAGATAGAGATGGTGAAACTACTTATGCCGCGTACACATGACCGGACTTTCCGCCAGAAATGGTCAGACGGAATCATTCCGTCGGACATTCCGATCGTGTGTAGGCTTCATCTGACTTTTTCTTTCTAAAATTCTGACGGACCTAGAAATAGAACATGTTTCAAATCTTTCTGACGGACTCAATTACTATCGGGAAAACCATTCATCTGTATGCTAGTCCGATGGACCAAAAATGACGCAAGGGCAGCTATTGGCTACTGGCTATTGAACTTCCTTTTCTAGTCCTGTCGTACGTCATCGTGTTCTAAACAAACGGACTTTGGTGTGATCGTGTGTAGGCAAGTCCGTTTCAGCGGAACTCCGTCGGAAAGACCGTCAAAGTCTATTCTGACAGAAAATCCGGTCGTGTGTACGCGGCATTAGAAAGAACAAACACAGCAATATAAATTGGCGAGGGGATTTAATCTTTCCATACACTTTCAAAAACAAAAAATAAACATTTTCCCCCTTACTTTTCCCTTATTTTGGCTTTTAAATATAGCAAATAGAATAATTTAATTTAACATTTTTTAGATATAAGTTTCAGTGCAGTAAAACACATTTATGTAGAGATCCTAATATCAGTCCAAAAAGTTGGACAACTGAGGAAGAAAGAGGGATAGAGGATTTGGTTTCAAAAGAGGAACAGTTATAAGAGGTACACTGTATTGCCAAAAGTACACCTGCCCTTACACGCACATGAACTTTAATGGCACCCCAGTCTTATGCCCCGTACACACGGTCGGATTTTCCGATCGAAAATGTCCGATCGGAGCGTGTTGTCGGAAATTCCGACCGTGTGTGGGCTCCATCGGACATTTTCCATCGGATTTTCCGACACACAAAGTTGGAGAGCAGGAGATAAAATTTTCCGACAACAAAATCCATTGTCGGAAATTCCGATCGTGTGTACACAAATCCGACGGACAAAGTGCCACGCATGCTCAGAATAAATAAAGAGATGAAAGCTATTGGCCACTGCCCTGTTTATAGTCCCGACGTACGTGTTTTACGTCACCGCGTTCAGAACGATCGGATTTTCCAACAACTTTGTGTGACCGTGTGTATGCAAGACAAGTTTGAGCCAACATCCGTCGGAAAAAATCCTAGGATTTTGTTGTCGGAATGTCCGAACAAAGTCCGACCGTGTGTACGCCCTATAAGTCTGTAGGATTCAATATTGAGTTGGCCCACCCTTTGCAGCTATAACAGCTTCAACTCTTCTGGGAAGGCTGTCCACAAGGTTTAGACCCCTTTCACACTGAAATGCCGGTTGATTTGCAGTGCTTTAGCGGCATTTTAGCGGTGCTTTTCGAGCGCTAGCGGGGTGGTTTTTTTTTTAAGGTCACGTGACAATGTGACCTTAAAAAAAGGGAAAAAGATCCATTTTGCGACGCTTTCAAAGCGCTGCTTGCAGGACTTCTAACGTCCCGCAAGCGCACCGGCCGAGTGTAAAAGCACAGATTGCAATGAATGGGAGGCAGTTTTCAGGCACTTTTCAGAGGATATTTATAGCACAAAAACACCTTAAAACTGCCTCAGTGTGAAAGGGGTCTTAGGAGTGTGTCTATGGGACTGATTGACCATTCTTCCAGAAGCACATTTTTGAGATCAGGCACTGATATTGGACAAGAAGGCCTGGCTTTCAGTCTCTGCTTGAATTCATCCCAAAGGTGTTTCTATTGGGTTGAGGTCAGGACTCTGTCCAGGCCAGTCAAGTACCTCCACCCCAAACTCACTAACTTATATCTTTATGGACCTTGCTTTGTGGTGTGCGGTCATGTTGGAACACAAATGCGCTTTTGGAAGAATGGTCTAACATTCCCATAGACACACTCCTGAACCTTAAGGACAGCCTTCCCAGAAGAGTTGAAGCTATTATAGCTGCAAAGGGTGGGCCAACTCAACATGGAACCCTACGGACTAAGACTGGGATGTCATTAACATTTATGTACGTGTAAAGGCAGGTGTGTTCCAATACTTATGATGTAATAGTGTGTGTATGTATGTGTAAGCTGACTGGTGTATTCTCTCCTAAAAGAATTTACCCTAAACCAACGATCGGCCGAATGTAAAACAATGTACTAATGGTAGTGGGGTCCAGTGAATTGACATGGTTGATTGTAGGCTCTCTGCCACTCACTGGATCTCTTAGTGACCCAGTGAGTGCCATGTATTAATAAGATGGTAAGTATAAGTATCGAAAATAAGTATGGACACTTTTAAAATATACAAGCAGCTCTCTTGTATGCTATAGTCATACACTAGATCAAATGAAAGATGAGTGGAGGCTATACAGTATCTCACAAAAGTGAATACATCCCTCACATTTTTGTAAATATTTTATTATATCTTTTCATGTGACAACACTGAAGATATGACACTTTGCTACAATTATTATTATTATTATATTATTATACATGATTTATATAGCGCCAACAGTTTACGCAGTGCTTTACAATATAAAAGGGAGACAATACAGTTATAATACTATAAAATACAAGAGGATTAAGGGGGCCATGCTCAGAAGAGCTTACAATCTAATAGGGTGGGGCAGGTGGTACAAAAGGTTGTAACTGTGGGGAAAGAGCTGATGGAAGTGGTAAAAGATTAGTTAGAGACGTTATAGGCTTTCCTGAAGAGATGAGTTTTCAGGGATCGCCTGAAGGTAGCAAGAGTAGGGGATAGCCGGACAGGTGGAGGTAGGGAGTTCCAGAAGTTGGGAGAGGCTCTGGAGAAATCCTGGAGACGAGCATGAGAGGAGGAGATGAGAGAGCTTGAGAGTAGGAGGTCTTGAGAAGAGCGGAGAGGTCGATTTGGGTGATATTTGGAGACAAGATTGGTGATGTAGCTCGGGGCAGAGTTGTGAATGGCTTTGTATGTTGTGGTTAGTATTTTGAATTTAATTCGCTGGGTGAATGGAAGCCAATGTAGGGATTGGAGGAGAGGGTTGGCAGACACTGAGCGGTTGGTAAGGTGGATAAGTCTGACAGCAGTGTTCATGATAGACTGAAGAGGGGATAGCCTATGGAGAGGCAGGCCAATGAGAAGGGAGTTACATAGTTACATAGTTAGTCAGGTTGAAAAAAGACACAAGTCCATCCAGTTCAACCATAAAAAAAAAAAAAAAATATTGTACAATCCAATATACCCAATTTTAATCCCACAGTTGATCCAGAGGAAGGCAAAAAACCCAAGCAGAGCATGCTCCAATTTGTTACAGCAGGGGAAAAAATTCCTTCCTGATCCCCCGAGAGGCAATCCGATTTTCCCTGGATCAACTTTACCTATAAATGTTAGTACCCAGTTATATTCTGTACATTTAGGAAAGTATCCAGGCCTTTCTTAAAGCAATCTACTGAGCTGGCCAGAACCACCTCTGGAGGGAGTCTATTCCACATTTTTACAGCTCTTACTGTGAAGAAAAGTTTCCGTATTTGGAGATGAAATCTCTTTTCCTCCAGTCGTAAAGAGTGCCCCCTTGTCCTCTGTGTTGACCGTAAAGTGACAAACTCAGCACCAAGTTCACTATATGGACCCCTTATATATTTGTACATGTTGATCATATCCCCCCTTATTCTCCTCTTCTCAAGAGTGAATACATTCAGTTCCTCTAATCTTTCCTCATAGCTGAGCTCCTCCATGCCTCTTATCAGTTTGGTTGCCCTTCTCTGCTCTTTCTCCAGTTCCCCGATATCCTTTTTGAGAACTGGTGCCCAAAACTGAACTGCATATTCCAGATTAGGTCTTACTAATGATTTGGACAGGGGCAAAATGATATCTCTCTCTCTGGAGTCCATACCTCTCTTAATACAAGAAAGGACTTTGCTCGCTTTGGAGTTGCAATAGTCAAGGCGAGATATAACAAGGGAGTGAATGAGGAGCTTGGTGGTTTCATTTGTTAAAAAGGGGTGAATTTTAGAGATGTTACGGAGGTGAATTCTACAAACTTTTGACAACGATTGGATTTGAGGCTGAAATGACAAGTCAGAGTCTAGGTTTACACCTAGTACCCTGGCATGAGGGGAGGGACTGATGGTTGCATTGTTGATTTTGATGGAAAAGTCATGGAGGGGGGCACGGGCGGGGGGGGGGGGGAATATTAATAGCTCAGTTTTAGAGAGATTTAGTTTAAGGAAGGGGTGCGACATCCATGCTGATATGTCAGTTAGTAAGTTAGTAATGCGAGAGGAGACTGAAGGAGTGAGGTGAGGAGTAGACAGATAGATTTGGGTGTCATCAGCGTATAAGTGGTACTGGAAGCCGTGGGCAGTTATTAAGTGACCAAGGGAGGAGGTGTAGATAGAGAAGAGAAGGGGTCCAAGAACAGAGCCTTGGGGGACCCCCACAGAAAGGGGACAATGTAAAGTAGTGAGTGTACAGCTTGTATAACAGTGTAAATTTGCTGTCCCCTCAAAATAACTCAACACACAGCCATTAAGGTCTAAACCGCTGGCAACAAAAGTGAGTACACCCCTAAGTGAAAATGTCCAAATTGGGCCCAAAGTGTCAAAATTTTGTGTGGCCACCATTATTTTCCAGCACTGCCTTAACCCTCTTGGGTATGGAGTTCACCAGAGCTTCACAAATTGCCACTGGAGTCCTCTTCCACTCCTCCATGATGACATCACGGAGCTGGTGGATGTTAGAGACCTTGCGCTCCTCCACCTTCAGTTTAAAGATGCCCCACAGATGCTCAATAGGGTTTAGGTCTGGAGACATGCTTGGCCAGTCCATCACCTTTACCCTCAGCTTCTTTAGCAAGGCAGTGGTCGGTTTGGAGGTGTGTTTGGGGTCATTATCATGTTGGAATACTGCCCTGTGGCCCAGTCTCCGAAAGGAGGGGACCATGCTCTGCTTCAGTATGTCACAGTACACGTTGGCATTCATAGTTCCCTCAATGAACTGTAGCTCTCCAGTGCCAGCAGCACTCATGCAGCCCCAGACTATGACATTCCCACCACCATGCTTGACTGTAGGCAAGACACACTTGTCTTTGTACTCATCACCTGGTTGCCGCCACACACGCTTGACACCATCTGAACCAATTCCAGTAATCCATGTCCTTAGTCTGCTTGTCTTTAGAAAACTGTTTGCAGGCTTTCTTGTGCATCATCTTTAGAAGAGGCTTCCGTCTAGGATGACAGCCATGCAGACCAATTTGATGCAGTGTGCGGCGTATGGTCTGAGCACTGAGAGGCTGACCCCCCACCCCTACAACCTCTGCAGCAATGCTGGCAGCACTCATACTGTCTATTTCCCAAAAACAACCTCTGGATATCACGCTGAGCACGTGCACTCAACTTTTTGGTCGACCATGGCGAGGCCTGTTCTGAGTGGAACCTGTCCTGTTAAACCTGTTGGATATGGGAGCACAGTGTGGGAAGGGTAGTTAGGAGTAGCCCTCCCTGACTCTTCCCCCTAAATAATCACAAATAGTATTATATTTTTTTGGTTTGATTTTTTATTTTTTTGTTTTTATTTTTTTGGTTTACTTCACCAACTCAGGAAGAGAGGGGTTGGCTGGGGGGGGGCTGGAGGAGGAGAGATGGGGGTGTGGGAAGTGAGGAATATGGATTAGGCAGAAAAACCTTGCAACCCCTAGATTAAGAGTATTAGTACTTAGAAAAGGGATGCGTCCACCTCTTATCTCCTTCCCCCTTTCTTGGGGAAAAAAAATATATTTATCACTGTAAGGATAAGCTTTTAGGGGATACACCTTTTAATATATGTTGTAACTACAATTTTTTTATAAAACCTATATGGTTTTCCATTGTGTTTTTTCGTTGCTTATTTTAGGAAGTTTGCTTGGGTCTCTGATTGTGTTGTATTGTTGTGGTTACTTTATAAATGAATAAAAATAATTTATAAGTGAAAAAAAAAGGAATTAAAGAGGAAATCTTCTTTAAAAGGGCAATGCATTACCGTTGCCTACACTTTTATTAAGCAAGGCAGCAAACACACCCAGTTTTAATGCAGGAGGGCTTTCTAAAACAAACAAAACATCTGCTTGTTTGAGCCACTAACTAAATTCAGGTTAGTTCCTGACTAGGGATGAGCCAAACACCCCCCCGGTTCGGTTCGCACCAGAACATGCAAACAGGCAAAAAATTTGTGCGAACACCGTTAAAGTCTATGAAACACAAATATGAAAGTGCTAATTTTAAAGGCGTATATGCAAGTTATTGCCCTAAAAAGTGTTTGGGGATCCGGGTCCTGCCCCAGGGGACATGTATCAATGCAAAAAAAGTTTTAAAAACGATAATTTTTTCGGGAGCAGGGATTTTAGAAATGCTTAAAGTGGAACAATAAAAATGAAATATTCCTTTAAATATCATGCCTGGGGGGTCCCCTTAGTCTGCCTTTAAAGTAGCGCATCTTTCCGATGTTTATTACAGTCCCACAGCAAAATTACATTTCTAAAAGAAAAAGTGTAAATCAAAATTGCTTGCGGCTGTAATGTATTGGTGGCTCCTGGCAATATAGATGAAAAACCATTGCAAAAAACGGCGTGTGGTTCCCCCCTCCCTGTCCATTCCAGGCCCTTCTGCACCTTGCCTTTGGACAATTATGGCTCTTGCAGCAGAGCGTGCTGTGATTGGCCAAAGCATGCAGGTCAGGTGCATGCTTTGGCCAATCATCAGACGTCAATGCACTGCGACCTCCCAGTGCATTATGGGCCGTTCAGCAGTGCTCAAATTTCCCACGAAAGCCCCATATTTTCGGTTTGTTTTAGAACAAATACATTCAACTCGAACTGCAGGCTCATCCCTATTCCTTATTAACAGAAAGCCCACTAATGGGTTCACCAAGAACAAACAGGCAGCACTTGTACCTTTTAGTGTTCTGTCTAGGGTTGTCACCTTTTCTTCAAGTCAAACCCGAACACTTTAGGCAGCATTTTTTTTTATAGTATAAACTATACATACACTTTGCGATTAAATAACATTTCTAATCATATGAAGTTAATCACGCAAGTTCCCCCTTTACATCTGAATCCACAGAGTCCACCTTTACATCTGAAGCCACAGAGTCTCCCTTTACATCAGAGTCCCCCTTTACATCGGAGTCCACAGAGTTACCCCTTTACATCAGAACTCACAGAGTTCTCCTTTTACATCTAAATCCAGAGTTCCCTTTTTATATCTGAATCCACAGAGTCCCCCTTTATATCTGAATCCACAGATTCCTCCTTTACATCTGAATCCACAGAGTCCCCCTTTATATCTGAATCCACAGAGTCCCCCTTTACATCTGAATCCACAGAATCCCGCTTTACATCAGAGTCTCCCTTTACATCAGAGTCCCCCTTTACATCGGAGTCCACAGAGTTACCCCTTTACATCAGAACTCACAGACTTCTTTTACATCTAAATCCAGAGTTCCCTTTTTATATCTGAATCCACAGAGTTCCCCCTTTACATCTGAATCCACAGAGTCCCCGTTTTACATCTGAACTGGCAGATTTCCCTTACACTGTAAGGGGGGACTCTGCAGACTCTGACATAAGGGAGAACTCTGGGGACTCTGACATAATGGATGCTCTGGCAACCCTAATTTAAAGGGGAACACTGAGAACTCTGATGTACGGAGAGGACTCTGATGTAAGGGGGAACACTGTGGCCTCTGCTTTAAAGGGGAACTCTGATGTAATGAGTGCTCTGAGAACCCCGATTTACGTTAGTGTACTCACTCAGAGGCAGGAGAGAGAACGGGGGAGGGGGGAGACTTCAGTCACATACAGGGATAGATGGTGAGCTCACTCACCCCTTGTCAGTCAGGACCTCTCATCCAGATGTATCTGCGGCTGCTGGGCTTTAAATTTCTGGCCCCCCACTTTTCTTTTCTGAGGCACAGCGCTGGGGATTGGAGTGTGGGCAGACACAGAGGGGTAGGAGCGGGGGAAAGAGGAGCAGATCGAGCCCTCTCTCCTCTCCCGTCTGTGTGTGGGGGGGATGGGAGTGTTAGTGCTGGCTTTGGGCAGTGTGTGAGTGTAACAGATACTTCCAGTTTAGACAACTGCAGCCAGCAACATTGCTGGGAAGCCATAGTCCAGTCTGAATACTGTGACAGTCCAACCCAGACGCATGATTCAAAACCCGAACTGTCCGGGTGAATCCCGGACAGATGGCAACCTTAGTTCTGTCAGCACTCAGCCTTTTCACCAAGCAGCAGAATCCCACAGCAGAGACAGCAAACAGAGAGCCCTGAGCATTAGTCAGCTCACATATACAAGGAAAGGCTGGTGGACATCTGAGCCTAATGATAAGATCTGGCTACCAGGTAAGATGTGTACCTATGAATGGATTCTTTATCTCATCCAACACTCTACAAAGCTCCAGTCTCTAAGACGTAGAACAGGACCTAAAAAAAGTGTGTTTTCTCCATATCAGTCGAAATCCCTGGAGCCCCTCAACACGTGTAGGTAAAAAACCTAGGTGACATATATACAGCATCTACAATTCTGCCAATCAATGCCTTATGTAATATACATATTCTAAATGCACCTGAAAATCAGTTTTAAGTTAGTATTCTCCTAAAGTTGAACAGAAGTTTGGGAACCTGGTCCCCAACCAAGGTTCACCAAGGGCAAGAGGGCAAGTGGACTATCTCAGTACAGTGTATGGAGAGTACAAAAAGAATAGATAGACAATCGTAGAAACTTACAAAAAATGTATTAATACAAAATACATGACAATGAAGTTAAAACAAAGGTGACTTGATCATACATAGTACTTCGACTAGTTTTGCGGGATAAACCGCTTCATCGGGAAATACATCTGTAAATAGACACAAGGTCAATGACAATATAGTCAAAAATATATACAAGATTTATAAGAATTGTACAATTGAGAGAAGGAGGGGAGAAAAAATATATAGTAGGGGTAGACGGCTGCTTACCCAAGTTCCGGTGCAAGCAGAGCACAGGGCGTACCCCGTGGAGCCTCCCGCGGCGACTGGGGGAGATTGACAAGTCAAGGGGCTGAAGTCTGAGTGGAATGAAGTACATAAGGTGAAAATGTCAAAGCTATGATGTATCAAAAAAAAGTAGGGGGGAATTTCCCAGTGAGATGATGGGAGGGTAAAGTTGGAGTTAGGGTGGTAAGTGAACAGAAAAGAGAGGGAAAAGCAAAAGAATAGTGCAACCCATGGATATGTTGTAAAAAACAAGAGTGCAAGTCGTAAAGGTGTACAAACAAAAAAACAGAAAAAAACATAGAAAACAGGCGCACTAATGTGAGGAGATAGGGGAGGGGGTGGGAGGCAGGGGTGAAGGGAAGGGGGGGAGGGGGGAAAATGTCCCCTCCTTTTGGGGTTCTATTGTCTATTTACAGATGTAATTCCTGATGAAGCAGTTTATCCCGCGAAACTAGTCGAAGTACTATGTATGATCAAATCACCTTTGTTTTAACTTCATTGTCATGTATTTTGTATCAATAAATTTTTCGTAAGTTTTTAGGATTGTCTACCTACTCTATTTGTACTTTCCATGCACTGTACTGAGATAGTCCACTTGCCCTCTTGCCCTTGGCGAACCTTGGTTGGGGACCAGGTTCCCAAACTTCTATTCCACTAAATCTTGGATGATGGTACACACTGCTACTTTTATACTCAGTTATTATCTTCAGAGGCCACCCATTTTCTAATGCCGCGTACACATGTGCGGACATCCATGATTTTTCCGGCGGAATTCCGCTCAAGCTTGGCTTACACACACATGGTCACACAAAAGTTCGCTGAACTTTTGACTGCCAAGAACGCCGTGACGTACAACACTACGACAAGCCGAGAAAATGAAGTTTAATGCTTCCTAGCATGCGTCGAATTGTTTTCGAGCATGCAAAGGAATTTTGCGCGTCGGAATTGGTACAGACGATCGGAATTTCCGTCTAAACTTTTTCCGACCAAAAAATTGAGGACCTGCTCTCAATCTTTTGCTGGCTGGAATTCCGCCAGCAAATGTCCGATGGAGCATACGCACGATCGCATTATCCGACCAAAAGCTTCCATCGGATTTTTGCTGACGGAATTTCCGATCGTGTGTACGCGGCATTTCTCTTAAAGTTAATGGTAAGATTGCGTTTAGTATTACTTATTTTTGCATGCAAAAAAACAAAAAAAACCAAATTGAATTAATCTTGTGAACAATAAGCAGCAATTCTGCTTAATTGATGGATTTATAGTGAGTCATGCCCTGGCTGTTTTGAAGTATATGTTTTAATGCATCACAGTTCTATTGTGTGATCAATATAGATGCAAAATGTTCGGCAGAATTCTTTTGTAGTAGTTGGAACACAAACAAACCCATTTAACTTTAGCACAGAGAACCATTCTGTCTGTTATCCAGTACACATTCTCCTCTAACACCACTCTACTCTGCCTCCAGGTTTGCAAAACCAAAGGCATATTGTTGTCTGTAATGCCTGCTTAGAGAAAATTGGGAGCCACGTATCACTCAGCACAGTCTGGCCGTTTCCCGAAATCTCCTTACGTCAAACCAGGTGCAGATGGAGTGATGAAGTCTATTCTCAGAGGCCGACAAGACTTAGGAGCAGGTGTCCAGCTGGCTATCTCTAGAGGACAAGTCAGGTTTTTTTTCAAGCCCAACGGGGCTGCTAAGAGAGTATATTACATTCTATTTTTAGCCATACCAAAAGATCACAGAAACTACAAGTCCCAGCATGCCTGGACAGCTAAAGAAGCATGTTGAAAATTGTAAAGGTGATCATTGATTTTATAGGAGAGCCTATGGCTTTAGAAAACCTGGAAATATACCATTTTTTTTGCACTGGAAATGCCCCTGGATTTTAACAGTAATTAACTTTACAAGCCCATTATTATTTGTTGTCATATTGCAAGCAATTTTTATTAATATCCTACACAGTGTATAAAAAAGCGCAAAACAGCAGATGCCAAACTTTTCTCAGATTTCAACCATTGTACACATAGACCTCATACACGACCATTTACCTAGCTTTCAAAGTCCAATTTCAAGGTTCAAGCTCAACATCAACCAAGATTTTTTTTTTACATTTGAGTATGGCGGGCATAGACAAATAAAACACTATGTTACCAAAAGTATTGGGACGCCTGCCTTTACACACACATGAACTTTAATGGCATCCTATTCTTAGTCCGTAGGGGTCAATATTGAGTTGGCCCACCCTTTGCAGCTATAACAGCTTCAACTCTTCTGGGAAGGCTGTCCACAAGGTTTCGGAGTGTGTCTATGTGAATGTTTGACCATCCTTCTAGAATCACATTTGTGAGGTCAGGCACTGATGTCAGACAAAAAGGCCTGGCTTGCAGTCTCTGCTCTAAAGGCCCATACACACGATATGAAAATCGGAAGTAAAATTTCGCCCAACGAACGATCTGCCACTTTTTGGATCGTTAGTATGGTGCTTTCGACAGCCGATTCCGATTTTTGTCTGACAAAAGCTGGATGTGCAGACTATAAAATTTTTGTCATACATGAATTCAGTGTCTGATTTTCCTATAATTAGTATGGTTTTCGACCGAAAAAAATCGTAAGAGCAAAGCTACGCCTGCTCAGAAACAAAAGAATACATACAAAACAATTCAACACATTACGTCGCTTCTGAAGTTGTATTCTGTCGTACGAGAATTTTCGTATGGTGAGTAACCTCTTCACTTTAGACATGAGACTAGAATGCCACAAAAAACGGACGAACAGTCGTCCAAAAATCTGATTGTGTGTACGAGGCTTAATTCATTCCAAAGATGTTCTAACCGGGTTGAGGTCAGTACTCTGTGTAGGCCAGTCAAGTTCCTCCACCCCAAACTCGCTCATCCATGTCTTTATTAACATTGTGGACAGGCTTCCCAGAAGAGTTGAAGCTGTTGTAGCTGCAAAGGGTGGGCCAACTCCATATTGAACCCTATGGACCAAAACTGGGATTCCATTAAAGTGCACGTGCATGTAAAGGTAGGCGTGTAAAGGAAATACTTTTGGCAATATAGTGTATAAGCTCTTATTGATATGGCTTAACCACTTGCCACCCACCACAGTATATTTACTGCAGTGGGCGGCATGGGCAGGCTCAGTCACATATATATACAGTTGCTTGCTTACTGTTGTGATCTGTGATTGGCCCACAGCATTTGCATTGGTGCCTGGCTACCTGTGCCATGTGATTAGCTGTAGCCAATCACAGATCACAACCATACGCAAGCTGGAGAAACCCATTCATGACAGCTAAAACTATTGCTTATACAGTGGAACCCCCCTCCAGAGTAGTACAGTGTCACTATGGTGACACCGAGCTATTCTGATGACAGGATGTAAAACATTATTTAGGAAAAGACAACATTTTTTAAAAATATTGAATAAAAAAATAACTTCTGGAGCTGAAGTGGTTAAAACTTGCCCCCCCTCACCCAAAAAAAAAATATACTCCTGTAACTGCTTTTTAGCATGTCTGGCATAATGCCTCACTCTACAAAGTTTTCTTAAGTAACTAGTTTTTTGTGAACTTGCAATTTTTTTTACCTGGAAATCCTGCCATCAACAGCACTTCCTGATGAAGGCTGACGATAGTAAACCCCTAGAGTTGCCACCTCATCCCTTTGAAACTGAACACATATTCATTACACAGGTTTTGAGGTTAATTTAATGCAGATAATGCACCAAGTAAGTTTAATTACCACCTTAATCAGCCACAGAACCTGTGTAATTCATATGTGTTCGGTTTTAAAGGGTTAAGGTGGCAACTCTAGGTAACCTACTTTGCTACTTTAGATTTATCAGATAGGCAGCCCAACAGCCAACTGAAGGGGCTGGAACAGCTAAGGTTAATGGGTATCCTGCAACTGGGTGACTGATGTCACTTGTGCCATCTATTCAGGTACACTGCTGATCTAACCTGGAGATAGGTGGCTGGGGCCCTGGACCACTCAAGTCTTTAGAAATTCCAGGTGGAAAGGTTAAGGGCACATATTTTTATCTACATTGGCAAGCTTGATTTGCACTAAGCACCATGGAATAAATAATAGTGTAAAGTGGATTTGAATAACTTATGTATCAGCTTCTTGAAACTTTATTCACAGTAAGTGACCGTTTGACACACTGGAAGTCACTCTAAAAAGAGACATTTCCAGATGAGAGAACCTTTACCATTGCAGTTGCAGCCCTCATGAATTTGGGTCTATGCTAAAGTGAGTACACTGGAGTTTTTGAGCTATTGTTTTTAATTCTATTAAGTTAGTTATTAGGAAAGCAAAACACCTAAAAAAAAATCACTATGCATTTTTTGTCTACATGTTATTCCCAATTATTCTACATGGTATTTCCACTGAAGTCTACATGTAATTCCATTGAAGTCTACAGGTAACTCCATTGAAGTCTACACATCATTCCTTTGAAGTCTACATGTGATTTTGACCCAAAAGAAACTCATATACCTTTTTAGCCAACTTTTGTCCAAAGGGCGTGTGCCGGACACTTGTCTTGCACACAAACGGTACACAATTTTCGGCCAACAAACACAAACGTAGTGACGTACTAGATGTACGACGAGCCAATAAAGAGGAAGTTCAATTGTCAGGCGCCACCCTTTGGGCTCCTTCTGCTAATTTTGTATTAGTAGAAGTTTAGTGAGTGTTGATTCGTGCTTTTAATTTCACGCCTTTCAGTTTGCGCTTTTCAGTTCGTTTCTGAATGGTTGTTCATCTACCAGCCATGTTGCAGAATCGTAGGAGAGAATGTGCTATTATTGGCCTTGGAATTATTGCTTTGACCCAAGTCCAGTCCAGGAAAAGGAGGAGGAGGATTTCTTGGACCAAAAATTAGTTGCATAATCGTGACCAATTATGTCATATGCCTTTGCTGTGGGAGCTCCAGGATAATAATCCGGATGATTTTCGGAATTATCTCTGGATGACGGACCCCTGCATTCATCAACTCTTGGCATTGTTGATCCCCTATATTGAGAAGCAGGACACATGCATGTGTTATATTTTCTATATTTTTGGATGCATAGAATGCACTTTTTGGTTAAGTTCTATTGGCAGATATCATGTGTAATTTTTTTTGTTTTCTTTTTTTTAATGCACAAAAAAAAAATTGTGGAGAATAATACTTGGCTATGTGTTTTACTTCAAATGACAGGACCATACATTTTCAAAAATACAATGTAAAATTAACAAGGGACACCAACATAGTAGAGATTAAAAACTACAGGATAATGGTGTTGTGGTAACTTGGCCAAAAAAATAAAAAATACAAGCCTAATAATATTATTCTTGATATCACTAGAAAACAAAAGAATTTTCATTATTATCCCATTAAAGAAGAATAGAATTGTACGCTGCATTTTGCAAATTCAGAATTTGCAGTGTCACGAATGTTAAATCCCCATTACGAACGCCATTTTCCAAGACCAACCGCTTCCGGCTCGTCCTTGCTTCCGAGCATGCGTGTTTGTACTTTGAACTTTTGTGTGACTTGTGTACACATGATACGAAAATCTGACAACAGACCGTTGTCCGCCAAAAATTTACTAGCCTGCCATCCAATATTTGTAAAGTTGGACAACAATTGTCTGAAGGAGCGTACTAACGATTGGATTTTAGGCAAACAGTCTGTCATCACACAATTTCTGTCCGAAAATCCGATCGTGTGTATGAGGCTTAAGACTACCTTTTCCACAGGGAAAATCAACAGATCTACTGGCAGGGCCAACAGGTAATGGAAATATGTTATGGGAGGGAGGAGTTGGAAAAGTAAAAACTGTTATATTAATGCTATTGACATACTGCAACATACAGTACATCAGGGGTCAGCAACCTGTAGATCCCAGCCAGGTGACTGGTAGATCACGGTCTGGGCTTGCTGACCAGCCATCCAAGAGCATCAAACAGAGTGCAATGCAGAGGGACTACTTGTAAAGTTGGAGCTGTAGTAGGGAGCAAGAGCTACATAAGCCGATGCCTCCTCTGTAGTGCTGGTGCCTGTTCCATGCGGAGTGATACCAGCTGCATTACACCTCTTATCCCAGCTAGCGGTCTCCAGAGTGGTGCCAGCAGCAGGAAAGAAGAGATCTTCAGGTCAGTGGAACGCAATACACTGGGCATAATAGTATAGGGCTGCTCTCACACTGATGTGCCACGGTTTGCCCACACCACAGATGCAGTGCAGTGTACCTGCAGCTTTCCTGCAGCTTATACATAGACTTCAATTATATCCTGAGGGTTTGCTGCACTCTCTGAATGCAGGAGGTTTGGTGTGCTTTCAGAAAGTGCACCACACCTGCAGGATATAATAAGTCTATGGCAAAGCTCAAGTAGCCCAGGAAAGTCTGCACCGGATGTGCAGGTAAATCGCAGGGTGAATCAGTGTGAAAGAAACCTTATAGGGGTTTCAGAACAGTAATGCCGCGTGCACACGACCGGGATTTTGGTCGGAAAAAGATATGATGGCTTTTTCGACGGGATTCCGCTCAAGCTTGCCTTGCATACACACGGTCACACAAAAGTTCTCTGAACTTTTGACCGTCAAGAACGCGGTGACGTACAACACTACGACAAGCTGAGAAAATGGAGTTCAATGCTTCCGAGCATGCATCAAATTTTTTCCGAGCATGCGTAGGAATTTTGCACGTTGGAATTGCTACAGACAATTGCATTTTCGGATAGGAACTTTTTCCGACTGAAAAATTGAGAATGTGCTCTCAATCTTTTGCTGTCTGGAATTCAGCCGATGGACACACGGTTGCATTTTCCGACCAAAAGCTCTCATCGGTCTTTTGCTGGCTGAATTTCCGATCATGTGTACGCGGCATAAGGGTTAATTTGCAGTTTGGGGGGTGGTAATCCCCATAGTTAAGATGTTTTTACCACCCCAGCCTCAACCACACCCCCTTTAGCTGCAGTGGTTAGGGGTGTACACATGTTGCATCCGCATCAGGAATTATACGCCCTGTCATAGTTGGTGGGTGTGGCACCTGCCAAGCATGACCCATTTAGGTGAATGAGGCCGCTCTGCAAGTGCCCTGCAACCTTGTGCAGTACAGCAAAAAAGGGGTTAAAGCTGGTAGCGTTGCGTAGCTCTCTCACCACCTGATTTAACCTTGTGGACACCGCAGAAACATGCAGTTGCAGGGTGTTTGCAGAGTGGCCCCATTCTCTTCAATGGGTCGCGATTGGCAGGAAGTAGCACTCACCAAAAGCAATGGGGGGCTTAATTCCCGCTACATCATGTGGTTGCCTTTGGCTGCTGCCTCAGCAGCTTACACACAACAGTGCTGCAAGAAAAAGGTACTTAGAGGATTATATAAAAATACAGTGGCATGATGATACATATGATTTATGTGAATGTATTATTGCAATTAGCACTTCCCTGTTTAGTATCACTTTAAGCAAAACATATTGTGGCATGTTATTCTACAGAATTCTTCCTATGTTATACTGCTGTCTACATGGGCAGTTCTCTTTATATATTCCAGTATAAAAAATGTTCTTAGAATAAATATAACTTCAAATCTAAAAAAAAGAAAGAGATTAAATCTATAAAGTGATATCAGGGGACATTGGTGTTGCAAAGAAAAAATGTCAGGTGAAGGAATGTGAAGTTTTCAGCAGAGGGAGTCATTGACACGCAGACAAACAGGCTGAGGTTAAGAAGGCTTAATACCAGAAATGTTATGGCAATTTGAAATGATTTCCGTCATGCTGATATAACCGTGTCGGCTAAAGTGGTAATTACAGGGATCTATGTGTAAATGTAATGCAGTCCCAGGGAATTAACTGTACCCGACATATCAAAGACGAGAAATTCCCATTAAAGCCATAATAGGGTTTATAAGATATGTTCAGACAGCCATTATTATTATTATTATCTTTATTTTTGGTAATATTATACATGTATGCAGTTTGAATTCTTTCATTAGTGCTGTGAATTTTGTTTATATATCATATGTTACCAGGGCTTCTTTTCTCAGAAAATAGGTGCGAGAACTGAACTATGACCCCCCCCTAAACAGTAACTTCTGCCTCCTCTAACAACAACAATATATATTGGAGGTTACGTTTTTTGGAGGGGGAGTGGGTAATTAGTTTTGGTAGGTACAGTCCCTGCTCTCACTTCCGCTGGAATCTCCTAGGCCATGCCACCGAAGGTTATCCCCCTTCACCTCCCTGCCCGGAACCTCTGGGGACACGTCACAGGTCCCAAGAGGCTGCAGGATGATTCACAAAGCGCATGCACAGTGGGAAGCGGGCTGTGAAACGGCAAGGAGTCACTGCCGGCTTTCAACACTGGACATGCCAGAGCCGAAGACCGGCGTAGAACCGGCTTGGGTGAGGAGAATGCTGGATCCCTGGACAGGTAATTGTCCTTCTTTTAAAAGTCAGTATCTACAGTATTTGTAGCTGCTGACTTTTATTTTTTATGTTTTCTGCAGACTGAGAACTGATTTAAGGGCTCATTTACACTAGCAGTTGGGGGACAGCCGTGGTTTCACCGCCCCTCAACTGCTCCCCCTATATTTGCAGTAACTGATGGTGTGCTCATGCCGTGACCATAATGCTTTGGCAGGAATTGTGGCACGTGAATAGGACCTCTCTGCAATTACCCCGCAACCGCGTAATGCACACGATTTCTGCCTCCTCCTGTGGGCTTTCATGGGTTAAGTCAGACAATAAAACGCCTCCTCGCCACCTGTCAAATGATCTCTGAAGAGCAATATGAATATGGATCATGGATGAAGCAAAGCTTGTGTGAACAAGCCCTAAGATCAGACAGATGCACCCAAACCGTTTATGCCATTAAGGCCCCATGTACATGGGTGTATCTATGTGTGCATCCATGCGAAAGGCTGTCTTCACTTACATAGGATGCACAGGTTTTCTGTGCGCCAGCATGCAGGCAGTCCTTTTCATGTGTATTGGAATGCAGCTCCTGCACCGACTCAGCCTCTGGTCCCAATTTGGCAGCCATGGGGGTGCATGTACCTGAACACAGACCGTGCGAGGTCAGGGACACATACCTTCTTGGTTGTCAAATTGGAACCAGCAGCTGTGTCCATGCAGCCACTGCACCCACATAGACATGAATAAGACTGCCTGGACACACAGAACATCTCTTCATCCCATGCAGGAGATGACAGGCCTTCGCACGGTTGTGCACATAGTTATACCAGTGTGAATGAGGCCTTAATGGCATCACAGGTTTGGGGTTGGGTGCATCAAACCAAACCTACTTCTGTCCAGTTCCATCCTCTTTGGAGATGAAAGTATGGACTTGCTCATCCGGGACAACTGGTGGTTATAAACAGATATTTTTGTAAAGAGATGAGTCTTTCTAAAAAGGACCCAAAATAGAAAAAAGTAAAAAAGCAAAGATTTACAGTGGCTATTCCGTTGCCTGAGGACGAAGTTTAACATGGGTGTCATTGATCATATTTATGAGGATTACGAAGTGGCGTTGATGGATTTCCATGGCTTATGTTGTCTTATACTTTTTTGCTCATCATGGCAGTAAGGGAAAATGGAGATTATGAAGAAGAGAAAAACTGCTGCCTTGGAATCTGACCCTTATCCAATAACCATAGCTAGCTGGATCACATTAGGTATAAATTAGGTCAGCACTAGTCACATCCAAGTACAAGAGGGTTTACAAGTATCACTAAAAAAACTTAGTGGTTTTCCAAAAGAACCTTAAAGTACTAATAAAGGCTTGTGTATGAGTCTAAAAAGGTCCCAAATACAGTTGCTGTGTGATGCACAAGTTTCATATGTAAAAACTAGGGTTGCACCGATACCACTTTTTTAAGACCAAGTACAAGTACCAATACTTTTTTTCAAATACTCGTCAATACCGATTACTGATATTTTTTTTAATGTCATGTGACAGTAGCACTTATAGGCACTGATAGGTGGCACTGATGAGGTGTGGACTGTGTCAGTAGTTTTTTTTTTTTTTTTTTTTTTTTACAATTTCATTTTTACACTTCTACTTGTATTTAATTTACAATATATATAGATATATATCTATATATATATATATATATATATATATATATATATATATATATATATATATATATATATATATATATATATATATATATATATATATATATAGATATATATAGATATATATCTATATATATATATATATATATATATATCTAGATGTAGATCTATATCTATATATATAGATATAGATATATATATATCTAGTATATCTATATATATATAGAGATATAGATCTATATCTAGATATATATAGATATAGATATATATATTTCTTTTTTTTTTAATGCTTTCTTTTTATTTTTTTTGGTGGGGGGGTGGGGGTGGATAGTGTCAGTGTTTTTTTTTTTTTATTTTGTTTTTTATTATTTTAAAAATTTGACTTATAAATATTATTTATTACAATTTTTCCTTTTTTTATTTTTTTTAACAACCCTGTGGGGGGGGGGGGGTATTTGGTGAGATATATCAGATATTTAGACCCCTGACATCTCCCCTTTGAGACAGAGAAATGGACTGAGGATAAAAATTCCCCAGTCCCTTTCTCAGCAGCCTCAGCTGCACTAAAGATGAATTGACAGGAGACAGAGGCTCCTGTCCATTCATAAACTGAAGCATTGTAAACATAGATTATACTGTATACAGTAGCAATGTTGGGAAATTACTTCCAGAGTAGAGGTGCAGCACAAGAGAAATCCATGGGATATGAGGAGGGAAAAGAGAATAAAAAAAGAAGATTTTCTACAAAATAGAAACTATTAGCAACAGAGTGCAATACCTGGAGATTATAAGTAGGGCCGGCCCTACCATGGGTCCCAGTGGGTCCATTGGATGACCAATTGATGACCAAGAATTTTTTTCCAGCAGTTTTGTGTGTCATGATGACAACTGCCACCTGGGCCGCTCCGTCTGCCCCTATACTAGCCTAGCCTGTCTATATACTATCCCAGCCTGCCCCTATACTGCCCTAGCCTATCCATAGACTACCCCAGCCTGTCTATATACTACCCTAACCTGCCCCTATACTAGCCTAGCCTGCCCCTGTACTGCCCTAGCCTGTCTATATACTACCCCAGCCTGCCCCTATACTGCCCTAGCCTGTCCATATACTACCCTAGCCCACCAATTGGAATTGAACATAATGGTATATAATAATAATATATAATTTTGCATATAGACAAGGTGCTGTTGAATGTAAATCTGACTTCCTGATAAATTAAACTTTAGTTTTAATTATCATGAAATAAAATAATGGATGTGGGGGCCTTTTGGTGGCGATATTATTTTTTTTTTTGGGGTGGGGGGCAGCATTTCATTCTTGGACCCAGGCAGCACATTGTCTTGGGCCAGCCCTGATTATAAGGCATGTCTTCCTATAATGCATTACTAGCTTGCTGGTACATAGAACAAGCATGTGACACTATTAATTAGCATAGATCTAGACAAAGGTGTACCAAATCCATTCTGAATGAATAGAACAAAGGTGTATGGGCAGGACATTTTCTAACTTTTGGTGAGATCGGCCAGTATAGCATACGCTGACATTACAATGTACAAAATATCCATTTTTTTTATAGTCATGTGTTTTGTTAGAATGTAGTTTTAACGTTTTTTTTTTTTAAGTTTTGTGGTTTTACAGTAAAGAAGTCTTACTTTATGATGTAACAACCCCTTCCATACACAGACAGAAAGTCCCAACCATACTCTTGTTCCTTGTCATCAAAGCCTTTGGTACATTAGGGGTATGCTTCCTCATGCCTTAACCTCGACTCATTCAACACAAGACATCTTGTCTGCAAAAATAGAACACAAACACTAAAATATGTTTGCCAAAGGTGAAAGACTAGAATTTGCTGCAGGGCTTTTTCGAAAGAAAAAAAAAATGAAGGAAACTGGGATTTTTTTTTTCTGTGTGTGTGTTTCGGGCATGTCTATCAACCTTACTTAACCACTTGACCACCAGAAGGTTTTACCCCTCTTCATCACCAGACCACTTTTTTGCTATTCAGCATTGCGCTACTTTAACTGGCAATAGCGTGGTTTTGCAGTACTGTATGCAAATTAAATGTATATTATTTGCTTCACACAAATCAAGCTTTATTTTGGTGGTATTTGATCACCATTAGGTTTTTTATTTTTTATTATATAAAGGAAAGAAGACCGAAAATTTAAAAAACAAACCCCAATATTTTCTATTTTCTATAACAAAACATATCCAATTAAAAAATCTAATTTCTTCCTAAATTTAGCCAAAATGTATTTTGCTATATGTTATTGGTTAAAAAAAAAAATCCAATAAGTGTATATGAATTGGGTTGTGTGAAAGTTATAGTGTTTACAAACTTTTGTATATATATATTGGAATTTACACAGCTACTGTATAGATGCTATACTGGTAATGGCGGTGATCAGAAACTTATTTTGTGACTGTGATAGTGTGGCGGACAATATGACAGTTACTGACACTGGCTGGGAGAGACACTAACTGACTGACACTGATATCGCTAGTGACACTAATACAGTTATAATACTGTACATACACTGTACTAATGACACTGGCTGGGAAGGGATTACTGATCTGGCTGTTTTTTTCCAGCGGTTTTGTGTGCCCCTATACTGCCCTAGCCTGTCTATTTAGTACCCCAGACTGCCCATATACCGCCCTAGCCTGTGTATATACTACCCTAGCCTGTGTATATACTACCCCAGCCTTCCCCTATACTGCCCTAGGCCCTAGCCTGTCCATATACTACCCTAGCATGTGTTTATTCTACCCTAGCCTGCCCCTACACTGCCTTAGCCCACCCCTTGGAATTGAACATAATGGTACTTGCTTCATATAATTTAGCATATAGACAAGGTGCTGCTGAATGTAAATCTGACTTCCTGATAAATTTAATTTTAGTTTTAATTATAATGAAATTAGCATCTTAATTAGCATAGATCTAGACAAAGATGTACCAAATCCATTCTGAATGAACGAAACAAAGGTTATGACTAGGTATGGGCGAGCATAAGTTTGGGCTAAATTTTAACTGTTCGGACGCTCGACCATTTGTTCGGCCCCCCGAACCGACCACAATGAATTGCGGCGCTGAACAGTGCATTGCAAGCCATGATTGGCTGAAGCAGTGAAAACTTCAGCCAGTCAGGCCACAGAGCACTGTTAGTCTCATGATTGAACACTGTCATCATGACTTTATCCAATCATGGCTCATTCCCGCCCCACAGTATAAAAGTATTCTTTCAATGGCAGTCATTTTCAGTGTGACTTTGGCATGGAGAGAGATAGAACAGGGTTCTGTTCAGTGCTATTATTTAGTTAGTGTGCTATACTGTGCTATTTTGCTTCAATTCTCAGTGTAAAATATTAGTTTAGTGTCAGTCTAGGGATAGTGTGAGTGTAGTGTGGAGGACCATCATTCAGCTTTGCATAGTGTGCAGGTAGAGTAGGGACAGCTCAGATAGTTTCAGTGTAGTGCAATGAGACCGTGTCAGTAATATTTACATTAGTGTATAGCTAGAGTAGGGACAGTTTAGATAGTGTCAGTGTAGTGACGGTTAAACACCATCTATTTGATTGCGTTACTGCCAGTTTAACGCCATTCACTTCTGTGTGCGTTACTGCCAGTTTAACCCCATATAATTCTGTGTGCGTTACTGCCAGTTTAACGCCATATCATTTTGAGCGTTACTGCCAGTTTAACGCCATATAGTTCTGTGTGTGTCACTGCCAGTTTAACGCCATATAGTTCTGTGCGTCACTGTACATTTGGTGCATTATATTGCAGTATATTATAGTGTATCCGTGGAGTGTGTCTGTGTAGTGTGAGTACTCAAATTAAAGTGCAGCAAACACCTCTTTACATTGATTAAAGTGCATTCATGTACAAATTTCAACTTCTTCTTTACATTTGCTTATAAGCACCGCCCCCTCCGTCCCAATAATGTCTGGGAGGACAACAAGGAGAGGTAGACGTTCCCTTGACACTGTAAGGCCAGCAACAAATGTGTCCACAGGCAAAGGTGGACGTGGTGGTCAGTCCTCAGGCAGGGCATAATTTCCTCTGTTTAGTGAGTTTGCCCGTGCTATCCAGCCACAGCATGCAGAGGAGGTGGTGGACTGGCTTACTAAACCTTCCTCATCCTCCTCATCCTCATTCATGCAAGCAGAGACAAGTGTGCAGACCCCTGCAGTTGCCAGAGTGGATAAACCTGCCTCCTTGTCCGCATCTATTCCTGCCATAGCCCCAACATCAGTCATTCTGGAGTCAGCTAAGTTATCTGACCACAGCGTCAGCCACTTGCTCCTTAATGATACCCAGCCATTGCTGGATTCAGATGTTGGTTCTGAGGTTGAGGATGACAGGAACATGAGCCTAGAGAGAGGGAGGAACACTGGTAGACAAATTGGCATTCATATTCCCCAAGCCGCAGCGTATTGCTAAGTTGTCTCCAGTGGTAATGATGAAGATGGAGGAGATGGAGATGATGATGATGAGGTCACTGATGCGACTTGGGTGCCAGATAGACCAGAGAAGGAAACTGAAGGTGGGGCGGCAGAACCCCAAGGAGGCTGACATCAAGAAAGAGTAGAGAGCAGCCACCTTATTTCATCACATTTTGCAGCTGTTATCTCCCGGCCCACTCCCCACAGCTCAGCTGTCTGGGCCTTTTTCACCACATCTGCAGCAGATTGCACTGTTGCTATCTGCAAACTGTGTCTCAGGCACATCAAACATGGCAAAAACACCAACCACCATATGCATATCATTGCAAATTTTTTTTGCCTTCATCAAGAGTACCTCTATAGGGTTAGGGTGGGAAGGCGCCCCCGATACCCAAAGAGTAATTTTTCTGCACCTATTTGACAGGTGCATATCATTGCATTTGGGCAGCACAGTGGTGTAGTGGGTAGCACTCTCGCCTAGCAGTAAAAAGGGTCACTGGTTCAAATCCAAATCCCAACCACGACACTATCTGCCTGGAGTTTGCATGTTCTTCCTGTGCCTGCGTGGGTTTCCTCCGGGTACTCCGGTTTCCTCCCATACTCCAAAGACATGCTGGTAGGTTAATTGGCTTCTGTCCTAAATTGGCCCTGGTATATGGATGTGAGTTTGGGGACCTTGGATAGTGGGCTCCTTGAGGGTAGGGATCGTGAGTGTGCGATGTATGTGTGGAGCGATGCAAAATTGACAGCGCTATATGGGTACCTTAAATAAATAGGGATAATTGTAGACACGCACATTCACTCAGGTTGAATTGGATGGACTGGTGTCTTTATTCAACCTTACTAACTATGTAGCTATGTAATTGCAATTTTTTACAGCAAGGCCAATTCTTGCTTTCATCAAGAGTACCTCTATAGGGATACGGTGGGAAGGTTTGATTTTTGACGTTCGGGTCCCATTGACTAACATGGGGTTTGTTATTCGGGTCCGAACTTTCGCGGTGTTTGGAAGTTCTGGTGCAAATTGAAAAGGGGTTTCTTTGGCCCATCCCTAGTTATGACCTGGTCCCCTGCTGCATGGTGTGGTTTCTCCTGCACACAGTAGTGACATATTGGCCAGTGGGAGGAACCACATCAGGCTTTGGGGGACGTGTTATTTTTACACACCTGGAAGTGTCAGATATAAGCAGCACCCGGAACTCTTAAAGCGAGCAAAAATTTCCAGGACTGTTCACTAGACAGGTAAGAATTCAGTTTTTTTACAGTGTGCCTCTCATTGAGTTTTTACAAGATAGCGATGGGGTCACTTTAAGAACCTGTCTGTGATAAAAAAAATGAAACGGTATTTAGCCTTAGGGCTTCTGACCTAGATAAACTGATGCAATATGAAAATATGCAAAATGTAAAAAAAATATATATATATATATATATATATATATATATATATATATATATATATATATATATATATATATATATATATATATATATATATATATACACAGTATTTTTCAGGAAATGAGAAGCACAGAGGAAATTTCCACTCCTAGAGATATATGAAAATCAAGTTAAAATATCTAACAAAAGTATGTTAACTTCTATATTTTATAAAAGAGAGGAAGCCAACACAAAGGTTTGATAGAAGTTGTGGCAATGCATTTCCTCTGTACCTATCGCACTCAATTCTTCCTCTAGCTCAGGCTGATTGTGTTTTGCTCCTTCTATATTTACAGAAATTTGCAAGCTCATTTACATTGTGCTACAAATACAGCAAAACCACAGATATCATTACACAAAGCTGAAAGCACAAGGCGTACTCACATACCACCTGCCAGAAGACATCAGATGCAGATGTCAAACCACAGATCCTCTATACATGCTACCTCTATATTCATAGTTCATGCTGAAGGTTACCTGACGTAACTGTGAAATCAACCACAAGTGTACACAAAGTCCTCAACTGCCTAAATAACTACTAAATATTTCTAAAAAAACAATATATACAGTGTGTGTGTGTGTGTGTGTGTATATATATATATATATATATATATATATATATATATATATATATATATATATAAAATTGTCAAAAGTATTGGGACACCTGCTTTACACGCACATGAACTTTAATGGCATCCCAGTCTTAGTCAGTCTTGAGTTGGCCCACAATTTGCAGCTATATCAACTTCAACTCTTCTGGGAAGCTGTCCACAAGGTTTAGGAGTGTGTCTATGGGAATGTTTGACCATTCTTCCAGAAGCGCATTTGTGAGGTCAGGCACTGTTTTTGGACAAGAAGGCCTGGCTCGCAGTCTCCACTCTAATCCATCCCAAAGGTGTTCTGTCGGGTTGAGGACAGGACTCTGTGCAGGCCAGTCAAGTTCCTCCAACCCAAACTCGCTTATCCATGTCTTTGTGCACCAGTGCGCATTCATGTTGGAACAGGAAGGGGCCATCCCCAAACTGTTCCCACAAAGTTGGGAGCATGAAATTGTCCAAAATGTCTTGGTATGCTGACACCTTAAGTGTTTCCTTCACTGGAACTAAGGTTCCAAGCCCAAACCCTGAAAAACAACCCCACACCATAATCCCCCCTCCACCAAATGATTTGGACCAGTGCACAAAGCAAGGTCCATAATGACATGGATGAGTGAGTTTGGGGTGGAAGAACTTGACGGGCCTGACCTCAATCCAATAGAACACCTTTGGGATGGATTCAAGCAGAGACTGCGAGTCAGCCCTTCTCCAACATCAGTGCCTGACCTCACAAGTGCTCTTCTGGAAGAATGGTCAAACATTCCCATAGACACTCTCATGAACCCTACAGACTAATGCCCCGTACACACTGTCGGATTTTCCGACTGAAAATGTGTGATAGGACCTTGTTGTTGGAAATTCCGACCGTGTGTAGGCTCCATCACACATTTTCCATCGGATTTTCCGACACACAAAGTTTGAGAGCAGGCTATAAAATTTTCCGACAACAAAATTCGTTGTCGGAAATTCCGATCGTGTGTACACAAATCCGACGCACAAAGTGCCACGCATGCTCAGAATAAATAAAGAGATGAAAGCTATTGGCTACTGCCCCATTTATAGTCCCGACGTACGTGTTTTACGTCACCGCGTTCAGAATGATCGGATTTTCTGACAACTTTGTGTGACCGTGTGTATGCAAGACAAGTTTGAGCCAACAACAATTTATTTCTTTTTTATATATATATATATATATATATATATATGAACATCATCATTCCTTGCTGCTCGGGAATGTAAAAATACACAAGACAGAAAGTTTTATAAACAATTTAACACTGTTGAATCTGCACGCGTTCCGTCCTCTGTGAAAATTGCGTTTCACGGTTTCCCCCCAATATAGATAATGTTTTTTTTCATCTCCCATCTGATTTTTAATAATTCAACATGTCCCATTTTTTCTGGGTTTAATTGGATTGGGAGGACTATAGAAGTCAATAACAACGCATCAGAATACATATAACCTGCATTTGTTTGCATTCGCAACAGGTTAGGCTTTGGTTAATGGCTGTTAACACAATCCACTCCAAATAGTTACTAAAATGGAAAGGCACATTGATGAACGACAATGCACTTGGCTAGCTCTACAAAAAGAAGCCCCTTTATTCGCACGCATCGATTTAAATAGCCCTGAATGATGTCTTAAAGAGGCACTGTCACTTTTTTTTTACAAAATTAACTGAAACAGATCAGTTGCAATACTTCCTAAAACTGATAAAACGTGTAATGTGAATCGGTAAATGCTTGTTCTAGAAGATATAGCCATACAGACAGTAGGCATGATTTTCTAAAGTGTGACAGGAGAGGAAATAAGGTTAAGTGAGGTTAAGCAAATTTGTGTTCACTTCAAACATGTAACCATGTGAGGAAGAAGCTTAAAGCTGAACTCCAGGTACAAACATTATAACTGAAATATATTTTTTAAGAGCCACAAAGGCTGGAATCCCAGTAGTAGTAGTAGAAGTAGTAGTGGCATCATCTATACCCTGTGCCTGTGCAGACAGCAGAGCTGTGGAAGGGGCCCATCAGACCCCATCCCTACAGGAGGGGGCGGAGACCAGACCAGTCACCCTGCACAAGGAGAGAGAGCAGCAGTGACCGGTCTTTATTCCAGGAAGCTCCTACACAAAGGATACATTTGATGCTGGATTACCAATTTACCAATTATACAAACTATTACCTTTAGACATGTGCAGTTAGTTTTGTTCCGAATTGAAATTCAGACAAATTTTCGTCTTTTGGGAAAATTCAAATGTATTCGAATTTCGGAATTACTACCCAATTTAAACAAATCCAAAATGATGAAAAAAAAAATTTGGATGGGATTAGAATCGATTCAAATAGTTTTCAAATTCGAATAATTTTTCAATTTCCAAAGAGAATAAAATAGAACAGAGAAAAAAGGAATGGAATAGAAAAAAAAATAATAGAATAGAAAATAATATAAAAGAAAATAAAAGAATAAAATGTAAGAGTAAAACAGAACGAAATAGAAAATAAAAGAATAGAAAAAAAGAATAGAATAGACTATAATAGAAAAGAATAGAATTTAAAAACCATAGAATAGAATAGAAAGAATATAACCATTTCTCAAAATTCAAATGGGATTAATTTGAATTTGAATAGAATAGAAAATAAAAGAATAGAATAGAATAGAAAATAACAGAATAGTATAGAAAAAAAACAATACAATAGAATAGAAAGAATGTAACCATCTTCCAAAATTTGAATTTCCAATAGAATACATTTGAATAGGATAGGATAGAATAGAAAAGAATAGAATAGAAAATAAAATAATAGATTAGAAAAGAATAGATTAGAACAGGACGATGGTTATATTCTTTCTATTCTATTCTGGTTTTTTTCTATACGATTCTATTCTACTCTATTCTTTTCTATTCTATTTAAATGCAAATTTCTATTGTATTTTATTGTTTTTTTGAATTATATTATTTTCTATTCTAATCTTTTCTATTCAAATTCGAAGAAGATGGTTATATTTTATTTTATTCTATTCTTTTTTTATTCTATTCTATTTGTTTCTACTCTATTCCATTATATTATATTCTTTTATTTTCTGTTATATTATTTTCTATTCTATTTTTTCTATTCTATTCCTTTATTTTCTATTCTATTTTATTCTCTTTGGAATGGAAAACTATTCGAATTTGAAAACTTTTCCAATTTTAAAACTATTCGAATTAGAAAACTTTTTGAATTTGAAAGCTATTCGATTATGAAAACTTTTTTAATTTGAAAACGATTCGAATCAATTCGAATTCGAATTCTGAAAGTTCAAATCGATTTGAATGCGAATAAACAAAACAAATTCTGAAAACGAATTAAACGGGTTAAACAAATTTTACTATATGATATTAGGTAAATAGCGAATCAAAACTAAACTAAACTATTTTTTTTTGTTCGGCACATGTCTAATTACCTTATTTTATTTTCATCTCCCCACCCACCAATGAAAACTTGTGGCTTCATTCAGCAAGGGAACAGAAGGGTGCTGGAGATGACGGCAGATGCCAAAATAAAAACATGAAAAAATTTTTTTGTCTGTACAGATGAAGAGTATTTCTGGGATCACAGTGCTACTGGACTAAGTGGTAGTCACATGTTGTTATGTAATCACTGCTCAGTCCAAGATGAAGGACTGGCCAAAACCATGAACAAAGATGGACCCCAAGACATTATTGCACCGGCCTGAAGGCTGCAGGAAAAATATATGTATAGTTTTTATCTTTTTATAATAAATCCAGGGGGGCTTCAGGCAGGGGGTTGAGGGAAGCTGGAGTTCCACCTCAATACATTAACCTTGACGCACTACCAGCCCACTAAAGAGTTGCCTGCCTGCTTACCCTCATCTAGGATTGGTCCTCACAGCTTTTCCAGTGGCTAGTATTTATTTGTCTTATTCCCTCAAGTGGGTTTTGATAGTCAGATGCCTGTGCTGCACTCATGGTAAAGATATGGTTTAGGTGTGCTTATAGGTGTGCAGACCAGCACAGATTCCATTTTGAATTTTTTCCATTTTGCAAGATTATTTGCAGTAGTTCAATAAAGTAGAGGCCCTGCCTTTTTCCAACGCAGCTTCTGTGTTGGGTTTGGGCATAGCTATATATTATTTATCATTATGATAGTTTTCTTGTCTATGATTTTTAGCAGTAAATTTCTTAAGCTGGCCATACATGGTTCCGTTTTTTTCGTTCATCCAGACGGCTGAACCCATTCACTCATTTGCATATTAAAGGTGAATGCGGGAATCCGCCCGCTGTGTCATTGTATGTATTCTGATGGCAGGACTCTCCCGCCTTTAGAATACACTGGTCAGCACTGCAGCCAATTGGCTGCATGTGCTGATCGAAGCAAAATTTTCCCACAAGACAGTTCATGAGAAGTCAATCAATAGATTGACTTCTCATGAACAGGAATGCCCATTTATGGATCAAAATGTCATCCATGTATGGCCAACTTTGTCTATTTTGTTGCTAGTTGACAAATCTATTATTTCCAAGTATTGCAAAGTACATACGTCAGTGTGCACAGAAATATAATTAAAGTTAGCCTGCTGTACATATTGAAATGAATATTTCATAAACAGAAATTTGAAAAACTAACAAAACATTCTCAGGAGACATTGACATTAAAACTGAAACCACGGTGAAAGTTGCAAAAGAGCTTTCACACTGAACCGTGTCCCCTTTATGCAAACATTTAAAGAATACGTTCACCTTAGGGCTTGTTCACACTTTTTTTTTTTCACACTTCATTTTTAACTCTTAACACATGCTCCTATAGCATTAATGCGCTTTAGTATGTGCGTTAGACTGGCGTTAATGCGCTTTAGTATAGGCATTAATGAGCTGTAGTATGTGCGTTAGACTGGCGTTAATGTGCTTTAGTATAGGCATTAATGAGCTGTAGTATGTGCATTAGACTGGCATTAATGCGCTTTACTATAGGCGTTAGACTGGTGTTTATGCGTTTTAGTATAGGCGTTAATGCGCTTTGGTATGTGCGTTAGACTGGCATTAATTCGCTTTAGTATAGGCATTAATGAGCTTTCGTATGTGCGTTAGACTGGCATTAATGCAGTTTACTATAGGCGTTAGACTGGCGTTAATGCGTTTTAGTATAGACGTTAATGCGCTTTAGTATAGTCATTAGACTGGCTTTAATGCACTTTAGTATGTGTGTTAGACTGGCTTTAAAGCACTTTAGCATGTGCATTAGACTGGCGTTAATGCACTTTAGTATGTGTGTTAGACTGGCTTTAAAGCACTTTAGTATGTGCATTAGACTGGCGTTAATGCACTTTAGTATAGGTGTTAGACAGTGTTTATTCGCTTTAGTATGTGCGTTAGACTGGCATTATTGTTCTTTAGTATAGGCGTTAGATTGGCGTTAATGCGTTTTAGTATAGGTGTTTATACGCTTTGGTATGTGCGTTAGACTGGCATTAATGTGCTTTAGTATAGGCATTAATGAGCTTTAATATGTGCGTTAGACTGGCAATAATGCGGTTTACTATAGGCGTTAGACTGGCGTTAATGAGTTTTAGTATAGGCGTTAATGCGCTTTAGTATAGGCATTAGACTGGCTTTAAAGCACTTTAGTATGTGCATTAGACTGGCGTTAATGCACTTTAGTATAGGTGTTAGACCGGTGTTTATTCGCTTTATTATGTGCGTTAGACTGGCATTAATGCGCTTTAGTATAGTCGTTAGACTGGCGTTAATGTGTCTTAGTATAGGCGTTAGACTGGCGTTAATGCGCTTTAGTATAGGCGTTAGACTAGCGTTAATGCGTTTTAGTATAAGCGGTAATGTGCTTTAGTATGTGCGTTAGACTAGTGTTAACGCGCTTTAGTGTAGTCGTTAGACTGGCGTTAATGAGCTTTAGTATAGGCGTTGGTCTGTCGTTAATGCGCTTCAATATAACCATGTCGTTCCCGGGCCAATTCTGACACTTCGCTCCTACATGTAAAAATCTATTTTTTTTTTCTAGAAAACTACTTAGAACCCCCAAACATTATATATTTTTTAGCAGAGGCCCTATAGAATAAAATGATGGGTGTTGCAATTTTTTATGTCACATGGTATTTGCGCAGCGGATTTTCTAACGCAATTTTATTTGGAAAAAAAAACAACAATATTCTCCCCAGTTTTTTGTATAATGTGAAAGATGATTAAATAGATACCTAACATGTCACGCTTTAAAATTGCGTCTCCTTGTGGAATGGTGGCAAACTACGGTGCTTAAAATTCTCCATAGGCAACACTTTAAATGCCTTTACAGGTTACCAGTTTAGCGTTGCACAGGAGGTCTGGTGCTAGATTTATTGCTCTCACTCTGACGTTCCTGACAATACCTCACATGTGTGGTGTGATCACCATTTACATATGCATGCAGGAGTAACATATGTGTTACCATTTGCGCGTAAGCACGGTGGGATGGGGGCACTTTAAATTTTTTTATTGTATACAAATATATATATATTTTTTAGACTTTTTTTGTTTGGATTAACCTTATTGCTATTCATCCAAACAACATCCCTTGTGACAGCATGGGGTTATGACCCATTGCTCCCATTGCGGAGCCTGGGAGTGCTGGAGCTGGCAGCAATGGCTTCACTGGGACGATAGAGCCCGGGAAAGGTGGCAGGAGGGGGGTGGGACCCCTTTATGCCTTTGCAAAAAAGAGAATCGCTGGCTGAAAAGATCAGTACCAGGATGATGCCTGTAGGTGCAGGCATTGTCCTGGTATAACCACGTCAACCCAAGGACATCCATGGACATCCTATGGGCGGGAAGTGGTTAAAAACTCATGACTAGAGTAGCTAAGAGCTAACAACCCCACTGACCAATTACTCACTCATTGTAACCAAAGCCACACCCTTACTTATATAAGAACTACACAACACATGGGGTGGGGTTAAATGGTCGAAATCGACCTTTTAATTAACAAAAACTTTATTTCACATAAGTAACATAATAATAATAATAATAATAATAATAATAACTGACTTAATGCAGATACATTGATTTTGAGATCCTTGACGGTACCATATATACCTAACATTTTTGTGTCTGAGGTACCAGTTAGCTGAGTTGCAACCCCAGCCGTAACCTATTGACTCAGGGCCTAAACCCAACTGACCTCAGCCACCCAGGGTTCTTGAAAATACCCGGTCACTCCGCAGTGAATCGTTCCTACTCGAGGATACCATACCGCAGATGGTTCCCCACCGTTTACCCAACAACCAGATTTAGACCTCTGTCAAGGACCCCAAAACAGCAACACGGAAAGTAAAACAGCTAAAATCGTCCCCTGATTACTACTCTGCAACTGGTGAAGCCCCACCTACCCAGCCACTAATACCACCTAAGCTCTCCCCAGCCCCCTTTATCCTCAGCCAATAGGTAAGAGTCTACGTTTAAATGAAAATGCTTTATGGTAACCCCCCCTGTGGACTGGATACCCTTACCACCCTGTCATGTATCCCCTCCACTGAATGCATGCCTACTCAGCTCCGGTCCTGTTATTTCAACCACTTTCCAACGCGTTTTGCGGAGAGCTTGCATAGATTTGAATGGGAGGTGTTGAAAGGTTTCAAATCCCTCCAGACTCGTCATGAGGCTTCAATTTTGAAGCGAAACAACGATACTAACGCTTCAATATTTAATAATGTGAACAGTACTGTCTGCTGTCCATAGGATCATTTGCATAGGAGTTTGAGGGGCATAAAAAACACCCCCCAAATGACTGCTTTCAATGCCAGTGTGAACTTAGCCTAATGCAGGTAAAAAAATGTCAATTCATTATTTTTTAACACTGCAGCTTGTGAAGCAATGCACCAATGATCAGTGGATTGCGGGTGCAACATCAGGCTCCTGCAGACACTCAGTATAGCTATCAGCCCCGTACCTGCCGTACAGGCAGACAGTTACTGAATTGCAGTAAGAATCAATGAACTACAAGAGAGGCTCATCAGCGCGTTCTTAGTTCATTGAGATCTACAAGCCTTCTGCCGCAGCTGTAAATGAATGACGTGGCCGTGTGGGCAGAGCCCCGCACAATTTAGCTTTATCTTAAAGTGATGTTCCCATTATAAAAAAAAATTAAAAGTCAGCAGCTACAAATACTGCAGCTGCTGACTTTTAATAATCAGGCACTTACCTGTCCCAGGGTCCAGCGATGCAGGGGATCGAAGCCCCGCTCGTCTCCCACTCCATTCGGCGGCACCGGCATTGTAACTGTGGGCGCCGGGCTGTGGCTTCACAGCTGGGCACCCACTGCGCATGTGCGAGCGGCGCCGCATGACGTGATTGGCCGCGCAATCATCCCCAGTCCCAGATGATTGACAAGAGGGAGGGGGCAGAGCTGAGCCCTTCCTGCGTCGAGGGGAAGTGATGTCAAGCACCCAGGTACTGAAGGAGGCAGACTACGTGGGACCCCCTAGCAACAGCCATTTAGAGGTGAGTAAAAAAAAGAAAAAAAATCCAAATTTTTTTTTTTATTGTTTTTTTTTTTTGGCACATTTATAATTTTTTTTTTTTTTTTGGGTGGAACACCACTTTAATAGCGATTTCTCCCCGCCTTGTGTAGTTCATTTTAGTAAATCAGGCCCATGGCTTCACATTTATGTTGTTCAGAGAAGTACAACGGCAAGATTTCCATTTTGCACATTTTCATCTTTTGAGATTAATGAATTAACTCATTACCATTCATTACTGTAGGAGCTAAAATGTTCTTTGATTATGTCAGTGCTGAGATAATGGTGAAATGATTCATATGAAAGTCTGACTGCTGTGGTTTTATAATATGATGGGGCACATAAGAGCTAATGTTAATACTATATATTAGCAGAACTGGGTTGCAACCAATCAACCAATTGATTTTAGATGGAATTTTAAGTGCTGGTTAAAATTACATTTAAAGTGAACCTGAGCAATTCAAACTGAGGGATGATGAAACGTGCATAAGCAGATATTAAAGTAGATCTAAAACCAACCACTAAAAATTTTTATATAAGCTTCATCATGCCAATGTAATTTCAAAATTTGTATTAAAGGTTTATACATTTGCAAAATATCGGGGAAGCCTGACAAGAAAGCCCTTGTTCAGGCACTTCCTATTATAGGGAGGCATCTGTCTCCCAGTTGTCTTCTTATGTTGTCACCCTGATGTAGGCTGTACTAGAACACATTGTGCAGGTGTGGTCCAACATTTTTACATTTGGAAAGCCGGTCTGAAATAATGTGCGGTCAGTGCTTGAATGAATGCATGTAGACAGGAAGAGCAAAAGATCATTGAAAATTGTGGAAACTATAATGTGTCTGTACATCAGTCACAGTTATGTCATGCTGGGGAGAAGGACTGGGTACACACAGTTTTCTTCAAAAACACTCAAAGTATAAATATAAGGACCCTTATCTGACCCTTAGGGCACTATTCTTTCCACTGACATCAACGATGAAGCACCATTCCTTCCACTAAGACCCCTTTCACACTGGGGCGTTTTTCAGGCGCTTTAACGTTAATAAAAGCGCCTGAAAGAAGCCTCATCTGCAATCCCAATGTGAAAGCCCGAGTGCTTTAACACTGAGACGCTGCGCTGGCAGGTCATCAAAAAAAGTCCTGCAAGCAGCTTGTTTGCAGCGCTTTAGGAGCGGTGAATACACCGCTCCTAAAGCACCCCTTCCCATTGAAATCAATGGGAAGCGTCTGCAAAGCGCTTGCAAAACGCCCGCCAAGCGACTACAAAGTGCTCTTGGCAGCTGCAATTTTTGGGTGCTTTTAACCCTTTATTCGGCCACTAGCGGGGGTTAAAAGCGCCCCACTAGCACTCGAAAAACGCTGGTAAAGCGCCGCTAGTTTACCAGCATTTTTCGGACACTGGCAGTGTGAAAGGGCTCTTAAAGCACTGGGGCTTTCACATTGGGATTGCAGATAAGGCTTCTTTCAGGAGCTTTACAGATGCTTTTTTTAACGTTAAAGCGCATGAAAAACGCCCCAGTGTGAAAGGGGTCTAACACCAACAATAGGGCATAATTCCTCCCACTGACACCAATAATGGGGAAATATAAACAAAAAGGAGTATTTCTCCTGCCTCGTGCAGGCGGTATTAGTGTAAAGTAGTAGTAATTTCGAATGGTAAGTGGTATAGAACGATCATGCGTATTCCGCTGCCTAGACTGACCAGGGGTGGTCCGAAGAAAGCTAAGTCTAAGAAAGAGGGTGGAAGGCGCGTGATTTAACGCATGAAACAAAATAGTATAGTTTATTCATAAACAAGGTAGATGAGTACAAAGAAATGACTATGAATTCATAAAAACTGGGTTACAAGATATTCATTGAGAATTAAAAAATTAAAAATTAATATCTAAAAATGCCCATACAAGGGTAGACTAACGCGTTTCAAGTTTTTTGCGCCAGAGCTTTGGAAAGAAAAAGAAAGTCTCTAGGGTAGGTTTTCCCTCTTCATCAAAGAAAAAGAAAGTCTACCACACCCTACAGCAGTGGTTCTCAACTCCAGTCCTCAGGACTCACCAACAGGCCAGGTTTGCAAGATAGCTGAAATACATTACAGGTGATATCACTTGCTGCTCAGTGATTGCAGTATTCTAGTCTGCAACTCCCCAAGGTAATACTTAAAATCTGACCTGTTGGTGCGTCCTGAGGACTGGAGTTGAGAACCACTGCCCTACAGACTCTTTTTCTTTCCAAGGCTCTGATGAAGAGGGAAAACCTCAAAATGCATTAGCCTACCTTGAGCATTTGCCCTTGTATGGGTGTTTTTAATTATTAATTATTAATTTTTAATTTTTTAATTCTCAATGAATATCTTGTTACCCAGTTTTTATGAATTCGTAGTAATTTCGTTGTACTCATCTACCTTGTTTATGAATAAACTATACTATTTTGATTCATGCGTTAGATGACATGCCTTCCACCCTCTTCCTTCCACTTACCAATAATAGGGCACTGTTCCTCCCACTGGCACCAATGATGGGGCACTATTCCTCCTCTTACCCACAGTCACTGTAAACTCCCACTGACACTAGGGAATGTTCCACTCTCAATAACCACAGTTCGGCCCTAAGGTCTGAAGGACAGTAAACTGGCCCTTTCTTTAGAAAGTTTGGAGACTCCTGGTTATCCAGCATCAAATGCAGCCATCGAGTTTTAGGAGAAAGGCCTCTCCTTCCTCAGCAATTGGGTAGCGAATGTTATTAGAATCACAATGAGATGCAATAGATGACCAATGTATGTTAGGTCTTGCTAAAGACTGTCATATCTTAATGGCACCATGAGCTGCCGGCTAAGTTACCTGTATGAACCATCTTCAGAGATATCTGCTATGCTGGAAAGTATCTTCAAGCGCTTAGAAGATTGCATAGAGGCTTTTTTACTCAGTAATTTAGGGGGCTTGTGATTGCTTGCATAGGGTCAAATGACCAATATATATTTGGAGGCTGTTCCTGAAATACTTGGGTCACCAATTGACTTTAATGCACCAATAACTATTAAGAGGCAGCAACTAAAGAATATTAGGGCCACCAACAATTTTTGTTGCTGCGGATATAATTTGGCTATTTTTGGATATTCTATGCCATTATTCTTTATTGAGAAAATACTCTAATATTAAAGACTAAAACGACTCCTAAACATTTTGTTTCTTCCGACAATAAGCCAAATATCCACCCTGAGATGTTAGATGATTGCTTTATACACTGTTTTGGGGGTCCTCAATCCCCCAAAAAGAATTTTATATATTGCAGCTTACCACCAGTTCTTAAAGTTAAATTCCAAGTATGGCAATTTTTACTGTTATATCGGTCCACCTTGGACTTATGTAAGTATGTGTGTGCCATACCTGTGGGATCCTCGAGCAAGCTGGAGATCACTGTAGTGGGCACAGCTACTCCGGTGACCTCCACTAGCTTCTTGGCCCCTGGCTGGACTTCTACATTGTGAAAACAGAAGGTCACTTGCTCAGCATGGGTGCCATTCAGGGAACAGTTTGCATTTTATCAAGGAATGCAAAGCCTTCTCTGATTGGATGAGGTAGAGGGGCAGGGCAATGACATGATCTTCACTTCATCAAATCAGAGAGCACTTTGCATTCATTGAGAAAATGCAAAATGTTCTTTGAATGGAACCTGTCCCGAGCAGGCACCTCCTGTGTTCAGTTAGCAGCAGGGCAGCTGCTCAACACAGGACCCAGAGGTTAGCGGTGATCACTGCAGTAGTCTACTACAGTGATTTTCCACAGGAATCCCACTGGTATGGCACATATATACTTACATTGATCTGTGCTGAAGATGAAGCAAATTCTCCTACATTGTACCTGTTTTTCTGCAACCCACTTTCCTATACATTCATTCAAAGTACAAACTTTTCCCAGCATTTCTGAGCCTCAGGAGGCAGGGGGTGGGAATCTGACGTCACACACTGCACAGCACGGAGCAGAGAGCTAAGTGTAATCTGAGACCTGAGTGGAGAGAATGGACACAACTCCACCTCTACAGAGTCTTATAGGGAAACATGCACATCTGAGGCCATCTCCCAAGATTGTCTGGTGACATTATAGACTATCAGAAGTGACTCAAGCAGATAGCAGAGGAATGAGGGAGGAGACAGAAATCTCACTTGGTGCTTTGGATTGGGGCAAGTACACACTCTAGAAGGATTTGCATTGAAAAAGGATATGCATATGTTCATTTTCCATTTCAGAGGTTTCTAATCACTTATTTATTAATTACAGGTGCTTATTAGTGCCATTAATTTTTCTCAGCACTTTACATACTGTGTATATATATATATATATATATATATTGTACATTCACATCAGTCCCTTACCCTCAAAGAGCAAATGCACACATTGGCCAGAACACCTTGGACCATCAAGTACGTCCATATCTTTATTGAAAATTATTACATCACAGAAGACATGAATATTGAACCCTACGGACTAAGACTGGGATGCCATTAAAGTTCATGTGCGTGTAAAGGCAGGTGTACCAATACTTTTTGGCAATATAGTGTACGTCCAAATCTTTATTGAAAAATGATTACATCACAGAAGACATAGTGCAATGTTTCGGAGCCGCGCACGACCCCTTCGTCAGGCATATGACTTCAGGCCTGTGCTGCTGCTGCTCCGAAACATTGCACTATGTCTTCTGTGATGTAATCATTTTTCAATAAGGATTTGGACGTACACTATGTTGCCAAAAGTATTTGGACACCTGCCTTTACACACACATGAACTTTAATGACATCCCAGTCTTAGTCCGTAGGGTTTAATATTCAGTTAGCCCACCCTTTGGCTGCAATGATGGGCAATAGAGAGGCTGCAGATGGGCACTTATCAGACTGCAATGATGGGTAATAGAGAGGCTGCAGATGGGTATGGATCAGGCTGCATTGTTGGGCAATAGAGAGGCTGCAGATGGGTATGGATCAGGCTGCATTGATGGGTAATAGAGAGACTGCAGATGGGCACTGATCAGGCTTCAATGATGGGCAATAGAGAGACTGCAGAAGGGCACTGAACAGGCTACAATGATGGGCAATGTCAAGACTGCAGAAGGGCACTGATCAGGCTGCAATGATGGGCACTGACCCTTATTTTGCTTTAAAGTTCTTTATTTAATTTTTTTCCTGAAACTTCCCTCTTAAAATTAGGGTGCATGTTATATGCCGATAAATACAGTATGTTCTTTTGATCTGTGATGTCCCCAGTCCCAGCTTGTTGTTGCATCACCCATTACTACATAAGCCTTATCCAGGAAAGTGTGCAATGGGAACATAAATGTTACCCTCAAGGAGCTTACAATCTAAGGTCCCTAACTCACATTCATACATACACATACCAAGGCCAATTTAGACAATTAACCTACTAGCACAGGGATATGCAATTAGTGGACCCTCAGCTGTTGCAAAACTACAAGTCCCACCATCCCTCTGCCTTTGGGTGTCATGCTTGTGGCTGTCAGAGTCTTGCTATGCCTCATGGGACTTGTAGTTCTTCAACAGCTGGAGGTCTGCTAATTGCATATCACTGTACTAGCATGTCTTTGGAGTGTGGGAGGAAACCCTCACAGACACAGGGAGGACATGCAAACTCCAGGCAGGTAGTGTTGTGGTTGGGATTCGAACCGACAACCCTAGTGCTACTACGTGGAAGTGCTCACCACTTAGCCACTGTGCTGCCCGCTTTAAACTTCAGCTTTAATGCAGTGATTTGAGAGGGGGGGGGGGGCACTATGTAATAAGTGGTCCCTGCAGTATATTGCAAGGTCCATTTAAATTGTCTCACACATTTTAGGTCTTTTTCGGAACATGCCAATCTAGGTACATTCACTGCTTTGCACTTTTCATGGTGTCGTGTAAATGACCCTCATCCGCCGCTAAATAAAACACATTAAGCAATTGAAATAATGGCTGAGGTTAAGCTAGGTTGATGTTAGAATGATTTTTAAGTGATTACAAATGTACAAAGTTGCCTTTCTCTCCCACGAGTTGGAGAGGAAACGCAGAAACGTTAGTCACCCCTGACTATATTCTTGGCAAATCTATTGCACGCTCTCTTTGAATCTGAAAGATTTCAACATAATGATTCAACTTACAGTGTATATCATTTTCCTGGTAAATCTGACTCATTTGTTGTATAACAGCTGAACTGGTTCCAGGAGGGCATGCCATACAACAATTTGTCTTTGGTTTAGAAAATTATGTATGGCGCTGGTATAGTTTTTCAGAAGGAGATTTCAATCTTCCGCTAGAATGTCTTGGCAGCGTTTATAAAAGATGTCGGTTTAACAGCCCTCGGGGCACACGTGGATTGAGTTGCATTCTCTTGTCACCAATCATCAAGGTCATTTTTGAATAAAGCATCACGTTGACGGTAAGCTGGTGGATACGCCCTTGCAGGTATGAAATACTGCATGTAATTCGGGTTTCTGGGCTGAGCAGATGAGCTTTTCCTTCCGGGCAAATTGGACAGTGTGAGGCATGACAATGATGCTTTCACCTTGCAATGTTGTGGTCCTGAGTTCAATTGTCAGCTATTGTTTGCATTCTCCGCCTAGGTTTGTGTCGTTATCCCTTAGGTGCTCTAGATCCCAAGTGCAATCCGCAGTGGTGTTGATTTGCTAAAGGCAAATAGACTGTTCACTTTGCAAGGGAATTTTCCCCAGAGTTCTGCTCACTTCTATCATCCAACCATGTTCAAGCAAAAACAAATTCTTTTGGGTATTTAATTTCATCACATTGAGTAAATTCTGGGGACAATTCCCTTGCAAATGGAGCAGCTTATTTGCCTTTTGTAGTAGTAGTCAACCAGTGGTGGCCGGTCAATGTGGGGCGCAGGGGTGCCCCCCCCCCAAGTTCATAGAATTATTGAGTCCATAGAATTATTTATTTTTAAATAACTGATAATATGACTAACATTTTTCAACATCTTAAAATTCTAAAATGTTAGTCATATTATCATTTATTTAAAAGTCAATCGTTCTATGTGTGTGCATTCTCTGCACTGTGTGGGGTGCCGAACTAATGCGTTTCATCATTTTTGTTCAAGCATGTGATGAGAGACTGAGGCTCTAATTGTCTTGTTTTATAATGTCCTCAGAAACCTCCCACTTTTAGCAAATAGAGAATCAATATTCGCCATCGCATCACTTCAGAGTTCCAGACCGGGTCAACATGGAAGCTGCATCAGGGGAGCCGTGATCGTGGTGAGTGCGGACCTGGAGGGGTTTGTTTGCGCCCCCTCAAAAAATTGTATAGCACCAGCCGCCACTGAAATCAACCCCAGTAAGTTAATTCGTTTCTGAACCAGCTCACTCTACAATGCATATACATTTGTGTTTCTGTATGATGAGGGGTATTTTTTAAAGGCAAATCCACTCTGCACTACAAGTGCACTGCAAATGCACTTGGAAGTGCAGTCGCTGTAGATCTGAGTGGGACATGCAAGGAAAATTTGAAAACTGCAATTTGGCTTGCACATGATTGGATGATAAAATCAGCAGAGATTGCCCTCACTTCAGATCTTCCCCCCAGATCTAAAGCAACTGCACTTGCAGTGCACCCGTAGTGCAAAGTGGATTTGCCTTAGTAAATCAACCCCAATGGGTGTGACTTACGAAACGTTGAGGCTGTTCACTTTGGCTTCTACTTCAGCTTGTTCAATTAATCTTTGACAAAAAAAAAGAAGGAAACTGATTGGTTTCTATGCAGAGCTGCACCAGATTCTGCACCCTCTAGTTTTAGTAAATCAACCCCAGAGTGTAATGTAGTTAACAGAGATAACTCAGGTATGGCAGATGACACATTTAAGATTTCAGTGCAACATTGTCAGCTTACTACAGGACAGGTATTTTTTTTTTTTGGTTTGCACTTATTGAACAGAAATAGCTAAACACTTTCACTTGTATATTTAACCACTTCCCTTCCGGCCTGTAGCAGAATGATGGCCGGGCGGTGGTTCAGTTATCCTGCCTGGGCGTCATATGACATCTTGCAGGATAACAGCCGCCGTGCGCCCTTGGGGGCACGCATCGCGACGATTGGTGGTGTGGTGTGTCAGTCTGACACACCGCTACACCGGTCTCGGTAAAGAGCCTCTGGCGGAGGCTCTTTACGACGTGATCAGCCATGTCCAATTATGGCTGATCACGATGTAAACAGGAAGAGCCGGTGATCGGCTTTTCTTCACTCGTGTCTGACAGACGCGAGTAGAGGAGAGACGATTGGCGGCTCTTCTGACATGCCCACACTGGACCACCAGGGAAGCCGCCCGCCAGGACCATGTGGGTGGCCAGGTATGGATGTGGATGGCCACCTATCAGTGCCGCCTATCAGTGCCCATCATCAGTTCCCATCAGTGCCACCTCATCAGTGCCACTTCATTGGTGCCACCTCATCGGTGCCCATCAGTGCCGCCTTATCAGTGTCCGTCAGTGCAGCCATATCAGTGCCCATCATTGAAGAAGAAAACGTACTTATTTACAAAAAATTTTAACAGAAACAAAGAAAAACTTTTTTTTTTCAAAATTTTTGGTCTTTTTTTATTTAATAAAAATCGCAGAGTTGATCAACCTCCAAAAGAAAGCCCTATTTGTGGGAACAAAATGATAAAAGTTTAGTTTGGGTACAGTGTAGCATGACCGCACAATTGTCATTCAATTCGCAACAGTGCTGAAAGCTGAAAATCAGCTTGGGCAGGAAGGTGTGTATGTGCCTGGTATTGAAGTGATTAACAAACTAAAAAAGAGCAAATAAGTTAAAGCAGAGTTGCACCCAAAAGTGGAACTTCCGCTCGCTGTATTCCTCCTCCAATCTAGTGCCACATTTGGCACCTTTCGGGGGGGAGGGGGCACAGGATACCTGTCTTTCACAGGTATCCTGCCCAACTTCCGGGAGCCTCAGCCGCGGGAATTGACGCCATCGCTGGGGCTTCCTCCTCCCCCCTCCTCCTTCCCCGGCCGCCAGGCCGGTAGGAGAGAGGAGTGGGGCCTTGCATATGAAGCTGTAAGGCTACACTGCCGGTTCCCTTACTCGCAATGGAGGTGGCATGCACCTGACAACTGATGGAAACATCAGCTGTGGTGCCGACATCGCTGGACTCCAGGACAGGTAAGTGTCCTATTATTAAAAGTCAGTAGCTGCAGTATGTGTAGCTGCTGGCTTTTAATTTTTGCAGCGGTAGGCGGACCTCCACTTGTTGTTAGTGCTTACATACATTTAACTGATTTCTGACCCAATTGACTCTACCAGTATATATATATATATATATATATATATATATATATATATATATACCAGCCTTTCTCAACCGTGGTTCCTTCAAAGCTTGCTAGGGGTTCCTTGAGAAGCAATGAGCATATTCTGGCTTTCTCTGATAAGTAACCACTAAATTTAAAGTTTTACAAAAAGCGTAGATCCTGATTTTTAATAAACACACATTCACCTGTCCCACGGTCCAGTGATGTGGTCGCCCGAAGCCTCGGTTCTCTCCCTCTCCTCTCCCCGGTGCTGGCATCACAAGTGTGGGCATCCAGCTGTGACAGCTTGCGGCTTCACAGCCGGGTGTGCACTATTCATGCGCAAGTCGTGGTGTGCCTCCTCAATGGTTGAGCTATCTTCTGGGACCCGTGACGTGTCCCAGAAGATTGCATGGGGGGAGAGGAGAACTTCCGCTCGGATCGCCTAGGCGGCCTGAGCAGAAGTGGGAGCTGGGTACCTGTCAAAATTAGGTACCCGCTGCCCCCCCAAAAAATGACATGCCAAATGTAGCATAGGAGGGGGGGAGGAGTGCTTAAAGCGGAACTTCCCCTTTTGGATGGAGCTCTGCTTTAATTAACGTTTTAGCTATCTGTAAGGGGGGCATTACAGTCGATTATAAGAAGACTGCAGTTGCACTTTAAACAAAAATGCTTTGAGTAACAATCGTATCTAGAAAAAAAATCATACAAAAACAATAAAGTTTTTTTTTCAAATATATATTTATTAGATATATATTTGTGCCATGTATCTGTTTTGTGCTTTTATACAGTTTTTTTGTTAATGTGTAAGTATAGCCAAAATTTCATTTTTAGTTTGGGGTAGAGTGGAAATGTTTAATTTGTCCTATTGGCTATTGTCACCAAAACAGAAAAAAATTGGAAAGATCAAAATTTTACAGTTGAACGGGAACAGATGGGAAACCTTTCAATGGGGATACTTGTTCTGGGGACAACTGGCCACACGGGGAATTCTCCTCAATGGACATGCATTGCAGCACAGGTTGCATTATGGCGTGCTGCCAGAAATGGTACATGCCCCAATTTTGGTGTCTTCTGGTGCATTGGTAGCCTATTCATTTTGCACATTGATGCACAACATACCGTGTGAGTGGGCCTTAACATTTCACTACTCTATCCAAAGCTGCAAAAAGGGTTTTAGGTATACATGCCCTTTAAGCAATCTGGAAATGACCTGTAATAAAAAAAGGTTAACATATAGGTCTTAAAATTTAAGAGGTTGTGTTAGCCTTTGAGAGCCACAACAGGACATGTACAAGAAACCAGAAGCCTTTCCAGAAACAGCAGATTGTGGGTCTGGTTCCATCTATTTTGGACAGACATGTGTTTCACCTAATCCATCATTTAGGGTGAAAGACTAAGGTCAAAGGCCAGTGTATGGCAACAGCTAAAATATGTGGCAGTATATAATGGATGGATTGCTGCAATTGCCAACAGGATACCAGTATGCAGTTGGTAACTGGAAAGCACAGTATAAAGATATTAGAACTATTAAAACTTAACATATTTACATTTTTACATTTATCTCCAAAAACAGTAGTTAAAGGAACAGAAAAGTAATAATTAAAGAGGACGATCATTGAAAATCACATAAATGACATTTCCATAGTTTTGAAAAAATTTCACCTATTTAAAAAAATTGCTGCTCTGAGCTCCATCATATCACAGCCTAGGCAAAGATTACAAAACCAAAGTGTGTACAAAGTACACAGTACATATGGCACTCCTAGGAGAAGTGCAAAGTCCCTTTGGTCCATTGGAACTTTCATCTGTATCTGTAGACTAGGGATGTTCCAATACCACTTTTTTAAGACCGAGTACAAGTACCAATACTTTTTTTCAAGTACTCGCCGATACTGATTACCAATACTTTTATTTTTAATGTCACGTGACATTTTTTTTTTACATTTTTTTTTGTTTTTTTTAAAATGCTTTCTTTTTTTTCTTTTTTTAGAGGGGGGGGGGGGGTGTCTGCTTGCTTTTTTATTTAAATTTTTATTATTTTTTTACAATAATTTTTTTTTATTATTTATTGCAATGCTATGTGTGTTTTTGTTTTTTTAATCAGCCCTGTTGGGTGGCTTAACAGACCCCTGATATCTCCCCCTTGAGACAGAGAAAGAGACCGAGGATAGAGATTCCCCAGTCCCTTTCTCTGCAGCCTCAGCACTGAAAATGAATGGAGAGAAGACAGCGGCTCCTCTCCATTCATAAACTGAGACATCGTAATCACAGGAGGTTACAATGTTTCAGTTATGTGAATGGACAGAGTCAGCTGACTCTGTCCATTCACAAAGAAAGGAGGAGGACATGGAGAGGGACAGCAGAAAGGAGGGGGACAGCAGAAAGGAGGGGGACAGCAGAACGGAGAGGGACAGCAGAACGGAGAGGGACAGCAGAACGGAGGGGGACAGCAGAACAGAGGGGGCATGGAGGATGCGGTGACAGTCAGCGGTGATCGCGTGTGGGGAAGTTACAAGCACCGATCACAGCTGTATAAATTTCACTAGAGCAGCTGAAAGCCGTGGGGGGAGAAGCTTGTAACTCCCCCACGCGCCGATCACTGCTGACCGTCAAGGTATCAGGTGAAGCATCGGGAGCATTTGTCCGAGCACAAGTACTTGGGCAAATGCTCGGTATCGGTGCCGAAACCAATACTAGTATCGGTATCGGGACAAACCTACTCTAGACCATCAACAGGGTAGAGGAATGGATGAGGCAACTGGATGGATGGATAGCTGAACAGGAGAAGGGGCCGAGACTGGAACCTCTGAAGCTCCCGCAGAAGATCTGGGTGGGATCACCTCAGTGTAACAGAATACGAGCAGCAGACGCTGAGGTCAGGATCAAATAAAAAACACTTTATTAAAATAAGCAGCACACTTACATTGAAGTTAGCATCAGCATTGATGGGGAACACCTGAGTCCAAGCAGCTTTGGTCAGTGTGAGGCTGTAGGCATCACTGTGCAAACCGGGACTGAGGATGACAGGGAGACAGCCAGCTCAAAGTATGGATGTTATTGGTGGCGTTCTAGGCTGCACACGAGGATAACAGCTTTCAAAATGCCTGGTAGATGTCGGGAGAGGGAGCGTGCACACCCCCTCTCCCGACATCCACCAGGCATTTTGACAGCTGTCATCCTTGTGTGCAGCCTAGAACGCCACCCGCTAACTTCTTTTATTTGCTCCACTTTGGTCTTTTCATTTTACAATTGAAAGTGCTTTGCTGTATCTCTTCAATAAGACATGTACAAAGCTGGAAATAAATGTAAGCGCAGGAAATACATGACGGGGTGGAAGTAATTACCAGACTGCAATAGGTTAAAGCAGGGCTGGTCAGACAGAATAAACTAATTGCTCTTACCTGATTGGAAGTGTTACATGGAAGATGGGGAGGATAATAGTTGAGGGGAGGAACGAGGGGGCATCAGTTGCAGGTGGAAAATCGTTGGTGGAATGTCCCTCCTTCCAGCCCTAATGGAAGAAGTGGGTTGCTGTAAGGATGAAGAGGGTCGTTGCGGTTGGGGTCCTTAACGAGGGTATACAAAATTAAGTATTTGACAAAACTGTGGGACCCATCTCAGGTATGGAGTCCTCCCGGTTTGTCTGGTTCAGTCTAGAGGTGGTAGGTGTCTGTGGTCAGTTAGTGAGTCCTTGAGGCATTTTGCGGCTGGGGACAGAATCTAACCTAGCGGTACCACAGATTCCAAAGTTGGAAAGATCATGTCTTTCCAACCCAAAGCACCTTGTCCCCATGTTGATGAGGACAAGGGCCTCTTCCCGACAACCCTGGCCGTTGGTTGTCGGGGTCTGCGGGCGAGGGGCTTATTGGAATCCGGGAGCCCCATTTAATAAGGGGGCCCCCAGATCGTACCCCTACACATTCACCTAGGGAAAAAGTGTCAATAAAAAAAACACAGTACACAGGTTTTTAAAGTAATTTATTAGGCAGCTGTGGGGGTCTTCTTCCGATTCCGGGGTCTTCTTCCGACTTCGGGGGTCTTCTTCCGACTTCAGGGGTCTCTCTGGCGTCTTCTCCCGGTGTCCGGATCTTCTGCCGGCTCCTCCGCTATCTTCTGCCGCTCTTTTGCTAGCGGTGGCCCGGACTTCTTGATTGTCTTCTTCCCTCTTCTCTTCTTCCTATGTTGACGCAACGCTCTTTCCAGCTGGAATGCTCTCTGAGCGCTCCGCAATGAACTTATATAGGCGGTGACCCTGCCCCTGAAGTCGGAAGAAGACCCCGCAGTCGGAAAAAGATCCCCAGAGCTGCCTAATAAATTACTTTAAAAACCTGTGTACTGTGTTTTTTTATTGACACTTTTTTCCCTAGGTGAATGGGTAGGGGTACGATGTACCCCATACTCATTCACAAAGGGTGGGGGGCCGGGATCTGGGGGCCCCCTTATTAAAGGGGGCTCCCGGATTCCGATAAGCTCCTCACGCGCAGGCCCCGACAACCAACAGCCAGGGTTGTCGGGAAGAGGCCCTTGTCCTCATCACCATGGGGACAATGTGCTTTGGGGTGGGGGGCCGCAGGGCGCCCCCCTCCCCCAAAGCACCCACCCCCCATGTTGAGGGCATGCGGCCTGGTACGGCTCGGGGGGGGGGCGCTCGCTCGTCCCCACCCCCTTTCCTGACCAGCCGGGCTGCGTGCTGGGATGAGGGTCTGGTATGGATTTTGGCGGAACCCCCACGCCGTTTTTCCGGCGTAGGGGGTTCCCCTTAAAATTCATACCAGATCTAAGGGCCTGGTATTCCACTGGAGGGGAACCCATGCCGGTTTTTTATTTAAAATTTGGCGTGGAGTCCCCCCTCAAGATTCATACCAAACACAGTGCCTGGCATTGGTGGGGATCCAAGTCGGATCCCCGCACCAGTGTGAAGCCGGCTCGCAAGGTGTCAATCTCGCCGCTAAAAGTGGCGAGATTGACACAATATCAAATAACAATACAGAAGTTGACCAAAGGGTGGCGGTAAAGAGCTGAAAAACCACGTGATTTGGTGAAAGTTGGCTGGAAAAGTCCTGCCGTCTGTATGCAATACAAACTTATGGCCAACAACCTTTGTAGAAAAATCCTAGGGAAAGTTTGTACAAAGTCCTATCGTGTGTATGGGGTTTAAAATCTGTCCAAAGTCTAGTAGACATCCCGGGTATGATAACGTTTGAAACACTAAATCATAAATTATAATACAATAAATAACTATAAATAATTATAAGAAATAATAATATAATAATAATAATTATTCAATAATGTAATCAAATCAAAAACACTTAAATTTGCTCAGTTGCAGAATTGTCGCTGTCATTTCTTTCAGTGTTTGATGACGGATTTCCCCACAAATCACTATCGCGCAATTCTGCGAGTGATTCTAATTTATTATCGCTGTTTTCTAGCTGGTCTAAAACCACTTTTGATGTAAAGGGACGGTTTTGGTTGCTATGGACAATCTCCAGTTTCCAGGCAAAAAGAACAGTTTTTATAATATAAAACTGCATGCAGGGCATTGGACAAACCACTAGGGACAAAAGGAAGTTGAAATAAATTGATACAGTAATGTCATCTGTAAGATTATAGTATACTGTATATGTATTGTGTGTTTTACTTTTTGAATTTGGCGCCACTCTCTGTCCCTGTGCATCGCAACGCTCGCAGGGAACGGAGCCCGGCTCCATGGTGAAACGAGCCGAGGACAGCTCGCTCACACTGCGGGGAGACATCACAGGATCCAGGGGACAAGGTAAGTAAGCTCTTCCTGGATCCTGCGATGCGATCCCGAGTCTGGCTCGGGGTTACCGCTTTGGGTACTGAAAATCCACCCCGAGCCAGACTCGGGAATACCGTCAGGGAGTTTAACTTGGCCCAGTGTAAGTGTGCATATGTGGGCCCTCTGATTCCTTCTGTATTGAATTGTATTGTAACTGTACTGTCTGCTCTTATGTAGTAAAGCACTGTGCAAACTGTTGACGCTATATAAATCTTGTATAATAATAATAATAACTAGTCAGCATCTGTGGAAGCTATGGGGTTGATTTATCTAAAGGCAAATAGACTGTGCACTTTGCAAGTGCAGTTGCTCCAGAGCTTTTGTAAATGAGGTAGGGCTTTACTTTGTAAGAGTACTCAATCACGTGCATGGAAAACAAAAAACAGCTTTTTTGTTTTTAATTGATGGAAGTCAGCAGAGCTTCTGCTCATTTACTAAGCTCTGGAGCAAGTGCACTTTGCAAAGTGCACAGTCTAGTTGCCCGAGCTAGTGCAGTGAAGTCCACAATCTTCCAGGTGCTATGCCAAGCAGCTGCCCTTCTGAATAGTAACCACAGGGTGTCACTTGCTGGGCACATCTGCCATTTAAAGAACACCTTGAATTTTTTTATTATTATTATTATTATTATTGTTATTAATATTATTATTATACAGAATAATTATACAGGATTTATTTAGTGTTTCACAAATTGAAAGCAGTCATTACAGTTGCAATACAATTTACTACAGGAGGAATCAGAGGACCCTGCTCGTTAGAGCTTACAATCCAAAAGGAAGGGTCAAAAGGTAATAACTGTAAAGGATTAGCAGATGGATAAAGAAAAAGTGCAGTCTATTAGTTAGAGGTGGGATAGGCCTCCCTGAAGAGATTTGTTTTCAGGGATCGCCTAAAAGGGGGACAGAGTAGGAGATAGTTGGACGGATTAGGGTAAAGAGTTCCAGAGGATAGGAGAGGCTCTGGGGAAGTCCTGCGGGTGACATAGAAGGAGGTGACGAGGAAACCAAAGAGCAGGAGGCCTTCAGAGAAGCAAAGAGAATGATCTGGTTGGTATTTCGAGACTAGGTTAGTGATGTAGCTGGAGGCAGAGTTGTGATGGTTTTGTAAGTTGTTAGTATTTTGAATCTAAAATTGTTGGGTGAGCGTAAGCTAGTGGAGGGATTGGCAGAGAGGGGTAGCAGACACTGAATGGTTGGTAAGGTGGATGAGTCTGGCAGGAGCATTCATGATAAACTAAAGGGGGGATATCCTATGCAAAAGATAAACCAATGAGGAGGGAGTTGCAGTAGTCAAGGCAAGAGATAACCAGGGAGTGAACTAGGAGCCTTGTGGTGTTGTTGATTAAGAAGAAGCATATTTTAGAGATGTTGTAGAGGTTGATGTGGCATGATTTGGACAGCCATTGGATGTGGGAAAGGATAGTTCAGATTCCAGAGTTACACCTAGACCCCTGGCATGCAGGGATGGACCGTTGTGCCATCAGTCATGACAGAGATCTTGGTATTCTCTGATTGGATGAGGTAGAGAGGATGGGTGGTGGTGATGTCACCATCTCCACCTCGTCCAATCAGAAAACACTGTGCATTCTTTAAAAAAATGTAAAGTGTTCTCTGAATGCAGGCTTGCCAAGCAAGCGATGACCTGTGGTTACTATGCAGAAGAGTAGCTGCTCGGCACTCTGTTCAGAACAATTGTGGCCATCACTTTAGTAGTTTGGACTATTGCACTGATTTATAGCTTCCACAGAGGCAGGCAGGTATCACATACGGAGTTCAGCTTTAATATCAGCATTTTGGTTCATTTCAACGACTCCGACGGTCTCTAAGGAGTTAAATTCTTTTGCCATAGACATAGGGTGATTTATATTTCATCAATGTAAATCACTGGAAACAGCTATTGCATGCCAAGTTTTCTATATAATCACTGTAAAAGAAAAATAATAATCCCATCTGTGTAATCTAGAAAGGTTGGGACTTGCTTATAAACCCTTCTGCGATGTAAACACATTCACCAGCCTTAATTCCTTACATTAGGTTCCCATGTCAAATTCAACTTTTCGAAAGACGTGGTGACAGCTTGGACGGCAGCCAAGTGGCTTTAGAAATGCCTGTCTCAGCCATGAGTGAAAATTATGCTCTCACAATCGATTTCATCAGACACACGGATTCGCTGAGGGGTCCAATTTAAACACACAAAAGACTTACAGGGGAACTGCCTTTTAAACATCATTGACAAATTAGAGCTATAGGTCATACAAATGTAAGAATGATAAATTTAAAGTGCATGTATAGCCAAACATTTCTTTTTAATTTTAGACAATACAAGGAAAGAGGTAAAACCCTTACCAGTTTATAAATTTCCTCTCTGAGTTCTGTTGGGGAAAATCTGCTTCACTTCCTGTCCTGGAGATGCAACAGAAAGTGGGAGGAAATCTCAACAAAGTGAAGGCAATTCCTTTCATAAGCTGGTTATACACTAGCATATTTTTTAGCGAAAGTTTACATGAATACTTGTATGAAAACTCTCAGTACATTTGCATAGCTCCCAACTGTCCCTGATTTCGAGGGACTGTCCCTGATTTGCAGCAATGTCCCTCTGTCCCTCTTTACTCCTCATTTGTCCCTCATTTTAGTCTGATCTATATAGTTGTATATAAAATGCACTTTTTATCTATCAAAAAGTGTTTTCCAGTGCTAAACCTTTCATCTGATTTCTAAATTGCTGCATTTGTAAATTCCAAAAGCCAATATAAAGGAATAGTAATGATAAAAAAAAACCACTTGTGGATTTAACCAATCTTGTTTTTTTCTGTACAATTCTCCTTTAAGGGGGCATGGCAAGGGGTGTGTCCTATGCCTGAATACTTTTGCTGATAGGTGTCCCTCATTCCCATCTCAAAATGTTGGGAGGTATGCATTTGACAGCTTGACGAGTAGAGTAGTTTAAAATTTCATTTGCTTTTAACATTCGATTTTGGAGTGAATGAGCTTTACTGAATGAACTGTATCCAAACCATCCTCTTCGCTCCTCCCAAGACCTCCAGCTCTCTAGCTCTTTTTTCTCCTCTTCTCATACTTATCTCCAGGACTTCTCCAGAGCCTCTCATCTCTGGAACTCTCTACCTCAATCTGCTATTGTCTATATCTTACTCTGGCTACCTTAAGGCGATCCCTGAAAACTCATCTCTTCAGGGAAGCCTGTCCCACATCCACCTAACAATTGAACTTTTAATGCTTCCATCAGCTCATTTCACACAGTTATTTCTTTTTGTACCACTTGCAGGGCCGTCTTTAATATTGATTGGACCCTGGGCAAAACTTTTCTTGGGCCCCTCCCCCCCCCATGCAGTTTTGCTCTCCACCTGCTCTGAGACATACAATAAATAGCAGCTAGACTCAAAATCAGTTTAAAGAATCAGATCAGGCAGCTATTGCGATTGGTTGCCAGAGGTTACAGTGTATCATTACCGCTCACTGACTGGTTGCTAGAGGTTACAGCACACATTACGGCTCACTGATTATTTGCTAGAGGTTACAGCACATAATTTCTGCTTGTTGATTGGCTGCTAGAGATTACTGTGGATATGACCCCAGGGGGGCATGATATACATATCAATGCCGCCGGACGCCGCTATTTACATATGAATGCTAGTAATTTACATGTAAACACAAGGTCTGCAGGTGAGTCATCTGTACACAACAAAAGGGCAGAGCTGGGCAGCATTAGTACCAGCGTTTCACACTGAGATATTGGGATGCAGCACGGGACTAAAACCTCAAGGGACGAGGGAATTTAATCTGGGATAGTTCTCAAGTATGAGGCAGCTGCTTTGGGCCCCACAACACTGACAGGGCCCAGGGCAGCTGCCCCTTTTGCCCTGCCTTAAAAACGGCCCTGACCACTTGCCCCACCCTATTAGATTGTAAGCTCTCATGAACAGGGCCCTCTTAACCCTCTTGTATTTTATTGTATTGTAACTGTACTGTCTCCCTTTATATTGTAAATCACTGCGCAAATTGTTGGCGCTATATAAATCCTGTATAAAAATAATGCTAAACAAAGACCACTTACACTGTTAAAAATGAATTTGTTTTAGAAAAAAAAATCATCCTGCCCTACAAATTCTCTCATCACTGCCATTGAAAACAAACATCGATGTGACCCCGCCACAGTCCCGCCTCCTTGGCCGGCTCTTATGATAGACAGAACACTGGTCCAATGCCGGAACATGTGATGTCTATCCTAAGAGCCGGTCTGTTGTGACTGCGAGCGCCGAGTACACAGAAGATCCCAGGTTTGTGTAATGCAGCAGCGATCGCCTCCCCCCCCTCCCCTCCGAGGCAGCCAGGTACAATATCGGCGTATAATACACACACAGGATTTGTCCCTATTTTCAGGTGGAAAAGATGCTTATATACGCCAATTAATACGGTACTTAACTATTTACCGTCTGCTCCAGGGCTGCTCTCCTGGGCAGAATCACACATATATATATATATATATATATATACATGATTCTGCACTTCCGCCTGCAGGGAGCATGCCCGCGCCACTGGCGGGCTGCTTCTGCTGTGATTTTTCCCATCAGAAGCCGTTCTGCGGGCACTTGATGTCCTCCGGCACCCGCTGAACGTCGGTAAACCACACAGAACAGGGATCTGCCTATGTAAACAAGGCAGATCCCCCCTGTTCTGACGGTGGGGGGAGGGAATTAATGGATTCTGTGTTCCTGCAAGCAGGGACTACAATCCATCTCTTCTCCTAGTCAAAGCAGTACAGACAGTACACAAAAACACTGGCTAGGCACAAAGTTAACCCTTTGATCGTCCCTGATGTTTAACCCTTTCCCAGCCAGTGTCATTAGTACAGTAATAGTGCATATTTTTAGAACTGATCACTGTATTAGTGTCACTGGTTCCCGCAAAGTGTCAGTTAATGTTCGATTATCTGCCTCAGTATGGCAGTCCCGCTATAAGTCACTGATCACCACCATTATTAGTATAAAAAATAAAAAAATAAATCAAAATTACATAAATATATCCCATATATAACTTTGCGTAAACCAATCATTATATACGTATTGGCTTTTTTTTTTTTAACCAAAAACATGTAGCAGAATACATATTGACCTAAATTGATGAATACATTTTCATTTTTTTTTTTTTTTAATGTTTTTATTGGATATGTTTTAAAGCAGAAAGTAATTGGTGTTGATTTACTAAACGCAAATAGATTGTGCATATGGCAGTTGCAATTGCACTCTGCAAGTGCAGTTGCTCCTGAGCTTAGTAAATGAGCAGAAGCTCTGCTGACTTCCATCATCCAATCATGTGCAAGCAAAAATTCTTTTTTTTTTAATTTTCCTTGCAAGTAATTGGGTACTCTTTGCAAAGTGAAGCTTTGCCTCATTTACTAAGCTCTGGAGCAACTGCACTTGCAGAGGGCAACTGCGCTTTGTAAAGTGCATAGTCTATTTACCTTTAGTAAATCAACCCCATTTGATGCAGAAGAGACATGCAATGCCTCTTGTGGAATAGTAAACACTTACCTTCCTGCTCCCTGTCTACTATTGAATGCACACTGAGTTGCGCAGCTCGACCTGTATTCCCGCACACTCCGGCTGTGCTGAAATGATACACTCCCATGTGCATCTGTAGGATGATATCATTCCACCACCAGCCAATTAAGAGGCCAAAAACTGGACACTTGGAAGTAGCTGAAGAGAAGATAACATCGGCTGATGAGGGAGGTAATTGCCACATCGCTGGAAGGTGGAGGGGAGTATTTATGAAAGTTTAGTTTTGCTTTAAAGTATAACTGAAATACAGAAAGCGATCTTTAAAGTCTATTTTGTTGAAAGTAAGATTGTCTTTGGATCTCCATTCTCTTGGGATTACCATTATGTAAATGTCTTTTTTCTTTTAAAGTAACAGTTCTGTTGACGTTTTTTTTTTTTTTTTTTTAATCTGTGATGAAGTAGACAGTGCCGTCTTGATTGATTGCACCCTGGGCAAACATTTTCTTCAAAATCTGTTTACTGAATCAGATGAAGTAGCGATTGCGATTGGTTGTCAGAGATTACAGTGTATCATTACCGCTCACTGATTAGTTGCTAGAGGTTACAGCACATGATTTCTGCTTGTTGATTGGTTGCTAGAGATTACTGTACATCAATACTGCTCACTGATTAGTTGCTAGAGGTTAAAGCACATGATTTCTGCTTGTTGATTGGTTGCTAGAGATTACTGTACATCAATACTGCTCACTGATTGGTTGCTAATGGTTACTGCACATCATTACTGCTCACTGATTGGTCGATAGAGGTTACAGCACATCATTTCCTCACTGCCTGCACACCATGGACTGGGGAGGGGACCCATTAATAGACAGAAAACTCCTAGGGATCCTAGAACTCCTGGGATCAGTGTCAATGCTGAGGGGAGAGGAGGGTGTGATCTATGGCAATGCTGATTTTTTTTACCGACTACCAATATAAAGAGGGGTTTAACACTCGCCACCAATGTAATTGAGGTTTACATTGACCACTAATGTAATAGAAGCATTCACAGTAACCACCAATGTAAGGAAGGATTCACACTGGCCACTAGTGTGAATGAAAGAATTCTACACCAAGCCCCAATGTAATGTGGGGAATTACACTGGCCACCAATTTAACCGAGAAATTTAGCCTGCATTCACATTTGTGTGTGTCGGGAACACATGCAAAATCGCTTTCCTGACACCACAGAAATGTGCTGTCCTTTTGCAGATAGACAGCATTGCCATTAATTGCTAATGACACCCTCACACATCTGCTGACATGTTCCATGGCACTTTGTGATTTTGAAAAAGGGTTAGGGACTTTCTTCTGCATTTCTAGTGCATAGAGCAGCCCATTGAAATTAATAGGCTGCCCTACATCTTTATCCACCCCATCAGTACACCTTTGCATCCTAAAACCCATGCTAACCTCTGCACCCCAAACCTCCCCCATCCTCTCCACTCCAACCCTCCCCCCTTTACTCTACCTGCCTCCTCTGCTCATTTTTGCACCCACCTTCCTTACCTCCATACACTCCCTCCTTGCTCACCTGTATACCCCAAACTGTAATTCCTTCTCTGGCTACCTCTGCACACCCTACACTACTGAACCCCCTCCCACACACACACACACACACACTAATTTGCTTACCTTTGCAGAACAGCCTGATGGTAGGCTTAATGACCACAGTTGTAGGCAGGACTTTAAAGTATACCCCTTTATCTCCCCAGTGGGCAGCATTCAGCATAGGTGATGGTGGATATGACCTCAGGGGGACGTGATATACATATGAATGACACCTCTATTTACATGTGAATGCTGCCAGTCTGCTGCTTTTTACATATGAATGCCGCCGCTATTTACATATCAATGCCAGTATTTACATGTAAACACAGGGTCTGCAGGTGAGTCATCTGTACACAACAATAGGGCAGAGCTGGGCAGCATTAGTAACAGAACTTCAAACTGAGATATCGGGACACAGAACGGGATTAAAACCTCAAGGGACGAGGGAATTTAAACTGGGATAGTTGGCAAGTTAGTTTGGGCCCCACAACCATGACAGGGTCTTCTTTTGTCCTTCTGTCCTGAAGGCAAAACAGGAAATTAGAGGAAATCTTTCAAAACTGAACATAAATCGCTTCTTGGTGTTGTCACTGGAAGGGGTGTCCTCATTGGAAGATTAAGCCTCACCTCTTAAGCTGGCGATGATTGAAATTTGGCCGGTGCAGTGTGGCAATCCCTGCTTGACAGAAGTTGATAGTTTGGAAGAACATGGAGATAAGAAGATTCCTGGATTGCCACACTCTGAAGAAAACATCTTTATTGTAGAACTTAAAAAATAGAAAATACAGTCACATAAATGGAGACAGAACGGGGTATAATCGCTAATGCGTTTCACATGATTGGATGCTTACTCATAGCTGAGGAAGGACATGTTGGAAAATTTTCCATTGCTTAGCGGCTGCAGCCAATTGACTCTAGCTGCTGATCAGTGTATTCTGGCAAAAAAGGTTGCCACCATCAAAATACGGGTACTCCATCCATCCACTTTGTTTGTTTGGATGGAGGAATCTATTTTTATTATTACAGATACCAAAAGAAATGGGGGGGGAGATAGCTGTACAATTTTGACAAAGTGTCTAATCCTTCCCTACTCTATCCAAAACATTAAAAAAATCTGTTGCAGTAATTTTTCTAAATTGTGTGGAATTGCACTTTAAGCTTTTAAACAACTCAAACATAATTAATGAACTGCATCTTTAGAAGGCTGCAATGAAATAATACACCCACTGCCAGAATTGTTCCCACCAGTCACCTTCAGATGTGTGTGTTTTGTAAGAATATTCACAACACACTTGAAACTGTTTTGTATAATCTGAAGTCCATATTCCTCTTCTCACAAGCTGGTCAGTAACTTGAAACCCCCCAAGAGTGTTGGGATTCTGGAGCAGATCTCCAAAGAACACCTCACAGGAAACTCATTATTAGAACGTTAAGTCTCTTGCTTAATCTTTTTAAACGGACCTAATATTGTTTTGATTAACCATAGTTGATTGGGCTAATTTAATCATTTGGGAGGGTGTACTTGAATAGGTGAAGCAATATTTCTAGTGCATCCATCTGGTCATGGCTTGAAGGCTGTCCGGTACTTTCTCAGAGTTTGATGAGAACATCAATAGCTCTTGTTGACGGTAATGGTAGAAACACCATTAGGATCATTTACTGGAAAGAATTTGACACATCTGCTCAAGAGAGTGATTAGGATCTGTAAGCTAGTTCTCTGAAAGCCCTTTCATTATCACAGACTTAAGGTACTTTTTTTAAGAATCCAATATTATTTACTAACCATTGTTTGATATCTGAAAGTACAACTAGTCCATAGATACATTTTTACATGAAATTTGCACTTACTTTCCACACTTACATGGGTTTCCTCCAGAAGCTCCTCACGCAATCCAAAAGCCTTGTGGGTAATTGGCTCACAAGCAAACTGATCCTAGTAGGTGGATGTGTGTGACTGTATGGTTGTAGTAGGGATAATTAAAATATATGTAGAGCTAACATTTTTTTAGTTCTAGTTGAATTGTGAAAGGGTTAAAACCCCTATAAAGTTTATTTGTGCTTTCTGAATTCCACTGTGGAGATTTTCTCTCACCTCCTGTAGAGAAGATACCACAGGAAATGAGAAAAAAATTACTCCAATTGGAGGATTTTCCCTCTTACTCTGATGATAACTGAAAAGTATTGGATTTCCCAGTGATTTTGGTTAACAGGACAAATAGAGGGCCGAATCTCCCAAGGAGGGAGGGAAATACAATAAAAACTTGATAAATGGTCTAACCCTTCCTTACTCTATCCAAAACAAGGTAGGCATTGAAGGTTCTACAAACTCAGAAAAGCTCAAAGTAATAAAAAAAAATAGGCAAAGGGGGTACATGACTAGGTAAACAGGGGAGGCAAGAAGATATAGGGTTAACATCTGGGGATGGGTTAACAGCTTGAGGAAGGAGATTACTCACCATGGTGGGATTTAATTTTAGGAGGGGCTCTAAAGGGGTTTAGGCAGGTTGCAGGAAAGTTCAAGCAGCTGGAAGACAACGAACAAAGAAGAAACTTCCTTCACACCCTTTATTTATTTGGATTGATGCTCTTTAGAGGTCATAGGGGCCAGGCGGTCAGATCTTTGGAGGCAGTCTAAATTATCAGTGATATCACATACTAGGGGACCATCTAAGGTGGTTATCATTATTGTCTTTGTCACTAACTCCTTTAATCTACTTGCTGTCACCGAAACCTGTCTTCATGAATCTGACACTCCTTCTCCTGCTTCCCTCTCCCACGAGGGCCTGCTCTGGACTCACTCCCCTAGCCCTAATTGGCGCAAGGGAGGTGGAGTGGGAATCCTTCTTTCCCCACAGAGCACCTTCCAGGTTCTTCACTCTCCTCCCTCTCTGTCCCTCTCCTGTTTTGAAGCTCACTGTATATGTCTATTCTCTCCAACTTCCTTAAGAATTGCTGTGATCTACCGGCCCCCTGGACCATTATCGACTTTCCTTGATGATTTTTCTGCCTGGCTACCCTACTTTCTCTCTTTTGAAATGCTCACAATCCTTGGCGACTTCAACATCCCTGTTAATACAAACACTCCTGCTACTTCTAAACTTCTTAGTCTAACCTCCTTGACCTGAAGCAATGGGTACAGGCAATCTACTCACTCTGATGGAAACACCCTTGACCTTGTATTCTTCTACCTATGCACTCCGTGCAACCTCTCCAACTATAATTTTCCTCTTTCTGATCACCACCTTATTAGTTTCTCTCTCTCCCTGTCTTCCACCACCTTTCCCTCCAATTGCCTAACCATCACTCAGAGAAACCTTTGCCACTTCAACCCTTCTCTTCTCTATTCTGCTACTGACCACCTCTATGACAAAATCTCACTCCTGTCCTGTTACAATCTAGCCACTTCTGTCTACAACAAATCCTTGTCTTCAACCCTGGACAAGCTCGCCCCCCTCACTACGCACAGAATCAGACCTCGACCCCTACAACCCTGGCAAACAGATGACACCAGAAGTCTCAAAAAACCCAGCTGTGCTCTTGAGCGTCTGTGGCATAAGTCTAATGCCCCGTACACAGGGTCGGATTTTCCGACGGAAAATGTGTGATAGGACCTTGTTGTCGGAAATTCCGACCGTGTGTAGGCTCCATCACACATTTTCCATCGGATTTTCCGACACACAATGTTTGAGAGCTTGCTATAAAATTTTCTGACAACAAAATTTGTTGTCGGAATTTCCGATCGTGTGTACACAAATCCGACGCACAAAGTGTCACGCATGCTCAGAATAAATAAAGAGATGAAAGCTATTGGCTACTGCCCCGTTTATAGTCCCGACGTACTTGTTTTACGTCACCGCGTTCAGAATGATCGGATTTTCCGACAACTTTGTGTGACCGTGTGTATGCAAGACAAGTTTGAGCCAACATCCGTCGGAAAAAATCCTAGGATTTTGTTGTCGGAATGTCCGATCAATGTCCGACTGTGTGTACGGGGCATTAGTCTCTCAAAGACTTCAACCAATATCAATCTGCACTCCACACTGCCAAGTAGACCTATTTTATCGCTCTCATTAACACCTTCTCATCCAGTCCCCATCAACTCTTCTCTACCTTTAATTCTCTACTTCGTCCTCCACTGCCTCCACCTACTAACTCCCTCACTGCCCAGGAGATTGCTAGTCACGTAAAAAAAAAATTGATTCAATGTGTGATGAAATCTCCACTCTACAGGTATCTCCCCCACTTAATACCCCATGTCAACAGGTACAATTAACACGTCCCTTTTTCAAATTTGCTACTATAGACGAAGTTGCTAAACTCATCTCCAACGCCCACTTAACCACTTGCCCCCTGGACCCTATTTCCTCTTAAATACTACGGTCACCCTCTGACTCTATCCTACACTCTCTAACCCATATCTTTAATCTCTCCCTCTCTTCTGGCACCTTTCTCAATGCTCTAAAACATGCACTGGTCACCCCCATACTTAAAAAGCCATCCTTGGACCCTACTAATAATCTTAACAATCTACGCCCTATCTCCCTGCTCCCCTTTTTCTCTAAACTCCTTGAACACCTGGTCTACAACCAACTGAGTGACCACCTCATTAAGAATAGCCTTCTTGATCCCCTTCAGGCTGGATTTCGCTCCCTAAACACTCCACAGAAACTGCTCTTCTAAAACTCACAAATTGCTTACTAACAGCAAAAACCAATGGACACTATTCTGTACTTCTACTTCTGGACCTTTCGGCTGCCTTTGATACAGTTGACCTCCCCCTCCTCCCCAATAAACTTTACTCCCTCGACCTCTGTGACTGTGCTCTTCACTTGCTCTCACCGCACCTTCAGTGTCACTTACAATTCTACCTTCTCCTCTTTTCTTCCTTTCTCCATTGGGGTCCTCTAAGGTTCTGTTCTTGGACCTCACCTATTTTTAATTTACACCTCCTCCCTGGGTCAGCCTCCCATGGCTTCCAATATAATTTCTACGCTGATGACACCCAAATCTCTCTCTCCACCCCTCAGCTCACTCCATCAGTCTCCTCACGCATCACTAACTTACTAATAGACATATCTGTATGGATGTCACACTACTTCTTCAAACTTAAATTGTGCAACTTGTCCAAAACTGAGCTCATGATATTTCCTCACCAAAGTGCCTCTTCCCCTGACTTCTCTGTCAATAGCAATGGCATAACCATCCACCCATCCCCACATGCCCGGGTGCTAGGTGTTCTCCTGCATTCTGAACTCTCCTTTTGGCCCCACATCCAATCCCTTTCCAAAGCTTCCCGCCTCAACCTCCGCAACATCAGCAAACGATATCCCTTCCTAACCAATGAAACTGCAAAGCTCCTGATTCTCTCCCTGGTTATCTCTCGCCTCGACTACTGCAACTCCCTCCTCAATGGCTTACCTTTAAATAGGCTATCCCCCTTCAGTCTATCATGAAAGCTGCTGTCAGATTCATCCACCTTACAAACCGCTCAGCGTCTTCTACCCCTCTTTGCCAATCCCTCCATTGGCTGCCATTCAGCCAACAAATTCAATTTAAAATACTAACAATAACTTACGAAGCCATCCACAACTCTGTGCCCAGCTACATCATTAGCCTAGTCTCAAAATACCAACCTAATCGTCCTTTGTTCCTCCTGCTCTCTATCTCCCTCATCACCTTCTCCCATGCTTGTCTCCAGGACTTCTCCCGAGCCTCTCCCATCCTCTGAAATTCCCTACCCCAATCTGTCAGGCTCCAAATCTTTCCACTTTTAGGCAATCCCTGAAATCGTTTCTCTTCAGAGAAGCCTATCCTGCCTCCACATAACAACTGTACTTTTGTTTTCTTCATTAGATCATCCTCCACAGTTTTTTTTACCACAATCTGGTGTTGGTCTGATTTGTTTCATGTATATTAAGAGGGGTATTTAAGGCATAGTAGTATTGAGGGTGAGTTGTTATTGTGACATCTGTTTTACCCTAGTCATGTAAAGTGTGGAGTAGTATGTCAAAGCTATATAGCATTCACCCTATTAAGTAGATAATCTCCTTTTTTCCTGTACTGGGTGGAAAGTCAAGCCAAGTTGGAACTGTATCATTTGACTGTCATTGTTTTAGGAATTATATATATAACGTAAGGATGTACTTAGCATGGAATCTTCACAGGAGTTATAGAAATTGCTGCACATCATCAAACTGCATGGAGCTTGTGTATTGGTGCATAAGGACCAAGGTACATGTTAACAGGGTTATGTACAGTTGTCAGAAACCATGAATCAGACTGGGACATAAGTACAGGTAAATCACACTTGTTTAATAATAATAAAAAAAAGGTAAACAGAGTAAACGTAGTCAAAACATAGCCAGAGTTCAGGAACCGGAACGGATAGTCAGACAAGCCAAAACATCAGGGAGCCAGAGATGATCGTAGTAGAACAGCAAGCAGGATCTGTGACCAGAAGGAATGTCAGCCAAGCAAGTCTTTAACAGGAACACAGGAGAACGTCTCTAGAGATGTGACCAAGGTGAAGGCAGAGATCATCTGGACTGGACGGCTTAAGTAGGCAGGACTGACGAGCAGGATATCATCAACAGGTGAGTTGCTGTGGAGAGATAGGAGCTGGCAATTAGCCGACAGCTGAGCTGCCAGCTTTGAGAAGGAGGGGCTAAGCCCAGCCCTGACAACAGTATACCATCTGATATGCAAATGTGGCTATAAATAAAAGGTTGGCACATGAAACAATGTTGTATCTACAACATATGAATGGAATGCATGTGTCTCCTTGTGATATCATACACCAAAGGTAGAACTGGCCAAACACTGGCTGGGGGTGGGGGAGGTAACCTAGCTTTATTGCTTAACCCAGTAGAGCTGTTTGACTAGAGTTCAACTTTAAAGTTGAACTCTGGGTAATTGAAAAAGATATAATCTTTAACAATGCACAAATGCAATAGGTTTGAGTCCTCCAGAAGCACCTTCCTTTTTTTAATGATACAATACTACTCCTTCTTTCGATCCAAACATTGGAACTCATCTTCATCTCCATCCTAGTATTCTCTCATGCTCCCACAAGGCTGCCTTAAAGCGGTAGTAAAGCCCGCTTGGTGATTTTTTACCTTCAGGTAAGCCTATAACAAGGTTTACCAGTAGGTAAAATGAATATCTCCTAAACGTTCACCGTTTAGGCGATATTCACCCTGGTTGCAGTCAGTGACATCACCGGCGCATGCGCTCTGAAGGTTCGGCATACCTTGCCTGAACTTCAGAGCTTCGTGCCGAAACCGACATCTTCGTGGCTTCGGTCAATCACGCAGCCGGAACGTGCAAACCTGGAAGAAAGACCTGGGGAAGATGTCAACCCTCTCAGCGGTGACAGAACGGCCCTGGAGGGCTTTGTTCTAAGGTAAGTATATAATAATGTTCTAGGATGCAGCACAATATGCCATTGTCTTACATGTATTTTTTTTTTTTTTAAACCAGGCGCAGTTTACAACTGCTTTTAAGTTCAGATTTCACAAAAATACCAAGGAATTTATGTCACAATACTGTAAAATAGCCACCTAGTGCTTTGATACTCTGGACATAGCTTTCACAATGCATTACGGAAGTGAAGTAATATTATACAAAAAGTAAGATTTGTTTTCCTTCTACTAATACAATACATCACGGACAGCTTTCAGAGAGGTAGTGAATACTGTACCAAGACTTCAAACTTCATCTGGTGAATGCATATTACTTTTACCAAAGTATTCAATAAAGAGTTTTATTGTTATTGCTAACTCTTGAACCTCAAGCACACTAAACGTTTTTACAGCTGGTCCTAAGGGTGTCTAATGTTTTTTTTCCTGCCTCTAAACACCCCTCTACGTTAGTCTATGTGTCCATGCACACATAGACTTTTAGCAGCATTTAGTGGCAGGGGCTTTTAGAGGCAGGAAAAAAAAAACCCACTGCCAGTGCGTCCGGGAGCAGCAGAATTTGGGCAGAAAAAACGCTTGAAGCTACTAAAGGTTAGTGCTTGAGCATTATTTCATTTAAATGACCAGAATAAATGATTTATTCTGACCAATTAAATGAACTAATGTCCCAGAGCTTGACGCCTGTAAAAGTTCCTAAAAGCTTGTAGCCACTTTAGAAGCATCAGGCTTTTTTTCTGCAAAAACGCTGCTGGCTTCTAGAAGAGTTAAACGCCTCGTGTGTGTCACTAAACCCGCATCATATAAAAAGAATCAATAAATGGTTAGTCACATGCTGTTCATACTCAGTCACTATGAGATTATGGTTTTCTGTATGCTGCAAAAAACCTGGTTGATCCTGCTGCTCTCTATCTCCCCCTTCTGTCCATGTCCCCAATTCAGCTAGGTATTTTGCAGCTGTGGTGGCAACTCTGCACATGCTCAGTTTTCAGTGAGTTTCTATGCTGAGCATGTCCCCCCTATCACATCAGAGCAGCCCATGTGACTATAGAGTCACACATGTTGGTGTGTACACAGTGGTAAATGACAGCCCACTCCCCCCTCCTCCTCTTCCATGCCCACTAACCAGCTAAACATAACGTGAGCGGGATATTACATGTAGATTAATGGTGGCTTTACCTCCCTGTTATTCCAAGAGACAGGCTGGAGAGGCGTGACACAGCCGGTGACTGGCAGAAATCCACCCACACCATGTTATTGCCAAAAATAATAAAGATTTTATTTCAAATATATAAAACATTTGTATGACAATTTAATATAGTTTATTGATATTAATTATTTCTTTTTTTTCTGTATTCAAAAGTCTGTTTTTTTATTTTGAACATGTGGCCAGCAGCAGAGGACTAGAAGCTCCTCTTGCTTATGTTTCCCTGCAGACAGGCTGGGAAAGAACTGGATCATGTGACAGCTGTCTATCGATTTAGGAACAAAATATTTTGATTTTCTTTTAAATTAAAATAATTACAGTGCTGTTCATCCATATACAGAAATAGAAGGGACAAAGTAAATTAAACAGTGTGTGTTTAGTATCACTTTAAAGTGATTGTAAAGTCTCGTTTTCTTTTCTATTAAAATAACAAACATGTTTTCTGCTCTGTGCTGTGTTTTTGCACAGAGCAGCCCAGATCCTCCTCTTCTCGGGTCCCTGGAGCTCCTGGCCCCTCCCTCCTGTTGAGTGCCCCCCACAGCAAGCAGCTTGTTATGGGGGCACCAGAGCCAAACCGCAGTTCTGTGTATCCACTCAGACATGGAGCTTACATTAGGCCCCCGCCCCCCCTCTCTCCTAATTGGCTAACTGAGTTTGATTGACAGCAGTAAGAGCCAATGGCGCTGCTGCTGTGTCTCAACCATTTAGGAGAGTCCTGGATGGTCGAGGCACTCGTGGACATCGCTGGATAGAGATGGGGCTCAGGTAAGTATTAGGAGGGGGGCTGAGGGAGGCTGCTGCACACAGAAGGCTTTTTATCTTAATGCATAGAATTAAGATAAAAACCTTGTGCCTTTACAATCACTTTAAGTACCATAGCTTATATAGCAACCAATCAGAAGCCATCCTGTTCTTATCTAGTAGAGCACAGCAGAGTGATATTTCATTGGTTGCTTAAATAAGGCAGTAAATCTTCATTAAGTAAAAGATTAGGGATTGATTTAAAGTGGAGTTCCACCCACTTTTACAACTCTTCAGCATCCCTCACTAAACTGTGCACTGTAAACGAATTGGATATTTAAAAAAAAAAATTCTCACCACCTACTGTATATCTGCTGTATTCATTTTTCAGTTCCTCCTCCCTGGCTGTGGCCCATCGCATCATTTCCTGTTTACAATGCCTTCTGGGAAGGGGTGGCAACTTCCTCTGACACTGTCGTTGCTATGGAAACCTGACCTGAAACCTATTACACTGCTTGTGCTGCACTGAGCATGTGCGAGATCTGCAAGGATGAGATCCAGGAAGAAATACAGTCTGGCTTCAGATGCCCACACTTAAGATGGCCATGGCCTGCTGGAAGTTTATAAAATAACAAACTACTGCTATAAACTAACAAAACAGACCTTAGTTTACAGACTAACTTTACTAGAATACATTAAGCTTGTGTATTATAGGGGTATTTTTATTTAAAAAGTATAATTTCGTCCGGAACACCACTTTAATAAAGGATTTGTTTTCCTTAGCTTAGTCAATGCAGTGAAGCTCTGCTGACTTTCATAATCCAATCATGTGCAAGCAGAAATACATTTTTTATATTTTACTTGCACATGATTGGATGTTCTCTGCAAAAGAATTTTAACCATGTTCACTAAGTCAGGGGAATATTCCCTTGCAAAGTCCAAATTCAGTTGAAACATGCGAGTTTCTATTTGTCTTAATTAAATTAACCCCTATTCCGGGCTCAACAACCCCCCCACCCCAAAAAAAAAAAAATTAAATTAAAATTAAATACATACATTTTTCACATGATGCCGGATTTATTTCCTCTTTCCTTTTTCTCTGTTGCTGAGCTATCAATTGTGATTACATTAGCACTGTTCCCTGCATCATCACATGTCAATCCATGACACCCTGCACTCACAGTATGTCCTCAGCCTTCTGGGTTGATGTTTGCCATCATTCAACCTGGAAAACTCAGGACATTTTGTGGTGAAAAGGAGGTACTGCAGGAAATATTGCATTGAGTATTTTATTAAAAGTGTACATAAACCTTGATTAAATTTGAACCAGAATTAGTAGCATTTCATTATTCTGTAAAAAAAAAATATTTGTACACCTCTGTATAATGAACAAGCAGTTGAATATACACTGTATTGAGCCACTTAAACATCTGTGAACTGAGATGTGCAGATTTTTCTGTCTCTTCGTGTAACACAATATTGTTCACATACTACATAATTCAGCATTTTTTAAACGGAAAATTTCCAGCTGTGATAACTCCATAATGGGAAAAAAATACTTTAAGGGATGTTTATATTCTCAAAGCCGCTATTAAAATAAAAAAAAAACAAAAAAAAACAACACATTGCTTCAGTTACTGAGGTCATCATATATGTAGTCATAAATTGCACTTCCCAAAAGTACATCCCAAAATTTTATTGCAATAGGCGACGGGCCAAATGTTTTTCCATTCAAGCAAAACCAGGATTATTACATATTAAAAGTCCAGCTTTCTATGCAGAATTACAGAGGACTGTCTGATTGGCTGATATTTTAAACAAGGTCTAGCTTCTTGGATGTCGGTGTTTTGGAGGGCTCTCCAAAGCAAACGTGGTGGTGATGGTTCTTTCTTGCCAGAATATCTGAGTCATTAACAAAAAAAAAAAATTGCAACCTTACTTTAGGTGTAATAATAACAGCTAATGAAAGTTTTTTTTCTTCTTAAGTTTATTACATAACTAAAGCTTGGATGGAATCTTCTATTTCCATGTAACTCTGTACTAATTTTGAATCTAAAAATGCCTATGCGTAAATTAATTCCGAGAAATAGAACAATCAGTGGAAATTCATGTAGTGCTTACTGAGGTATTAAACCAGACTTTTTAGAAAGGTTTAAGTAAGGTTATTATGATGCAAAGTCTAATTCTATTGCATGGCTAATACACTATATTACCAAAAGTATTGGGACGCCTGCCTTTACACGCACGTGAACTTTAATGGTATACCACTCTAATGCCCCGTACACACGGTCGGACTTTGTTCGGACATTCCGACAACAAAATCCTAGGATTTTTTCCGACGGATGTTGGCTCAAACTTGTCTTGCATACACACGGTCACACAAAGTTGTCGGAAAATCTGATCGTTCTGAACGCCGTGACGTAAAACACGTACGTCGGGACTATAAACGGGGCAGTTGCCAATAGCTTTCATCTCTTTATTTATTCTGAGCATGCGTGGCACTTTGTCCGTCGGATTTGTGTACACACGATCAGAATTTCCGACAACGGGTTTTGTTGTCGGAAAATTTTATATCCTGCTCTCAAACTTTGTGTGTCGGAAAATCCGATGGAAAATGTCCGATGGAGCCTACACACGGTCGGAATTTCCGACAACAAGGTCCTATCACACATTTTCCGTAGGAAAATCCGACCGTGTGTACGGGGCATTAGTCTGTAGGGTTCAATATTGAATTGGCCCACCCTTTGCAGCTATAACAGCTTCAACTCTTCTGGGAAGGCCGTCCACAAGGTTAGGGAGGTCCATAAAGACATGGATGAGCGAGTTTGGGGTGGAGGAACTTGACTGGCCTGCACAGAGTCTTGACCTCAATCACCTTTGGGATGAAGCCAGGCCTTCTGCCCACATCAGTGCCTGACCTCAGACAAAGTTTTCCTGGAAACTGTATATGCTGCCATAAATTTCTATACTGTACCTCGCGACACTGCAAATTAATTGGCTATGTCAGTCACAGAGGCACCAGCTAAGTGGGCACCAACAATTTATCCTCTTTGAAACTCAGTAAGCTCTGACATGACTCCGTATTACTAGCAGCGCACGCAGTGAATGATGAACGTGAGGCTTCCCACCTGTTAGGTAGGTGTCTCATCACACAGCAGAAGCAACAGAATGTTACATCACTTCCGCTTTCAACGCAAAGCTGTTGTCACTTTTGCACCTGCAAATCCCATATTTTCGTCCAACCCCTGTATATAATTATTTATAACCCTACTATGTATGGAAACCCAAAATATATTTGTTTAAATTCTTAATGTGTACAGTTTTCTTAAAATTTCTTAAAAAAAAAAAAGTTATGATGAAGTATACTGTAAGTATGTATTCTTAACTCAAAATAACATTATTGTCCCCTTAGACCCCTTTCACACTGGGGCGGTTTTCAGGCGTTATTGCGCTAAAAATACTGCCTGCAAACCGCCCCTAAACAGCCTCCGCTGTTTGTTCAGTGTGAAAGCCCGAGGGCTTTCACACTGAAGCGGTGCGCTGGCAGGACGGTAAAAAAAGTCCTGCAAGCCGCATCTTTGGTACGGTGAAGAAGCGGTGTATTCACCACTCCTTCACCGCTCCTGCCCATTGAAATCAATGGGACAGCGCGGCTATAGCTGTACGAGGGGTTTTAACCCTTTTTCGCCCGCCAGCGGGGGGTTAAATCCGCACCGCTAGCGGCCGAATACCGCGGTAAAACAGCGCTAAAAATAGCGCTGTTTTACCGCCGACGCCCCCTACCGCCCCAGTGTGAAAGGGGCCTTAGTCTTCTCCAAATATCCTAATTCTATTTTTTGCTGCTGTTATCAGAGGATGGATATGTATGTAGGAACATAGCCACCCTCTCTTGCTCACTTCTAAGGTGGACTATGGCAGTGTTTCTCAACCTTTTTTCAGTCAAGGCACTCTTTAAAATTCTGCACAATCTTGAGGCACCCCATTCTAAAATGTAAAAAAATGAAACTAAAACTTTTACACAGAAACATCCACACATGTAGGGCACCCAGCATGATTTATTCTTTCAAACACACACCATTACTGACTAGTATTCCAATGTTTCTCTTCTCCCTCAGGTTCTCTCCCTCACGCAACTAATGTGATCCCAGTGCTGATGGAAAGGAGCAGCAGCGGGCAATTAAGGATGCTGTGCAGGCGCCCAATGTCCTCCTTATCAACTGATGATGTAATTGGTAGTAGGATGCCGGTGGATAGAAGGTTATAGTGGTGCACAATGAAGGCCTGTGTTACTAAAAAGCTTGATGCACCTGCTGGCTTGTATACAATTTTTGGGCAATTTTCAGGCATTTTGACAAGGCACCTCTGAAGAAACCTGAAGGCACCCTGGTTGAAAAAGGCTGGACTATGGGATTTGTAGTGTGCATAGAGCAGTGTAAATGACCACAACTAATGTACACTGCTTATTTCAAACATATGGAAGTTACATAGATTACATAGTAGGTGAGGTTATACAAAGACATAAGTCCATCAAGTCCAACCTATGTGTGTGATTATGTGTCAGTATTACATTTTATATCCCTGTATGTGGCGGTCTTTCAGGCACTTATCTAATAGTTTTTTGAAACTATCGATGCCTCCCGCTGATACCACCGCCTGTGGAAGGGAATTCCACATTCTTGCCACTCTCACAGTAAAGAACCCTCTATGTAGTTTAAGGTTAAACCTCTTCTTTTCTTCTAATTTTATTGAGTGGCCACGTGTCTTGAGTGGGGGGGGGGGGGTTGATGGAGGAGAGGTTTAGGGGCTCATGGTGGTCATCACAAGAAGGCAGAAAAACACAGAAAGAAACATTTGAATTAAAAAAAATAGATTGCAGGGCCATTAAGTAATGGATGTATATGGAATACCTTTGGAGAATAATATTAGTGTCAATTTAATATATTCAGTTTTCTTCAGCAAACAGATCTTTCCGATCTGCTGCAAAGTAGTTTTACCTGAAAACCTTCCAGTAACAATTCTTTCTTTTGTAGGGTGACAACACCTCCCAGTCCCCCCTACTTTGTTGAACTTTTCTCTTACGCCCTGTTGTGTCTCTAAGACAGTAAGTCAGGAATTCTCAATCAATGTGCCATGGAATCCTTGGGTTCCTCCAGAGCATGCTAGGGGTTCCTTGAGCAATTTCTGCCTCTCAGATAAGTTCCCACAGGACACCATTGATCTTTTTAGATATCTGTAAGGGGGTAATTCTTCCCAATGACCACAATGTAAGGAGCATTCTTCCCACTGACCATCACACTAATGTATCATGAGTTGTAGACATAGTAAACTTTAGCAGGGGTTCCCTAAGACCTGATAATTATTCAAGGGTTTCTCTGTGTTGAAAAGCTTGAGAAAGGCTGCAGTAAGTAAAGGGAAATCTGCTCACGGCAAAAAACCCTTAACCCTTAACCCTTTCCTACTCTATCCAAAACAAAACTAATGTCTTCACAGCACTTTAGAATATATTTAAAACCAAACTGCTTTCATTATTTTTGTATAGAGTAACCCATGTCAGGCTTTTATTTCTGTCTGCATTCTTGCTGGGACGATTTCCCCTCCTATTAATTCTGGTGGCCATTTTGAATGGGAAATCCAAAACGTTACAGTTCTCACAGGAGTAGAGGAGAAATCTTTGAATGGGAACCCCTGTTCCAGTGACAACTGTCAAAGAAGTGATGGTGATTCCAGCATTGGGAGGAAACTATTCAGTCCCAGGTCACTCAAAAAGACACGTGGCCACTCAATGAAGTTGACCAAGAAGTGGTTCAACTTTTTACCGTTTAGTTTATTTTTTTACTGTTAGAGCGATAAGAATGTGAAACTCCTTTCCACAATCGGTGGTTTCAGTGGGAAATTTCACTAATCTCAAACTCTTAGATGGGCATTTTATTGAACACAATATACAGGGATATTGGAAGTGGTAGAGACGTAAATACACATACACACTTTGAACTTGATGGGCTGGTGTCTTTTTTCAACCTTACCAACTATAATTACTGCAGCTACTTGTGATGAGCAGAGGTGGAATATTACGACAAGTGAAATAAAGAAATATAGAGGTCAACTTTGAAATCTAAAAATTCCTGTTCCCCTCTCCCACCAGGCCACATCACAGTAGGTTCACATTAGACCATAGCAGGACTTGAGTTAAAGTTGATTCTGTTCTTTCATAAGCAAAGACAATTAGTCAGCCTATATCTGCCCAGACATCTTCACTCAACAATCAGTTCATTCATCCTAATATAATGCAGACGTTTCCTAAAAGGCAAAGCCGTTTTTAACTTGAATAATTCTAAAATATAAGGGGGGGGGAATAAACAATCTGGTTAATGGATATTACGGATGATGTTATATAACTTTATGCAACACCAAAGAGCCGTCATTGATACGAAACATATGTCTCGATGCCTGGAGTAGTCTGAAAACATATGTGTGGAATAATTACATTGCTGGTGCTCAGAAGTGTTCCACATATTTCATTAAATCCTTAAAAAAAAATATGAAAACATTCCTAGTTCTAAAAAAAAATTGTAAAAATCTAACTGTGCTGTTTTTAGGAATCCTGGCAAATGTTTTGCTTTCGTAGGGTCATTGTTGTAAAGCACACAATAGGCTTTTTGTTTAAATAGCAATTTTTTTTAAATTTGGGAAAACATTTATATTTTATTATAACAAATAATCGATGTTCATGTTTCAACTATCTGTGTTCAAGAGAAATCCACTTTAAAGAGGGACAGAATTGTGAAAGTTATGCTAAAAAAAAAGGCAAGCAGAGGGGCCGAAGTCATCGGCTACAGCTGATCTTTTCCCCATTTCTGACTTATCATGCCTTGTTCTGTATTGTGCCTCGGTGTGGAGGTAGCCATCTTGGTGAAGGAGCAAGGCTTTGCTCCCTCATGTCAGAAAGGCCCCCCCGATGACTGGAGATCTGATGACTGGTTGGGAAAATTCAAGAGGCAGAATAAATTAAGGCCCCTCCCCCCCGGTGGGACCACAAGGGCCCCCCTCCCACACTACTCTCCCAGGCAAGTTTCCCTTCCATATTCTGTTTCTAACTCATTCATAGTCCTTCACACAGAGATGGGCTGCACCTATTTCTCCCTATCTCCAGCCATTTCTCTTGTTTTGGTGCTTGCAAGAGATGGTGAACCATTTCTTTTCACCACTCAACAAGGCACTCCTTATTTTTAGTGAAGAGCCTTCCCTTTTTTTGGTTAGTGTATTACACTCAACTTTTATATGATTCTCATCCTAGCTACTCTGCTGTTTTATATAATTAATCCTAGCTGGTGCCTTACTTGATTCGTCCTTTTTACCACCCTACAGTTTTCTTGTAATTTCTTGGAAAAACCCAATACATCTTTTGTGAAACAAGAGGCAGAATAAGAGGTGCAGAAAGCTCAGATCAACAGAATGGATAAATTATAAGCAGGGTAATTCTGGCACTATAGGTCCTCAGGTACCACTTTCTCTCCAGCAAAGAAAACAATGAACAGTGATTTTACCAAATCTCTCTCCAAATATCATAAGTCTAGCAGTCAGAGGGAGCACTGTCTATCTGTCTATCACACAATAGATTCAGTGGGTATAGAAAAGAATCACCCCCCCCCCATTTAAAATAATCACCTTTTGTTGCTTTGCAGCCCGAAATGAAGACAGACACAGTTTTTGTTTTATTCAGCTGTAATTACTCAGTGTAACTTATAACATCCAAGTGAAAAATATAACACCAATATGTCAGAAAAAAAAAATTAAAAACAGAATCACAGAGTTGGAAAACGGATCACCCCCCCCCCCCCCCCCCTGTCAGTATTTTGTTGGACCACCTTTTGCTTTAATTCCAGCCTTTAGTCTGGTGGGATATGTCTCCACTAACTTTTCCCATCTAGACTTTGCAATATTTGCCTACTCTTCTTTGCAGAACTGCTTGTGGACTGCAGTCTTCAAGTCATTCCACAGATTTTTAATGGGGTTTAAGTCTGGGCTCTGACTAGGCCATGCAGGGACATTGATAGAAGAAACTGATAAGCAGCACTCTATGGACTGGATCCAAACAATAATATGTAGACAGTAAGTTGGGGCCATAAGAATCAATGGTTTATTATACCAGTGGCAGACTCATGATGAATAAAAATGACAGTCATAGAAACACAATAAAATTGATAAATAAAAAGCCAACGATACCACTAAAAGCCCACGGGCATGGAGGGGTTGACACTATCTGGAGGGCTTGCTGGTGGAGTATGGAAGGGCGCCAAGAACCATGCTGGGAGGGTCCAAACAGCTCTGCTTATCAGTTTCTTCTATCAATGCCACATTTTCCCAATGTTTTGGCAGCTGCAATGGTTTCTGGTCCATAATATACATTATTTGGATTGTCTTATTACACCACAGGACACAAGGTTTTTGTAGCGGTAAAGGACCTATGTGTTTTTTCTCATGCAGGGACATTCACCTTTTTCTCCTTCAACCACTGTGTGGTAATTTTTGCTGTGTGCTTGGGTCATTGTCATGTTGGAGGGCAAACCTTATTCCCATTGAAAACTTTCTGGCAGAGGGCAGCATATTTTCCTCAAGAAATTGATGGTATTTTGCCCCATCCATTTTTCCTTCTATCCTGACAAGTGCTTCAGTCCCTGCTGCAGAGAAACACCCCCATACCAGGATATTTCAACCACCATGCTTTACTATAGGAATTGTGTTATTTGGATGGTAAGCTGTGTTGGATTTCTGCCAGACATATCGCTTGGTGTTGAGGCCAAGCAATTCAATTTTAGTCTCATCTGACCATGACACCTTTTTCTATGTGGCCTCAGAATTTTCATGGTGCGTTTGGCAAAGCTCAGCCGTGATTGCATGTGGCCTTTCTTGAGGAGTGGCTTTTTTCTTGCAACCCTCCTAAAACAAGCCACATTTATGGAGAATTTGTGATATTGTTGTCACATGCACACAATGACCACTCTTTGTCATAAATTCCTGCAACTACTTCAGAGTTTCTGTAGGGCTCGTGGTAGCCTCTTTGACCAGTTTTCTCCTGACTATTTCATCCAGTTTGGAGCTACGTCCTTATCCAGGGAGGGTCTTTGTTGTACCAAATACCTTCCACTTCTTAATAATAGACTTCACTGTGCTTCTAGCAATTGATAAAGCCTTTGAATTTTTTTTATCCCGCTCCTGACTTGTGCCTATCCACAACTTTATCCCCAAGATTTTTTGAAAGTGCCTTGCCACCTTTAGTTGATAGTTTGCTTCTGTTGCACTACCAGGGACTGAAATGCTTCAGGAAAGCCCTTTTCATGCTGAGCTCATCAAAATGACCACAGCTGATAACAGTTGAAAGTCAAATGGCTTTGTCTCCCATTGAGCAGGTGATTAGCTACACCTGATTGAGTTTACGAGTCATTTTTAGGAGGGGGGGGCCATATCCAACTCAGTTATTTCGATTTTTTTTTTTACTGACATGGTGTTATATCTTTCACATTGATGTTATAAGTTGCACTAAGTAGATACAGCTGGATAAAGCAAAAACAGTGCCTGTCTTCATTTCAGGTTGCAAAGCAACAACATTTGATTATTTTAAAAGGGGGGGGGGGGGTGATACGGTGTACCCACTTTATAATAAGTACATTTAACATTTTCTAAGAAGGCAAATTCAGTATGGTTGGTAGCATGCCTTTAGGTTTTTAAAGCATAGCCAAAGTGCAAAGTGCCATAAGTAACCCAAAGTAACCAAATGGACTTCGGATAACTGAAGACATCACTAAATACATATACCTGTTTCTGTTCGGAAGTTTGTTTCACCATGTCCTTTCCACACTGATTCCTGAATGGAAGCATTAGACTTCATTATATCTGCCTGCTGCATTTTCAGTGTTCTACTGAGGTAAGCTGTTGGGTCTGCTTCCCTTTAGAAGACAAGCTTTAGGAAGAATCTCACCAGGCATTAAATTCCTATTGCAGAGGATGCCTTCTTAGTGCAGACAAGTAAGAAAATCAGTGAGCCAATCAAATGCACAGGAAATTACATTTCTGGGTGCATGACTAGGGTAGATCAGAGGTCACCAATTACCAATGACCCCTGGCCAACCTACCCTAGCTCTACCTCCCACTACACCCAATAAAACGCTTTACTCAAAGTGGGATAAAATGGTCGTAAGGCCTTTTATTACAAAAAAAAAGTATGAATAAATAACAAAAACATAATATTACAGATCAACTTGGGTTGTAAGTCCTTGAAGGTACCATATTACTGAAACATTGTGTCTGTGGCACCCACTATCTAGGTTATGCCCCCCAGCCGCAAGACACTGCCTCTGGGACAATCCCAGCTGACCTTAAACACATTACAGGTCTACCATGACCTGGTCACTATTATTGGACCACCAACTAGAGGGCACCATACCAACGATGATTCCCCACCCTTTTCTGAAAACACTAGATTTTCAACCCTTTCAAGGACCCCAACCAAAAACGTCTGCTACAAATTACCACCAACCGAAAGTAATTAAAACAAAAAGAGGAAGGAGGGTGTTCATCTGACGGCTTCAATTCTCCGGCTGATTCTGTCACACCCCTGCCTGGAAACTATGCTCCTACACTCCCCCCCATCACCCCGTCTCTTCAGCCAATCCAGTAAGCACTATTAACCCCACGCTGTATGGTTTCCCTTCCTCCCTGACATGTATGCCCTGCGCTTATCCATTTCTTTCCTAGCTCCAGGCCTGCCTTTCCATACTCCAATGGTCGCAATCTTGCATTGGATTTTATTTTTTTTACCTGTAAGTAGGTAGATGGAAAGGGTAGGGGTCCTCTTTACCAATATACAGAATCATATGTTAAAGTGATTATGTGAGTGTGGGAGACCTACTATTGAATTTAAAGAATATATGCAGTTTTTTTTCTCCAAATGCTGGCATGTGCCTAGACACATTAAATGGTACTCAGTCCACTTTTATATTCATTTATGCAGGCCATGTGCCTCACTTGTAAATTGCAACGCCTGCGCTTTCGCTGCTATGGCAAAGTGCCCCGTTTAGTATACTCTCTGATACACAATATTTGTCTCTCACCTAGGAAATTAAGTAGTTTTCCATCTTTCTTTTCATGAACACAACTGCCATCTCTGTGCCTAATTACAATTTCATATTTTTTTAAGGAAAAAAACTTGGCAGTGCCCCCTTTTTTTTTTCTTCTTCTTCCTCGAAAATGACCTGAAATAAGAAAGAGTTTGTCTCAGCTCCTCTAGGAAGTGCAGATCTGACAGCTGCACTAGAACTGCGTCCAACACTGGCTGCTTCTCAGTGCTCCCAGAGAAACACTAATGATGTAGAGGACACAGCTGGCTGTACTGGCTCTTCACCCAGGCCTCCTTCTTTCCTCGCTCTAACAGAAATTTATACAGTTACATCTTTGATGATACAGCTAGAAAATGCAGAGGTTGAGATCATTTCCGATCAAATGTATTTCCTCTTCTTTATGCTCTGTGGGACCGTAGCAAAGACGAACTCTTCGGAGAGAAGGGGAGTTTTGGCATGAAAAACGTACATTTTGGCATGCAAGTCGAATTTCAATTATTGAAGTTCTCTCTGTACATAAATATTTATTCTTGATTCCATATGTAGATCGTTATTTTCAGTTAAAGATACCAATATGTGGAACTCAGACATCCTTAGTGTCTTATTATTTTATAATTCACATTTTCTTTTTTTTTCTTAGACTTGGCAAGGGCTTCTGTCTTTTCTTTCAACTGAAAATTAATGTTTGTCTTCCTTTGAAAGCAGCTCTATGTCCACACTATTCTAGCAATAGCCATCCACTGTGTAGGAGCTTTTGAAAGGGGCTCCATACGTAGCGCTACAACCGTGGGAGTCGCTGGTTAGGATGGGTCCTCTGTTCTCTGAGGGTGCCCCCGGGGATTTTCTGGGCACGGTGTGGTAACCAGAAATGGGAGTAACAAGCGTATAAAAATATACAAAATGTACAAAGCAGTAATAGAATTAGTACACAAGGTATATCAACTTAAAAACAAATTAGTCAGACTAAATAGTTACATAACAGCTAGATTCTGAGACACATGGTTGATCTCATAATGAGAGACCAAACGATGTGCGAATACACAGGAGTCCCAACATGTTTCGGGAATATAGGTATGGATAATTAATTCCTTCTTCAGGGGCTGGTTTTTAGACAAGCTGTTTTGTCTGGTAATAAAACAGCAGAAATATAATAAAAAGTATGAAAATAAACAAATATCCAAGTGTAAGAACACAGTAGGTGCATGGCATATAGAGATGGCAGGTAATAAAAACTTGTAATACTCACAGTATAACTATCTTTTGTGAATTAAAGTACACATCAGGGTTCATACAAAGGAGGGGCTTCCATCTCTAAGCTGTTCCATCGCAAAATGAAATGCACTAGATTGTGGCTGGGGGGCTAAGTATACATCCCCACAGCGCCGATGATACAAGGGTTGCCTGTGAGTATGTTTTGTAGCGTGAGTGGAACATGAAGCATCCCTGCCGATAAAGGACACCGGGGCCGTCGAGGATTGACCAAAATTTTGGAGACGGATCTGGCACAAAAAAATGTGTTTATGTAAGAAACATGACATAATAAACCCAAAAGGATATATGATAATATAAGGTGTGTAAATGCATCGCCATGTCATGCAAATGCATGCATGGGGGTGCATTGACGTAAAGAGTACCATGGGGTGAGCCTCCCACTCCCAAGGGTCACCTGGGCGATGGAGCAGCTTAGAGATGGAAGCCCCTCATTTGTGTGAACCCTGATGTGTACTGTACCCGCTTGCCGACCAGCTGCCGCAGTACTGCAGCAGAATGGCACGGCTGGGTGAAACGATGTTATGTTACGTCGCTTTGCCTTTTGGCCACTAGGGACGCGCGCGCCAGCGGCGCGTGCCTGACCCCCATGCGAGTGCCTGGCTCCCGCGATGACCGCCGGGCTCCTGCGAACGCTCGTGTCACAGTGAGAACCGGGATCTGTGTGTGTAAACACACAGATCCCGGTTCTTTCAGGGGAGAGGAGACAGATCGTGTGTTCATACTATGTTCATACATACTATGGCTCAATATTCCCTATAAAGCAATATGGAATGGGCAAACTCAGACAAATTGTTAGTAAAATATATGTAGCGCCCTGGGGTTTAGTGAAGGAGCTCCTCACCAAATTCCTTGTCAGGGGTAGCTATCATAGTTAAATTGTTAGAGTTTGGCCTTGTACTTTTCTCTTCTACCACTAGGTGTCCGGGCACTTGGTGGTATAGATATGAGAAGGACAACTCAAGGTCAGGTTATGGGTATATGGGGTATCTCAGCCAATGGGCAGGGGTTTTCTTGAATCCCTTGGCCTGCTTGTAGAGCCTATATATTTGGGTGGAGTCAGGTGATCTATGTTCTGTTCCACCCGGACTGCCATCTGGGTGGACGCGTGGTGTCTGCCCCGGGCTGCTAGGCTGGAGTTTGGGCCTATTCCGGGGGCATCTGGCTGCCAGGCTGTCTGAGGGCCTATCCAGAAGTAAGAGGGCAGCGCAGGGTTGGGACTGCGGCTTGCAGTCCAATCAAAAGTGACCATTCTGCCGGCCGGAGAACCTGTCGTGGTCGGAGGTAGAAGGGAAGCTGTCGCCACAAAGGGACCAACCACCTTTACCAGGGACCAAAACGAATAACTGAAGCAAGTACCGGAGCAACATTCTCACCGAACGGGCACAGTGGAGAATTGGGAAACTTCAGGCGGTGATCAAGTCAGGGACCCAACCAGCAGAGGTGACACTTGCAGAGCAGCCTTGTGTGTCAAGCTAAGGACCGAGCCAGTCAGTAGGGGTGAAGCTTGAAGGTATCCAAAGTGCCAAGCTAGGGACCCAGAAGGGAAGCTTGGGTGACGCTTGAGGGAGATACCACCGCAAAAGCCTTGAGGAGCTCACGGGATTCAGAGTTAATGAATCAGAGAGTCCACTGAGAGACCAGGAGGTCAAGGGGCTGAAGAACTACAAGTAGAAGTTGTAATAAAGCTAAGAGAACTGTTACGTTTGAATTAGGAACTGTTAAGTACTGTAGCCATAGGGGACAGCAAACCTGCACATGCAGAAGTGGCGCCTTGCTGGGGCTTTTCCCTGTATGGCTGTCCTCCTATTGAAGCCTCGGAGTCTGCCTATTGAAATTGCAACTACTTAAGGGTGTCCTGGCCTCAACCCACTTTCCCTTGCAAAATATAAAAGGACTGTTAAAGGAAATAAAACCTCTTTTGCATCCAAGAAGTGTCTGGCGCCCAATGACTTTTACCACCTTTGCACCCACTATGCCTCACAACCCACTACATATTGAAGGATGTCAGCGGTCTGTGGCCTCAAAGGTTCTCATTAGACTGGAAGAGGTTTGAGATTCTGCTACATATATACATTTGAAAATTAGGGTGCAATAAAAGGAACTTTCAAAGGTAAAATGTCCTTGGTAAACCACACTAGATGACTAAACTCTACATGACCCCACAATATTAACTAAAGACCTCGTATGACTGTTCTTTACTCTCAATGCAAGCCTGTCATATCCTTCTAATAAGGTGTGATAAGCTGGACCTAGGCTTAAATCTGTCTTTATTCGTTAAGGAGTTTTTATTCCAAAGTGCTAATTCTTAAAGTGGAATACCAAGTAAAAACCCAATTAGATGGTTGAAGTACACACATAAGCTGTTTTACCAGCCAAAGGATTTGTCATTCTGTTCTGCTAGACTTGTAATCAAGCCACCCCTGCCAGGTGACCCCAATTTCTCAGCTGCTTTTAAGTAATACAGCCTGGTCACCAATATGCCCCCAGCCTGTAAGTGGGCAATGAAGAATCATTGAAATCAGCCAGGTATGATCAAAGCTGGACCAATGTAACTATGTATAAAATATCCATACCTTGATTTCATCTTTACTTGATTCGCAGTTAATTATCCTACTGTAGAAAGAAAGTTGCTTCACTAGTGGAAATGAATATCTAGCTTTCATATTTGGGGGCCCGTGTTTTCAATGAGGAATGTAGTGTGATAGATCAATCATGCTGACTCCTTGGCTTTCCAACTTCCCCAACCATTCGCAGACCAGACCTCATGCCCTAGAGCCCACAAGAAATTCTCCCCTTAAACCATATTACCTGGGAAGTTCCCCAAGATACACTAGTCATAGAGGGTGTCTGCCACTTCTTCTAAAAGACCAAAACTTATTATTTATAGAAAAACAATCCAAAAGTCAAAAATTTGAAGAAAAAAAAAAACTTTAGCACTGAATCATATTGTTTTCAGTATATTGTATAGTCATGTAATGTGATGAAACTAAAGTGATATAAATGCAAACCCATAGCTTCAGGCTTGGAAAATGTATATTTTTATGTAAAGTGTCACCTGTTCCAACAGAAATTTGAAACTGTAAGAAATTATTTGTCAGTATAAAAAAACTGCCAGTGGCAAAGCCGCTCTATCATTGTCTTTTAAAAGTTGCTTATGCAGCAGCTTTTGGTGTGTTGGGTTGGATTGTGTATTGATGCAATGGGTTTCAAATCTCAGAGGTGTGATATGACAACAAAGTCCCAGCAGTTGCCCACATTCCACACAAATTTGGTCAACCTCCAACGTTCTGCATAGTTACAAGGGATTCTTGCATTCCTCATGGAAGTGGAAATTAGTTATTAGCTATGACCAGGCTAAATAGACATTCAAATTTGTGCATCTTCTTAGCAAACAATACATATGATTTAAAACCAGCTGTCACTGACCTCTGTAGCTGTAGGAACCATGGACCAGCTCATCCTCAAATTTCACAATAGAAACAATAATAGGTAAGGTGGTATTAAACCAAAAACAAAATGTATTATATGCAGATTACCAATTCTAGATTTGGTGGCTTCATTATTTTTATTTTTTATTAGGCTTTTGTTTCTTTATTTTCACCTGCTGATCCTGCCAGCAAGTCTGCTATTTTTAACTTCCTTTAGCAGGCCAAGCTGTCCAGCAAAAGTGACAGTTAGTGGGTTGGGACAAAGCATTTACCACTGACAGGAGTGCTAACAATGATCAGCCCAGGAACCAGAGGTACAGAGTCCAACCCCGCTGCAGGCAGCCCGTCAAAGTCTCTGGCAGGATGTAGCTGGACAGGGCTGAGCGATGTATCTAGTGGTACCCGCATTTAGGGCCCTGTGCATTCAGGGGCAGATGTGGCTTCATCCCTGGATGCAGAGGGCCCGAAACACAGATAACACTTAGTACAGAAATCAGCCCTGTCCAGCCACAGGCTGCCATAGACTTTGAAAAGCTAAATACTGCATCTGACCCTTTCAGGTGTACTAAAATGCCGGGAGGGAAAAATTGCTCCTGGACATCCCTGTGTGAATGGGGCCTAAGGCAGGCCTTAAACTACACTATATTACCAAAAATATAAGGACGCCTGCCTTTACACGGACAGGAACTTTAATGGCATCCCAGTCTTAATCCGTAGGGTTCAATATTGAGTTGGCCCACCCTTTGCAGCTATAACAGCTTCAACTCTTCTGGGAAGGCGGTCCATAAGGTTTAGGATTGTGTCTATGGGAATGTTTGACCATTCTTCCAGAAGTGCATTTGGGAGGTCAGGCACTGATGTGGACTAGAAGGCCTGGCTCGCAGTCTCCGCTCTAATTCATCCCAAAGCTGTTCTATCAGGTTGAGTTCAGGACTCTGTGCAGGCCTGTCACGTTCCTCCACCCCAAACTCACTCATTCATGTCTTTATCGACCTTGTTTGTGCACTGGTGTGCAGTAATGTTGGAACAGGAAGTGGCCATCCCAAAACTGTTCCCACAAAGTTGGAAGCATGAAATTGTCCAAAATGTCTTGGTATGCTGACAGCTTCACTGGAACTTAGGAGCCAAGCCCAAGCTCTGAAAAACAACCCCACACCATAATCCCTCCTCCACCAAATGATTTGGACCAGTGCACAAAGCAAGGTCCATAAAGACATGGATGAGCGAGTTTGGGGTGGAGGAACTTGAGTCCTGACCTCAACCTGATAGAACACCTTTGGGATGAATTGGAGAGTAGAGACTGCGAGGCCTTCTTGTCCACATCAGTGTCTGACCTCGCAAATGCGCTTCTGGGAGAATGGTCAAACATTCCCATAGACACACTCCTAAACCTTGTGGACAGCCTTCCCAGAAGAGTTGAAGCTGTTGTAGCTGCAAAGGGTGGGCCAACTCAATATTGAACCCTACGATGGATCGACTTGCATACAATCAGCCTGACCATAGGTGTATCAAATCTTGGCCAGTCCCTGCTGAATCAGCTCAGATTCGACCCATCTATGGCTGGCTTTAAAGTAATGCTCAGATTACACACCCAGCTCAGAGGAGTGCTTCGAAAGAGGCTGTCAGAAAGTCTTGAACTGTTCCTATGCTTTCACTTTACAAAATTAATTTCTGCAAATCATATGTAGACCAATTTTTATTAAGCAATAAAAAATAAAGATATAAAAGGGCTTAAACATGTGAAAACACTTAAAAAAATAACACTGAGCCAAAAATATTATATTTTCCCTTTCACTGAGCTTTGACTACAAATGACATACATAAGCTATAATACATTGTTCTATTTCCTGTAATGCTCTTTTATGCTTTTATATATGTATTAGATGTTAACTTAGAGGGGTAATGTTGTTATCTCTGATTATTTTATTCCTGCAGGTGTACATGTTATCAGGTATAGAGTTACTCCAGAGATAAAAATGGAAGGCATTTCACTTATCATCTACATATTAATGAATAGCCCCAAACCAATAAGCAGATGGCTAAATGTCAGATTACAAGGTAGGCGCAAAACGGAAAAAAATGAAAAATGCAAAAGGACAACCTTAGCTCACCTGAAACAGGCAGAGCGTCCTCGGTGTAAAGCACTGCTAAACTATATCCACCAACTACCATGACATGTTGTAATTTCCAACTGCACAGCCCGCCATAACATTTGTTTCTCATAAAGAAATTAATAGGCTTTGATATCCAAGCCTACAGAACCAGACTGCTCTAATCAAAGCATAGCGCTAAATTATTGAAATATGCCTTTAAAAGCACGGAGCAAACATACATATTTTAAATTTAGCCTAGAAGCATTTCCAAACTTCTTTAAACATTAACTGTTGTGGCTCTGAAGCTCAGTCCTATAGGCAGGCCATGCTGATTCTGGTTCTACCTGTTATAGGAATAGTAGTTTTAAAACATCGAAATTACAAATTGCCTAAAACGACGGAGCTGCTAAAAATGTGGATCTCCTGCGAAAATGTTACTAAAGCTCCAAGCAATAAGTGGCCTCACTAGGGGTCTAGTCTCTGTTCGAATGTCACAACATTCACACAGCCAACACAAATAATCCCATAATGTATCTAATATGTTTATTTCCTATGATCATCAGCTCCATCTACTGCAGGGGTCTCCGAGCTTTCTAAACAAAGGGCCAGTTTACTGTCCTTCAGACTTTGTTGGGGTCAGACTGTGGCCATTGGGAGTTGAAATTGTCCTGGCGTCAGTGAGCGTAAACAGTGCATCTTCGGCATTAGGGGGATGAGTAGTGCCCCATGGTTGGTGTCAGTGGGAGACAGGGCCGGTGCTACCACTAGGCAAAACTAGGCAGCCACCTAGGCCGCGCTGCTGCCTAGGGCGCCTGGCCACTGGTTTTCAGCATCAGCAGACAGTCGCACGCCGTTCGCACATAACATGCCAGAAGTGCAGCGGTGGCGGAGGACTGTGTCTGTGTCCCGACTCCCAAATGAAAGGTAGCAAGCAAACATTCATTGATGGACACTGGTGAGGCTACATTTCATGGGCGCTGGTGTGGCTGCATTTGATAGGCGCTGGTGGGCTGCATTTGATGGGCGCTTCATGAAAAAGGTGGGGATTACATGGGCAGGGAAAAGGGGGAGGAGTAATGGGTAGAGCCGGGGGGGGGGGGGGGGGGCAAAATTAGGTTTTGCCTAGGGTGTCAAAAACCCTTGCACCAGCCCTGGTGGAAGGAATAGTGCCCCATGATTGGTGTCCAGTGGAAGAATAGTGCCCCATCTCTGATCTCAGTATAAGGAATAGTTGCCCATTGCTGATGTCATTAGAAAGAATGTTGCCCCCTTGTTGGTGTCAGTGGAAGAATAGTGCCCCATCGTTGGTGTCAGTGGGAGGAATAGTGCCTCATCCTCAGTGTCAATGGGAGAAATAGTGCCCGTCCTCAGTGTCAGTGGGAGGAATGGTTCCTCATCGTTGGTGTCAGTGGGAGGAATGGTTCCCCATTGTTGGTGTCAGTAGAAGGAATAGTGCCCCATCATCGGTGTCAGTGGAAGGAATAGTGCCCCATCATTGGTGTCAGTAGAAGGAATAGTGCCCCATCATTCGTGTCAGTGGAAGGAACAGTGTTCCTTCATTGGTGCCAGTGGGAGAAATAGTGCCTCATTGTTGTGCCAACGGGAGAAATAGTGCCCCGTTGTAGATGTCAGTTACAGGAATTATGCCCCATTGTTAGGGACAGTGGGAGGAAAAGTGTCTTGCATCAGTAAGAGGAAAAGGGCCAGATAAAAGCAAGAAAAGGGTCGCATCCAGCCCCGGGCCACAGTTTGGAGACCACTGATCTAGTGGTTATAATACAGTCTTTTCCTAATTGAGATATTTCAGGAAAATACTGCATTATGGTCACTAGGTGAAGGTGGCAGAAAGAAAAATCTTAGGCACATTATTGGGAATATTTACAATGTCTATGTGAATGCTGTGACATTTGTGCAGCCAATTATTTATAAATAGACCCCTAAGTGTAATCCAGATTCCTATCCAGTCAACACTGCATCTGTCACTATTAGAAAGTCAACATAAGTAAATTTAAAAAGTAACTTTGATTTTAGCAGGCTTGCAGTGGGTTCCGATCTTCTCCTTCATCACCCTGACACACCATACATGTATATGTCCATGCTCCTTTGACATTATTGCCAGGGGGTGCACTCTGTGCTAATTTGCACCTCTGTTTTAATAATTTTGATAATATTAACCTCTAACCATGAGCTTAGTTTGGATTTTTACAGCCGGTGATCTCTAGAGTCACCCAATCACTTTTATGGGCCATTGAAATTGCGGCTTGCCCCTACCGCTGGCACCCGCACTGGTTTCTAGTCTCTCCCTTTTCTCTGCTGAGCCAGGGACCACAGTGAACTGTTGTAACATTGTCACCAGGAAGTATTGGGAAACATCCATCCCAATCCCTCCAGCGATTAATTAACTGGGAAGCAAAATGCACAATCTGTGTTTGATTAGCTGTAGTGCTTAGCAGGGGAAGATACTATGGATCTAATAGACCCCTGACATCTCCATAAAGAGAACCTGTCACCATCCCATGCTATCCATAGAGGGCTTGTTAGGCCCCTTGTTCTAGTAATAAAGTTAAGTAAAGAAAACATTTAAAAATAGTTCAAAAAAATTATAATAAACTATATGAAAACAATAAAAAACGAATAGCCCCTGATCCCCCCTGTACACACTTCAATGCAAATGCACAGCGTGCATTTGAATGGGTTTGTAAACTTCAACAGCGCCACACATGTAGGGTATAGCCACAAACATCATGAGAGTAAGAGCAATAATTCTAGGACCATCATTCATAGATTACGCTAAACTGGTAGCTGTTAAAGGCTTTTTAAAATGTTTCCTATAGGGAATTTTCAGTACCATTTTTTTGTGATTTCACAGGTAGGTGCAATTTTAGGGCTGGACTTGTTTGATATCTAATTACTCGATGCAACCTAATTTTTTACATTTTACCAAAAAATTGGATGACATGGAACAGGCAACTTTCCACTCTAAGCAGTTCCTCCAAATGGCTCCTTTCTGCTGCCATTTACAATATACCCTGCGTGTGGAGGACAAAAATGATCCATCCTGACTCACAAGCTGAATGTGAAGAGAAAAGCCATTGAACACCACATGAATTACGGGCATCCATGTTTACTGCAAAAAAACATCCACACGTCAAACATGGCAATAACAGACCCGCTTTCAGACTATTTGCATTCAGAATTTTTTTTTTCTTTACTGTTTCTTCCTCCCTCCTCGTATACAGTAGAAGTACAATTTATAATTTTATTACCTTTTTTTGCTTTTTGGAATCCGGTGCATGTTCAGGCATGTCACAGACTTCTGTCATGCCTCAAGATGGCCTCCAGAACAACATGTTCAAAGAGCAGCTGCTCAGCAACTGCTGTATTATACTTTTCTTTAGATGGGTATGTTGACACGATTTATATATGGGGGTTCATTCCCGGGGACTGCTGTTCCGTGCTGCCTACTTCCATCTTTGTGCCTTGGGGTTTACCACCTCAGCTCCCGGGGCCGATGACCTTTCTGGCCGGTCCCTGGCACTCCATGCTTACACCCAGTTTCATAGTTGGGCTGTAAGTACGATTGGGTGTTCGTTTATTTATTTTTCCATTCTCTGTTTTTCTCCTCCTCTTAAAGACAGACCCATTTTAACAACCTCTTCTTTATAGTAATCTTCAACATTATTATTTTTATAGACTCCTAGTTTATATCTGCTCCTGAAGAGTGGCCAAAGCCACGAAAAGCGTCAAGCTAATAGATGCCCCCCCTGTTCAATCCATCATTGTTACTAATATTATACTTATGCCCTGTACACACGGTCGGACATTGATCGGACATTCTGACAACAAAATCCATGAATTTTTTCCGACGGATGTTGGCTCAAACTTGTCTTGCATACACACAGTCACACAAAGTTGTCGGAAAATCCGATCGTTCTGAACGTGGTGACGTAAAACACGTACGTCGGGACTATGAACAGGGCAGTAGCCAATAGCTTTCATCTCTTTATTTATTCTGAGCATGCGTGGCACTTTGTGCGTCGGATTCGTGTACACACGATCGGAATTTCCGACAACGGATTTTGTTGTCGGAAAATTTTATAGCAAGCTCTGAAACTTTGTGTGTTGGAAATTCCGATGGAAAATGTGTGATGGAGCCTACACACGGTTGGAATTTCCGACAACAAGGTCCTATCACACATTTTCCGTTGGAAAACCCGACCGTGTGTACAGGGCATTACTATGCTATACTGAAGTGTACCAATTCAATCTATAAAAAATATATACACTATATATATAAACTTGCGCTGATTGTTCAAAAATGGGGTAATACAAAAGTGAATAAAGCTGCTATATACAAAGTGCTAAACACTTGACAACAATAAAAATACATAGATAAAGCGCTCACAAACATAGACCCATTGTAAGTGAAAACAACACAACGTAAAGCCCATAAAAAACTTAAAAAATGCTTCACATCTGGTGTGCAAACAGAAAAAATGTTTCAGAAAATTTCTCAGGCGTACCAAGATACCCCCACATGTGTCCCCACTCACCAGATCACAATGACACCCAGCTTTTCAGTCTGTGGGTCAATAAGGCTTGTACCGATATCCAAAGGACGTCAGGCAGAATGAATGGTGGAACTTGTTGATATATGTTTCTTCAAGATGATATCTCAGCCATAAACAGGTACCCAAAGGGGAAAAGATGGACTAATAGTTAAGTAAGCTAAGAACAGACTTTATTGCACATAAAAAATGCATACTTACAGACGTAAGTTAAAAGCAGCCATAAAATGGGGAGAAAAATACAGCAGACGCCATTACTAGCGTTCTATGTTTTATTGTGGAGCCACGCAACAATGAGTTTTGTGTTTTTACTATATGAACTTATATGTTACTATGTTATTATATTTTTAAATAATGTATGAAATACATGACTATAGCATTAACTATGGCTTGTGGCCAGCTATCCCATTAACCCCACTCCTCACTAATGACCACACAACACTGAAATGGGGTAAATTGGCCATAGCAGCCGTTCTATTAACCAAATATAAAATAATTAACATATTAACATAATAAACCTTTTTAATATATATCCAGTTTTTTCACAACAATGGAGCACAAGGTCCCCATAGGCATAATCCATAACTGTACCTGCTAGTCACTTTTTAGGCCTCCAGTCGTGGAAACCCTCCAACTCGGAGACAACTAGCAGGTACTCATATACCAACTGGGAGCCGTACCTCATACGGGTCCCTACACCATGCCTTTTTGCTGTGCCCATCTGACCCAAAAAGGACCTTGCGCCCCGCCAATTGCCGCAACCAACCACCAGGGTTGCAGGATACTCCACCATATCCACTAAATTGTAGGGCGGGCGGGCGGGTGGGAAGTTCCTTACCCTCTCTTCTCGTGCTGACTAAGTGCCTCCCCTTCCGTTCCGTCTAGCTAGCTTCCCCGGCTCCTCCCCTTCACCTCTGCACTGCCAGCCCCCAGCTAACTGATCCCACCCCTTTTCCTAACCACGTCCAAGCTCCATTAAACCCCTGTCATGCCGGCCCTGCGCTGAATTACCTTTTAGGTAATGCTCCGGGTCTTACTTTTTATGAATTTTACTTCTTTGCTATGCATGATGCTTTATGTAACTATGTGGTTCTAATTTACCTACTACCCATCAGACACATTTTGTTGTGTTATCTCCCTGGTTGCTTGCTTCATATAAAGTCCCAAATCTTCCCCACATTTTTCACTGTAATATGGATGGAGGCAGATTTTCTCCTATGTTCAAAGCCTCATACAAAGTCCCAATCCCCCCTTCGTTTTTACCAGCTCAGCAATTGCTGTCAAGTTGTTTTTCCACCTCCTGGAGTCCATCCAAGTTTTATCCTATGTTGACCCCTGATGAAGGGGGAGTGGTGTTGCCCCCATAATTCATTGGCTGATTTTATATGACTTTTTTTTATCAACAATTAAAATGATCTTGGACACTTTGATCTGATTTTGGTGTGGTGCTCCTTTCTGTATTTCTAAGGTCCCAAGATGGTGGCATGGATGAGGTGCAGCTGGAGAAGATTTTCGGAAGGGTGAAATTCCTCCTTGAGTAGAAAGGTGAGATACTGTCTATAAATTTCCTTACCAACACACCCCTGGAGCTGCTCACAGAATGATGCAGTTGTAAAATACCATGTGAAATGTAGTGCAGCGGTCAGCGACTACACTATGGGGGTTATTTACTAACATTTAATGGTGCGAAATCTGGTGTAGCTCTGCATAGAAACCAATCAGCTTCCAGGTTTTATTGCCAAAGCTTAATTGAACAAGTTGAGGTTAGAAGCTGATAGCTGGCTACCATGCACAGCTGCACCAGATTCTGAGTGCTTCAGTTTTAGTAAATCCTCCCCTATATTACCAAAAGTATTGGGATACCCACCTTTACAGGCACAAGAACTTTAATGGCATCCCAGTCTTAGTCTGTAGGGTTCAATATTGAGTTGGCCCGCCCTTTGCAGCTATAACCGCTTCAAATCTTCTAGAAAGGCTGTCCACAAGGTTTAGGAGTATGTCTATCGGAATGTTTGACCATTCTTCCAGAAGCTCATTTGTGAGGCCAGGCACTGATGTGGACAAGAGGGCCAGGCTCGCAGTCTCTGCTCTAATTCATCCCAATGGTGTTCTATCAGGTTGAGGTCAGGACTCTGTGCAGGCCAGCCAAGTTCCTCCACCCCAAACACATCCATATCTTTATGGACCCTACTTTGTGCACTGGTGCGCAGTCATGTTTGATCAGGAAGGGGCCATCTCCAAACAGTTCCCACAAGGTTGGGAGCATGAAATTGTCTACTTTTTAGGGGGTCCTGATTAATGCCAATGTTCTGAACGGTAGTTGGGAAGAGTTGCAGAACGACATAGGGAAGTGACCTGTGATTTATTTTCAGTTGCTTTCTAGACTTCCCTTCAGGTTCCCCTCTTGAACTGCTTTGTTCTATAGCTTATTACAACATATTTCTAAAATAAAATTGACAGACAGCTATTTTAACATAAGAACAAAACCCACACTATTGTGAAAGACAGAATCACATCAAAAAATGTAGCAAGCCATTATTGATATTGAGGAAACAAATAGCGGAATAAAATATTGTGCAATGAAACAGGAAGAAAAAGAATCCCAGCTTAGCAGAGGGTAGATAAAGCTGAGTTATTCTAGGTCACATATGAGGTTCTGCTGGGTGACTGTCTAAAGAAAACAGCTTTGTTTGCTCAGAGTGGTGTCTACAAGTATGTTTTTCTACATACTGTACATATCCACAGGCAACCTTAAGGTCATATTAACCCAAAAACAAGAATGTAATATATTGCAGCTTACCAATCATTAGATGTGGTGGCTGCATTAGTTTTCTTTTTGTTAGGATTTTGTTCCCTTTATCTTCATCTGGTGATCTGGCCAGTAAAACACTTCCTTTCTTAGGGTGTCTCCACTCTGGATGAAGACACTCTTGGACAGTAACATTGTCAGATGGGAGAGAGTAGTGTTACATGGACTAGTAGAGTTAGATGAACTTGACTAACAAATTGAATCTGAACTCCAGATAACACTATGTAAAGTGGAGCTCCCCCCTCCGCTACCACATTTATTACATTTCGGTTTTGATAGGTACCCGCTCTCACTTCCAGCTGACTTTGCCGTGGCAAACTCGGTCAGAAGTTCGGCCCCCCTCCTCCTTCCCCGGCCGCCGGCTCATTCACAAAGTGCAGCGCGCTTTATGCATGCGCAGTAGGGAACAGGCTGTGAAGCCTCAAGGCTTCACTGATGATTTCCCCTAGCCGAGATGGCGGCAGTAGCACCCGAGAGCCGATTGAAAAATCGGCTCGGGTGAAGACACTGCTGAATTCGTGGACAGGTAAGTGTCCTAATATTAAAAGTCAGCAGCTACAGTATTTGTAGCTGCTGACTTTTAATTTTTTCTGAAGGAGCCTGGAGCTCTTCTTTATGCAGTTACAGCAAACATTTTTTTTTCCTTTTGGGATAAAGGTAAATTAATAATAGCTGATCATTTTAAGCAACCCTGTCAGTGGTAAATGGTTTGTCTCAACACCCTAATGCCTCGTACACACGATAGGATTTTCCGACGGAAAATGTTCGATGGGAGCTTGTTGTCGGAAATTCCGACCATGTGTGGGCTCCATCGGACATTTTCCATCGGAATTTCCGTCACACAAAATTTGAGAGCTGGTTCTCAAATTTTCCAACAACAAAATCCGTTGTCGGAAATTCGGATTGTGTGTACACAATTCCGACGCACAAAGTTCCACGCATGCTCGGAATCAAGCAGAAGAGCAGTACTGGCTGTTGAACTTAATTTTTATCGGCTCGTCATATGTGTTGTACGTCTTGACGCGTTCTTGACATTCGGAACTTCCTACCAACTTTGTGTGACCGTGTATATGCAAGACAAGTTTGAGCCAACATCCGTCGGAAAAAAAACATGGATTTTGTTGTGTGTACAGGGCATTATTGCTAAATTTGCTGGACAGCTTGCCTGGATCAATAGGTAAAAATAAAATTAAAAAACAAAAAAAGAAAACAAATGCAGCCACCACATCTAAGAAAGGGTAGGCAGCAATATATTACATTTTTGTCTTTTGGGTTTAATACCATACTCTGACCATGAATGGCAAAAAAAATAGTTGCACTTTAAAAATGATATACAATTTAAGGATACCCCCACCCTCTTTTATATACAGTTTATATACAGTATTTGTAACACTGTGCATAGTTACTGAGATGCAGATTTCTATTTGCCCACAAGATGGTGGCATTCTGCACTTTGCCTCACCTTAGCTTAATCCAATTATTTAGAGCATGCTAGGAAATGTAGTCTGGAAGCAGGACTTTTGCTACAGCAAGCTGAAGACACAAACTACAAAACCCACAAGCTCCAGACAAGGAGAGGGACTTTATAAAAGGAAAAGCCCAGAAAGTATGGGAACAGTTGTGGAGAGACGTTTGCTTGAGATTGTTCTGAGCTGGGCTGTCTGGACCAGGTCAGATCAAGCTGTGATCCCACAGAGCTGACTGCTGTTTTGAGCGCCGAGTGAAGGAGATCATTCAGAATAGACTCCTGCAGCATCCAGAGCTGCCATGAGAAGTGTATGCAACAAGGCTGCCAAAATCGCATTGTCAATTAAGGGGGCCCCCCACCGCATGACAATCTGCCCGAGGGCTTTCATTGTGGAGCAGGGCGCTGGCAGTATGTCAAAAAAGTCCTGCAAGCAGCTCCTTTGAGGCGCTTTAGGAGCATTGTATACACCGCTGCTAAAGTGCCCCTGCTAAAGCGCCCCGCTAGCGGCCGAAAAGCGGCCCTAAAACAACGGTAAATCAGCGCTAAAAATAGCGGCGCTTTACCGTCGACGCCCGGGTGCTGGCAGTGTAAAAGGGCTCTTACAGAAAGTGAAAAAAGTGGATAGATCTGTATCTAGAAGTCAGAGAACATTTTCATAATAATGAATTCATTTTAACCCCCCATTGTCCCCTTGTCACATCTCTCATCATTTCTTATCTGTAGCCAGCAGGTCCAGATGTCATTACACTTGGCCAATGATCACTGGCATTTAATGTCACCCGAGCTATGCCGTCCAGCTGGGAAATCAAAGTGACGTCTCCCAACTTTGAGATGATAATCTTTTTCATTAGTCTGCACACATATCACATGATGTTATGAACAATTTGTCTCAAGTTCCTCCAGAAAGGTACACTGAAAATGTATTTTTTTTAAAGAGGAACACCAGCCTTTGAATATAAGTCTTCAGTGGAGTTACAGGATCACATGCTGTGCTTGGAATTTGTATTGTAAACTCCAGAAATACCTGCACTAAGCTTTACAATAATTTCCTTACAGTTGAGGGTGTTTTTTTTAAATTTAAAGTAGAGCTGTGGTTGAGCTATCAACATTCAAATATTTACACAAATTTTAAAGCATTTCTCGAAGAAACGTAACGCCCCACCCCTCTTTTCTTCCTCCCACTCCCCTTGGACCCATTTGCCATTTATTTTTAATAAAAGTTTTTAAACTCATTTTTAACTCACTTTTTTAAGTCTGACACTGTGTCCATAATTGATGCCTAGTCCAAGAGAAAATACTTGTATGTGGGCGGGGCCTACTCACCCTGCACTTGGTGGTACCTCTCGGGAGTGCAACTCGGGGGATCAATAGTGGAGAAGGATGTGGGTGTTCTGGTGGATCATAGGCTTAATAATGGCATGTAATGCCAACAGCATTTTGCAAAGTGAGCAAAATCCTATCTTGTATTAAGAGAGGTATGAACTGCAGAGAGAGAGAGATATCATTTTGCCCCTGTAAAAATCATTAGTAAGACCTCATCTGGAATATGCAGTTCATTTTTGGGCATCAGTTTTCAAAAAGGATATCGGGGAACTGGAGAAAGTGCAGAGAAGGGTAACCAAACTGATAAGAGCCATGGAGGAGCTCAGCTATGAGGAAAGATTAGAGGAACTGAATGTATTTTCTCTTGAGAAGAGGTGGTTTAGGGAGGATATGATCAACATGTACAAATACTGTACATAAATGGTCCTTATAGTGAATTTGGTGATGAGTTATTCACTTTAAGGTCATCACAGCGGACAAGGGGGGCACTCTTTACATCCAGAGGAAAAGAGATTTAATCTCCAAATACAGAAAGCGACGGTAAAGTGAAGAAATGTTTTTGCAACGCATTTCCAGGCCCTGGGAGGTTACAATTTCCTGGTGCTGGACAACGTGTTGCTGAGGCTTCGTTCAGTCAGAGGAAGAGCGGTGGATGGCTGACCGATGCTTTTAAACAATTTTTCAGTCCTCGGCGCCAAGGTCTGATCGGTTCAAGCAACCATCGCCAGCATCTGCATTACAAGGTGCAGGAATATCTAGGGGCAAGAGCAGACTTGGAGACCTTTGCAACAGAGCATCCACTGGGTTACTGGGTCTTGAGGATGGACCACTGGCCAGAACAAGCTCAATATGCAATTGAGCTACTGGCCTGTTCTGCATCCAGTGTGCTCTCTGAATGCACATTCAGTCCTGCTGGAGGGTTTGTAACGGATCAAAGAATGCGCCTGTCCACAGACTCTGTTGATAGGCTCACATTCATAAAAATGAATCAGTCTTGGATCAGCAGCAATCAAGCACCTGATGCTGATGTAACTGATTGAATTTGCTATGGATGTGGGACCCCTTAAAGACTGCCTATGCTGACTATCCTAGTCCTCCTCAATCTTGATGATGCTAGCTTCCAACAATATTTTTGGTTTAGGGTTAGGCCCAATTTTTCTGCCCCTGTTTAACAAGGGCATGTAATTACAATTTTTGATCTAATATTTCACAGCAGGGCACTTTCCTGCGCCCAACAACAATATCTGTGAGGGGTTACAGTGTTGGGGCACCACCACCCAAGGCCCAATTTTTTCTGAGCCTGTTTAACAGGGGCATGTAATTACAATTTTTTTATATAATATTTCAATGCAAGGCCCGTTGCTGCGCCCAACAAGAGTATCTGTGAGGGGTTACAGTGTTGTGGCACCACCACCACCACCCAAGGCCCAATTTTTCTGCCCCTGTTTAACAGGGGCATGTAATTACAATTCTTGATATAACATTTCACAGCAGGGCCTGTTCCTGCGCCCAAAAAGAGTAACTGTGAAGGCTTACAGTGTTCTGGTACCACCAACACCTAAGGCCCAATTTTTTGTAGAGTAGATAGGGCAGGCCGTATAGTATATATACTGTTGTTCAGAGTATATAGTGCCTGGGGGCCTGGGGGAGCCCCACGCCATTTTTTTTAAATTCAGGTGCGGGGTTCCCCTTAATATCCATACCAGACCCAAAGGGCCTGGTAATGGACTGGGGGGGAACCCATGCCATTTTTTTCAATGATTTTCATCTATATTACCAGGACCCGACGATACATTACAGCCGTGAGTAGTTTTAAATGACATTTTTTCCTTTAGAAATGTCATTTTGCTGTCGTTTTGTTCTAAACACAGGAAAAATGCGCTACTTTACAGACATACTAAGGACACCCCCCAGGCAGGATATTTAAAGGAATATTTCATTTTTATTGTTTCATTTTAAGCATTATTAAAATCACTGCTCCCGAAAAAAAGTCTGTTTTCAAAACTTTATTTTGCATTGATACATGTCCCCTGGGGCAGGACCAGGGTCCCCAAACACTTTTTATGGCAATAACTTACATATAAGCCTTTAAAATTAACACTTTTGATTTTTTTCACGTTCGTGTCCCATAGACTTTAACAGTGTTTGCGTGTTCAAACAAATTTTTTTGCCTGTTCGCATGTTCTGCTGCAAACCGAACCAGGGAGTGTTCGGCTCATCCCTAATCCCTAATAGCGTTGTCATACTATTAGCAGAAAAAATGTGAAAGATAGTAGAAAGACGAATCATATTGATTTTTGTGGGGAAGGTTTAAACACTCAATGAATTAAAAAAAAATATATATATTGTGTAATTCTACTTTTAGGCCTGACTTTGATAAAGTATACACAAAACTATTACACAGTTCCTGTATACTGTTACCCTGTCTAGCCTAGGGTGCATTTGTAGAGGCGTCCCCCCAAACCTTATTGTACTCACTTTACCAGCTCTCTATCGCAGTTGACAACAATACCCAGTATTAGACAGCACGTGACCTCCTCCCATGTGACAGTGCTAATGTCTAGCAGCCAATCACTGGGCTCAAGCACTGTCACATGACCAGGAGAGTGGCATCATTGCGTTTTGCCCTGAGCATCTGACACCAGCCGACACCATAGATTCCAGTGCCGACTGCAGTGAAGGTGCTCGTAAGGGGAGTATAACTGAATGGGATGAGACGGGGTAGATCTTTACAAAGATGCTCAGAATGGTCAATGTGACAGTGCCTCTTTTTAATAAGGCATCTACAATAAATCACAATATGCAATCACTGAAAACATACCATATTTATAGTTTAATCACTTAAGGACCGAGCCTCTTTTTGAGACTTGTTGTTTACAAGTTAAAATCAGGCTTTTTTGCTAGAAAATTACTTAGAACCACCATATATACATATATATTTTTTTCAGACAACCCCTGAGAATAAAATGGTGGTCATTGCAATACTTTATGTCATACCGTATTTGCGCAGCGGTCTTACAAGCGCAATTTTTGGGGAATTTTTTTGGAAAAAATACACTTTTTTGAGTAAAAAAGTAAGACAACAGTAAAGTTAGCCCAATTGTGAAAGATAATGTTACGCTGAGTAAATTGATACCCAAAATTGCGCCCGCTTGTGGAATGGCGACAAACTTTGGCACTTAAAAATCTCCATTGGCGACGTTTAACAGTGCCTACAGGTTACCAGTTTTGAGTTACAGAAAAGGTCTAGTCCTAGAATTATTGCACACACTCGATCGCGGTGATACCTCACATGTGTGGATTGAACATCGTTTTCATATGTGGGCGTGACTTACGTATGTGTTCGTTTCTTCGCACAAGCTCGAAGGGACACGGAGCTTCAAACATTTTTTTTTTTTTATTTATTTTAACTTTTATTTTTTATTTTTACGCTGTCCTTTAAAAATTGGGTCACTTTTATTCCTATTACAAGGAATGTAATCATCTCTTGTAATAGAAAAAAAGCATGACAGTACCTCTGAAATGTGAGATCTGGGGTCAAAAAGACCTCAGATCTCATATTTACACTAAAATGCAATTTAAAAAAATAAATAATTAAATGTAATTTTAAAAAATAAAATAAAAAATTTCCCCTTTAAAAGTATTGGGCGGAAGTGCTATGGAGCCGAGCGGGGGCCATCTTTCCCTCACTCGGCATCCAGGTAGTGAGGGGAGTGGATGCGATCGTCTCCGCCGCTACCGGCGGGACCGGTAAGTGGCGGAGACGGCCTGAGAGCGGCGGGACAGGGGGGGGCGCCAATCCACCGCAGAGACCACTTTTATCCTAAAAAGACCCGCACGCTGTTCCTGAAAATACCGGGGTTATGGCAGCTGGCCGCTGCCATAACCCCAGTATTTAACAGCAAAGTACCGACGCACAGGTACGTTAATTTGCGTGAAGTGGTTAAAGCAGCTATTCTCAACCAAGGTTCCATGAAACCTTAGGGTTCCTCCAGAGGTTGCTAGTGGTTCTTTTAGTTGTGACTTATACCCTCACATTTGATGGTGCCTGATTCCACTTGGCAAAACCAATATCATGATGCCAATTATCTCCATAGCTGCCTGCAGGGGTAGCATTCACCACTGTAACTGGGACATTCTTCCCACTGGCCACTAATGTAAGGGGCATTTTTCCTACTGAACCCTAATAAATCGGTTTTGAACAGGGTTCTCTGAGACCTGAAAATAATTTCAAGGGTTCCTCTGTGGTGAGAAGGCTGAGAAAGTCTGGATTCAAGTATAACTTTAGCTTTTTTTTTGTTTTATTTGTCAAGCTTACCATTATCATCAAAAGTGAAAGAAAATCCTGAATTTCGGTTTGACACCAGAACAGAAGTAGAGGAAAAATCTTCCAATGTGGACATTAGTTCTGTTAACAACCAGAGATTCCCTCATTTTAAAGGGATTTCCTCTTCCAATTTTAGCTATGGGACAGGAAGTGAATGGAAATCTCCCCAATGAGACGCAGAGGGGGAAAAACCTGACAGTGGTTTCTGACAATCTCCCTTATTCTATCCAAAATGAAAAAGAAAAAAAAAAATTAGCATTCAGGTCTACTTTAAGGTAAAAAATAAATAGGGATAAATAGATAATTTTACAGTGTAAGACCTAAAATTCACATAGCGAGTAAGTAGCCTGTGCCCGCTCTTCCACATCTGACGATAGTGATGAATAGAAAGTCTTCTGTCCTTTTGATCAGATGGTACTGAGGCACATAGCTCAGGACGGTTCCCGGAACAATGGAGGATTTCATTCAGCACGATAAGATGATTTTCTTTCAGCAAGTCACAGATGATGGTGGCTCTAACTTACAATCGGTATTTCAATGTCTTCAATTTGCCAACTTCATTTCCTCATTCTACATTGTAATCTGAGTGTCCGTACACATGAACCTTTTTGTCCTCCGATGTTGTCTTCTGTGTAAGGAAGGGATTGATTTCAAAGATGCACCTATTTCCACCCAAGATAGGGGCATAAAATAATGGGGCCACATCCAACGAAAAACGACGTTTGACTTACTTCAATTAACAATTACCAATTTTAAACAATGTTTTTTTACTTTCTGCATTTTGCTTGATATTGAAAAGGAAAAAATAAAAATGTGATTTTACAATCCAATCTGATATTATGTTATACATTATGTTGCATTCTATGATATTATACATGTATTCTATTATGCCATATGAAATGTTATTATATTATATAGTATACCTTATTTGTGCAGCAAAATATGAATACAATGTTTCCAAAAATAATGAAATAAATATTTATAATCCTAATAAAATTGTTTTGTAAGTGTTACTTTTACATTAAGCATAAATTATGTTCAATTTGTTCTCTGCCTGGCTACCCTACTTTCTCTCTTCTGAAATCCCCAAAATTATTCTCGGTGACTTCAACATCCCTGTTAACATAACACTACTATTACTTCTAAACTTCTCAGTCTAACCTCATCTTATGACCTGAAGCAATGGATACAGGCTCCTACTCACGCCAACGGCAACACCCTTGACCTTGTCTTCTCCTATCTGTGCACTCTGTGCAACCTTTCCAACAATCCTCTCCCTCTCTCTGATCACCACCTTATTAGTTTTGCTCTCTCCCTCTCTTCCACCTCCTCTCCCTCCAACCGCCTAACAGTTACACGTAGAAACCTTCGCCACCTCAACCCTTCTCTTCTCTACTCTGCTACTGATTACCTCTATCACAAAATCTCACCCCTGTCCTGCCCCAACCTAGCCACTTTCATCTGCAACAGCTCACTGTCTTCCTCCCTAGACAAGCTTGCCCCCCTCACTACACGCAGAATTAGGCCCTGACTGCTACAACCCTGGCAAACAGATGACACCAGAAGTCTCAGAAAACGTAGCCGCGCTCTTAAGCGTCTGTGGCATAAGATTAAGTTCCAGGAAAACTTCACACAATATAAATTTGCCCTCCTAAAATACTATTCCTGCCTCCACACTGCCAAACAGACTTACTTTATCACACTTGTTAACACCTTCTCATCCAGTCTACGTCTTCTCTACCTTCAACACTCTACTCTGTCCTCCACTGCCTCCACCCTCTAACTCACTCACTGCCCAGGAGATCACCAATCACTTCAAAAATAAGATGGATACAATTCATGAGATCTCCAACGTGCAGAAACCTCCCCCACGCAGCACCCCATGTCCACAGATAAAATCATTACTTCCCTCATTCAACCCTGCTATTGTTAATGAGGTTGCTAAACTTTTATCTAACACTCATCTAACCACCTGCCCCCTGGATCCTGCTCCCTCGCAAATGCTACGCTCACCCTCTGACTCGATTCTATACTCTCTAACTCACATTTTTAACCTCTCCCTCTCTTGTGGCATCTTCCCAAACTCTCTAAAACATGCGCTAGTCACCCCCATACTTTAAAAGCCCTCACTGGTCCCCACCAATCTTAACAACCTACATCCCATCGCCTTACTCACCTTCTCCTCCAAACTTCTTGAAAGACTGGTCTACAACGGACTGAGCGACCATCTCACCATGAACAAACTTCTTGATCCCCTTCAGTCCAGATTTTGCCCTTAACACTCCACAGAAACTGCTCTCTTTAAACTCTCAAATGACCTACTAACGGCTAAAACCAGCAGACACTATTCTGTACTACTTCTCCTGGATCTATCTGCTGCCTTTGACACAGTGGACCACCCCCTCCTCCTCAATAAACTCCACTCCTTTGCTCTCCATGACTGTACTCTTCGCTGGTTCTCATCCTACCTATCCCACCGCTCTATCAGTGTCACCTACTTCCTCCTCTCGTCCCTGCCCATGCTTGCTGAACCACGTGTCAGCAGTAACATGTACTTTGCAGCTGAATGCCTTTCCGAATTATGCCACAACATTGCCTTCCACGTGATGGTAGAGAGCTGGAATGTCCTTACGTTAAAAGAAATAGCGACTGGGAACCTGCCATTGTGGTACAGCACATTCTGCAAATTCACGGAAGGGGGCAGAATCCACAAGCTTGCATTTAGATGCTGGGTATGTACTGTCAAAAAATTTTACGCACCTGTTTCACAGATGCATATCATTACAATTTTTGACAGCAAGGCCAATTCTTGCTTTCATCAAGAGTACCTCTATAGGGTTACAGTGTGAAGGCGCCACTGACACCCAAAGAACAATTTTTCCGCACCTGTTTGACAGGAGTAGAAATCCAAAGTCTGGGGTAGAAACACCAGAATTTATCCAAAAAATCTCTAATTGTGTTTCCAGTGCACTACATTGTGGCCTCATCATAAAGACTGCCACCCCAAGCCGTTGCTTACAAAATCAAGAAAGCTTGCAGGGAAACTGTTATATTTGAGGGCTTTATAAATGCTATTATTGCTGCAGCAGCTTCTATACACAGTACAGATGTGCCATTTTACAGGTGGACTAAGGGGACCCCCCCCCCCAGGCACTATATTAAAAGGAATTTTTCATTTTTATACTTTCACTTTAAGCAACACTAAATCTTATTACAAACTTGTTTTCATTGATACATGTCTCCCAGGGCAGTACCCGGACCCCCATAACCATTGTATGCCCAATTACTTGCATATAAGCCTTCAAAATTGACACTTTTGATTTTTCACGTTGAGGTCCCATAGACTTCAATGGGGTTCGTTATTCGGTTCTGAACTTTTGCGATGTTCGAAAATTCTGGTGCGAACTGAACAGGGGGTCATCCCTAGTGATCTGTCAAGTTCCTCCTCTTACTTTGGTGGTCAGTGAAGAAATGCCCTTCTTACATTAATTGGTGGTCAGTAGAGAAATGTTCCCCTTTACATTGGTGGTCAGTGGAGACATGCCCCTCTTAATTTGGTGTTCACTGGGGAATTGTTACCATACATCGATGATCTGTTCTGTTAGGTAGTTCCCTGTTATATTGGCGGTAGCTAGATAAATGCCCCATATACATTTATGATCAGTCTCAGAGAGAATTCCCCTTACAGATTGCTAGAGAGCTCAGTGGTTACTTACCTGGTCCTGCATGGGTTGCTCTACGTAGTGACTTTGGTACCAATGCCAGAGCTATACAGGCAATATAGGGAGGAAGATAAAGACCATGATTTGTATCATTGTCCTGGGGCACAAAGCAGGAGACCCAAAACTCATGCCCCAGGTTCCTAGGCCTAGCAAGGCCCAGTCATTGACTTGGAACAATTATACAGATCAGGAAAGTCAGAAGTTCCTTCTAAGCTACTGTTTGAAATTATACTTGGCTAGCAGTCCTCAATGCCAACACAATTCCACCAGTTGCAGGCAGTTCTGCAGGGTTTGGTGCTGGAATTATTGACTGTCAATGATGGTTAGGCTCCAGCACAGAGCTAAAACAATGGCATCATCACCGTCGACATAGGTTGAGTTCACATATCTGCAAATATTTTCCTGCATCCAATTGACATTATATGCAAGTGTGCCCGGCTTGCAATGGAGCCAGTTCACACATGTCCGGGGCATGCTGTTCGCATTCCAAAAGGGTCCTGTGTGTCTTTGGGTCTGGTTCAGATGCAAATTCAGGCAAAAATTCAGACCTGAACCACGCCTGAACTGGTGAACAGTGACACACCAGACCCTATGCTGGGAACCGCGGCCGCATATATGTCAACCCGGCCTTAGAGAGTAGAAGAGGATCTGTTCGAATTGCCAGAATCTTACAGTAAAATTCATGAAAAACAAAATGACACAGGGTAGTAGGGTAGAGTTTTCATTCAAAAAGATATGCATTACAAATGGACTTATCCAAACAGTGGAGTACATTTTCTTTTTTTTTTTTTTAGGTCACCGGTTCGCCTAATTTATAACAGGTCTTATTTTTCTCTACAGAGACAGATTGATACTATAATTATTAATCTGCTTTTCTTTCAACTCCCCGGTGACTGATTAAATACTAGTTGGAAGGAATAATAGCACTCCTGATATGTTCCTGTACAGCCCATGTTTAATGAGTTACTGTAGTTAAGGGATGACAGGCAGCAGTGATAACAGAAGTTATCGAATAGGCTGAGCATGGGAATACAAATATGACTTGGATACGCTGCAATGGGCTGGCTAGAAAACATTGCTGATTATATTTTGTTGATGTCAGCCATACAAAAAACAAAGACTAGCATACACTGTCACAGATCATATGCCAAATCAACACTGGGCATGGCTGAAATATGCATGTTTTAAATGGCCAGAAAATATTATGTATTTTCCAATATATTTTCTTTAAAGTCAAAGGTGATTGTGCAATGCAATGTATGTGAAACTTTTTTATTTGCTCTACTGAATCAATGTATTATTTTGGGGCAAGCTTTCAGAACTATCCCCTTCTTCTAGTCAAGGTAGTACTGATTAACCACTTGCTTACTGGGCACATTCACCCCCTTCCTGCCCAGGCCAATTTTCAGCTTTCAGAGCTGTCACTCTTTGAATGACAATTGCGCGGTCATGCAACACTGTACCCAAATTTTTTATCATTTTCACACAAAGAGAGCTTTCTTTTGGTGTTATTTAATTACCACTGCATTTTTTATTTTTTGCTAAACAAACAAAAAAAAGACTGAAAATTAAAAAAATAAATAAAATAAGTTTTTCATATTTTGTTGTAAAAGTTTGCAAACAGGTAATTTTTCTTCTTCACTGATGGGTACTGATGGGCTGCACTGATGGTCACTGATGATGTGGCACTAATGGGCACTGATAGGTGACATTGATGGGCACTAATGAGGCAGCACTGGTGGGCACTGATAGGTGGCACTGATGGCCACTGATGAGGCGGCACTGGTTGGCAATGATCAGGAGACACTGATGAAGCTGCACTGATGGGTTACACTGATGGGCACTGATAAGTGGCACTGATAGGTGGCACGGAGAGGTGGCACTGATAGGTGGCACTGATAGGCGGCACTGGTGGCCACTGATCAGGAGGCACTGATGATGAGGCACTGATGGGCACTGTTTGGCAGCACTGATGGGCACTGTTTGGCAGCACTGATGGGCACTGTTTGGCAGCACTGATGGGCACTGATAGGTGGCATTGGCGGGCACTGATAGATGGCACTGGTGGGCACGGATTTGGAGCAGCACTGACTGGTTTCCCCTTTCCATCAGAGTTGGTAACAAATTTTTTGTTTTGTTATATGATTTTTTTGTGTGTGTGTTATACAAGTATCATATAAGTGGATCAGGGACTTGCGGTGAGGTCAGTGGTTGTTGAAGCACTGGCTAGTATCAGAGCCAGATACACACAGGTTACATAAGCCACGAATGTTAGAGTGAGAGCAATAATTCTAGCACTAGACCTCCTCTGTAACTCTAAACCTGTAACCTGTAAAAAAAACCAAAAAAAAAAAAAACAAAGCTTCGCCTATGGAGATTTTTAATTATTGAAGTTTGGCACCATTCCTCAAGTGTACGCAATTTTAAGGTGTGACATGTTAGGTATCTATTGACTTAGCGTAACATCATCTTTCACATTATACAAAAAAATCAGTCTAACTTTAGTATTTTTTTTTTTATTCATGAAATTTTTTTTCTCAAAAAAACGTGTTTAAAAAATAACTGTACAAGCACCGTGTAACATTAAAAGTTGCAAAGACCACCATTTTTTTTCCCTAGGGTGTCTGCTAAAATATATTTATATATAATGTTTGGTGGTTCTGAGTAATTTTCTAGCAAGAAAATTATAATTTTAAATGCAGGAGAGAAGTGTCAGAATTGGCCTGGGTGGCAAGTGGTTAATTAGCTTAAGTAATATACAAATATTTATTATATATTGTTTTTAATGTAATTTACTATATTTTCAAAAACTCTACTCAAGCAGGTAGCTTAATGGACAAATTACTGAAGTTTGAAGTTATAACTTCAAACCAGTAATTTCACAGTAAATGGATAAATAAAAAAATATTATGTTATAACATATAGCATAATAATATATTATTTAGCTTGAATAAAACAGTACATTTTCAGCAGCAGCAGGTCCCCCCTCTTAAATGTGTGAGAAAAATACGGGATTATGGGTAAATCTTATACCCATAAACCCATGTTTTTTCCTTGTAGTTAGGAGGGCTGGACTGGAAGGGAGTAATTGTCTTTTAGACACATCCCCCTTCTATGACACTGCAGTGAGAGGACAGCCTCCACTGCAGCATTTTTATTGCATAGCTTGGACCAATGGTACTTTTCCAAGGCTCCAAGCTGTCCATTGAGCTCAGTGCCTCTGACATGAAGTCATTGTGAGCTCATCCTCTCAGTCTGCTGCAAACAGAGTGTGCCAGCTTGTATTTAAACTGGCCGCGCTGTATATAGATTCTGATAGGCTGCGCAAGAAGCCCCGTATCTCCAGACCCATAGGTGGCAGGAGCTTCAAATTGGTGGGGTAGGACTTCCGCTACCTACCCCCCAAATTTGGGGTCTCTGTGACCCCAGGTCATGAGCTACGACCCTCAAAGCTTGATCATTTTTTTATTTTCCTTCATGTTCATGGCAGGTGAGGCTCCGCTGACTGCACGTCCCTGAATTGTGGATGTAATGTATATTTATTTCTCCGTAACCCTCCTCGTAGATTGAAAAGCTTTGTCTGCATGTATAAAAAGTGTGGAAGCAAGTCAACTCGCAAAACGTGTTGATCCAACGCCAATTTACATGCCAAGTCGATCTCATAGACATAATGTATACCGAATGCAATCATATTTTTAATTGTAAAAGTTTGTAAAAGTTTCATCTACATCAAGGTACATGACCCCTTTGTGGCACATTTAAAGTCCTATTCTTTATTTCTCTTCAATGCCCCTTCTTTCAGGGCCATAACAGAAACTATTTTAATCTAAGAATTTTAATGACTTTCCTAAGCCTTGTCCCTGCAAATAAATAACACCGAATGAAGGAACATGGACCAAATTGGAACTGTCTAGATATGACTAAACTAACCGGAACTAAACAGAAGGGGTGAACAGAGGAAGATACCAAAATCACATTAGTAAACAAGTTGTAATGGCCCAATTCTCTCACTAGATGTCAGCATACTACAAAATAATTAACCTAATGCACTTTAATACAAAACAGAAAAATTACATGAAAGTGAAGCAAAAGAGTAAGGCTACCAGATTACCAGATTTTCAAAATGAAAGGGACACTCCACTGACCATGCCCACTTTTAACCACACTCTAAAAATGACACCCTCATTTGTAATCACACCCTCAAAACCACACCCCTTTTAAAACATCCTCAACAATTGATCAGAGACTTTTGGAAAAAGAGGCAGGCATTCAAAGAATAATGGAGAACATATTTCAAATAAGAGGCACCAAGATATGCATGCATAGCCTTAAAGGTATTAAAAAGACAAAGAGCAAATGGCTCCATTGGCCCCCGTTTTGGGATGGTGTCTGCATAGTTCAACTACTGGGTTGGCATTGTGCTGTAAAATGTGTCCAGAGCCAGGAACAGAGCAGGGGAGGCATGTTTTCTGGGACAGATACCTGGAAAAAGAAGACTGTAGCCAGGAGACATGTGGTAACCATAGTTTAAAGCCTCCATAGATGACTTGAATTACAGCCAGTTCTCAAAATTTGAGCTGTGGGTGGTCCTGCAAGCACCACCTGACTTGACAAAAGTTTATTCAAAAGTTGACTAAGCCGGGTGGAAAATTATCGGGTGAACCGTGGCTGATCCTTATCAGATGCAGTCACTATTAAGTAAGGCCACTGTATTCAGGCAGCCGCGTATGGTCAGACTCAGGGCACTATCTGCAAAAAAAAGTCATTCACAATTTAACCTCCCTATGTACCACTTTGTTCTTCTATTCAAATCTTTTATAAGCACCATGGCAGATGTGCAAACAGGGGGAAGCAGGGAGAGCTGAGCTACTGAAAGAACTATTCAAAAAACATAAATTGAGAAGGAATTGCTCCACAGTCCCTGCAGCTACAGACTCAGAGGTAAGTGAGGGCTTTCTTTAAACCTCACTTACTGCTTCAATGTCCTTAGCTTGGTCATAGGGCAAGTTTAGAGAACAATATGCCTGACCATATTGTACTGGATAGTAATTGTATGTTAAAGGGGAAATGTTATTTAGAGCCAGTGGTCAGTGTAGGGCCCCTGATATTTGAGGTTTGTGGGATAAAACCCCTCTTTCATTGGTGATCAGTGTAGTGACCCTGTTACATTGGTGATCAGTCCTCCTTGCATTTGCAGTCAGCGGAGAAGCCCTTCCTTAAATTAGTTATCAGTGGTGAAATGCCTCTTTACATAGGCGGTCAGTGGTGAAGTGCCTCCTTACGTCAATGATCAGTCTAGTGCCTCCTCTTACATTGGTGGTCGGTGGTAAAGTTCTCCTTACATTTGAATGTCCCTTTTACTTTGGTGATCACTGGAGAAGTGCCCCCTTACATTGATGGTCAGTGGAGAAATACCCCCCTTATATTGGTGATCTCTTGAGAAGCTCCCCATCAAATTGATGGTAACTTGAGGAATTCCCCCTTACATTTGTGATCAGTCTCACTGAGAATTTCCCCTTACACCCTTAAATTAGTTGTAAGTGGTGAAATGCCCCTTTACTTTGGTGATCAGTGGTGAATTGCCTCCTTACATCAGCGATCAGCTTAGTGCCCCCCTTACATTGGTGGCCAGTGGTAAAGTGGTCCTTACATTTGTGGTCTGTAGAGAAATGCCCCTGTTCATTGGTAGTCACTAGTCAGTGAACAAATGCCCCCTTACAGTGGTGGTCAGTGGAGAAACATTCCCCTTACACTGGAGGTCAGTGGTAAAGTGCCTCCTTGTATCAGTGATAAGTCTAGTGTCTCCTCTTACATTGGTGGTTAGTGGTAAAGTGCTCCTAACATTTGTAGTTTGCGAAGAATAGCCCCCTTACATTTGTGGTCTATGAAGAATGGCCCCCTTACATTTGTGGTCTATGTTGAAATGCCCCCTAATATCGGTGGTCAGGGGAGAAATGTCCCTCTGACATTGGACAGTATGGCAGTTCAGTGGTTAGCACTTCTGCCTGGCATTAGTTTGAATCCCAACCATGGCATTATCTTCCTGGAGTTCGCACGTTCTCCCAGTGCTTGCTTGGGTTTCCCCTAGACATTCTAAGTTCCTACCCTGTTTCCCCGAAAATAAGACCTAGCGTGATTGTCGGTGATGGCTGCAATATAAGCCCTACCCCCCAAATAAGCCCTAGTTAAAGTCCTTATAGGTCTTATTTTCAGGGTAGGGCTTATTTTCGGGGAAACAGGGTAGGGCTTATTTGGGCGGTAAGGCTTATATTGCAGCCACCACTGACAATCACACTAGGTCTTATTTTGGGGGAAACAGGGTATCACATTCCAAAGTCATTCTGGTAGGTTAATTCACTCCAGTCCAAATTGTCCCTAGTAGGTGTATGTATAGCATTGACATATGACATGTAGGGCTTTAACGCATACAATACTTTTCCCTCCCCCAACCTGTAACTGGACAGTGAAATGAGAAGCAGCAGACCGATAAGCTCATCTCTCTGTCACTCTGCTCTCTCAGAGAGCAATGTTCTCAGCATGGAGGACATTGCTAATCCCCTAGGTGAAATACTCACCTTGACACAATCAACAAAACAAACATCCCATCAGTGATATCTCCTGCATAATGACTTAATAAGATATGATACTCTTGTAATATTTTGTATATTTTGAATTTAATAATAGCACCCACCCAATCAGTCCTGAGGAAGCCAGTAAATCTTGCGAAACACGTTGACTAATTCCTAAGTATGGAGGAATTGTGGACTTGATCCCCAATATCCACACCGACACCATATATATATCTTCCACTGATGGACTTCTATACATCATATATACTGCTTGGCTGGATCTCTATCTCCATGCTTGGTTTGGGTATTTCTTGACCCACTGAACGTAGAGGCTGTTACAATGATTTTATTCTATTATGTTTTAAGAATTTTGGAATAAAGGTTGTTGTATATTTTAAACAGATTGCCTCGTGTTGTGCCTACAAAGTCCACCATGTTTTCGAGAAATGAGGGTTCTATTTTCTCTTCTCCTATCCTGTATATAAAAATGCATTTTATGATGTATTAATGGTTACAGGGCTGGTTTATGTTTTTTTTTTTTTTTATATATCTGCCTGGAGTTCAGCTTTAATGTTAAAAAGGTATAGCTTTTCTGAAATATTATACTTTTATAGGAATTGATCCATTCATGTAGAGTAACTGATGATCCACAAAAATGCATACAAGCAACAGGCTGAGAAACTTTTACATTCAAACAGAATAAAGTCTTCTATGCCCCCCATTTAAATAAGCCTTTTATCAATACCAGTGATGAAATATTTATCCACAGTAGACGTTATTTGCTGTTCAGCTCAGTCCTCGACGTGCATGCTTCTGTTTAAACTCGCTTCTATTCATTTAAATAATTTAGATCACTACTGCTGCCTGCCTGACATGGCTTTGAATTATTGCAAACTGTATAAATGACCTGGAGCTGTTTAAAAATGACTTAAGCTAATTATTTTTTGTTTTTCAACGTGCTCGTCATCAGCGCTACCACCGCGTGTTATTTCCCGCTCACATGAAATACGCCGGGGCTCAGCATGGCGAAGCCGAATGCAACTGTGTTTAAATGGGTTTAATGACTCTTTTAGAAATCATGTTTGCGCTACACAGAAGGATAATTCTCTGAAGTGATAAATTGGCTCATATGTCTCAAGAAAGGATGACAGTCCGCGCCTAGGGGGGCTTTTTATTGTTGAAGCGCAAGAATAATTATCCCTGCAGCCCTGTCTTATTTAAACAGCTCACTACATGCATGATGGCATCTATATAGTCTCCTTGTTACTTTGCTTTATGTTTATTTATGGAAGAAGTAAGCATGTTCCATGTTCTCATTGTAAACCCTCACATATACCCAGTGAAGTGACTGTTCTCGGGTGATACACAGAGATGAAACAAATCCCCCTACGTAAGTTGTGCCTGTTTATCTGCAGTTTTCTTTACATCTGTTCAAATCCATCAATTTATTAAGCTTGTCTGAGCTTTCAGAAAGCGGCAGAGAGCTGAAGTTACAAACTGCAGAGCTCAGTGAGGAGAGCTCTGAGAGCTGATTGGAGAGAACACCCCCTCCCTTCACACAGCACACAGGAACAGAGCTGAGGCTGTCAATCACAGGCTGTGTGCTGGAGGTCCCTTCCCTGTCACCTTTTTTTCTCTTGGTGTCAGGAAAACTTGTCAGAAGTGATTCATGCTGAAAGCAGAGGAACCAAGCAGCAGACAGAAATGAAACTTAGTGAGACAAGTACACACTATAGAGGGAGCTTTGTTCATATTTCATGTCTGAGATTCGCAACATCTTTAAAGTGGTAGAAAACCGCCATAATGTGTTAGTATGCATCGTATACTAACATATTATGTAAAACTTACCTTAAAACGAAGCCCTCCAGCGATGTGTTTTCACCGCTGAAGGCGCTTCCATCTTCACCCGTTCATCCTTCTGGGTTTGCAGACTCCGGCTGTGTGTATGGCCCGGAGTCACAATGACGTCACTCCCACACATACATGTGGGAGCTGTCGCCCACACCACAAAACTCTGAAGAAATGGCACAGTATGCCGTTCCATCAGAGTGCATGTGCTGGTGACGAACCTGGCTGCATTAAAAGTAAATGTCTCCTAAAAGGTGCACGTTTAGGAGATATTTACTGTACCTATAGGCCGGAGTCGGGCAGACGGAGTTCAGAGAGTGGTCAGACAAGCCAGGTCTGCAACTGGAATCAGGAGACAGGATAACAGGAACACAGGATGTGGGGAAGGCTGAAAGACAAAGCAGCACTGATCCTGAGGACTGGCCGAGTTGAAATAACCGCGTGCACCATTGCAAGTATGCGCATGCGCATATGGATTAGCCAGTGTCCACTTCTTGTGAGCGCGAAAGGGACATGTTTTAGCCTGTGCACAGAAGGCCTTTCCTTACATACACATTTCCCAGAGCTTTGGACAGAGTGAACAAAAGAGTAACATGTAAATATGCCCCTCCATGTTATGGACAAGAGGAGGGTGTCAATGTCCTGAAGTTCTATCTTTCATCTGTTCAGACGCAGTACAATGAGTGAGTGTTGTCACCAGTGGCAGCTTGTGTTTTTTTTTCTTTCTTTTGGGGGGACGGCAAACATAACCCCCCCCCCCAGTCGGGACATTAAAGCCCCACACTTACCCCATCAAGGAAGCGTGTGGGCGGGCAGCGTGTCCGGCGAATGGCAGCTTTCTTTCTTCCTCCTCCTGTGGATCATGGTGGCTTCTGCAGTGCATCTCCCTTCTCCTCCTAAGCATCGGGAAACGGGTATCAGACCCGTGCTTCCTGATTGGCGGAGAGGCGATTCAGTGTTAGAAAAGCAAATATTCATTTGCTTTTATAACACACGTGGTGGGCTATGCTCTGCGCCACAAGCCCACCCTATTTTGAAGCCTATTAGAGCCTCTGGCCCTAATCAGGTGCTTCAAAAAAACACCCCTGCCGCTGTAATTCATGTGCCCGGCATCCTGAAAGGGGCCGGACACATGAATAGGGGGTGGCAGCGGCGATAGAAAGGGGAGGCGGCACCCGTGCGCCCTTAATGAACGGGCCACCCTTGGTTGTCACCCTAGCATATCAGCAGGTGAAAATTAAGGTAAAAAAATCTAAGGACCAGAAAGTTGCAATATGTTTTTTTTTTTTCTTAGATACTCTGGGGTTAATTTACTAAAACTGGAGATTGCAAAATCTGGTGTAGCTGTGCATACTAACCAATCAGCTTTCAGATTTTTGTGTTTTTTGTTTTTTTTTGCAAAAGTTTAATTGAACAAGTTGATGTAAGCCTCGGTTCACACCAGAGGCGGCACGACTTGCAGGTCGCCTCGGTGAGGCGACCTGCACACGACTGTCCGGGTGACTTGCAAAACGACTTCTGTATAGAAGTCTATGCAAGTCGCCCCAAGTCGCCCCCAAAGTCGTACAGGAACCTTTTTCTAAGTCGGAGCGACTTGCGTCACTCCCCTTAGAACGGTTCCATAGCACAGAACGGGAGGCGACTTGTCAGGCGACTAGGTCGCCTGACAAGTCGTCCCTGTGTGAACCGAGCCTTAGACTCTGATATTGGTTACCATGCACAGCTGCACCAGATTTTGCACTCTCCAGTTTTAGTAAATCAACCCCTCTATGAGCACTAGGCACTAGAACATTTTACAAACCATTGACAGTGTTGTCTCTTATTAAATCATGAGCGCCAATACAATTAATAATGTTACTGTTCAGATGGGACCGTGGCGGTCTCTGCCTCGCCGCCTGTGTTACACATAGCCTGAGTTGCCACACAAAAAATAAAGTCCAAAGTTCTTGCTCAAGATAATTTATTAACTCTAATTGTAAGAGGGCAATCAATAGTTGGCGATCATACAGCTGTTTCATATAAAATCTCCATGCTCATACTTTGATAGATCAAAATCAACATATTATCAAGCTGTTGTTTTCATTATAGCAATACGTTTTGGCTGCCTGGTGGCAAATATTAACTTGAGATAAAAAAAAAATGTCTGATGAATAAAAGTTGTTCATTGAAGGTTTGCTGAGCAAAGTTCATACTGAAGTGCAAAGTTTATATTTCAGAGTTTATTGACGGGGATTTTTTACTGTTGTTGTTGTGTAAGAGTGGATAAAATCCAACCTTCTTTCCTTCCTTTCTTCCTTCCTTCCATCTTTCGTTCCTTCCTTACTTCTTTCTTTCCTTCCTTCCGATGTGCTACCCTTTAAAGAGGAAGTAAACCCTGATGGGTTTAACTTCCTCTTTTATTCCCCTGCAAAGTAAAAGCATAATGGGCTAGTATGCATTGCATACTAGCCCATTATGTGGCACTTGTGGCACTTATGTGGCACTTATCTGCAAACGAAGCCTGCGATGTCCGCGATGTCCCCGCTGATGGAAGCATCCATCTTTGCCCCTCTTCCTTCTGGGGCCGCGTCAGTCACGGCAGACGCTGGGGAAGAAACAGCACGGAGGGCCATTTGTTTACTGCGCATGTGCCGATGACATCATTGGCACGCTTCAAGGCAAATATCTCCTAAACTGCGTTTAGGAGATATTTTCAGTACATATTGTAGGTTTACCTATATGTAAAAATAGGTCAGGTGGGTTTACAACCACTTAAAAACATAAAGCTGAATTCTAGGAGGAGATAAAAGAAACAACTTAATGCAGCTCTGTATTCATCAATACACCATTAAAGGAATATTAAACCCTCTGCATTTTTTAGTTTAATATATTGATAATGATAAAATAAACATTCCCCAGCAAATTACAGGTGCATCAAATGAAATTAGAACATCATCAAAAAGTTAATGTATTTCAGTAATTCAATTCAAAGAGTGAAACTTATATATTTTATATAGATGCGTTTCACACAGAGTGATATATTTCTTTCTTTTAATTTTGATGATTATGGCTTACAGCTAGTGAAAACCCAAAATTCAGTGTAGCACCCTGATGACTAGGAAGGGTTGCTCCTAAATTTACCTGCCAGGTATAGTTGCCTTGGTCAATTGTTAGGGATCAAATGGTTTCACCGCAAGTCTGGAATTGCTTCACTTCTCTCTTCTGTCGCTGAGTGGCCGGGTACCTGGTGACGTTGGATAAGATAAGGGTGATGCAATGACAGATTAGGAGTATATGGGGTGTCTCAGCCAATAGGCAGGGGTTTTCTTGGCCCCTCAGCTTGCTGGGAGAACCTATATATTTGGGTGGAGTCAGGTGATCAGGGTTCTGTGCCACCTGGACGGCTGTCTGGGTGGACGTGTGCTGTGCTGCCCAGGCTGCTAGGCCGGAGTTTGGGCCTATTCCAGGCACATCTGGCTGCTAGGCTGTCTGAGGGCCTATCCAGGAGCAAGAGAGCAGCGTAGGGCTGGGATTGCGGCTTGCAGTCCAACCAGAAGTGAAGGTTCTGCCGGCTGGAGAACCTGTCGTGGTCGGAGGTAGAGGGGAAGCTGTCGCCACTAAGGGACCAACCACCTTGTTACCAAGGACCACAGTGAGTAGCTAAAGCAAGTGCCGGGGACGGTGAAACTTCAGCAGGTGCCAAGCCAGGGACCCAGCCAGTGGGGTGACGCAGGAGGAGTATCTGGAGTGCCAAGCCAGGGACCCAGCAGGGAAGTGGGGATGACGCTTGAGGAAGATTAGAAGAGCTCACGAGGTTCAGTGGCAGTGAATCGGCAAGTCTAGTGAGAGAGACTGGGAACTGTTCTAAGACTGTTGCTATAGGAGACAGCTCTCTCACACATGCAGATGTGGTGTCTTACTGGATAACTTTCCCTGCATGGCTGTCTACCTGTAGAAGTCTCGGAGTCTACCAATTAACATTGCAACTACCTAAGGGTGTCCTGGCCCTAAACCCGCTCTCCCACTGTTCTGTTCAAGAGAAAATAAATCTCTTTGCATTCAATAAGTGTCTGGCGCCCTTGAATCTACCTTGCATTACACCCACTATGCCTTGTAACCCACCATATACAGAAGGATGTCAGCTGTCCATGGCTCTGGAGGTTCTCATTAGACTAAAGGAGACCTGGGACGTTGCTACATCAGTATCTCAGAATATTAGAATATTATATAAGACCAATAAAAAAAATTAAAAAAAAGGATTTTTAATACAGAAATGATGGCTTACTGAAAAGTATGTCCATGTACAGCTAGAGCTACTGCTCTTTCTGGACCTCCGCGATCGCGTCATTTAGCTGCCACGTTTGTCAGCAGCCTCCGCCGCCGTCAGTAACAGAGCAGAGCGGGCGGCTGGACAATTCTGGCCTGGGGGCGGGACCAGCACTGCGTGGAGAGAGGCTGCCTGAATAAACTTTTCACGTTAACCAGGTGGTGATTGGCTGCTAGGAGGCGGTCCTAGCAACCAATCACCAGCTTGCTAATATGAAAAGTTACCTGGCAGCTCCCCATCCAGTGCTGCTGTGCCTCTGCTTTCAGTTCAGGATTGTCCTGACCCTGATCTCCACTCTGTGAAAGGTAGGAGAGTGAAGGGAGGAAAGGACATGATGTGAACTTGTGAAGGAAGGGGAGCAGAGCTGTGTGGGGGGAGTCATGTAAAGGGGAGCAATACTGTGGTGTGATAGGGGCAGTGCTGTGGGGGTGATATGTTAAGGGGGCAGCGCTCTGGGGGGATGGGTGATGTAGAGGGGGACAGTGCTGTAGGTGGGGGATATGAAAGGGGCAGTACTGTGAGGGGTTTGTAAAAGGGATTGTGCTTTGGGGGTGATATGTGAAGGGGGACAGTGCTGTGGGGGATGTGAAGGGGAACAGTGCTATGGGGGTGATATGTGAAAGGGGACAGTGCTGTGTGGGGGGATTTGAAGGGAACAGTGCTTTGGGGTGATATGTGATGGCGGGTAGTGCTGTGGGGGGGATGGCCCTCTGGTAGAGAGCTGCTCTGACTTTGGACTTGCATATCTACTACTACTAGCATATCTTTGGAATGTGGGAGTACCCGGAGGAAGCCCACGCAGACTCCATGCACGTAATGCCATGGTTGGGATTTGAACCCATGACCTACTTACTACAAGGTGGAAGCGCTAACCACTGTGCTGAACGTTCTGCTGTGTTTTATTCAATCCAAAGTCAGTGCAGCCCTCTACCAAGAAATTATAGAGCACTTCATGCTTTCCTCTGTTGACCAGCTTTATGGAGATGCTGATTTCATTTTCCAGCAGGACTTGGCACCTGTCCACACTGCCAAAAGTACCAATCCCTGGTTTAATGATCATGATATCACTGCGCTTGATTGGCCAGCAAACTTGCCTGATCTAATCCCCATAGAGAATCTGTGGGGTATTGTAAAGAGGAAGATGAGAGACACCAGACCCACTTAAGCCCCAGAAGGATTTACCCCCTTAATGGCAAGGCCATTTTTTGCGATACGGCACTGCGTCCTTTTAAATGACAATTGCGCGGTGGTGCGACGATGTACCCAAACAAAATTGATGTCCTTTTTTTCCCACAAATAGAGCTTTCTTTTGGTGGTATTTGATCACCTCTGCGGTTTTTATTTTTTGCGCTATAAACAAAAAAAGACCATCAATTTTGAAAAAAAAACTATATTTTCTACTTTTTGCTATAATAAATATCCACCCCCCCCCCCCAAAAAAAAATTTTTTTCTTAAGAAATGTAGGCCAATATGTATTCTTTTACATATTATTGGTAAAAAAAAAAATCATAATAAGCGTATAGTGATTGATTTGCGCAAAAGTTATCCCGATTTTTTTTGTACTAGTAATGGCGGTGATCGGCGATGTTTAGCAAGACTGCAACATTGCGGAGGACAAATCGGACACTTTTGACACTTTTTTGGGACCAGTGACATTATTACGGTAATCAGAGTTAAAAGTTTCCACTGATCACTGCATAAATGACATTGACAGGGAAGGGGTTAACACTAGCGGGCGATCAAGGGGTTAAGTGTGTCCTAGGGAGGTGTTTCTAACTGTGGGGGGAGGGGACTGACTGGGAGTACACAGAGATCGCTGTTCCTGATCACTAGGTACAGACGATCTCTCTCTACCCTCCTGTCAGAATGGGGATCTGTTTGTTTACATTGACAGATCCCCTTTCTGGCTCTCTGTGTAACGATCGCGGGTGGCCGACGGACATCGGGGGTGCCGGCTACGCACATCGGCTTCGCGTTGCTGTAGCCATTAAAGTGACCAATGTTCACCTACAGCAGGTTGTGCAGCCGAGCCAACCTGCCGCAGTATAACTGCAACCTGGGCTTCCATTACACCTCAGCAGTGCCACTGGCTCCATGCCACGCCACATTGATGCAGTAATTCATGTAAAGGAGCCCCGACCAAGTATTGAGTGCATATTATACTGTAGTATAGTGAAGTATGTGAAGGGGGCAGTGCTGTGGGGAGTTGTGAAGGGGGACAGTTCTGGGGGGGTATGTGATGGCAGACAGTGCTGTGGGGGATGTGAAGGGGGACAGTGCTGTGGGGGATGTGAAGGGGGACAGTGCTGTGGGGGTTGTGAAGGGGGACAGTCCTCTGGTAGAGGGCTGTACTGACTTTGGACTTGATAAACACAGTGGACCAACACCAGTAGATGACATGGGCCCCCCAAATCATCACTGACTGTGGAAACTTCACATTGGATCTCATGCAACTTTGATTCTATGCCTCCCCTCTGTTCCTCCCGGCTCTAGGACCTTGATTTCAAAATGAAGGTGGGGAGCCATGGCATCGGCTGGTGTTATCTGCCTGTGGTTTCTTCTTTTTTTTTTTTTGGTATTTTTTTTTTTTAGTAAGTGCTTGGTGAGAAGTGCAAGCATCGCCCTCTGGGGCATGCATTGTGTTTAGTTTGAAGTGCATACATTGTGAGTTTGAAGTGCTTTAGTTGTGAACACATTTGACATTTACATGAATTCATCTTCCCAATCAAAGTTGTACAGCTGATTTGTTACTTACATGTATTTATACAGTGCTGACAGTACACACTGTGCTTTACATATATCACTTTACATTGACATCTATGGCTCCCCTCATGATGTTTATTGTATGAGGTTCCTTCATATACTGGGGACAATTTAGACAGGAGCCAATTCACCTACCGGCATATCTTTGGAATGTGGGAGGAAACCGGAGTACCCGGAGGAAACCCACGCAGACACAGGGAGAACATGCAAACTCCATGCACATAGTGTCATGGTTGGGATTTAAACCCATGACCTACTTACTGCAAGGCAGAAGTGCTAACCACTCAGCCACTGTGCTGCCCGGTGTGCTGTGTTTTATTCAATCCAAAGTCAGCGCAGCCCTCTACCAGGAAATTATAGAGCACTTCATGCTTTCCTCTGCTGACCAGCTTTATGGAGATGCTGATTTCATTTTCCAGCAGGACTTGGCACCTGTCCACACTGCCAAAAGTACCAATCCCTGGTCACATGATCATGATATCGCTGCGCTGGATTGGCCAGCAAACTCGCCTGACCTAAACCCCATAGAGAATCTGTTGGGTATTGTAAAGAGGAAGATGAGAGACACCAGACCCAACAATTTCCGGTGAGCTTAAAGCCACTATTAACCACTAAAGCCCCAGAAGGATTTACCCCCTTAATGACCAGGCCATTTTTTGGGATACGGCACTGCGTCGCTTTAAATGACAATTGCGCGGTCATTCAACGATGTACCCAAACAAAATTGATGTTCTTTTTTTTCCCCACAAATAGAGCTTTATTTTGGTGGTAGATAATCACTACTGCGTTTTTTATTTTTTGAGCTATAAACAAAAAAAAAACGTCATTTTTGAAAAAAAAACATTCTTTTACATATTTTTGGTAAAAAAATAACAATAAGCGTATATTGATTGGTTTGCGCAAAAGTTGTAGCGTTTTTTTTTTTTACTAGTAATGACGGTGATCGGCGATTTTTAGCGGCACTGCAACATTGCGGAGGACAGATCGGACACTTTTGACACTTTTTTGGGACCAGTGACATTATTACGGTAATCAGAGCTAAAAATATCCCCTGATCACTGCATAAATGACATTGGCAGGGAAGGGGTTAACACTAGGGGGCAATCAAGGGGTTAAGTGTGTCCTAGGGAGGTGTTTCTAACTGTGGGGGGAGGGGACTGACTGGGAGTACACAGAGATCGCTGTTCCTGATCACTAGGTACAGACGATCTCTTTCTACTCTCCTGTCAGAACGGGGATCTGTTTGTTTACATTGACAGATCCCCTCTCTGGCTCTCTGTGGAGTGATCGCGGGTGGCCGACGGACATCGGGGGCACCAGCTACGCACATCGGCTTTGCGCTACTGTAGCCATTAACATAGTTGCCAACACTGTAAAAATAAATGTGGGACACTTTTGTGGCTGTAGGTGGAGCCGTACAATAATTAGGGGGTGGGGCATTCATTTGTAGGCGTGGTTTAGGAAAAATATACAAGTGTGGCACCGAAAACTGGGCGTGGTTTACGCAACATAGTGGGCGTGGCTTAAATGGGCGTGGCTCAAGAGGGTGTGGTTAGAGTCTGAGATGAATGAGGGATGGAGAGGGAAAGGGGGAGAGGGGGAAAGGGGGAGAGGGAAATGACGGGACAGCAGCCCCAGATCCTACACAATAAAAATATGTGTATTCTAGAAAGTTTAACAATCAGCAGATAAAGATACTCCAAACACCTGGTGTTAGCACTTCAATCATCCCGGCATCATGGTTGTTATGGTGTCAGGATGATTGAAGTGCATTATTTCTATTATTACATTGTAATATAAAATGAAATCTGTCAACTCACCATAATCCAGAATCAGTGGGAGCCCTGAGCGTGTCACTAGCCACGTCGCCTGCCACCAGCCGTCCGTCCTTGCGTCAGATGTCCCAGCAGAGTCCGTCCTTGCATCAGGTGTCCCAGCAGAGTCCGTCCTTGCATCAGGTGCCCCCAGCGGAGCCCCCCTTACATCAGATGTCCCCAGTGGAGCCCCCCTCACACCAGGAGTCCCCAGCGGAGCCCCCCCTCACACCAGGAGTCCCCGGCGGAGCCCCCCTCACACCAGGAGTCCCCGGCGGAGCCCCTCTCACATCATGTGTCCCCAGCGGAGCTCCCCCTCACATCAGGAGTCCCCAGCGGAGCCCCCCTCACATCAGGAGTCCCCAGCGGAGCCCCCCTCACATCAGGTGTCCCCGGCAGAGCCCCCCTCACATCAGGTGTCCCCAGCAGAGCCCCCCTCACATCAGGAGTCCCCAGCGGAGCCCCCCTCACATCAGGTGTCCCCAGCGGAGCTCCCCTTCACATCAGGAGTCCCCAGCGGAGCCCCCCTCACATCAGGTGTCACCGGCGGAGCCCCCCTCACATCAGGAGTCCCCGGTGGAGCCCCCCTCACATCAGGAGTCCCCAGCGGAGCCCCCCTCACATCAGGTGACCCCAGCGGAGCTCTCCCTCACATCAGGTGTCCCCGGCAGAGCCCCCCTCACATCAGGTGTCCCTGGCAGAGCCCCCCTCACATCCGGTGTCCCTGGCAGATCCCCCCCTCACATCAGGTGTCCCCAGTGGAGCCCCCCCTCACATTAGGTGTCCCCAGTGGAGGCCCCCTCACATCCGGTGTCCCCGGCAGATCCCCCCTCACATCAGGTGTCCCCAGTGGAGTCCCCCCTCACATCAGGTGTCCCCAGTGGAGCCCCCCCTCACATTAGGTGTCCCCGGCGGAGCCCCCCTCACATCAGGTGTCCCCAGTGGAGCCCCCCTTACATCAGGTGTCCCTAGTGGAGTCCCCCTTACATCAGATTCCCACAGCGGTGCGCCCCCCACTACCTTAGAGGTGTCCTAGTGTGTCCGCCAGCCGCATGGCTATAACCCCCGCCCCTTTCCATAACAGACTGGCAGCGGTGCGGGGGGTAGGCGGTGCGAGGCGGAGCAGGCGGAGGGTGGGCGGCGACGCAGAAGCTCCGTCTAGCCCCCCCAGCCATCTTCCTGAACTTCTTTAAGATAGCGACCGGCAGGGACAATGTCTCCGCCGGTCGCGGACCTCTAGCGGCGGCGAAAATCGAGAACCGTATTTCTCGGGACATTTCCCAGGACACCACAAATTCGGGAATGGAGTCTAAGTCCCGGGAAATCCGGGACAGTTGGCAACTATGCATTAAAGGGACCGATGTTCACCTACAGTGGTTTGCGCAGCCGATGCGGTGGCTGGTTGGCAAGCGGTTAAAGCAACCTGGGCTTCCATAACACCTCAGCAGTGCCACAGGCTCCATGCCACGCCGCATTGATGCAGTAATTCATGTAAAGGAGCCCCGACCAAGTATTGAGTGCATATTATACTGGGTTATAGTGAAGTATGTGAAGGGGGACAGTGCTGTGGGGGGATGTGAAGGAGACATTTGCTGTGGGGGATCTGGGGGGGGACAGTCCTGTGGGGGGATGTGACGGGGACAGTGTTGTGGGGGGATTTGAAGGGGGACAGTGCTATGGGGGGGATCTGATGGCGGGCAGTGCTGTGGAGTTGATATGTGAAGGGGGACAGTCCTCTGGTAGAGGGCTGTGCTGACTTTGGACTTGATAAAACACAGCGGACCAACACCAGTAGATGACATGGGCCCCCCAAATCATCACTGACTGTGGAAAGTTCACATTGGATCTCATGCAACTTGGATTCTATGCCTCTCCTCTCTTCCTCCCGGCTCTAGGACCTTGATTTCAAAATGAAGGTGGGGAGCCATGGCATCGGCTGGTGTTATCTGCCTGTGGTTTCTTCTTTTTTTTTTTTTTGGTATGTTTTTTTTTTTTTTTAGTAAGTGCTTGGTGAGAAGTGCAAGCATCGCCCTCTGGGGCATGCATTGTGTTTAGTTTGAAGTGCATACATTGTGAGTTTGAAGTGCTTTAGTTGTGAACACATTTGACATTTACATTAATTCATCTTCCCAATCAAAGTTGTACAGCTGATTTGTTACTTACATGTATTTATACAGTGCTGACAGTACACACTGTGCTTTACATATATCACTTTACATTGACATCTATGGCTCCCCTCATGATGTTTATTGTATGAGGTTCCTTCATATACTGGGGGCAATTTAGACTGGAGCCAATTCACCTACCGGCATATCTTTGGAATGTGGGAGGAAACCAGAGTACCCGGAGGAAACCCACGCAGACACAGGGAGAACATGCAAACTCCATGCACGTAGTGTCATGGTTGGGATTTAAACCCATGACCTACTTACTGCAAGGCGGAAGTGCTAACCACTTAGCCACTGTGCTGCCCAGTCTGCTGTGTTTTATTCAATCCAAAGTCAGCGCAGCCCTCTACCAGGAAATTATAGAGCACTTCATGCTTTCCTCTGTTGACCAGCTTTATGGAGATGCTGATTTCATTTTCCAGCAGGACTTGGCACCTGTCCACACTGCCAAAAGTACCAATCCCTGGTCACATGATCATGATATCACTGCTCTTGATTGGCCAGCAAACTCGCCTGATCTAATCCCCATAGAGAATCTGTGGGGTATTGTAAAGAGGAAGATGAGAGACACCAGACCCAACAATTTCCGGTGTGCTTAAAGCCACTATTAACCACTTAAGCCCCAGAAGGATTTACCCCCTTAATGACCAGGCCATTTTTTGGGATACGGCAGTGCGTCGTTTTAAATGACAATTGCGCGGTCATGCGACGATGTACCCAAACAAAATTGATTTCTTTTTTACCCACAAATAGAGCTTTCCTTTGGTGGTATTTGATCACCTCTGTATAAGCGTATGTAGCGATGGTAGATTTTAAATCTACCACTTATAGGTAAATTTAGTGGGTTATCCGTTCATACATAGTCAAATTTAGCCTCTGTTCCTGTTTGGCTGTGTTACATGTAGTTTCACAGTGTGTCTGTGGATGTCGTTGTCGCCATGGGTCGGTGTTGGAAAGGCAACACGTTAAAGTGTATAAGTGCTCCTCTGTCCCGGAGATAACTCGGTGGAGGTGGTCCTCCGAGTTGCATTCTGGAAGAGGGTATTTATGGGGGAGACACCATGTTTTAGGGTTCTTTCGTTTCACCTGCTGGCCCTTCTGGCCGACAGGTATGTGTTAGGAGTACTACCTCGTGGTCCTCCGACCGGAAGGACCACGTTGCTGCAGCGTGTGGGTGGGCCCAGAAGCCTGTCTGGGGCCTACCACAGCGGCGAGGGAATGGTCCTGTGCTGTCTGTCCTATGGGAAGAAGCTGGACAACTGAGAAGATCCCAGGGGAGGACCCGTCATGGAAGGATCATACAGAATGCTGGTCTGGAGAGGGGCCTGGTGACTCAGTTGGAGGACGCATCCTAAAGTTAACCTACCACATAGTACTGCCGGGTCGGCTTAAAGGTTCTAGTGCTGTGCTTGCTATCCACCATAAACCATTACATCCTGTGGCAGAGGATCGTACGGGTTTCTACTCCATTCAAGTCTGTGGCAGAGACTTTTGTTCGTGTTGCGTACCGGCTGCTAGGTTAGTGAGAGAAACCTATCCGGGCGGGCAAAGACTCTAGAAAGAGTACATTCAGCTACAAGATTTCAATTCCTAATACTACACTAAGAAAAGGTATTTGAACTTCCCTGCAATTCTTCTTCTACCTCTTTCCTGCTACTTCCTTCAGTTACTCTTTATTAAAACCTTGGAAAAGATACTCAAGTGTCTGGTGCCTACATTGTCTGATATTAAGCTCAACGGGACCCTAGACCCGGTTCTGGTGAAATTGAGGCAACAAAGGTGACGGTAACAGCCCGCTTTAAACCAGCAGCTCCACCATGAGTTATTGCTACACGTATATTGATTCTTTTTGCGCAAAAGTTATAGCGTTTTTTTTTTTTTACTAGTAATGCCCGTGATCGACGATTTTTAGTGGGACTGGTGACAGGTGACCAGTGACATTATTACGGTAATCAGAGCTGAAAATATCCACTGATCACTGCATAAATGACATTGGCAGGGAAGGGGTTAACACTAGGGGGCGATCAAGGGGTGTGTCCTGGGGAGGTGTTTCTAACTGAGGGGGGAGGGGACTGACTGGGAGTACACAGAGATCGCTGTTCCTGATCACTAGGTACAGACGATCTCTCTCTACTCTCCTGTCAGAACGGGGATCTGTTTGTTTACATTGACAGATCCCCTCTCTGGCTCTCTGTGGAGCGATCGCGGGTGGCCGACGGACATCGGGGCGCCAGCTACGCACATCGGCTTCGCGCTGCTGTAGCCATTAACATAGTTGCCAACACTGTAAAAAAAAATGTGGGACACTTTTGTGGCTGTAGGTGGAGCCGTACAATAATTAGGGGGTGGGGTATTCATTTGTAGGCGTGGTTTAGGAAAAATATACAAGTGTGGCACCGAAAACTGGGCGTGGTTTACGTAACATAGTGGGCGTGGCTTAAATGGGCGTGGCTCAAGAGGGTGTGGTTAGAGTCTGAGATGAATGAGGGATGGAGAGGGAAAGGGGGAGAGGGGGAAAGGGGGAGAGGGAAATGACGGGACAGCAGCCCCAGATCCTACACAATAAAAATATGTGTATTCTAGAAAGTTTAACAATCAGCAGATAAAGATACTCCAAACACCTGGTGTTAGCACTTCAATCATCCTGGCATCATGGTTGTTATGGTGTCAGGATGATTGCATTATTTCTATTATTACATTGTAATATAAAATGAAATCTGTCAACTCACCATAATCCAGAATCAGTGGGAGCCCTGAGCGTGTCACTAGCCACGTCGCCTGCCACCAGCCGTCCGTCCTTGCGTCAGATGTCCCAGCAGAGTCCGTCCTTGCATCAGGTGCCCCCAGCGGAGCCCCCCTTACATCAGATGTCCCCAGCGGAGCCCCCCTCACACCAGGAGTCCCCAGCGGAGCCCCCCCTCACACCAGGAGTCCCCAGCGGAGCCCCCCCTCACACCAGGAGTCCCCAGCGGAGCCCCCCCTCACACCAGGAGTCCCCGGCGGAGCCCCCCCTCACACCAGGAGTCCCCGGCGGAGCCCCCCTCACACCAGGAGTCCCTGGCGGAGCCCCCCTCACACCAGGAGTCCCCGGCGGAGCCCCCCTCACATCATGTGTCCCCAGCGGAGCTCCCCCTCACATCAGGAATCCCCAGCGGAGCCCCCCTCACATCAGGTGTCCCCAGCAGAGCTCCCCTTCACATCAGGTGTCCCCGGCGGAGCCCCCCTCACATCAGGAGTCCCCGGTGGAGCTCTCCCTCACATCAGGTGTCCCCGGCAGAGCCCCCCTCACATCAGGTGTCCCCAGCAGAGCCCCCCTCACATCCGGTGTCCCTGGCAGATCCCCCCCTCACATCAGGTGTCCCCAGTGGAGCCCCCCCTCACATTAGGTGTCCCCAGTGGAGCCCCCCTCACATTAGGTGTCCCCAGTGGAGCCCCCCTCACATTAGGTGTCCCCAGTGGAGCCCCCCTTACATCAGGTGTCCCTAGTGGAGCCCCCCTTGCATCAGATTCCCACAGCGGTGCGCCCCCCACTACCTTAGAGGTGTCCTAGTGTGTCCGCCAGCCGCATGGCTATAACCCCCGCCCCTTTCCATAACAGACTGGCAGCGGTGCGGGGGGTAGGCGGTGCGAGGCGGAGCAGGCGGAGGGTGGGCGGCGACGCAGAAGCTCCGTCTAGCCCCCCCAGCCATCTTCCTGAACTTCTTTAAGATAGCGACCGGCAGGGACAATGTCTCCGCCGGTCGCGGACCTCTAGCGGCGGCGAAAATCGAGAACCGTATTTCTCTGGACATTTCCCAGGACACCACAAATTCGGGAATGGAGTCTAAGTCCCGGGAAATCCGGGACAGTTGGCAACTATGCATTAAAGGGACCGATGTTCACCTACAGTGGTTTGTGCAGCCGATGCGGTGGCTGGTTGGCAAGCGGTTAAAGCAACCTGGGCTTCCATAACACCTCAGCAGTGCCACAGGCTCCATGCCACGCCGCATTGATGCAGTAATTCATGTAAAGGAGCCCCGACCAAGTATTGAGTGCATATTATACTGGGGTATAGTGAAGTATGTGAAGGGGGACAGTGCTGTGGGGGGATGTGAAGGAGACATTTGCTGTGGGGGATCTGAGGGGGGACAGTCCTGTGGGGGGATGTGACGGGGACAGTGCTGTGGGGGGATTTGAAGGGGGACAGTACTGTGGGGGATGTGAAGGGGACAGTGCTGTGGGGGGATGTAACGGGGACAGTGCTGTGGGGGGATTTGAAGGGGGACAGTGCTATGAGGGATGGGGGGGATCTGATGGCGGGCAGTGCTGTGGAGTTGATATGTGAAGGGGGACAGTTCTCTGGTAGAGGGCTGTGCTGATTTTGGACTTGATAAAACACAGAGGACCAACACCAGTAGATGACATGGGCCCCCCAAATCATCACTGACTGTGGAAAGTTCACATTGGATCTCATACAACTTGGATTCTATGCCTCTCCTCTCTTCCTCCCGGCTCTAGGACCTTGAGTTCAAAATGAAGGTGGGGAGCCATGGCATCGGCTGGTGTTATCTGCCTGTGGTTTCTTTTTTTTTTTTTTTGGTATGTTTTTTTTTTTTTTAGTAAGTGCTTGGTGAGAAGTGCAAGCATCGCCCTCTGGGGCATGCATTGTGTTTAGTTTGAAGTGCATACATTGTGAGTTTGAAGTGCTTTAGTTGTGAACACATTTGACATTTACATTAATTCATCTTCCCAATCAAAGTTGTACAGCTGATTTGTTACTTACATGTATTTATACAGTGCTGACAGTACACACTGTGCTTTACATATATCACTTTACATTGACATCTATGGCTCCCCTCATGGTGTTTATTGTATGAGGATCCTTCATATACTGGGGACAATTTAGACAGGAGCCAATTCACCTACCGGCATATCTTTGGAATGTGGGAGGAAACCAGAGTACCCGGAGGAAACCCACGCAGACACAGGGAGAACATGCAAACTCCATGCACGTAGTGTCATGGTTGGGATTTAAACCCATGACCTACTTACTGCAAGGCGGAAGTGCTAACCACTTAGCCACTGTGCTGCCCGGTCCAGTGTGTTTTATTCAATCCAAAGTCAGCGCAGCCCTCTACCAGGAAATTATAGAGCACTTCATGCTTTCCTCTGTTGACCAGCTTTATGGAGATGCTGATTTCATTTTCCAGCAGGACTTGGCACCTGTCCACACTGCATTAAGTACCAATACCTGGTCACATGATCATGATATCACTGCGCTGGATTGGCCAGCAAACTCGCCTGATCTAATCCCCATAGAGAATCTGTGGGGTATTGTAAAGAGGAATATGAGAGACACCAGACCCAACAATTTCCGGTGAGCTTAAAGCCACTATTAACCACTTAAGCCCCAGAAGGATTTACCCCCTTAATGACCAGGCCATTTTTTGGGATACGGCACTGCGTCGCTTTAAATGACAATTGCGCGGTCATGCGACGATGTACCCAAACAAAATTGATGTCTTTTTTTTCCCACAAATAGAACTTTCCTTTGGTGGTATTTGATCACCTCTGTATAGGCGTATGTAGCGATGGTAGATTTTAAATCTACCGCTTATAGGTAAATTTAGTGGGTTATCCGTTCATACATAGTCAAATTTAGCCTTTGTTCCAGTTTGGCTGTGTTACATGTAGTTTCACAGTGTGTCTGTGGATGTCGTTGTCACCATGGGTCGGTGTTGGAAAGGCAACACGTTAAAGTGTATAAGTGCTCCTCTGTCCCGGAGATAACTCGGTGGAGGTGGTCCTCCGAGTTGCATTCTGGAAGAGGGTATTTATGGGGGAGACACCATGTTTTAGGGTTCTTTCGTTTCACCTGCTGGCCCTTCTGGCCGACAGGTATGTGTTAGGAGTACTACCTCGTGGAGGTCCGACCGGGAGGACCACGTTGCTGCAGCGTGTGGGTGGGCCCAGAAGCCTGTCTGGGGCCTACCACAGCGGCGAGGGAATGGTCCTGTGCTGTCTGTCCTATGGGAAGAAGCTGGACAACCGAGGAGATCCCAGGGGAGGACCCGTCATGGAAGGATCATACAGAATGCTGGTCTGGAGAGGGGCCTGGTGACTCGGAGGACGCATCCTAAAGTTAACCTACCACATAGTACTGCCGGTTCGGCTTAAAGGTTCTAGTGCTGTGCTTGCTATCCATCGTAAACCATTACATCCTGTGGCAGAGGATCGTACCGGTTTCTATTCCATTCAAGTCTGTGGCAGAGACTTTTGTTCGTGTTGCGTACCTGCTGCTAGGTTAGTGAGAGAAACCTATCCGGGCGGGCAAAGATTCAACTCTAGAAAGAGTACATTCAGCTACAAGATTTCAATTCCTAATACTACACTAAGAAAAGGTATTTGAACTTCCCTGCAATTCTTCTTCTACCTCTTTCCTGCTACTTCCTTCAGTTACTCTTTATTAAAACCTTGGAAAAGATACTCAAGTGTCCGGTGCCTACATTGTCTGATATTAAGCTCAACGGGACCCTAGACCCGGTTCTGGTGAAATTGAGGCAACAAAGGTGACGGTAACAGCCCACTTTAAACCAGCAGCTCCACTATGAGTTATTGCTACACGTATATTGATTTTTTTGCGCAAAAGTTATAGCGTTTTTTTTTTTTACTAGTAATGCCCGTGATCGACGATTTTTAGTGGGACTGGTGACAGGTGACCAGTGACATTATTACGGTAATCAGAGCTGAAAATATCCACTGATCACTGCATAAATGACATTGGCAGGGAAGGGGTTAACACTAGGGGGCGATCAAGGGGTTAAGTGTGTCCTAGGGAGGTGTTTCTAACTGTGGGGGGAGGGGACTGACTGGGAGTACACAGAGATCGCTGTTCCTGATCACTAGGTACAGACGATCTCTCTCTACTCTCCTGTCAGAACGGGGATCTGCTTGTTTACATTGACAGATCCCCTTTCTGGCTCTCTGTGGAGCGATCGCGGGTGGCCGACGGACATTGCGGGCACCGGATACGCACATCGGCTTCGCGCTGCTGTAGCCTTTAAAGGGACCGATGTTCACCTACAGCGGTTTGCGCAGCCAAGCCAACCTGCCGCAGTATAACTGCGGAAGCTGGTTGGCAAGCGGTTAAAGCAACCTGGGCTTCCATAACACCTCCGCAGTGCCACAGGCTCCATGCCACGCCGCATTGATGCAGTAATTCATGTAAAGGAGCCCCGACCAAGTATTGAGTGCATATTATACTGGAGTATAGTGAAGTATGTGAAGGGGGAGAGTGCTGTGGGGGTGAATTGTAAAGAAGGACAGTGTTGTGGGGGGATGTGATGGCAGACAGTGCTGTGGGGGATGTAAACGGGGACAGTGCTGTGGGGGATGTGAAGGGGGACAGTTCTGTGGGGGATGTGATGGCGGACAATGCTGTGGGGGATGTGAAGGGGGACAGTCCTCTGGTAGAGGGCTGTGCTGACTTTGGACTTGATAAAACACAGAGGACCAACACCAGTAGATGACATGGGCCCCCCAAATCATCACTGACTGTGGAAACTTCACATTGGATCTCATGCAACTTGGATTCTATGCCTCTCCTCTCTTCCTCCCGGCTCTAGGACCTTGATTTCAAAATGAAGGTGGGGAGCCATGGCATCGGCTGGTGTTATCTGCCTGTGGTTTCTTTTTTTTTTTTTTTTGGTATTTCTTTTTTTTTGTAGTAAGTGCTTGGTGAGAAGTGCAAGCATCGCCCTCTGGGACATGCATTGTGTTTAGTTTGAAGTGCATACATTGTGAGTTTGAAGTGCTTTAGTTGTGAACAGATTTGACATTTACATTAATTCATCTTCCCAATCAAAGTTGTACAGCTGATTTGTTACTTACATGTATTTATACAGTGCTGACAGTACACACTGTGCTTTACATATATCACTTTACATTGACATCTATGGCTCCCCTCATGATGTTTATTGTATGAGGTTCCTTCATATACTGGGGACAATTTAGACAGGAGCGAATTCACCTACCGGCATATCTTTGGAATGTGGGAGGAAACCGGAGTACCCGGAGGAAACCCACACAGACACAGGGAGAACATGCAAACTCCATGCACGTAGTGTCATGGTTGGGATTTAAACCCATGACCTACTTACTGCAAGGCGAAAGTGCTAACCACTTAGCCACTGTGCTGCCCAGTCCAGTGTGTTTTATTCAATCCAAAGTCAGCGCAGCCCTCTACCAGGAAATTATAGAGCACTTCATGCTTTCCTCTGTTGACCAGCTTTATGGAGATGCTGATTTCATTTTCCAGCAGGACTTGGCACCTGTCCACACTGCCAAAAGTACCAATCCCTGGTCACATGATCATGATATCGCTGCGCTGGATTGGCCAGCAAACTCGCCTGACCTAAACCCCATAGAGAATCTGTGGGGTATTGTAAAGAGGAAGATGAGAGACACCAGACCCAATAATTTCCGGTGAGCTTAAAGCCACTATTAACCACTTAAGTCCCAGAAGGATTTACCCCCTTAATGGCCAGACCATTTTTTGGGATACGGCACTGCGTCGCTTTAAATGACAATTGCGCGGTCATGCGACGTTGTACCCAAACAAAATTGATGTCCTTTTTTTTCCCACAAATAGAGCTTTCTTTTGGTGGTAGTTAATCACATCTGCGGTTTTTATTTTTTGTGCTATAAACAAAAAAAGCCCGTCATTTTTGAAAAAAAAAAACATTCTTTTATATTTTTTTGGTAAAAAAAATAACAATAAGTGTTTATTGATTGGTTTGTGCAAAAGTTATAGCGTTTTTTTTTTACTAGTAATGGCGGTGATCGGCGATTTTTAGCAGGACTGCAACATTGCGGAGGACAGATCGGACACTTTTGACACTTTTTTGGGACCAGTGACATTATTACGGTAATCAGAGCTAAAAATATCCACTGATCACTGCATAAATGACATTGGCAGGGAAGGGGTTAACACTAGCGGGCGATCAAGGGGTTAAGTGTGTCCTAGGGAGGTGTTTCTAACTGTGGGGGGAGGGGACTGACTGGGAGTACACAGAGATCGCTCTTCCTGATCACTAGGTACAGACGATCTCTCTCTACTCTCCTGTCAGAACGGGGATCTGTTTGTTTACATTGACAGATCCCCTCTCTGGCTCTCTGTGGAGCGATCGCGGGTGGCCGACGGACATCGCAGGCACCGGATACGCACATCGGCTTCGCGCTGCTGTAGCCTTTAAAGGGACCGATGTTCACCTACAGCGGTTTGCGCAGCCAAGCCAACCTGCCGCAGTATAACTGCGGAAGCTGGTTGGCAAGCGGTTAAAGCAACCTGGGCTTCCATAACACCTCAGCGGTGCCACAGGCTCCATGCCACGCCGCATTGATGCAGTAATTCATGTAAAGGAGCCCCGACCAAGTATTGAGTGCATACTATACTGGAGTATAGTGAAGTATGTGAAGGGGGCAGTGCTGTGGGGGGATGTGAAGGGGGACAGTGCTGTGGGGGTTGCCACATCATCCCTTTAATCCAGGACACATATTGATTACTCAGGTTCTGTGGCTGATTAAGGTGGTAATTAAACTCATTTGGTGCCTTATCTGCATTAAATCAGCCTCAGAACCTGTGTAATTAAAGTGGAGTTCCACCCACTTTTACAACTCTTCAGCATCCCTCACTAAACTGCACACTGTAAACAAATTGGATATTTTTACATGTTTTTTCTCAGCACCTACTGTATATTTGCTGGATTCATTTTTCACTTCCTCCTCCCTGGCCGCGGCCCATCGCATCATTTCCTGTTTGCAATGCCTTCTGGGAAGGGGCGGCAACTTTCTCTGACACTGACGTTGCTATGGAAACCTGACCTTAAACCTATTACACTGCTTGTGCTGCACTGAGCATGTGCGAGATCTGCAAGGTTGAGATCCAGGAAGAAATACAGTCTGGCTTCAGATGCCCACACTTAAGATGGCCACGGCCTGCTGTAAGTTTATAAAATAACAAACTACTGCTATAAACTAACAAAACAGAGCTTAGTTTACAGACTAACTTTACTAGAATACAGTAAGCTTGTGTATTATAGGGGTATTTTTATTTAAAAAGTATAATTTCAGCCGGAACACCACTTTAATATGTGTCCTGGATTAAAGGGATGATGTGGCAACTCGACGGGGACAGTGTTGTGGGGGGATGTGAAGGGGGACAGTCCTCTGGTAGAGGGCTGTGCTGACTTTGGACTTGATAAAACACAGTGGACCAACACCAGTAGATGACATGGGCCCCCCAAATCATCACTGACTGTGGAAAGTTCACATTGGATCTCATGCAACTTGGATTCTATGCCTCTCCTCTCTTCCTCCCATCTCTAGGACCTTGGGTTCAAAATGAAGGTGGGGAGCCATGGCATCGGCTGGTGTTATCTGCCTGTGGTTTCTTTTTTTTTTTTTTGGTATTTTATTTATTTTTTTTAGTAAGTGCTTGGTGAGAAGTGCAAGCATCGCCCTCTGGGACATGCATTGTGTTTATTTTGAAGTGCATACATTGTGAGTTTGAAGTGCTTTAGTTGTGAACACATTTGACATTTACATTAATTCATCTTCCCAATCAAAGTTGTACAGCTGATTTGTTACTTACATGTATTTATACAGTGCTGACAGTACACACTGTGCTTTACATATATCACTTTACATTGACATCTATGGCTCCCCTCATGATGTTTATTGTATGAGGATCCTTCATATACTGGGGACAATTTAGACAGGAGCCAATTCACCTACCAGCATATCTTTGGAATGTGGGAGGAAACCGGAGTACCCGGAGGAAACCCACGCAGACACAGGGAGAACATGCAAACTCCATGCACATAGCGTCATGGTTGGGATTTAAACCCATGACCTACTTACTGCAAGGCGGAAGTGCTAGCCACTTAGCCACTGTGCTGCCCGGTGTGCTGTGTTTTATTCAACCCAAAGTCAGTGCAGCCCTCTACCAGGAAATTATAGAGCACGTCATGCTTTCCTCTGTTGCTCAGCTTTATGGAGATGCTGATTTCATTTTCCAGCAGGACTTGGCACCTGTCCACACTGCCAAAAGTACCAATACCTGGTCACATGATCATGATATCACTGCGCTTGATTGGCCAGCAAACTCGCCTGACCTAATCCCCAGAGAATCTGTGGGGTATTGTAAAGTGGAAGATGAGAGACACCAGACCCAACAATTTCCGGTGAGCTTAAAGCCACTATTAACCACTTAAGCCCCAGAAGGATTTACCCCCTTAATGACCAGGCCATTTTTTGTGAAACGGCACTGCGTCGCTTTAAATGACAATTGCGCGGTCATGCGACAATGTACCCAAACAAAATTGATGTCCTTTTTTCCCACAAATAGAGCTTTCCTTTGGTGGTACTTGATCACCTCTGTATAAGCGTATAGTGATTGGTTTGCGCAAAAGTTATAGCGTTTTTGTTTTTACTAGTAATGGCGGTGATCGGCAATTTTTAACGGGACTGCTACATTGCGAAGGACAAGTCGGAAACTTTTGACACTTTTTTGGGACCAGTGACATTATTATGGTAATCAGAGCTAAAAATATCCACTGATCACTGTATAAATGGCATTGGCAGAGAAGGGGTTAACACTAGCAGGCGATCAAGGGGTTAAGTCTGTCCTAGGGAGGTGTTTCTAACTGTGGGGGGAGGGGACTGACTGGGAGTACACAGAGATCGCTGTTCCTGATCACTAGGTACAGACGATCTCTCTCTACTCTCCTGTCAGAACGGGGATCTGTTTGTTTACATTGACAGATCCCCTTTCTGGCTCTCTGTGGAGCGATCGCGGGTGGCCGACGGACATCGGGGGTGCCGGCTATGCACATCGGCTTTGCGCTGCTGTAGCAATTAAAGTGACCAATGCTCACCTACAGCGGTTTGCGCAGCCGAGCCAACCTGCCGCAGTATAACTGCGACAGCTGGTTGGCAAGCGGTTAAAGCAACCTGGGCTTCCATAACACCTCAGCAGTGCCACAGGCTCCATGCCACGCCGCATTGATGCAGTAATTCATGTAAAGGAGCCCCGACCAAGTATTGAGTGCATACTGTACTGGAGTATAGTGAAGTATGTGAAGGGGGGCAGTGCTGTGGGGGGATGTGAAGAGGACAGTGCTGTGGGGAGTTGTGAAGGGGGACAGTTCTGGGGGGGGATGTGATGGCGGACAGTGCTGTGGGGGTTGTGAAGGGGGACAGTGCTGTGGGGGATGTGAAGGGGGACAGTCCCCTGGTAGAGTGCTGTGCTGATTTTGGACTTGATAAAACACAGCGGACCAACACCAGTAGATGACATGGGCCCCCCAAATCATCACTGACTGTGGAAACTTCACATTGGATCTCATGCAACTTGGATTCTATGCCTCTCCTCTCTTCCTCCCGGCTCTAGGACCTTCAGTTCAAAATGAAGGTGGGGAGCCATGGCATCGGCTGGTGTTATCTGCCTGTGGTTTCTTTTTTTTTTTTTTGGGGGGTATTTTTTTTTTTTTTTAGTAAGTGCTTGGTGAGAAGTGCAAGCATCGCCCTCTGGGGCATGCATTGTGTTTAGTTTGAAGTGCATACATTGTGAGTTTGAAGTGCTTTAGTTGTGAACACATTTGACATTTACATTAATTCATCTTCCCAATCAAAGTTGTACAGCTGATTTGTTACTTACATGTATTTATACAGTGCTGACAGTACACACTGTGCTTTACATATATCACTTTACATTGACATCTATGGCTCCCCTCATGATGTTTATTGTATGAGGTTCCTTCATATACTGGGGACAATTTAGACAGGAGCCAATTCACCTACCGGCATATCTTTGGAAAGTGGGAGGAAACCGGAGTACCCGGAGGAAACCCACGCAGACACAGGGAGAACATGCAAACTCCATGCACGCAGTGTCATGGTTGGGATTTAAACCCATGACCTACTTACTGCAAGGCGGAAGTGCTAACCACTTAGCCACTGTGCTGCCCGGTCTGCTGTGTTTTATTCAATCCAAAGTCAGCGCAGCCCTCTACCAGGAAATTATAGAGCACTTCATGCTTTCCTCTGCTGACCAGCTTTATGGGGATGCTGATTTCATTTTCCAGCAGGACTTGGCACCTGTCCACACTGCCAAAAGTACCAATACCTGGTTTATTTATTTATTTATTTATTTTTTTAATTATTTTTTTAACATTCAGTTTTATTGAGATTTAACAGTATTACAGAATGCAAGGAGAATAAACAGCAAATAATATTGCATAAAAGGAATCAAAGATTTGACATGCAAGTTATAGATTTTAAGACTCATCAAAATATAACTAGTTCTAGCGAAATCATATAGAAAAAAGGACAGTCACAGGTAGTGTTGACTGTAAAAATAAATTTTTCTGACATACGATAAAAAAAAAATGTAAAACCTTATATAGTTTTGAACTGTAACAAAGATGGAAAATAAAGTTAGAGCGGTAAGTGTAAAGGAATCAGAGTATAGGTGGGGACCCAGCATGAACGAGACCTCAGGTGTATGACAATGTGTGTTGGAGGCCTTTAGGAAAGGCTGGTCACTTAAGCTCGCCAGGACCGTTAGGGTGTAAAAGCCAGGTTTTCCAATTCATTATGAATGATTGGGTTTTTATGTTTGCCTTGGTGTAGCCATATTCAAGCAGGCAATTTTCATTCAATATGCGGATTACTTCAGTCAGTGTTGGAGGTTGGGTGCATTTCCAGTGTCTCGCAATGGCTAAGCGGACGGAAATGAAAATATGTGTAGGAGGTGAGAGTCCATGCTGAGTAACACCATCTGAGGAGTTAAAAAGAGAGAGTGGCCTGTAGAGGAGGAGATGAACGTTGTTATGTCCGACCAGAATGTCTTCAGGGCAGGGCAGCTCCACCAGATATGTAGCATTGATCCATGGTGACCACACTGTCTCCAGCAGTTGGAGGAGGCTGCTGGGTATATGTGGGCCAGTTTAGATGGGGTCAGGTACCAGTTGTGGAAAATTTTATGTGCAGTTTCCCAATGGGAGATACAACGTGAGGCTTTAGAAGTGGAGCGTAGGGCCATGTGCCATTTTTCCGTGGTATAGGTTTGGTTTATCCATTGCTCCCATCGACACATAGAAGAAGATTTACCGCTGGAAAGAGGGCTCAGTAGGAGTGTGTAGATATTTGAGATACCTTTGATGGACGGTCTTGCAATGGTGTAGAAGTGAATGATATTCAAGGTGACAGTATCATTAGAAAACTGCAGCCTATGAAGCGCAGACCGTAGTAGGAGGTACATGTAGAATTGCTGGGGTCGAAGTGGATATGACCGACAAAGTTGTTCAAATGATTTTAGAACTGAGTTTGTGTAAAGTGACCCTAGAGTATCAAGGCCAGCTTTAATCCAGGAGGCAAAGGATGTATTTGGGATAAGGAGTTCCAGTGCAGTAAGGGGGAGGTAAGAGAGCAGTGCAGGTGAAACGCCATTGGATTTTTGATGAGTTGCTTTCCATACTCGAGTCGTAGCTGTAATAGTGTCTAGAAAGGATCTAGATGGTTGCATGTGCAGGAGAATGGCGCTGAGTAGATTTTTTGGGGACGTTGTCAAGGCTGCACTCTCGATTTGGAGCCAGGTCGGATGGTGGAAAGGGGTCCACCATACCTTAGCTTGATCCAGTATGGCTGCTTTATAGTAGGCTCCAACGTTGGGGACGCCCAGTCCGGCAAATTTAGTTGGTGTGCATAGTAGTTTGCGGTGAATTCGAGGGCGATTGTTTTTCCAGATGCAAGTGTTGAATATGGCTTGAAGTTTGGCGATGTGCGAGGAAAGAATAGGCACAGGTATTGATCTAAATAGATATAGTACATGTGGTAGCATAAACATTTTTGTCAGAGCCATTCGGCCTGCCCAAGAAGCAGCAGTCTTCTGAAGGCCCTGCGATATATGAGAAAGTTTAGATAGTAAGGTTTGTAGGTTTACATGGAGAAGTCTTGTGGAGGGAGAGGTTAGTTGAATACCAAGGTAATTCATAATTGAATTAGGGGCCCACGAGAAAAGGTTGTTAGCCGAGATCAGTTCTTTAGTGGATTGTGATAAGGAGATGCCAAGCATGGAAGATTTACTATAATTAATCTTATATAGGGAAACGCGACTTAAGCTATCAAGGAGGTTTTGTTATGCCGGTAATGATTCAAGGGGTTTAGTCACCGATATTATTACGTCATCGGCGTAGAGGCCAATTTTGTGTGTAACATCGCCAATTTGAATGCCTGATATTGAGGGGGATGCTCGGACGGCTTGGGCAAGAGGCTCTATTACCAGGGCAAATATTAGGGGTGATAAAGGGCACCCCTGTCTGGTGCCATTTGTGATACTGAAGGGGTCAGAGGTCATTCCATTGGTCCAAACCCTGGCACTGGGATTGGTATAGAGACTGAGGATGGAGTTGAGTATGTTCCCATGGAAACCAAATTTGTGTAATACAGCTGTTAGGTACTGCCAATGAACTCGGTCAAACGCCTTCTCTGCATCCAAAGAAAGAAGCAGAGAAGGCGTTCTATTATGTTCCACCCATTGTATCTAATCAATATATCATCTGGTGCCATCTGAGGCCTGTCTGCCAGTCACTAATCCCACCTGGTCATTATGCACCAGCAATGGGATGATGGATGAGAGCCGAGTCGCTATCAATTTTGCGAATATTTTGGTGTCCGTGTTAAGGAGGGATATGGGTCGAAAATTGGCAGGGGAGTCAGGGGTTTTACCTGGTTACCAATTGCATAGAACAGAACAAATATAGTAGCCCAGGAAATCCAACAGTTAAATCTTCAACATGTATTGCAACATGCCACCTCATCCCTTTAAACCCAAACACACATCCCCTACTGGGGAAGCAACACCTCCAAGGATTGAAAAGCATAGGAGACATCCAGCACAAAACATAGCAGCAAGGCGATCCATCCCCCAACACAGGTGGACTACCCCGGTGCGGGTCCTGGTAGCTGATTACAACAGAATTATCTGTCAGACGGAACAACAAGTGAAGTGACCCAGCGGACTACACCATAAGCATCATACCCCTGTTGGGGTTCTGGGAGCTGGTGAGTAAGTAACCAAAGGGGGAGCACGAGAGTCACCTGACAAATTGTTGCAGCACCAAAGTCACCTGTGGGAACCTGAATAAATCATATAACATCAATATATGGGACTGTTGCAATACATGTTGAAGATTTAACTGTTGGATTTCCTGGGCTACTATATTTGTTCTGTTCTATGCAATTGGAATATATGTCGATTACACATATGGTATCAGATCAGGACAGCACAATATATATATACATCACCGCATTGTTATATGGTTATTAATAAATGCACAGTACGGAATATAGCCTCTGGCTTCTTTTCCAGACGCTGTAGGACCTAGTAAGCTGTGCGACACCTGTTGTTTGTCATAGTTTCCAAAGTATATGATCAGTGGGTACATACCTATTAGCTGTGGGACCACCAATACTGTAAGGGGGGTTCATATATTCTGCACACCTCATAAGATCTATAAATACGAGTAGGGGGTGCTATACTTCAGGCCATCCCAGTATATAAATAAATAACTATATTTTTTTAGGTAGCGCCAACATACCCAAATTCTTCACTCTAATACTTTGGCAAAGAACCTCACTAGGGACTTTGTGTAAGGGAGGCAGCAACCTGAGTTTCTGAACCTATATACGCATCCTAAAGCGCAGTTTTGTTTCATATATATTCAGCAGTTTTAACGCTTTCGGGTATACTGCGAAATTTTATGTTGTTACGGCGGGACCGATCCTCAAGGTCCGCCAATTTAACTTGTACATTGCGGAGCTCTTATTATTGTTTCTCAAATGCAGACACCATATCATTATAGGCTTTAGTGTTGTCAGAAATCTGTTTCTCAGCTATGTCAGCACTTTCCTCAATGTGATCCACACGTATATTTAACTGGGAGATAGAAGAGCGGAGTTCCCTTTGGATGTCTTTGTGGAGAGAGAGCAGCATGAGCTTTAGTGTATGTTCAGATGCAGGTTGATCACTTGTGGGGCTGCTAGTGATTCCTGAGCGTCTTCCACAAAATGGGGTTGTGGGGGAGGAGAGCACAGTTGTTTTTTATATTGAGGGACCTTATCAGGGGATTGGTTTGGTGTAGGTGGAGGTCTCTTACCTCTATCAGAGGACTGTGAGGGAGAGGAGTCCATATCCAGTGCTTCAGGCTCAGTTCCATCCATTTCCTGCTTTGAACATAGTGAAGAGCCCTGTGTCAGCGGCTCTATGTCTCTGTCAGCGCCATTTTGGGATTCCTGTGAGGAAGAAGCAGGAGGGAAAAACTCAGTGAGACGGCGCGGGATAAAGGGAGTCTCCCTCATTCTTCCTCTGCCCTGCTGTTCCAGAGTGACAGCGCTATATGCCGGGATATGTGTGACCCGTCAGTGGCGCCGTTGCGAGCGGGCCAGCGGTAGTGTGGAGCCGGTTTTTGAAGATACAGCGGTCCCGGTCCGCCGCTCGTATATTCCCCCCGCGGGTCAGGGGTGTCAGGAGAATCAGCGCCTCTGCTTGGGGTGGATTTCACCCGCTTCTGTGGTCGCTGTGCGGTGCGATGTCCCGTTGTGGAGCGGAGCTGCAGGATCAAGCAGCCATCTCGGTCTGCCGCTCGGCCACGCCCCCCCCAATACCTGTTTTAATGATCATGATATCACTGCGCTTGATTGGCCAGCAAACTCGCCTGACCTAATCCCCACAGAGAATCTGTGGGGTATTGTAAAGAGGAAGATGAGAGACACCAGACCCAACAATTTCCGGTGAGCTTAAAGCCACTATTAACCACTTAAGCCCCAGAAGGATTTACCCCCTTAAAGCGGAGTTCCACACAAAAATGAAACTTCCGCTTTTTGGAACCCTCCCCCCCTCCGGTGTCACATTTGGCACCTTTCAGGGGGGAGGGGGTGCAGATACCTGTCTAAGACAGGTATTTGCACCCACTTCCGGAATAGACTCCCATGGGAGTCTACCCCTCTTCCCGTCCCCACCGCGCTGTCTCCTGGGAAACACACAGCTCCCAGGAGAGAGCGGGGACCACTTGGGACGCGCAGCGCGACTTGCACACGCGCAGTAGGGAACTGGTAAGTGAAGCCGCAATGCTTCACTTCCTGTTTCCCTCAACCAGGATGGCGGCGGCAGCTGCTGAGAACCGAGCGGGTTCTCGGCATCGCCTGCCGACATCGCTGGACCCTGGGACAGGTAAGTGGCCATGTATTAAAAGTCAGCAGCTGCAGTATTTGTAGCTGCTGGCTTTTAATATTTTTTTTTTTGGCGGTGTGGGTGGACCCCTGCTTTAATGACCAGGCCATTTTTTGGGATACGGCACTGCGTTGCTTTAAATGACAATTGGGTGGTCGTGCGACGATGTATCCAAACAAAATTAATGTCCTTTTTTTCCCACAAATAGAGCTTTATTTTGGTGGTATTTGATCACCTCTGCGGTTTTTATTTTTTGCGCAATAAACAAAAAAAAGACCCATCAATTTTGAAAAAAAACCCATGACTGCTGAGAAGCATAGGCTCATTTATGACCAACTAATAAACCAATACCTTGCCCCCCCAAAAAGACACAGAAGCTGATTAAGTTGGAAATAGGGCAAGACCACAGCTTTATTGAACTTTTCAAAAGTACAATTTTCCAAATGTACCAAACAATGCCAGTCACAGTATACCATGAGCACCCATAAATATAAACTTACATAGTCTAAGAGGCCTGTCCTTACCATCAGTGCCAGAGCCTTACCATCAGTGCCAGACAGGCATTAGACTAACCCCAGAATTTACCAAACAACATGCCAGTCATAGTATACCGTGTGCACCCATAAACATAAATTCACATAGTCTAAGAGGCCTGTCCTTACCATCGGTGCCAGACAGGCATTAGACTCACCCCAGAATTTAACTTGAGGGCATAGCCCATAAAGCAACATCAATTGCTGGCAAGGTCAAAACCGCCACACGCAAGTCAGTGGTACACTGACGAGCGCCCCACCACAGCCAGCACCTGCTCGACACCAAATTGTAGGCCGAGGTGAACATATTTAGGCCAATCATTTAAATTAACCCCATCAGGTCTTAATAAATACTGTTATCTCCCTCAAGACCCCAGCGGCAGACAACAAGGCCACCAATCCTGTGGACAAATTTGAAAACATAGGCATTCACCTTGCGGCGAAACAGCTCCAAACAAGAACGAGAAACAAGAACAAAGTATGTGACGGGCCAAAACCAGAAAAGGGGGAACAATGTTGTACCAAACAATAGATAGGTAAAACTGGCACAACACAGAGCAATACCATGCCTAATAGAGGAGGTGGAATCTACAGGCCGGTAATGCCCTACATTGTTACCCCATACATGAATGATAAGAATGAAGGGGCCTAAAACAAATTGTCTCAGGTAATACCAGCAGCCAGTGTAGGCCATGAAAACTGCAACAACGAATTCTGCCAACTGCAAAGGAAAATTCTCCCCACAGTATCAAAATTCGGCATGGCAAGAGGCCCAATAAACGAAGGAGTCAACGATGATCCAAAGTAATTCTGGGGAGAGACATGAAATCAGAACAAATGGTGAGCACGAACATGTAGCAAAACTTCTAATGATTCCCATCTACCTCAAAGCCATCTCTATCCAAAAAAACCCACCCCATGGGCAGCACTGGCTGCGCCAACGGGAAAAGAATACATGGGAAAAATCATGAGGAGGCAAGACCAGCTGGGAAAAGGCGCAAGACCCAAAAAAATTCTAATTATTTGAGGTTGGAAGAATAAGTGAGAGATAAAAACAAAGTATTCTGTGAGCAGCACATCCTCTGAGTTACCATAAACTGAGCATTTGTCCTCGGCAGTAAGTTCACAAACCCTAAAGGTCCCAAAGAATGCCCAAGAAAAGGCAACTCGAAACAAGAGAGCCCTGAATGCAAAAACAGACAGAGGGCAAAATGGAGAGGATGTCGGTTAAGTTGTGCACAGAAAACAGGTGCAGAGAATAAGGGAAGCAAGTCAGATGTTTCCAACCATTTTCCTTCAAAATCCTCTGAATAAGAAAACTTTGGAGATGTCCTCCCAGCTGAAAAGTCTGAACCAAACAATACAGCAGAGGGAGCAGTACCCACTGTCGACCAGCCATCGACAGGTGGAGGCACCCATTTGTCTGAAAATTGCTGACAGGTTACCTGGATTGTCTGGGAGGGGAGGAATGGAGGGGGAGAAACAGGAGTCAGAAACGAGACTACACAAAAAAGAAAGGACAAGGAGGACCCACGGCAATTGACTACATCTGAAAACACACAGTCGACTGAAGACATCCAAGCACCAGAAAAACACAACAGGGAGAACATACGTGGAGAGCGTGCAGAGAGGCAGTTAACCACTTGACCATAATAGGTAAGGGCTCTAACAGCATAATGTTACACAACAAATAGTTGGGACAATGAGGCAGGCCAAGGTTCAGCAGACCAGTAATCCTGGAATAAAATGCCAAAGCTACTGGAGCTGAATGCAGACCTGTAAAAAACTCCAGCTGTGTGTTCGACAATTCCTCCATTCATCCAAGAAGGACCATTAGAGAAGTGCAAGAAGGACAACTGCGCTTCCAAGTCATAGGAGCACTGCCCATCAGAAGTATGTGGAATGTGAAAACAAGATGGCAAGATGGCAAAAAGGTTAAAAAAGGTTGAAGCTGCTACAGCCCTATCTTCCTAGAGTCCTTTGGGAATTTAACCAAGGAAAGAAGCTAACCCCAGGAAGTCAGCAGACCATCCCCACAATGTCAATCTCAATGCCCAAAAGGACAGAAGATGGGCAGGACCTTCCATGTTGTGGGGATGGAACAGTCACAGTGTACAGTAGGAAGTGAAAGGCAGATTCGACGTCAGCCTTCACTAGAAGGGTAGAAGCACCATAGAACTTAGAAAAGAAAGTGCTGAATCAAAAGAGTATTGGTCCCAGGAATTCTCCTGATTAATACCACCATTAACCGACAAGCCTGCAGGGAAAGAAAGTGTTGTATAAGTTGATATACACACACATTTTCTATTTATTTTTTTGGCTACCACACCAAGAGAGGAAACCCGAAGGAGCGTTAGGGGTGGATGAAAGCGATCCAAAACCCCCGGTTAAATCCCGACTGTAAGATCCATGCCTCCCTACTGAAAGGGTACATGTCTAGCCAGTGCAACTTCCTTGAGACTTTCACTGGCATCCTTCCTCTTAGGAGGGATGAACTTGTTACCTGGTTTGGTAGGTGGTGTATTACCCATTCAGAAAGTCGACTGCTGGGCACCACCCAGCATTGGCTCTCATTAAACAGTCAGCAGTTGTATACCACTGACGATCTGTGCATGTGACTGAAAAGAAGTTGTCCTGTGCTGGTACATGAATAATAACCATATACAGAGTAAAAGTCAGCGCTAGAGTGAATAAAGTTGGCAGCTACCAAAGTCAATATACATATACCATAGACTAACATTTCTGCAGTCAAAACTTAGTTATTTCCAGGCAGCCATTTTTAAGCAAAGCTGAGTATCAAAATTAAACAGCACAGCCCTCCATATATTTTGTAGACCTCTCAACTGAGATCCACAGAACTGAATAGGGAAGAAGGGACTAATTCTGTTTTTTTTTTTGTTTTTTTTTAGAGCAATGCATAGGCACAGAAACCCTGCAGCCAGTTCCCAACAATATAAGGAAGCTGCTTAGACTTTCACCCTTAGTATTAATGTAAATATCTTTCTATATGTCATCAACATCACAACGGGCGGGAGGGTGGGGAACTCTTGTGACAGCTGAATCTCCTCAGAGCAGTTGGATGTGCCTCAGCATAGCCTTTACTTAGAGTTCAGGCTCCACACAGTCACCTCAGGTCTTGTAGCCAATCCTAAGGGAGCTACTTAACTTCCCTTTTAGGTTCACACCCACAGTGATGTCATGCTTCCAGCAGTCAAGGCTCCCTTTCCCTAAAGGCGGTTCAAGGGGCCTTCATTCTTTTACATATTTTTAGTAAAAAAAATAACAATAAGTGTATATTGATTGGTTTGCGCAAAAGTTATAGCTTTTTTTTTTTTTACTAGTAATGGCGGTGATCGGCAATTTTTAGCAGGACTGCAACATTGCGGAGGACAGATCGGACACATTTGACACTTTTTTGGGACCAGTGACACTATTACGGTAATCAAGGCTAAAAATATCCACTGATCACTGCATAAATGACATTGGCAGGGAAGGGGTTAACACTAGGGGGCAATCAAGGGGTTAAGTGTGTCCTAGGGAGGTGTTTCTAACTGTGGGGGGAGGGGACTGACTGGGAGTACACAGAGATCGCTGTTCCTGATCACTAGGTACAGACGATCTCTCTCTACTCTCCTGACAAAACGGGGGATCTATTTGTTTACATTGACAGATCCCCGTTCTGGCTCTCTATGGAGCGATCGTGGGTGGCCAACGGACTTCGCGCTGCTGTAGCCATTAAAGGGACCGATGTTCACCTACAGCGGTTTGCACAGCCGAGCCAACCTGCCGCAGTATAACTGCAACCTGGGCTTCCGTAACACCTCAGCAGAGCCACAGGCTCCATGCCACGCCGCATTGATGCAGTAATTCATGTAAAGGAGCCCCGACCAAGTATTGAGTGCATATTATACTGGAGTAAAGTGAAGTATGTGAAGGGGGACAATGCTGTGGGGGATGTGAAGGGGGACAGTGCTGTGGGGGATTTGAAGGGGGACAGTCCTCTGGTAGAGAGCTGTGCTGACTTTGGACTTAATAAAACACAGTGGACCAACACCAGTAGATGACATGGGCCCCCCAAATCATCACTGACTGTGGAAACTTCACATTGGATCTCATGCAACTTGGATTCTATGCCTCTCCTCTCTTCCTCCCGGCTCTAGGACCTTGAGTTCAAAATGAAGGTGGGGAGCCATGGCATCGGCTGGTGTTATCTGCCTGTGGTTTCTTTTTTTTTTTTTTGGTATTTTTTTTTTTTTTAGTGAGTGCTTGGTGAGAAGTGCAAGCATCGCCCTCTGGGGCATGCATTGTGTTTGGTTTGAAGTGCATACATTGTGAGTTTGAAGTGCTTTAGTTGTGAACAGATTTGACATTTACATTAATTCATCTTCCCAATCAAAGTTGTACAGCTGATTTGTTACTTACATGTATTTATACAGTGCTGACAGTACACACTGTGCTTTACATATATCACTTTACATTGAAATCTATGGCTCCCCTCATGATGTTTATTGTATGAGGATCCTTCATATACTGGGGACAATTTAGACAGGAGCCAATTCACCTACCGGCATATCTTTGGAATGTGGGAGGAAACCGGAGTACCCGGAGGAAACCCACGCAGACACAGGGAGAACATGCAAACTCCATGCACGTAGTGTCATGGTTGGGATTTAAACCCATGACCTACTTACTGCAAGGCGGAAGTACTAACCACTTAGCCACTGTGCTGCCCGGTCTGCTGTGTTTTATTCAATCCAAAGTCAACGCAGCCCTCTCTCAGGAAATTATAGAGCACGTCATGCTTTCCTCAGTTGACCAGCTTTATGGAGATGCTGATTTCATTTTCCAGCAGGACTTGGCACCTGTCCACACTGCCAAAAGTACCAATACCTGGTCACATGATCATGATATCGCTGCGCTGGATTGGCCAGCAAACTTGCCTGATCTAATCCCCAGAGAATCTGTGGGGTATTGTAAAGAGGAAGATGAGAGACACCAGATCCAACAATTTCCGGTGAGCTTAAAGCCACTATTAACCACTTAAGCCCCGGAAGGATTTACTCCGCTAATGACCAGGTCATTTTTTGCGATACGGCACTGCGTCACTTTTAATGACAATTGCGCGGTCATGTGACGATGTACCCAAACAAAATTGATGTCCTTTTCTTCCCACAAATAAAACTTTCTTTTGGTGGTATTTAATCACCTCTGCGGTTTTTATTTTTTGCGCTATAAAGAAAAAAAGACCGTCATTTTCGAAGAAAAAAACATTCTTTTACATATTTTTGGTAAAAAAAATAACAATAAGTGTATATTGATTGGTTTGTGTAAAAGTTATAGCTTTTTTTTTTACTAGTAATGGCAGTGATCGGCGATTTTTAGCAGGACTGCAACATTGCGGAGGACCGATCGGACACTTTTGACACTTTTTTGGGACCAGTGACATTATTACGGTAATCAGAGCTAAAAATATCCACTGATCACTGCATAAATGACATTGGCAGGGAAGGGGTTAACACTAGGGGGCGATCAAGGGGTTAAGTGTGTCCTGGGGAGGTGTTTCTAACTGTGGGGGGAGGGGACTGACTAGTAGTACACAGCGATCGCTGTTCCTGATCACTAGGTACAGATGATCGCTCTCTACTCTCCTGACAGAACGGGGATGTGCTTGTTTACATTGACAGATCCCCGTTTTGGCTCTCTATGGACCGATCGCGGGTGGCCACCGGACATCGGGGGCGCCGGTTACGCACATCGGCTTCGCGCTGTTGTAGCCATAAAAAGTACCAATGCTCTCCTACAGCGGTTTGCGCAGCTGAGCCAACCTGCCGCAGTATAACTGCGGCAGCTGGTTGGCAAGCGGTTAAAGCAACCTGGGCTTCCATAACACCTCAGCGGTGCCACAGGCTCCATGCCACGCCGCATTGATGCAGTAATTCATGTAAAGGAGCCCCGACCAAGTATTGAGTGCATATTATACTGGAGTATAGTGAAGTATGTGAAGGGGGACAGTGCTGTGGGGGGATGTGAAGGGGGACAGTGCTGTGGGGTTAATATGTGAAGGGGGACAGTCCTCTGGTAGAGGGCTGTGCTGACTTTGGACTTGATAAAACACAGAGGACCAACACCAGTAGATGACATGGGCCCCCCAAATCATCACTGACTGTGGAAACTTCACATTGGATCTCATACAACTTGGATTCTATGCCTCTCCTCTCTTCCTCCCGGCTCTAGGACCTTGATTTCAAAATGAAGGTGGGGAGCCATGGCATCGGCTGGTGTTATCTGCCTGTGGTTTCTTTTTTTTTTTTTTGGTATTTTTTTTTTTTTTTTGTAGTAAGTGCTTGGTGAGAAGTGCAAGCATCGCCCTCTGGGACATGCATTGTGTTTGAAGTGCATACATTGTGAGTTTGAAGTGCTTTAGTTGTGAACACATTTGACATTTACATTAATTCATCTTCCCAATCAAAGTTGTACAGCTGATTTGTTACTTACATGTATTTATACAGTGCTGACAGTACACACTGTGCTTTACATATATCACTTTACATTGACATCTATGGCTCCCCTCATGATGTTTATTGTATGAGGTTCCTTCATATACTGGGGACAATTTAGACAGGAGCCAATTCACCTACCAGCATATCTTTGGAATGTGGGAGGAAACCGGAGTACCCGGAGGAAACCCACGCAGACACAGGGAGAACATGCAAACTCCATGCACGTAGTGTCATGGTTGGGATTTAAACCCATGACCTACTTACTGCAAGGCAGAAGTGCTAACCACTCAGCCACTGTGCTGCCCGGTCTGCTGTGTTTTATTCAATCCAAAGTCAGCGCAGCCCTCTACCAGGAAATTATAGAGCACTTCATGCTTTCCTCTGTTGCTCAGCCTTATGGAGATGCTGATTTCATTTTCCAGCAGGACTTGGCACCTGTCCACACTGCCAAAAGTACCAATACCTGGTCACATGATCATGATATCGCTGCGCTTGATTGGCCAGCAAACTCGCCTGACCTAAACCCCATAGAGAATCTGTGGGGTATTGTAAAGAGGAAGATGAGAGACACCAGACCCAACAATTTCCGGTGGGCTTAAAGCCACTATTAACCACTTAAGCCCCAGAAGGATTTACTCCGCTAATGACCAGGCCATTTTTTGCAATACGGCACTGCGTCGCTTTTAATGACAATTGCACGGTCATGCGACGATGTACCCAAACAAAATTGATGTCCTTTTTTTCCCACAAATAAAACTTTCTTTTGGTGGTATTTGATCACCTCTGCGGTTTTTATTTTTTGCGCTATAAAGAAAAAAAGACCATCATTTTTGAAGAAAAAAACATTCTTTTACATATTTTTGGTAAAAAAAATAACAATAAGTGTATATTGATTGGTTTGTGCAAAAGTTATAGCTTTTTTTTTTTACTAGTAATGGCGGTGATCGGTGATTTTTAGCAGGACTGCAACATTGCGGAGGACCGATCGGACACTTTTGAAACTTTTTTGGGACCAGTGACATTATTACGGTAATCAGAGCTAAAAATATCCACTGATCACTGTATAAATGGCATTGGCAGGGAAGGGGTTAACACTAGGGGGCGATCAAGGGGTTAGGTGTGTCCTGGGGAGGTGTTTCTAACTGTGGGGGGAGGGGACTGACTGGGAGTAAACAGAGATCGCTGTTCCTGATCACTAGGTACAGACGATCTCTCTCTACTCTCCTGACAGAACGGGGATCTGTTTGTTTACATTGACAGATCCCCGTTTTGGCTCTCTATGGAGCGATCGCGGGTGGCCGACGGACATCGCGGGCACCAGCTATGCACATCGGCTTCGCGCTGCTGTAGCCATAAAAAGTACCAATGCTCACCTACAGCGGTTTGCGCAGCTGAGCCAACCTGCCGCAGTATAACTGCGGCGGCTGGTTGGCAAGCGGTTAAAGCAACCTGGGCTTCCATAACACCTCAGCAGTGCCACAGGCTCCATGCCACGCCGCATTGATGCAGTAATTCATGTAAAGGAGCCCCGACCAAGTATTGAGTGCATATTATACTGTAGTATAGTGAAGTATGTGAAGGGGGACAGTGCTGGGGGGGGGGTGATATGTGAAGGGGGACAGTGCTGTGGAGTTGATATGTGAAGGGGGACAGTCCTCTGGTAGAGGGCTGTGCTGACTTTGGACTTGATAAAACACAGAGGACCAACACCAGTAGATGACATGGGCCCCCCAAATCATCACTGACTGTGGAAACTTCACATTGGATCTCATACAACTTGGATTCTATGCCTCTCCTCTCTTCCTCCCGGCTCTAGGACCTTGATTTCAAAATGAAGGTGGGGAGCCATGGCATCGGCTGGTGTTATCTGCCTGTGGTTTCTTTTTTTTTTTTTTTGGGGTATTTTTTTTTTTTTTAGTAAGTGCTTGGTGAGAAGTGCAAGCATCGCCCTCTGGGGCATGCATTGTGTTTAATTTGAAGTGCTTTAGTTGTGAACAGATTTGACATTTACATTAATTACCTTCCCAATCAAAGTTGTACAGCTGATTTGTTACTTACATGTATTTATACAGTGCTGACAGTACACACTGTGCTTTACATATATCACTTTACATTGACATCTATGGCTCCCCTCATGATGTTTATTGTATGAGGTTCCTTCATATACTGGGGACAATATAGACAGGAGCCAATTCACCTACCGGCATATCTTTGGAATGTGGGAGGAAACCGGAGTACCCGGAGGAAACCCACGCAGACACAGGGAGAACATGCAAACTCCATGCACGTAGTGTCATGGTTGGGATTTAAACCCATGACCTACTTACTGCAAGGCGGAACTGCTAACCACTCAGCCACTGTGCTGCCCGGTCTGCTGTGTTTTATTCAATCCAAAGTCAGCGCAGCCCTCTACCAGGAAATTATAGAGCACTTTATACTTCCCTCTGTTGACCAACTTTATGGAGATGCTGATTTCATTTTCCAGCAGGACTTGGCACCCGTCCACACTGCCAAAAGTACCAATCCCTGGTCACATGATCATGATATCGCTGCGCTTGATTGGCCAGCAAATTCGCCTGATCTAATCCCCATAGAGAATCTGCGGGGTATTGTAAAGAGGAAGATGAGAGACACCAGACCCAACAATTTCTGGTGAGCTTAAAGCCACTATTAACCACTTAAGCCCCAGAAGGATTTACTCTGCTAATGACCAGGCCATTTTTTGCGATACGGCACTGCGTCGCTTTTAATGACAATTGCACGGCCATGCGATGTTGTACTCAAACAAAATTGATGTCCTTTTTTTCCCACAAATAGAACTTTCTTTTGGTGGTATTTGATCACCTCTGCGTTTTTTATTTTTTGCGCTATAAAGAAAAAAAGACCATCATTTTTAAAGAAAAAAACATTTTTACATATTTTTGGTAAAAAAAATAACAATAAGCGTATATTGATTGGTTTACGTAAAAGTTATAGTTTTTTTTTTTTAATTAGTAATGGCGGTGATCAGCGATTTTTAGCGGGACTGCAACATTGCGGAGGACCGATCGGACACTTTTGACACTTTTTTGGGACCAGTGACATTATTACGGTAATTAGAGCTAAAAATATCCACTGATCACTGTATAAATGGCATTGGCAGGGAAGGGGTTAACACTAGGGGGCGATCAAGGGGTTAGGTGTGTCCTGGGGAGGTGTTTCTAACCACTTAGCCACTGTGCTGCCCGATCTGCTGTGTTTTATTCAATCCAAGGTCAGCGCAGCCCTCTACCAGGAAATTATAGAGCACTTCATGCTTTCCTCTGTTGACCAGCTTTATGGAGATGCTGATTTCATTTTCCAGCAGGACTTGGCACCTGTCCACACTGCCAAAAGTACCAATCCCTGGTCACATGATCATGATATCGCTGCGCTGGATTGGCCTGCAAACTCGCCTGATCTAATCCCCATAGAGAATCTGTGGGGTATTGTAAAGAGGAAGATGAGAGACATCAGACCCAACAATTTCCGGTGAGCCTAAAGCCACTATTAACCACTTAAGCCCCGGAAGGATTTACCCCCTTAATGACCAGGCCTTTTCTTTGGGATACGGCACTGCGTCGCTTAAATGACAATTGCGCGGTCATGTGACGATGTACCCAAACAAAATTGATGTCCTTTTTTTTCCCACAAATAGAGCTTTCTTTGGTGGTATTTAATCACCACTACGGTTTTTATTTTTGCGCTATAAACAAAAAAAAAAGTTTTTTTGAAAAAAAAACATTCTTTTACATATTTTTGGTAAAAAAAATAAGAATAAGTGTATATTGATTGGTTTGCGCAAAAGTTATAGGGTCTTTTTTTTTTATACTAGTAATGGCGGTGATCAGCGATTTTTAGCGGGACTGCAACATTGCGGAGGACAGATCGGAAACTTTTGACACTTTTTTGGGACCAGTGACATTATTAAGGTAAACAGAGCTAAAAATATCCACTGATCACTGCATAAATGACATTGGCAGGGAAGGGGTTAACACTAGGGGGCGATCAAGGGGTTAAATGTGTCCTAGGGAGGTGTTTCTAACTGAGGGGGGAGGGGACTGACTGGGAATACACAGAAATCGCTGTTCCTGATCACTAGGTACAGACAATCTCTCTCTACTCTCCCGTCAGAACGGGGATCTGCTTGTTTACATTGACAGATCCCCTTTCTGGCTCTCTGTGGAGCGATCGCGGGTGGCCGACGGACATTGTGGGTGCCGGCTATGCACATCGGCTTCGCGCTGCTGTAGCCATTAAAGTGACCGATGTTCACCTACAGCGGTTTGCACAGCCGAGCCAACCTGCCGCAGTATAACTGCAACCTGGGCTTCCATAACACCTCAGCAGTGCCACAGGCTCCATGCCACGCCGCATTGATGCAGTAATTCATGTAAAGGAGCCCCGACCAAGTATTGAGTGCATATTATACTGGAGTATAGTGAAGTATGTGAAGGGGGGCAGTGCTGTGGGGGGTTGTGAAGGGGGACAGTGCTGTGGAGTTGATATGTGAAGGGGGACAGTCCTCTGGTAGAGGGCTGTGCTGACTTTGGACTTGATAAAACACAGAGGACCAACACCAGTAGATGACATGGGCCCCCCAAATCATCACTGACTGTGGAAACTTCACATTGGATCTCATGCAACTTGGATTCTATGCCTCTCCTCTCTTCCTCCCGGCTCTAGGACCTTGATTTCAAAATGAAGGTGGGGAGCCATGGCATCGGCTGGTGTTATCTGCCTGTGGTTTCTTTTTTTTTTTTTTTGGTATTTTTTTTGTAGTAAGTGCTTGGTGAGAAGTGCAAGCATCGCCCTCTGGGGCATGCGTTGTGTTTGAAGTGCATACATTGTGAGTTTGAAGTGCTTTAGTTGTGAACACATTTGACATTTACATTAATTCATCTTCCCAATCAAAGTTGTACAGCTGATTTGTTACTTACATGTATTTATACAGTGCTGACAGTACACACTGTGCTTTACATATATCACTTTACATTGAAATCTATGGCTCCCCTCATGATGTTTATTGTATGAGGTTCCTTCATATACTGGGGACAATTTAGACAGGAGCCAATTCACCTACCGGCATATCTTTGGAATGTGGGAGGAAACCGGAGTACCCGGAGGAAACCCACGCAGACACAGGGAGAACATGCAAACTCCATGCACATAGTGTCATGGTTGGGATTTAAACCCATGACCTACTTACTGCAAGGCGGAAGTGCTAACCACTTAGCCACTGTGCTGCCCGGTCTGCTGTGTTTTATTCAATCCAAAGTCAGCGCAGCCCTCTACCAGGAAATTATAGAGCACTTCATGCTTTCCTCTGTTGACCAGCTTTATGGAGATGCTGATGGGTATTGTAAAGTGGAAGATGAGAGACACCAGACCCAACAATTTCCGGTGAGCTTAAAGCCACTATTAACCACTTAAGCCCCGGAAGGGTTTAAGGGTGGTATTTGATCACCTCTACAGTTTTTATTTTTTGCGCTATAAACAAAAAAAGACCGTTAGTTTTGAAAAAAAAAACATTTTTTTACATATTTTTGGTAAAAAAAAAATAACAAAAAGCGTATATTGATTGGTTTGTGCAAAAGTTATAGAATTTTTTTTTTTTACTAGTAATGGCAGTGATCGGCGATTTTTAGTGGGACTGCAACATTGCAGAGGACAGGTCGGAAACTTTTGACACTTTTTTGGGACCACTGACATTATTACGGTAATCAGAGCTAAAAATATCTGTATACTTTGCTACATTTTTCACATACGATATAAATTAACCACTTGACGACCGCCTCACGCCGATGTACGTCGGCAAGGTGGCACGGACAGGCAAAATCACGTACATGTACGTGATTTGCCTTCCGCGGGTGGGGGGTCCGATCGGTCCCCCCCCCCGGTGCCCGAGGCGGTCGCCATTTCTTCCCGGGCAATGAGAGGTGAGGGGGCGGCCATCCATTGTTGGCCACCCCCTCCCGATCGCTCCCGGCGAATGAAATGCTTCCGTTCCCTCTGTAATGTAAACAGAGGGAAAGGAAGTGATGTCATCTCTCCTTGAGCCGGTCTTTTCGTCGCCGCGCCGAGGAGAGAAGACATCCAAGTAAGTCTGCACAACACTACACATTCAGTAGAACACGCCAGGCACACTTGTCACCCCCCATCACCCCCCGATCACCCCCTGATCACCCCCCTGTACCCACTGTCACTCTGACACCAATAGCATTTTTTTTTTTTTTTTGCATTGGTGTCAGTTTGTGTCAGTTAAAAGTTTTAGGGCAGTTAGGTTAGCCCCCTTTAGGTCTAGGGTACCCCCCCTTAGGTCCAGGGTACCCCCCTAACCCCCCCTAATAAAAGTTAACCCCTTGATTACCCCCCGTCACCAGTGTCGCTAAGCGATCGTTTTTCTGATCGCTGTATTAGTGACACAGGTGACGCTAGTTAGGGAGGTAAGTATATAGGTTCGCTGTCAGTGTTTTATAGCGACAGGGACCCCCATATACTACCTGCTAAAGGTTTTAACCCCCTGATTGCCCCCTAGTTAACCCTTTCACCAGCGATCACCGTATAAGTGTTACGGGTGACGCTGGTTAGCTAGTTTGTTTTCTGTAGTTTATTACAGTTTATTACAGTTTATTATAGTTTATTATAGTTTTAGGGCACCCGCCGTTTATTACCCTATAAAGGTTTAACCCCCTAATTGCCCGGCGGTGATAGAAGTTAAGTTTTTAGGATCTGATAAGGTCTGCGTCGCCCCAGGCAGCGTCAGGTTAGCGCTAGTACCGCTAAAACCCACGCACGCAGCATACACCTCCCTTAGTGCTATAGTATCTGAACGGATCGATATCTGATTCGATCAGATCTATACTCCCCAGCAGTTTAGGGTTCCCTGAAACGCAGTGTTAGCGGGATCAGCCCAGATACCTGCTAGCACCTGCGTTTTGCTCCTCGGCCCAGCCCTGCCCAGCCCACCCAAGTGCAGTATCGATCGATAACTGACACTTACAAAACACTAAGCACACATAACTGCAGCGTTCGCAGAGTCAGGCCTGATCCCTGCGATCGCTAACAGTTTTTTGGTAGCGTTTTGATACAGTCGCCAACAGTCAGGAGCTTTTTTGCCTGTGAGTCTCACTAGTGTACCCCTAAATTTAGAGCCCAAAATGGCAAATAGAAGGTACACTAGTGAAGAGGCCTACACGTTTCTGAGTATGACAGATAGTGAAGAGGAAGTCACTCATCTGTCAAGTTCAGGCTCAGAATACGATCCTGTAGAGGACAGCGGCTCCATGACAGATAGCTCTGACGACAGAGTTGTGGTCCCTGCTAGGGTCAGGCGTACCAGACCCCAATCTTCTTCTGTCCTTGAAGTGCAAGAACCGCAGGGCTCTCGTATGGAGCAGAGCAGTACTAGCGCCGCTACTCCTTCTGGTGAACTGGCAAGCACCAGCGGCCTAGTACACCCTGGTCGTACATCCAGCACTGCAGTATCATGTGGTGACGTGGCGAGTCCCATAAGTGCAGTTCAAGCTGGCGAGGTGGCAAGCACTAGTAGTGTCCCGCTGCCACCAAGAAGACAAAGACAGGCCCGTCGTGCCCATAGTGCCCTTCCTGCTGCATTGGCCAATCCGAATTGGGAACCTTCCACTTCTGCAGCACCCGTACTTCCCCCTTTCACTGGCCAACCCGGAATTCAGGTGGAAACAGTTGACTTTATGCCACTGGATTTTTATTCACTGTTTTTCACCGAAGATCTCTATAGATCTATTGTGGACCAAAGCAATTTATACGCTGGTCAATACATCGCCACTATGCCCCAGTCCACCCTTGCCAGAGATTGGAGACCAATTACGGTCTCCGAATTTAAGACCTTTCTGGGCCTTTCCCTCCTCATGGGGTTGAATAAAAAGAGTAAGTTGCGGTCATATTGGTCCACTGACCCAATTTACCATTCACCCTTGTTCTCTGCTTCCATGGCCAGGGCACGATACGAGCAGATTTTGCGGTTCATGCACTTCAACGACAATGAACTCTGTCGTCCTCGTGGAGACCCTGCATACGATCGGCTCTACAAAATTCGGCCCCTCGTAAACCACTTCAACCAACGTTTTGCAGACTTGTTTACCCCCCATCAAGTTGTCTGCGTTGATGAGTCCCTGATTAAGTTTTCTGGCCGCTTGTCCTTCAAACAGTACCTTCCCAGCAAGCGTGCCAGATACGGGGTCAAGATGTATAAGCTCTGTGACAGGGCCACAGGCTATACATGTAGATTTATGGTTTACGAGGGAAAAGATAGTCACGTAGAGCCGACAAACTGCCCTGACTACATAGGAAGCGCTGGCAAGATAGTGTGGGACTTGGTGTCACCCTTATTCGGAAAGGGGTACCACTTGTACGTGGACAATTATTATACGAGCGTGCCACTTTTTAGTCACTTGTTTGATCAGCAGATTGGAGCATGTGGCACTGTGCGACCTAATCGCCGGGGCTTTCCCCAGCGGCTTGTAGATTCCCGTCTTAGGCTGGGGGAGAGAGCCTGCTTGAAGTATAATAATTTGCTCGCTATGAAGTGGAGGGATAAGAAGAATGTTTTCGTTCTCACCTCCCTTCATGCAGACACGACGACCCAAATTTCTACGGCGACTGGTGTTGTGGAGAAACCCCTCTGTGTCCACGAATACAACCTTAATATGGGAGGGGTGGACCTCAACGACCAGTTGTTGGCGCCGTACTTAGTTGCCCGTAAGGCCAGACGCTGGTACAAAAAAGTGTCTGTATACTTATTTCAATTGGCTTTGCTGAATGCTCATGTGCTATACAGAGCTTCAGGACAGACTGGATCCTTCCTTAAATTCCAGGAAGAGATCGTCAGAGCCCTTCTGTTTCCAGACGGTGCTCTACCTCACCTTCCCCAACCAAATGCAGTAAGCCGGCTGCATGAGCGGCATTTTCCTTATGCCATCCCGAGTACCCCTACCCAACGAGCCCCCCAAAAAAGATGTCGTGTCTGCAGCAAGCGCGGATTTAGGCGTGACACCCGGTCTTATTGTCCCTCCTGTCCTGGCAATCCTGGTCTTTGCATGGGTGAATGCTTTGAACGCTACCATACATTAGTTGAGTATTAGCGTAGGGTTCAGCACTGCACAGACTAGGCACACTAACACAGGGTCTCCCAAGATGCCATTGCATTTTGAGAGACCCAAACCTGGAACAAAAGTTACAAAAGTTAAAAGTTACTAAAAAAAAGTGTAAAAAAAAATAAATAAAAAAAAAATTAAAAAAAATAAAAACACAAAAAAAAATATAAAATAAAAAAACCAAAAATAGTTGTTGTTTTATTGTTCTCTCTCTCTCTATTCTCTCTCTATTGTTCTTCTCTTTTTTACTCTATTCTATTCTGCAATGTTTTATTGTTATTATGTTTTACCATGTTTCCTTTTCAGATTTTTCATACTTTACCGTTTACTGTGTTTTGTTGGTAACCATTTTATTGTTTTCAGGTACGCCATTCAGTTGCAGCGCGGATTTATTTATCTTGACAGCAACAGCGTTTGCTCCCACGATATATAAAGCCGTGACTCCAACGCTGTCGGAGGTGATTTCACCACCACAGTTACATACTTCAGCATATATGCCGAAGCGTGGGGGCAGAAGTGGGTGGAGGAGCGATTTGCTCCTGCCTTTTGCGGGAGGATGCCCCCATGCTTCGGCATATATATATTTTAGGCACAGGTTGCGTTAAATGTTTTATTTTTTACTATTTTTTTTTTTGTATTTGCTTTGCAGGTATGGTAAGTCTTACTGTTATACTGTAATGTTGCTTTGTTTTATTGTTAACCATCATTTGCTTAGCAGGTACGCCATTCAGTTGCAGCGCGGATTTATTTATCTTGACAGCAACAGCGTTTGCTCCCACGATATATAAAGCCGTGACTCCAACGCTGTCGGAGGTGATTTCACCACCACAGGTACATACTTCAGCATATATGCCGAAGCGTGGGGGCAGTAGTGGGTGGAGGAGCGATTTGCTCCTGCCTTTTGCGGGAGGATGCCCCCATGCTTCGGCATATATAAATGGTGCATGTATGCCCATCATTAGAAGTGGGTGGATGAAGGGAGGTATTCTAATGGTGGGCATACCCACCGATCAATATCTTTTTTTCGTTCAGCCCACAGGCTGCATGAAAAAAAAGTTTACAATATATGCCTAACAAGGACCAGCAACGTACTGGTATGTTGCTGGACTTTGAGTGGTTATACCAGAATGATGCCTGCAGGTTTAGGTATCATCTTGGTATCATTCTTTTCAGCCAGCGGTCGGCTTTCATGTAAAAGCAATCCTAGCGGCTAATTAGCCTCTAGACTGCTTTTGCAAGCAGTGGGAGGGAATGCCCCCCCTCCCCCACCGTCTTCCATGTTTTTCTCTGGCTTTCCTGTCCCAACAGGGAACCTGAGAATGCAGCCGGTGATTCAGCCAGCTGACCATAGAGCTGATCAGAGACCAGAATGGCTCCAAACATCTCTATGGCCTAAGAAACCGGAAGCTACGAGCATTTCATGACTTAGATTTCGCCGAATGTAAACAGCGCCATTGGGAAATTGGGAAAGCATTTTATCACACCGATCTTGGTGTGGTCAGATGCTTTGAGGGCAGAGGAGAGATCTAGGGTCTAATAGAGCCCAATTTTTTAAAAAAAGAGTACCTGTCACTACCTATTGCTATCATAGGGGATATTTACATTCCCTGAGATAACAATAAAATTAATTTAAAAAAAATAAAAATGAAAGGAACAGTTTAAAAATAAGATAAAAAAGCAAAAAAATAATAAAGAAAAAAAAAAAAAAAAAAAAAAGCACCCCTGTCCCCCCCTGCTCTCGCGCAAAGGCGAACGCAAGCGTCGGTCTGGCGTCAAATGTAAACAGCAATTGCACCATGCATGTGAGGTATCACCGCGAAGGACAGAACGAGGGCAGTAATTTTAGCAGTAGACCTCCTCTGTAAATCTAAAGTGGTAACCTGTAAAGGCTTTTAAAGGCTTTTAAAAATGTATTTATTTTGTCGCCGCTGCGCGTTTGTGCGCAATTTTAAAGCATGTCATGTTTGGTATCCATGTACTCGGCCTAAGATCATCTTTTTTATTTCATCAAACATTTGGGCAATATAGTGTGTTTTAGTGCATTAAAATTTTAAAAAGTGTGTTTTTTCCCCCAAAAATGCGTTTGAAAAATCGCTGCGCAAATACTGTGTGAAAAAAAAATATGAAACACCCACCATTTTAATCTGTAGGACATTTGCTTTAAAAAAAATATATAATGTTTGGGGGTTCAAAGTAATTTTCTTGCAAAAAAAAATTATTTTTTTCATGTAATCAAAAAGTGTCAGAAAGGGCTTTGTCTTCAAGTGGTTAGAAGAGTGGGTGATGTGTGACATAAGCTTCTAAATGTTGTGCATAAAATGCCAGCACAGTTCAAACCCCCCCCCAAATGACCCCATTTTGGAAAGTAGACACCCCAAGCTATTTGCTGAGAGGCATGTCGAGTCCATGGAATATTTTATATTGTGACACAAGTTGCGGGAAAGAGACAAATCTTTTTTTTTTTTTTTTTTTTTTTGCACAAAGATGTCACTAAATGATATATTGCTCAAACATGCCATGGGAATATGTGAAATTATACCCCAAAATACATTCTGTTGCTTCTCCTGAGTATGGGGATACCACATGTGTGGGACTTTTTGGGAGCCTAGCCGCGCACGGGACCCCGAAAACCAAGCCCCGCCTTCAGGCTTTCTAAGGGCGTAAATTTTTGATTTCACTCTTCACTGCCTAGCACAGTTTCGGAGGCCATGGAATGCCCAGATGGCACAACCCCCCCCCAAATGACCCCATTTTGGAAAATAGACACCCCAAGCTATTTGCTGAGAGGTATAGTGAGTATTTTGCAGACCTCACTTTTTGTCACAAACTTTCGAAAATTGAAAAAAGAAAAAAAAAATACATTTTTCTTGTCTTTCTTCATTTTCAAAAACAAATGAGAGCTGCAAAATACTCACCATGCCTCTCAGCAAATAGCTTGGGGTGTCTACTTTCCAAAATGGGGTCATTTGGGGGGGGGTTTTGCCATCTTGGGATTTTATCGCCTTCAAAACTGTGATAGGTAGTGAGGAGTGGAATCACAACTTAACGCCCTTAGAAATCCTGAAGCCGGTGCTTGGTTTTCGGGGCCCCGTATGCGGCTAGGCTCCCAAAAAGTCCCACACATGTGGTATCCCCATACTCAGGAGAAGCAGCAGAATATATTTTGGGGTGTAATTCCACATATGCCCATGGCATGTTTGAGCAATATATCATTTAGTGACAACTTTGTGCAAAAAAAAAAAAAAATTGTCACTTTCCCGCAACTTGTGTCAAAAAATAAAATATTCCATGGACTCAACATGCCTCTCAGCAAATAGCTTGGGGTGTCTACTTTCCAAAATGGGGTCATTTGGGGGGGTTTTGTGCCATCTTGGCATTTTATGGCCTTCAAAACTGTGATAGGTAGTGAGGAGTCAAATCACAACATTATGCCCTTGGAAATCCTGAAGGCGGTGCTTGGTTTTCGGGGCCCCGTATGCGACTAGGCTCCCAAAAAGTCCCACACATGTGGTATCCCCATACTCAGGAGAAGCAGCTAAATGTATTTTGGGGTGCAATTCCACATATGCCCATGGCCTGTGTGAGAAATATATCATTTAGTGACAACTTTGTGCAAAAAAAAAAAAAATTGTCACTTTCCCGCAACTTGTGTCAAAAAAGAAAGTATTCCATGGACTCAACATGCCTCTCAGCAAATAGCTTGGAGTGTCTACTTTCCAAAATGGGGTCATTTGGGGGGGTTTTGTGCCATCTGGGCATTTTATGGCCTTCAAAACTGTGATAGGTAGTGAGGAATGAAATCAAAAATTTATGCCCTTAGAAATCCTGAAGGCGGTGATTGGTTTTCGGGGCCCCGTACGCGGCTAGGCTCCCAAAAAGTCCTAAACATGTGGTATCCCCATACTCAGGAGAAGCAGCAGAATGTATTTTGGGGTGTAATTCCACATATGCCCATGGCATGTTTGAGCAATATATCATTTAGTGACAACTTTGTGCAAAAAAAAAAAAAAAAAAAGTGTTACTTTCCCGCAACTTGTGTCAAAATATAAAATATTCCATGGACTCAACATGCCTCTCAGCAAATAGTTTGGGGTGTCTACTTTCCAAAATGGGGTCATTTGGGGGGGTTTTGTGCCATCTTGGCATTTTATGGCCTTCAAAACTGTGATAGGTAGTGAGGAGTCAAATCACAACATTATGCCCTTAGAAATCCTGAAGGTGGTGCTTGGTTTTCGGGGCCCCGTATGCGGCTAGGCTCCCAAAAAGTCCCACACATGTGGTATCCCCATACTCAGGAGAAGCAGCTAAATGTATTTTGGGGTGCAATTCCACATATGCCCATGGCCTGTGTGAGAAATATATCATTTAGTGACAACTTTGTGCAAAAAAAAAAAAAATCGTCACTTTCCCGCAACTTGTGTCAAAAAAGAAAGTATTCCATGGACTCAACATGCCTCTCAGCAAATAGCTTGGAGTGTCTACTTTCCAAAATGGGGTCATTTGGGGGGGTTTTGTGCCATCTGGGCATTTTATGGCCTTCAAAACTGTGATAGGTAGTGAGGAATGAAATCAAAAATTTATGCCCTTAGAAATCCTGAAGGCGGTGATTGGTTTTCGGGGCCCCGTACGTGGCTAGGCTCCCAAAAAGTCCCACACATGTGGTATCCCCATACTCAGGAGAAGCAGCTGAATGTATTTTGGGGTGCAATTCCACATAGGCCCATGGCCTGTGTGAGCAATATATAATTTAGTGACAACTTTTTGTAAATATTTTTTTTTTTTTTGTCATTATTCAATCACTTGGGACAAAAAAAAAAAAATATTCAATGGGTTCTACATGCCTCTCAGCAATTTCCTTGGGGTGTCTACTTTCCAAAATGGGGTCATTTGGGGGGGTTTTGTACTGCCCTGCCATTTTAGCACCTCATGAAATGACATAGGCAGTCATAAACTAAAAGCTGTGTAAATTCCAGAAAATGTACCCTAGTTTGTAGACGCTATAACTTTTGCGCAAACCAATAAATATACGCTTATTAACTTTTTTTTTACCAAAGACATGTGGCCGAATAAATTTTGGCCTAAATGTATGACTAAAATTGAGTTTATTGGATTTTTTTTATAACAAAAAGTAGAAAATATCATTTTTTTTCAAAATTTTCGGTCTTTTTCCATTTATAGCGCAAAAAATAAAAACGGCAGAGGTGATCAAATACCATCAAAAGAAAGCTCTATTTGTGGGAAGAAAAGGACGCAAATTTCGTTTGGGTACAGCATTGCATGACTGCGCAATTAGCAGTTAAAGCGACGCAGTGCCAAATTGGAAAAAGACCTCTGGTCCTTAGGCAGCATAATGGTCCGGGGCTCAAGTGGTTAAGTGCCTTAAAGTTCCACTTAGGGGAACCCTCTTTATCTCTGTCTTTTTTGGGACCAGTGACATCATTACGGTAATCAGAGCTAAAAATATCCACTGATCACTGTATAAATGACATTGGCAGGGAAGGGGTTAACACTAGGGGGCGATCAAGGAGTTAAGTGTGTCCTAGGGAGGTGTTTCTAACTGTGGGGGGAGGGGACTGACTGGGAGTACACAGAGATCGCTGTTCCTGATCACTAGGTACAGACGATCTCTCTCTACTCTCCTGGCAGAACGGGGATCTGTTTGTTTACATTGACAGATCCCCGTTCTGGCTCTCTATGGACCGATCGCGGGTGGTCGACGGACATTGCGGGCTCCAGCTACGCACATCGCTGCTATAGCCATTAAAGGGACCAACGTTCCCCTACACCGGTTTGTGCAGCCGAGCCAACCTGCCACAGTATAACTTCGGCGGCTGGTTGGCAAGCGGTTAAAGCAACCTGGGCTTCCATAACACCTCCACAGTGCCACAGGCTCCATGCCATGCCATATTGATGCAGTAATTCATGTAAAGGAGCCCCGACCAAGTATTGAGTGCATACTATACTTCACCTGGACATACATTTCAATAAGTCAACATCAGATTTCAAAATCTGAGCTTTAATCAGAGTAAGCATCTACCTGTTTACACCATACCCAGTGATATACCTCTGTGATCATGGCCTCTCTAAACCCTGCCATGCAGTTCTACGACTCATGCATGTCTTTCCGTTCTTTATATAAACTTCACCTTGAGCTACTGAGCACTGTAAACAATAGGCTTTTTGATAAATATATATATATATATGTGTGTGTGTGTGTGTGTGTGTGTGTGTGTGTGTGTGTGTAAGGAAGCTCACAGCTCTACCTGTTAACTCAAAAAGAAAATACAAAACATTACTAAATACTATACAGGTATATCATGTTTACTTTACTAAAGCACTGTGCATTAACCATTCATTTGCAGGTTTATTTCTCTTAGGGCCCATTCGGTTCTATTTATAAATGGTGTCACCTGAGGTTCATCCAGGATTTATACATTTATTAAATTAATACAATTTTGGTAAAAGTTGGGTAAAACTTTTTTTTCTCTTGGTGTCAGGAAAATTTGTCAGAAGTGACTCATGCAGATAGCAGAAGCAGAGGAAGGGAGCAGCAGACAAAAATGACACTTAGTGCTCTTAATTGAGACAAGTACACACTATAGAGGGATATGCTCTGTTCATATTTAATGTCTGAGGTTTACAACCACTTTAAGCTTATGGTGGGCAGTTGAGGGGTGATAAAAGCTCAGCCTAACTGCCAATTTTAACCATCTGTGTGAACAAGGCCTTAGTTCCAAATATAAAATATTAAGAAACAAATATGTACAAAACTGCTATTCATTCCCTTTAATCTGCAAGGTTGTCATGTAATGGGATGTGACCAGTTTAGATGCAGAAATGCCAAGCAGAGTTATTATAGTCAGTGAAACAAACAGTGAACATTACATTTCTGACACAGTAAATTTCTGGCCCAGAACTTAGTATAGGACTTGTCCTCTCTTTTTCCATAAACTTATATAGCAAACCCCCTGGACCAGGTAGATGATTTCACTGAACATGTGAATAAGTTGCTGACCTTTATATTTTTAGCACCTAAGCAAACAATTACGAATCCATGGCAGACCTCCTGCCTTGATATTGTAGAGGTTAGACACGGACTAGATTATTTTAAGGTCAATGAAAAATTAACCAGCATTGTACTGGAGTCTTTTAACAGTATTTAAAATTTGGAGAGTGAGTAAGCTATGCATAACCACAAACATTGGATGAATCTCAACAATATGTGAGTGTAAGAGAGATGAATAATTTTCTTTATTCAGTCTTCTTCACCTTTGCTCTTCTGTACTTTTTTATCCCTTTGAATGCTTTTTTCCAAATTTAAGAAGCATTGTAACTTTGAACATTTATGGCCTTCTGATAGCCCTGTTTCTAAGCAAGATATACTCACCATGCCATGCCAAGTTCCCCAACAAGGTATACTCACCACACCATACTATGCTCCCCAGCAAGGTATACTCATGATGCCATGCCACGTTTCCAAACAAGGTATACTCACCATGCCAAGTCACATTCCTCAACAAGGTATACTCGCCATGCAACGTTCCCCAACAAGGTATACTCGCCATGCCAAGTCACATTCCTCAACAAGGTATACTCGCCATGCCACGTTCCCCAACACGGTATACTCGACATGCCAAGTCACATTTCTCAACAAGGTATACTCGCCATGCCACGTTTCCCAACAAGGTATACTCGCCATGCCAAGTCACATTCCTCAACAAGGTATACTCGCCATGCCACGTTCCCCAACACGGTATACTCGACATGCCAAGTCACATTTCTCAACAAGGTATACTCGCCATGCAACGTTCCCCAACAAGGTATACTCGCCATGCCAAGTCACATTCCTCAACAAGGTATACTCGCCATGCCACGTTCCCCAACACGGTATACTCGACATGCCAAGTCACATTTCTCAACAAAGTATACTCGCCATGCCACGTTTCCCAACAAGGTATACTCACCACACCATCTTTTTGAGTCTGTTATGGATAGCGTAGGACCCACTAATTCGGGGTACTTTGTCGCTGTAAGTGGGCTTAGCACTATATGACCATAAAGTGTGACCAAACCCCCGTATTTTTTTGAATATGTTCAGGTGTTTTTAACTAGCCTTGCAGGATAAATGTCATTTTTGTATGTGTGCGCTGTAATCTCTTTTTTTCTGACTGTATGGTCTTATGACTGCACCATCTCTTTTGCATTTTTTAGGTTGTGCCCCCCCAAATCTTTGTCTAGTGTATGGATTCTGACCAAATCCCTTTGGGCTGGAGCATCCCCCCCCCCCCCCCCATAATTGCCTCTTATTACTGTCCGCCTGTGTTATAGGAGGAGTCCTTGAAATTTTCTCCCATTTAGAGGAGTGTATGCTCCCATGGTTCAGAGAAGCAGGATCTTCCATTCTATGGATAGCGTAGGGCCCACTAATTCTGGGTACTTTGTCGCAGTGAGTGGGCTCAGCACTATATGACAATATAGTGTGACCAAACCCCCGTATTTTTTTAATATGTTCAGGTGTTTTTAACTAGCCTTGCAGGATAAATGTTATTTTTGTATGTGTGCGCTGTAATCCTTTTTTTTTTTTTTCCGTTATCAACACTGAGCACAGACAGGAGGCTGGACAGGTATACAGCAAGTAAAGCAACTAAAAGTATTCCCTGAGAGTACAAGTGTATCTCAAAAAAATTGAACATCATCGAAAAGTTCATTTATTTCAGTAATTTAATTCAAAAAGTGAAATTCCTATATTATATAGATTAATTACACACAGAGTGATATATTGCAAGCATTTCTTTTGTTTAATTTGGATGATTATGACTTACAGATAGTGAAAACCCAAAATTCAATATCCCAGAAAATGTCAATATTGTGAAAAGTTCAATATTGTAGACTCATGGTGTCACACTGTAATCAGCCAATTAACTCAAGACACCTGCAAAGATTTCCTGAGCCTTTAAATGGTCTCTCAGTCTGGTTCAGTAGGTTACACAATCATGGGGAAGGATGCTGACTTGACCAGAAGACAATCATTGACACCCTCCACAAGTAGGGGAAGTCACAAAAGGACATTGCTAAAGAAGCTGACTTTTCACAGAGTGCTGTATCCAAGCATATTAAAGTGGATGTAAACCTGATTCATTAAATTTGAGCTGGACACAGATTATCTGAAGAGTTTTCCTATCTCTTTTCAAAGCACTGAGTTCCCTGGCTTTCTCCTGTTCTGTTCTTCTGTTATCAGCCTGATAACTTCTGACAAGTTTTCCGACACACAAGATAAAACCTTTTGCCCTGCCATTTGGCTATGTCATTGCTCTTTTGTACATGCTTTTAACTCCTCAATAAATCTTCTATTTTGCATCGTATTGGGAGTGTAGCCATCCTTTTTTCGTTCATGAATATATAGAATATATCAGCTAAGGGGATACCTCATCCATATAAAGATTTTTAAAGAGAATTGGACAGATTGAGCGGACTGTACCAAAAAAGGACAACACTACATAATAATACTAAATCTGTTTATTACAAAAAAATTTTTTACAAAAGAATTACTAGGTTAAAACATGTGTTAGTACACTATAAAAACAAGAGAAATTGAGCTCTTATTATTATAACTACTTATTTGATATCATAATATATCTCTATTACTACTAGGTCAAAGAGGTTGATGTTTCACTTTTATATTTCCTCAGGACCATTATTCCCTTGACTATAGACAGAGATCCTGTACAAAAGCGAAAGGAGGGGGAAAAAATCACATTATGATCAGATGAAAAGTGCAGCATAACGTTTTATCAATATAATCCCCATATACATATATTGGGATACAATGTGCAAGGAGTGCCACTTACAGATGGAAAAATGCCCTCATAGAGGTGGTGTGTCTAATGTCATCTGGAAGCAGTTCACAGACTGTCTTCTAAATGTGGATAAACCAACAGACGCAATTGATTAAATGGTCCTATTCAGAAAAAAATGTATTAATAGAAGGTAGGGGATAGTTGGGCATCCAAACGGATGCAAAAAGATACTAGTATCAATTAATGACTTTAATGATGTAATACTTACTGGCTATCGGACCCCAAAAGAGAAGATAAAGAGAGAAGAGTCAGCCACCAATTCTCAATATTCCTACTTGCTAGTGTCACATGAGCCCTAAAGAATCTTATTATAAAGCATAATCAATACTCCAAATACAGAATCCATTATCCTAATATTACCATCAAACAGAATAAAATAAAATAATAAATACCTCTTTGATATTGGAGGTGATAATCGATGATGGTATTGAGCTCAAGGACTTGTTATCTCTTTACCAGAATATTCTGTTTAGTGGAATCTAGGCACAATAACAAGATAATAGAGAAAAGGCCTGATCACTTAGCCATCATGCAAATACAAATGAGGAGACTATCCCAGTAAAAATAAAAACCAACTGCAAACTCACCAACAGACCAATATCCAAGGGGTTCAGATAGACATAGATATATGATATGGGCACCAATCCTCTTCACATCTAAAGCAGACCATTCAGCCAGATAGGCTAAAAGGTATGCATATAGATACAACCGATAAGCTACAGTAAAAACCTCATTCAAAATATATAGTCTCCATTATTAGCACCAGATCACGGACACTCACCTCACTCTACTTCCACTAGACAGTACAGCAGCGTCCATTGCTGTCCTCATTGTAATGATAATGATCATAATTAAGAATTTGATTCTTCAGTGTTGATAAAGTTAATGCATGAGACCATAAGGATGAGATCTCTTTGTTTAAAGAGATCTGCTATAGGGGGCGTGTCCAAGATGGCGACGGGAGAGGACGCTCTGTAACTGAGCTCCTGGAGTCCGGCTCATTAATCCTGTTTTTATCCGGTGCAAAAGACCTAATTGTGCTGTGGATCGGTCCGGGATACTCAGCGGTGCCTCTGGGTCATGACTGGTGGCAAATCCCGTCGCTCCAAATCCACAGCAGCCTCATTAGATCGGGCAAGGACCAGAGGACAGGCCGCCATTACAGTGCACATGGCGTCTCAGACAGAGGCCTCTGTCTCTCCCCCTGCAATAGTTGCGGACCTCGCGGCCACCATGCAGACTATTGTAACCGGCCAGACTGCACTTATGGACAAAATAGACCACCTGCAGACGAATGTGGATTTTATTTGCAGGGATTTGGACCACTTCTGCAGCCGGGTGACGGAGGTGGAGCAGAGGATCTCCGCAATGGAGGACTCCGTTAGAGATCGTGCAGGTGACCTCCATACCCTTAAAGTCAAGGTCAAGACATTGGAGACCAGAGCGGAAGACGTAGAAAATCACAACCGGCGTAACAACCTGCAGGTCATAGGTCTCCCGGAAGGCACAGAGGCCCCTTTGGGTCTGGTATGAATATTAAGGGTAACCCCGAACCAAAATTTAAAAAAAAAATTGCGTGGGGCTCCCCCCAAATTCCATACCAGGCCCTCAGTTATAAAAGAACTGTCACCTGCGAGGACGCTTCATACGGCGAGTGCCTCCCATGGAGGCGGGTCGTTGCGGCTTTATTTTTTTTATTTTTTCGGTCCGTCAGCGGAGCAAAAGAAGAAGAAGCCTTCGTGGGACAGTTTTATTTTGTATTTTTTAGTAAAGGACTTGTCCCCAAGCCGTGTCATGTCATTTTTACCATTTTGACGCTTTTTTTGTGAAATAGTAGGGGTACATTTGTACCCCATTATCATTTCACACAGGGGGGAGGCCGGGATCTGGGTGTCCCCTTGTTAAAGGGGGCTTCCAGATTCCGATAAGCCCCCCTGCCCGCAGACCCCCACAACCACCGGGCAAGGGTTGTGAGGATGAGGCCCTTGTCCCCATCAGCATGGGGACAAGGTGCTTTGGGGGCTACCCCAAAGCACCCTCCCCATGTTGAGGGCATGTGGCCTGGTACGGTTCAGGAGGGGGGGCGCTCTCTTGTCCCCCTCTTTTCCTGTGCCCTTCCAGGTTGCATGCTCAGATAAGGGACTGGTATGGATTTTTGGTGGGACCTCCACGCGATTTTTTTTTTAACTTTGGCGCGGGTTCCCCTTAAAATCCATACCAGACCTGAAGGGACTGGTATGGATTTTGAGGGGGACCCCCACACCATTTTTTAAAAAATTTTGGCATGGGGTTCCCCTTAATATCCATACCAGACCTGAAGGGCCTGGTATGGAATTTGGAGGGACCCCCCACGCAATTTTTTAAAAAAATTTTGGTTTGGGGTTCTTCTTAATAGTCATACCAGACCCAAAGGGCCTGGTAATGGACTGTAGGGGAATCCCATGCCATTTTTTTCAATGACTTTTATCTGTATTGACCCGACAATTCATTATAGCCACGAGTAGTTTTAAATGACTTTTTTTTCCTTTAGAAATGTCGTTTTGTGCAGGGACTGTTCTAAACACAGGAAACATGCGCTACTTTACAGGCATACTATACACACCCCCCAGGTACAAAATTTAAAGGAATATTTCATTTTTGTTTCACTTTTGCATTGATACATGTCCCCTGGGGCAGGACCCAGGTCCCCAAACACTTTTTATGACAATAACATGCATATTAACCTTTAAAATTAGCACTTTTGATTTCTCCCATAGACTTTTAAAGGGTGTTCCGTGGCTTTCGAATTTGCCGTGAACACCCCAAATTGTTCGCTATTCGGCGAACGGGCGCACAGCCAATGTTCGAGTCTAACTCATGTTCGACCTGAACATAAAGCTCATCCCTACTTAGGAGGCCCTGGGTTGGTCATTTATACCATTCCAATTATTCCAATCTCTCACCTGGTGTTAGTGTACTGGTACGCAAATCTCTGCCTTTCCTCCTTCTGCCACTAGATGTTGACCCAGGGGGTGGGTACGTTATATTGCATGCAATTACTACTACCTTGGAGGTTGTCATAGTGGGATTGTATCTGCCCCCTCCAGCCTCGTTGCATTTAATTTACCAATTGGCATCCAAACTGTTGGTTTATGCTACTGATAATATGATATTTGGGGACTTTAATATGGTGCCGGATCCTAGGATGGACAGACTAACACAGACATCTGGATCTGCCACGGACCTGGTGTCTTGGGCGGAAGCCTCCAATTTTACAACGTCTGGAGGTGGAGACGCCCTAACTTGCTGGCGTATACCTGTCATTCTGCCATTTACAGAACTTTTTCTAGAATTGACCTGGTGTACATAGGGGGGTCTGTCCTTTCCAGGGTCCGGGATGTCACCATTCTCCCCATAATCTCTGATTATGCTCCTATTTGCCAGCAGCATAGTTTGACGTGTCCTTCGGCAGAAGGCTTGTGGCATTTGTCTAGGTTCTGGCTATCTGACCCGAGGATTGACATCCCTTGCAAGACTGATATGATCAGTTTTTGAAACTCCCAGAATCACACTGTTTCTATCCCTATTACTTGGGATGCATTTAAGGCCCTCACAAGGGGTAGCTTCCAGGACCATATTGGGAGGGTGCGTAGGGGTGCCAGTAAGGAGCTACAGGAGGCTGAAAATAAAGCAATGGCCCTGAAGACTATTTATGCTAAGGAGAGGGACCCTCTGGTGTATTCCTCTCTCCAGGCAGCTCTGCGGGATGTCTTTCTTATCCATATATCTGCCAGGAAAATTTACCTGCTCCATCAGAGTTAACGGATCTTTGAACAAGGGGAGAGGAGTGGTCAACTGTTGGCCTGGTTGTCGTGGGAACACTTCACCCCAGTGTCCATATCTCGTATCCGATCCCCTACTGGGGAAGTTATGGTAGATCCCTCGCAGATTAATGCTCGGTTTGCCTCCTATTATCAGGAGCTTTATAGCTCCTGAGTGACGTACACTGAAGGAGAACTGCATACTGAAGGTCTTGGAGGAGGGCTTCTTGCCCCCGTCTATGTCTGAGGCGGTGATCCTCCCCAAGCCTGGCAAGGACCCTGAACTATGTTCCTCATACCGGCTGATATCACTCCTCAATGTAGATCTAAAAATTCTTGCTAAAGTTCTGGCCAGCTGCTTAAACTCTGTAATAACTGCCCTGATACACCCTGACCAATCTGGGTTTATGTCGGGCAGATGAACAGACATAAACATTTGCAGATTGTTGAGGCATGTAGATATGGCTACGAAGGACAGCCCGGGGAGGTGCTATCCCTGGACGCCGAGAAAGCATTTGACTCGGTGGAGTAGGAGTACCTCTGGGCTGTCCTTCAAATATTTGGATTCTGGCCTGTATTTATCAAATGGCTGCCTCTAATGTATGCTTCTCCCAGCGCTTGGGTGCATACCAACAACTCTCTCTCACCGGCTTTCCCCCTGGGTAGAGACACCAGGCAGGGCTGCCCACTCTCACCAGGGTTGTTTGCGCTAGCTGTGGAGCCCCTGGCCTCGCGGATATGAGCTGCGTCCGCAGTCCGGGGGATCCAAGTGGGGGCGGTGGAGGAGAAAATATCCTTGTACACTGATGACACTCTCCTGTTTTTAATGGATGTCTCCTCCTCCCTCCCAGCAGCCCTACAGATAATCAACGACCTTGGATCATATTCTAGAGTCAAGGTCAACTGGGACAAATCCCTGATCTATCGCTTACACTCTGCACATCCTAGGCCGGCCATGCAGACCCCGCTGCTATGGGTTGACAGCTTTAAATATCTAGGGATACGCCTGGGCAGACCAGTCACCTCATACTTTAATCTGAACCTGCTCCCCCTGCTGACCTCATTATCGCAGCGGTGTGCGGGCTGAAAGTCAATCCCTCTTACCCCAGTTGACAGGGTGAATTTAATAAAAATGATCTTCCTCCCCAAGTTTCTTTATTTCTTCAGAAATTGCCCAGTTTTGCTTCCGGCGTCATTCTTTAATAAATTAAAATATATTGTTATTTCCTTTATCTGGCTAGGGAGAGTGCCCAGACTGGTGATATCCATGCTACAACTACCAGTAAGCCAGGGTGGACTTGCTCTCCCGAACTTCCAACAGTATTATCGGGCGGCGGTCCTGGTGACGGTCCGTTAGTGGTTCTCCCAACCTAGGGACAACCCCGCGGTGACTTTGGAGGTGGCGATTATGGGGTCATACTCTACGCTGAGTAATCTAGTATACCGAGGGGTGAGGGCCCACTCTATGATAACTACCTTGATGCGTACGACAATAACAGTGTGGAACCATGTCAAGGCGCAGCGTCGCCCCCCCCTCCCGGAGACATGCTCCCCTCATGTCCCCCTGTGGGGCAACCCCAACCTCCCTCACCTGCCTAGCATACCCGACCCTCAAGTATGGGCCTCTAAAGGGGTGGTGAGGTTCAAACTCCTGGTGACAGAGGGTAGGCTAAGTACTTTTCCAGAACTCAAGATAGCTTATAACCTTCCTAATTGGATGTTCTTTAGATACCTGCAGGTGAGGCACACCTTTCAACACCAGTTTCCTGGTGGAGTCACGCTCGAGTCAGAGCCAGTAGAACACCTTCTGTCGTAAAAATTTCTGCATGCTCCCCTGTCCTCACTGTACTTTCACCTCACGATAACTCCGTCCTCTAAACTGACTAAGGTCTTTTTGATGTGGCAACAAGATATCCCTTCCTAAACTGAAGAGGACTGAGAGGGCTGTGTCGCTTCCATTTCACGAATTTGATCTCTGCACGAGATCGCTTTATTCAATTGAAGTTTCTGCATAGAGCTTACTATACGCCTCAGAGACTAGCTGCTATTTACCCTGATAGGTCCTCGTCATGTCCCACTCCTAGAGGTCTCAGAAATCTGAAAACATGCACTTTTTTGGGTTCAGAATTGGCCTAAGAGGGGTCCGCAATATCTGAATTCTGCACCCAAAAATGGATGGAAATTATCATTAAACAAAGAGATACCCAATACAATATCTTGCTCTCTAGAATCACTGATCTTATTGAGGCCCTAAAATCAGAGATCACCTCTTTACCTACCTCTTGGTTGACAAAGATTAAACTTAACACCAAGTTTCATGAAGATCATTGAGACAAATTTACAAAAAATACGTAGAGATTTTGATGACTACAACACCAATAGGGTGTTCTGTTGGAGAAAAACTAAGATACAACAACATACAGCGTTCACTTTTACCTATAAGTGATTGTGGCACCCATATGCATGAGGACCCAATCCCCATTCCTCTTATGGACTGTAAACCAAGGCACACTATGTCCCTTTCTGACTCTCTACCTCACTAGCAAACACACTCAATACCCCCATCTCAGTCCAGACACCACACGCCAATACGTGACACCTACAACAACCATTTTCGTTCACATATTCGTGTACCCTCAGTTAAAAATCCGAGAACTCCAGCAAAAAAGCATACTAACAAAACAAATAAAACGCACCATCAGTCCATCCCCACAGCTGCTTCGACCTTCAGCACTACCTTCACTGAAGTGAGAGTGGAACCTGGACCCTCATCATCAATGATCGAATCCGATGTTTTAATTCAAACCACTACCTTACCTACCTCCCTAGAGGTACCCAAGAACACCAGAGTTCAAGTAAACATAATCCCGTCTAATACCACAGAACAGTCGTCTCTTCCTGACTCCCCTAGAGAGCTACTGACATACTCTATCTCTTCTTTTTTAGTGATTACCCCCCTCACCTGCCCAAAAAGAAAGCTCACCGTAGAGACAGAAGAGGGGGAAGACATAGACAAAAAAAGAAGAGAGAAAGTATGCAGACTGTAAAGATTTTCAATCTCTCTGATCATGTCCTGTCTTTATCTGAACAGTCATTGTTGGCACGAGGCCTTACCTTTGCTCCAACGGCACCTCCCAATTAATTTACTCTTTTTCTTGATCTGAATAGATTTATAAGAAATATTACGGTTAAACGCTATTTTGATATTCAAGACTCAAAAAACACTAATAGCAACAACAAAACTGATAATAACATCACCCCCTCTGAATCCAGTACGGCCTTGACAGACCCCTTGGAATTGAATGCACTGGAAGACCTAGAGGATCTATATACTGAGGATCTAGATGATTATGTTGAAGCAATGACTCAACATTTCTCCACTTCCCCACCGATTCAGCATACTAAATTTAAACCCAAATCTCTTTTTAACCCTACATTTACTAAAAGTCCCTACGTTCAAAGCTTCTACCATGTTGTTTATGCTGACATTCTTCGTTTATGTCAACACACACTTTTTCCAATTTGACAACTGCAGAATCGAAGGCCTTGAAAGAGCTTACAGATAATCGACAGTTGATCATCAGGCCAGCAGATAAAGGAGGAAGCATTGTAGTTCAAAATCACACAGATTATCAGCCCGAATCAGACAGGCTTCTATCAGATACCTCTACATATAAAAAATTGTCCACTGACCCATTGCCCAATTTCCTACTTGAAGCCCTTGAATTGGTTCTAAGAGCAGCAGGGGAGGGTATTGTTACAAAATCTGAAGTTGCGTTTCTCAAACATGACTTCTACAAAAGGCAATATTTTTACTACCTCCAAAAGGTACATAAAGACCCAATAAATCCCCTGGGTAGGCTGATTGTCGCAGCAATGGAAAGCATCACCAGCTATTTTTCAATTTACCTGGACCATTTCCTGCAACCTATAGTCCATAATCTCTCCTCATATATAAAAGACAGCATACATCTATTGGACATGTTACAGTATTATTTCTGGAAACCCACGTACCGCTGGCTTTCATTGGATGTAGTTTCACTATACACCTCAATTCCACACACGGTTGGCCTACAAGCCATAAAATACTATCTGAAGATCCATTACTCAATTCATGACAAATAGATTTCCTGTTAGAAATTCTAGAATATTGTCTAACACAAAATTATTTTGAGTCTAATGGTGACTTTTACATTCAGACTCAGGGTACAGCCATGGGGGCAAATTTTGCCCCCAGTTACGCAAACCTGACCATGAGCCAATGGGAACAGCACCACATTCAGCAAAAAAATCCATATGCATCCCACTTAGTCTATTACGGGCGCTATATCTATGACATGGTCATCATCTGGGATGGTCCAGAATCAGCCATTCCAGCCTTCATAAAGCACTGCAATACCGACAATATGGGACTCACATTCACTTCTGCATCTGATAGAAACAAGCTAGCTTTCTTGGACTTAGGACTATTCCATCAAAATAACATCATTTGTGCACAGAATTACACAAAGCCTACCTCAGATAATTCTTACCTACATTATAAGAGTTGTCATCATCCTCGTTGGATAAACAACATCCCCAGAAGCCAGTTCTGCAGGTTCAAGCACAACCGCACTTTAATACAACACTACAATTCCCATGGTCAGCTACTTAAAAATAAGTTTAAAGAAAAGTGTTACCCGGATGCAATTGTAGAGGAAGCCTTCCAACATTACCTTCATAAAGACACTATGAGTAATAAAGAAGCCAAACCCATTGACAGTTCTCAACTGATCCGATTTGTCACACAATTCCACAACAAATTCAAGAAGATGGAAAAGATTCTTCTAAGACATTGGCCAATACTGAGAGAGAACCCCCATCTCAAAAGCACAGTTAGTGATCGTCCTCTAGTTACATATAGAGGAGCAAAATACATCAAAGCAAAAATAGCCCCCAGTAAGATTAAATCATTCCGTCCTACCACCAGTACTTCCCTAACCTTTTTTAACATCAAAGGCATGTATCATTGTAAAAAACCTCTATGTCTCACATGTGCTCATGTGACACACAGACGGAATTCTACTGTATAGGCAAACAGTATATAATACCAGATTTTTTTACATGCTCTTCAGAATATGTTATATACTGTTTGACCTGTCCATGCGGCTTGCTGTATGTAGGCCGCACAACCAGAATACTGCGGAAGCGTTTTGGGGAACATCGGAATCTTGTAGAACAGGGTAAAGATAAACATAGTGTTCCCAGACACTTCCTAGAATTTCATAAACAATCATCTCTAGGATTGCGGGTCTGGATTCTGGAGGCCATTCATAAGACTTTGCCCACTGCCGAACTTTATAAAAGACTATGTGAGAGAGAAAATGATTGGATTAACTTTCTGGATACTTTATCGCCTGGAGGCCTCAACGAAAGTATCAAAGTAAATACTCTGCTATAATAATACACCAATATGTTAATAATTTGGCACAAAAATTAAAGTCGCATTCTCTAAGCAATCCATTGAAATAATCCTCATGAAACTCCCCATAGGATATGTGCACCCACATGCAGGCACCATTATATGCTCGGACGTCACGGCGCGTGTATGTGAGTGTATACATGTATACTCAAATACGATAATTCACTTTTATTTTTATTTATTTATTTTATATTATATATATTCTCAATAGATGACATTTATGACATATATATATATGTATATATATATATATATATATATATATATATATATATATATATATATATGTATTTTTTATATATTTCTATCCATACCTACCACCACTTTTTTATTTTATTATATTTTTTTATTATATTACACCTATCGATTAATTATTATCAACTGAAATTAAGATTCTTACTATGCATTACTGATCCAGACATTTTTTCGTTTTTATAATTTTCTAATTTTAGTGAATGATTTTTAATATTGATTGACTAATATATACATATATGTACTAATTTATTATTGATTGATTCCTAATTACATTGCTTTTATGATTATCATCACCTATTAATTGAGACCTTCTACTGATAATTTATGTACCGTATATACTCGAGTATAAGTCGAGTTTTTCAGCACATTTTTTTGTGCTGAAAGTGCCCCCCTTGACTTATACTCGAGTCAAGCACTTCTGATCATAATGTGATTTTTTCCCCTCCTTTCTCTTTTGTACAGGATCTCTGTCTATAGTGAAGGGAATAAAGGTCCTGAGGAAGCATAAAAGCGAAACATCGACCTCTTTGACCTAGTAGTAACAGAGATCTATTATGATATCAAATAAGTAGTCATAATAATGAGAGCTCAATTTTTCTTGTTTTTTTTAGTGTACTAACACATGTTTTAACCTAATAATTCTTTTATAAAAAAACATTTTGTAATAACGAGATTTAGTATTATTATGTAGTGTTGGTCCTTTTCTGGTACCGGTAAAGTCCGCTCAATCTGTCCAATTCTCTTTAAGAACCTTTTTTTCGTTCACACAAGCCTGAAATTTGTGTCGTGGGAGGTTGCTATAAATGGATTAGCACAGAGCTTAACTTGTCAGAGTAGAGCTATGCACATTCCTTCCTTCCTTTGCCAATGTGGAAGTAGAGTGTGTGCCTTTCCTCCAATCATCTGTCTTGGCTGTATGCAATCGACTTCACACTCAGTGCTGAACAGGAAGAGAAAAATCTGTAACAAGATGTGCACTTTCTAAAGGATATAAACAGCTGAAGACAGCAGAGATCAAGGTCCCAGAGTCTAGAGAAAGAGTGGAGAGGCACAGAATCCAACTTGCATGAGGTAAAGTCTCCACAGTCAGTGATGATTTGGGGAGCCATGTCATCTGCTGGTGTTGGTCCACTATGTTCTATCAATTCCAAAATCAGTGCAGCCTCTACCAGGAAATTCTAGAGCACTTCATGCTTCCCTCTGCTGACCAGCTTTAAGGAGATGCTGATTTAATTTTCCAGCAGGACTTGACACCTGCCCACACTGCCAAAAGTACCAATACCTGGTTTAATGATCATGGTATCACTGTGCGTGATTGGCCAGAAAACTCGCCTGACCTAAACCCTTAGAGAATCTGTTGTGTATTGTCAAGAGGAAGATAAGAGACACCAGACCCACCAATGCAGACAAGCTGAAGGTCGTTGTCAAAGCAACATGGGCTTCCATAACACCTCAGCAGTGCCATAGGCTGATCACCTCCATGCCACCCCGCATTGATGCAGTAATTCATACAAAATGAGCCCTGACCAAGTATTAAGTGCATACTATACTGCACATGGACATACTTTTCATTTTTTTTATTGGTCTTATGTATATTCAAACTTTTAAAGATACTAAATTTTGTGTTTTTACTAGGGATGCAAAAAAATTTCGGCCGCCGAAACATATCGGCCGAAAATGGGCCTTTCAGCAAAAAGCCGAAAGAGAATTTTTGCCGATACCGAATGGGGCGGGGCAGGGCCTGGGTGGGGCGGGGCTCCACCCCAGCCCCTGGTTCCGCCTATCAGTGGGGCTTCCTATATCGTAGAGAGGAGAGCCGCCGCCTGTTTGATTACAGCGCCGGTAACATCACAGCTTTCATTTCAATAGCTGTGTGTTCCCCGCTGCGCGCCGTCACATACAGCCCCTCCCCCTTGTCTGGGCACTTTGATAGACAGATCACCCGTTCAATGGGTGGCGGCGGCTCTCCTCTCCCTTCACTGGCTGCAATGGGGACACAGGCTGCACTACTGGGGACACAGGCTGCAATGGGGACATAGGCTGCACCACTGGGGACATTGGCTGCAATGGGGACACAGGCTACACTACTGAGGACATTGGCTGCAATGAGGACACAGGCTGCACTACTGGGGACACTGGCTGCAATGGGGACACTGGCTGCACTACTGGGGACAATGGCTGCAATGGGGACACAGGCTGCACTACTGGGGACATTGGCTGCAATGGGGACACTGGCTGCACTACTGGGGACACTGGCTGCAATGGGGACACTGGCTGCACTACTGGGGACACTGGCTGCACTACTGGGGACACTGGCTGCAATGGGGACACTGGCTGCACTACTGGGAACACTGGCTGCACTACTGCGGACACTAGCTGCACTACCGGGGACACTGGCTGCACTACTGGGGACACTGGCTGGCTGCATCTGATGGGCACTGGTGAGGCTGCATTGATCTCTTGCATCATGTCCGCAGTCTCTGACTCTCTGACCATGTCCCCAGTCTCTGACCATCTCCTGTACCATGTCCCCAGTCTCTGACCATCTCCTGTACCATGTCCCCAGTCTCTGACCATCTCCTGTACCATGTCCCCAGTCTCTGACCATCTCCTGTACCATGTCCGCAGTCTCTGACCATCTCCTGTACCATGTCTGCAGTCTCTGACCATCTCCTGTATTATGTCTGCAGTCTCTGACCATCTCCTGTACCATGTCTGCAGTCTCTGACCATCTCCTGTACCATGTCTGCAGTCTCTGACCATCTCTTGTATCAAGTCCTCAGTCTCTGACCATCTCCTGTACCATCTCTGCAGTCTTTGATCATCTCCTGTACCATCTCTGCAGTCTCTGATCATCTCGTGTACCATCTCTGCAGTCTCTGATCATCTCCTGTACCATGTCCCCAGTCTCTGACCATCTCCTGTATAAAAATATTTTTAAAAACAGTCACTTTCGGTATCGGTGTTGTTTCGGTATTGGTTCCGGTTTTCGGGATCAAGGAAGATTTATTTTCGGTATCGAAAAAAAAACCCCCATTCGGTGCATCCCTAGTTTTTACTAGCTGTAAGCCATAATTATCAAAATTAAAAGAAATGCTTAAAATATATCACTCTGTGTGTAATGAATCCATATAATATATGAGTTACACTTTTTGAAATTCATTACTGAAATAAATTAACTTTTTAATGATATTCTCATATTTTCAGATGCACCTGTATATGTGCATATTATCAAAAATGCCTACTAGTGACTGGTTCTCATTACGTTTCCATGTTCAGGTAATATTTAGCAGAAATGGACAGTTGGTTATTTTGCATATAGCCTTGACACACAAGAAATATAAAACACTGATTTCTAATGTTTTCATGGTGATCTTATAAACCAAAACAATGCAAAAAGATATATAACGTAATGTTATCTAACTTTTCTTACTGTAAACTGTGACTTTGTTTTTTTCTAAAACATGTAAAATATCAATAAAGATTTATTGAAAGTCAAACAAAGGGCATCATGCTCAATCATAGGCCTTCCATCTTTAGGGCACTTGCACACAAGGGCGGGGGACGTCGGTGCTTTACCGTCGTTTTAGCAGCGCTTTTTGGCTGCTAGTGGGGCGCTTTTAACCCCCGCTAGCGACCAATGAAGAGGTTAATAGCGCCCACAAAGCGCCGCTGCTGAAGCTCATTGCAGGCGCTGCCCATTGATTTCAATGGGTAGGGGCGCTTTAGGAGCGGTGTATACACTGATCTCAAACCGCCCCAAAGATGCTGCTTGCAGGACTTTTTTTAACGTCCTGCAAGCGCACCGCTCCAGTGTGAAAGCACTCGAACTTTCACACTGAAGTGACAGGAGAGGTGCTTTACAGGCGCTATTTTTAGAGCTAAAATTCCTGTAAAGCGCCTCAGTGTGAAAGTAGCCTTAATGTTTTAAATTCTTTTTTAATCTGCTCCTGCCAGATGTCACAGGTCAGCTAAGGTACAGTGTGCGCAGGCTACCTGTTACTTTATACACATGAATAATCTCTGTGATGGCATTTGCGCGGCATATACAGTAGGCCATTTGGATAATATTAACTTTTTGCAGCACTAGAGACCTGGGTGTATATCCCCCCCCCCAGTCATTGGATTGTTTACAGTTTGGTTAAGAGCCCAACCAATGTGACAGTTACATTCCCGGCACATGCTGGGAATGTAACTGTTTTAAGTAACTGTTAAATTATTGGGTTTAGTTCACTTTAATGGTAGGTTACATACTGGTAGGATGATTGGCTTTTGTGTAAGGGACCACTAAACCTATAATGAAAAAGCTGCATTATGTAAAAGAGCTTGTAATCAGAGTAGAAGGCCAGCACTTCCTAGAGGTCTGAGAAAGATGGCGCCACATAAGTGGCTGCAGGGTCTGCCCGGTTGTGGTCCATGGCCCATAAATACAACTTCCCAATACATGTCCACACAGGCTCCAGTTCTGATGGTGCCCTTAATTTCCCCAGGACAACCTTACAGTTCATAAGATGAACAGCCCCCTTTTTAACTATGGGTCTTCCACAGATCAGTCCCCCACATACTGAAAGACAAGGCTAGAAGTACCTGACTTGACATTTGTGTCTTCCTCTCAGAGGTAATGGTACGGATACCGAATACATCAGCCCTTGCTAATAGACAGAACCTGCAAGGATGCTAAGCATCTCTTTCTGGCACACCGAAATAGAACGACGTCAAGTTAGTTGAGGGTTGAGGTAACTGACTTACTCAATTTAAATTGATACACTTAAGGTTTTTTTTCTCAGTATTATGCTCTCATGAGTATTTACTGCATACTGCTTTTAGGCCTGTATTTCAGTTTCAATATGCTCAGACAGCTTTCACAAAATTATGGGTAGAGTCCTTGTTCCAAAAATGGGTTCTTGCCAAGTCCTTGTACTACTGAAAAAAAAAAAGTTTTTATTAATTTTTTTATTCATTTTCAACTTTTCACAGACAGAGAAAATGGGTACGATGAATGCCTGAACAAAAAATGTTGTCTGGCATATGCATACAAAGCAGGAGTATAAATAAAATTGTTGTAACACCATTTTGTATAACAAGGTCTTAGTGGTTGGCGAAGGGTGTTGCTATTTATTGAACCCGGGCCTACCTTAAATATAAATGTAGCGGTACCGCCGCACAACGCTTGCTTTCAGACTATCACTCTCTCTTCCTCCTGCACAACACTTGACTCTAAGCACAGCTAGCACGTGGTTAGGCCCAACACTGACTCAGTTAGACCCTAGAAATTGCCATTTGTAGGTAGGGGCCGCAGGTCCCTTTTTGTGTAGCAAAAATAGAGTCTTTAGTGCTAGCTGTCCTATGGTGGACTACTGCTCCCAGCAATCTCTCTTCCGGATCTTCCAGACCTTCTGGCTGCAGTTGTCTGACTCCACTGCCCGTAACATTGCAATCCTCACTTCCTCCACACCCAGCTCTGACTGTTGCCTCTCAGTCCTCTCCAGCATGCCTCTCCAGTCCTCCCTATAGCACATGTCACTCACCAGCCCTCCCGGCTGCGCACACACTGGTAGTTCACTCCTGAAGCCTTGCCCGGCAGCACTAGCTCCTGCTGTCCCCTCTGACTCCTCTCTGTGCCTCCAGTCCAGATCCTTCATGCGGTCTTGAAGGGATCCTTCCTGTACCCGATTCCCAGGCCCAAGGTCACCCCCCATAATGGGGGTGCCCTCAAAGACCCAGACATCCTAGCACTCCATCCTCAGGTTCCACCCGACAACTCCTTCCCAGCTGGACTGACTCTAGGTATTAAAGGAGGCCTGGCCCCCGCCAATCCAAGTTGGGGATTGGTCAGGGCTCCTTAGAACACCCCAGGCAGCTCCACCTCTCTTCCCTTCCTCTCATCTAGAATCCTCTAGAAGCCAGAGGGAGGTAACCGAGAAATTATGCTATCTGTGAGTCACCAGCCTACTCTGAGCCACTCCCAACCCACGCAGATCAAAACAAAAAGGCCTAAATTTACCTACACTCACCAAAAATCTCACCTCTAGAACCTACCTAAGTAGAGGGTGTTACATACTAGTGGAAACATGGATGAAAATTGCCATGTATAACAAATTATACAATCAAGGTGAAATAACTAAACATGGGTCACAATCATCACTGCTGTACCATCGATCTGTACCATACAGGAATATGTACATTAAAAACCTAATAGAGAAACTCAAATCAGATATGCTCTCAGGGATATAAGCGGTGGTGGGGGGTGTTAAGTCCAAGATGTTGATCGGAGACTTGGAGCAGTAGCTTTTCCAATGAGTTGGTAAGATTGTCCTTTGCATACCATTGCATGTATTAAAAGCAGGTCATTAGGTGGGCTATTTCAGATGCAGAAAAATAGTGCTCCATAAAAGACTTCCATCTCACAGAAGTGTGAAAAAAATGTTTAGTAGGCCCACAATTTAGAATGGCATCCAAAAGAAAGCCCTTTTTTTAATTGGAGTGCCGATTCAGGGGAGAAACAAACTCCTCTTCTCAACTCATGTTTGCACTTTTCTCACTAATCTCTTCCACCAGAAGTTAATTACCCCCTTATTGACAGGAAAGGTCACCTGACAACCTCAAGGGTTTGCCAAAGAACAAAAAGGCCTAATACCCTTTACAAGCTACAAATAAAAAAAGCTGCTTACTATGTAAGGGGTCCATTTATTATACAATATTCTACCAAGATGCTTGGTTTCACTCAAGGGGTCACCATTTTTTAGACAAAATTACATTTTTTAAATTTTCTCATTTATGACAGTGGTTTTAAACAAAAATTAACCAGAAAGAAGAAAAAAACCTTTACTGTATTTTAAACATGGCAGAAACTGAATGGCAAACCTGGTGGAATCTTGGGTCGATATTCTAGGTCAAATATTCACTAGGTGAATTGCTCAGTTATTGTTTAATAAATAGATCATTAAAAGTATTGGGAGCTGAATAGAAAGCAGGGAGCGTGTTATAAGAAGTCCTATAGTTGTGACTGTGCAGGGGCAGGGCCAGAGATCTGAAGTACTGCTCTCACACAGACTGCTCAGTCCAGATCTCCAGCACACACATACACACACACACCCGCAGAGATGGTGGAGATTGATCTGAACACCCTGGTAGTGGTGACAGGAGTTGTAAGGACACAGAGTGGCACCAGGGCCAATGTTGAAGGCAGCGCCAGCTGTCATCTGTGAAGGACAGATTCCATGATGACCACCAGGTAAGAATCAGATGCAGGAACATGGTAGCATCCATTCAGAAGACCGTAACAAAGTCAGGGCATAAGCTGAAGGTCATCAACAGCCAGGTAATGAGGTACCAAACTAGAAGGCGGGGACAGTATCAGAATAGAGGCCAAGGTCAGCACCAGCCGGATAGTGAGGTACAGGGGTACAGGAACATAAGGAAGAGGCAGTGTCAGGATATAGGACAAGGCCAGTTAATATCTGGGCAGCAAGGCACTGAAACAGAAGGCAGTATGAAGAGTCCAAGACACAGGCTGAGGTCATAATGGGCACAAAAAGCCCAAGACTGGTCAAAGGCAAGCAAGATCATACAATGGAAGGCTGAATACAGTGTAAAATTGACAAAAAACAACATCCAATAAAAAAACAACAATGTCTAATAAAAAAAAACTTTAATGGTAAATGTAATGCTCCCAGCAATGTTTCCAATGCAAAACAAAGAGAAATGGATCTTCCACCACTTTTTTAGATCACTCCTCTCTTCTTTGTGTTTAATAATTCATCAACCTGCACCTCCTTGTGAAATAAAGACTCACCAGACATAGGTGGTGTCATAACAACAGCAACAAACACATGTGTTATTTTAAGGATCCCTCCAGGTAATGTGCGCCAGCCTCAAGCCTCCTCCATTTAATGGCACCTAGGAGCCAATAATGCAGTAATTTTATTAAAATCGTCTTTGCAGAAATATGTAAAAACATTCCAACTCCCACAGATGGCTGCTGCCGACCTGGAATCGTGCAGCGGCGTGACGTCAGCACCATAACTCCGCCCTGTCACGTTTTGTCTAATCAGACGTTATCAAGGGATCTCTGACATCACCTAATAATTTTTTTACACAGGGTACAATTGGTCTTTTAACCATTTAGTAGCTTGCTGTGCAGTTTTTGCTCTATGTTAGCTCCCATATTAGATAAAACAAGCCAAAACTGACACTTAATATTTTCTTATATAGGATTACTAAAGAGAAAGTCCCTTTATGCATATAAAAATGAATGCTACCCATTAAAAAAAACATTCTTTTAAAATATATTCTGTTACGTCAATGTTCAAAACGTATTTCTCTACAAATTTTCGTGCCCCAGCTTGTAATATACTGTATGTTTTGTGGCTTTTTTATTCCTCGTGTGTGTGTTTATGCCTTTGGTGGAGACATTTGAGATTAATCTGTATTGGTGCAGGAATTAATATGAATAGATCTATGTACTCTGTCAAGTATTTTATTATACTGCTAATAATTAATCCATATCTATCCTGTTCTTTGGCCTACAAATACAAAGAACAGAAAAGAATGTCTAATCATTGCCAGAAAAGATGTTTTTTTTCTTGCAGACAGATGTACATGGATATTTGTATTCCTGGACCTGCCATTAGAAGATCACTATCACGAAAAATATTATAGTCTGATAAGTGATTGCAGGTAATGCATGTAAAGACAATAAACAGTATACTGTATGCATTCTTTTGAGATTTTCAGATTTAATGTCTGTAGTGACATTGACACAAGTTGGGAAATTATAGTACTGCCAGCGCATAGGTAGCTGTAGCAACAGTTTCTTTTTTTTGTTTTGTTTTTTTAAGCTCACTGCTCTTTTGCCCAGCTCTTCTAAACACCTTTCTTCTGGTAGGAGCAAATAAGCAGTGACATGTCCTCTTTATGGAGAGATCTGGGGTCAATAAGACACCACATTTCTCCTCTGCAATGTAAAGCATTAGATAAAAAATATATGTATATTGTTCTAGTGTTTTAAAGAAAAAAAAGGCCTTGTTTACATTGGGCTAGAACCGGAAGTGATGTCATGACGTTGCTACGGTCCTCCTAGACCATAGAGATGAGCGGAGGCCATCTTTCCCATCTCTGTTACCAGCAGCCGCAACCGATCGGTTCTCCCGATTCACCAGGTAAGCCTGAGAACCACCGGGAGGGGGCGGGGGGGAAGAATGGTCAAATATTCCCATAGACACACTCCTAAACCTTGTGGACAGCCTTCCCAGAAGAGTTGAAGCTGTTATAGCTGTAAAGGGTGGGCCAACTCAATATTGAACCCTACGGACTAAGACTGGGATGCCATTAAAGTTCATGTGCGTGTAAAGGCAGGCGTCCCAATACTTTTGGCAATATTATATATATATATATATATATATATATATATATATATATATATATATATATATATATATATATATATATATATATATATATATATATATACACAAATGTTTTGTCTTGAATTTCTTTTTCATCAGAATAGGTTGTTTTACAGGGTGAGAGTTCACATATACTTTAACTCAGTGTGTGTGTGTGGGGGGGAGATTGTATGGTTGGATTTTTTACCAGCCCAGAGGTCGGCTTGAAGAAATATAACAAAAGTTTAACTGAACCCCTGCCAGCTAACATCAATGAACATGTCTAAAATGGCGCGTGTGCACACGTGTATGCTTGAATCTCACGCTCTTGTTGGGAGGGGTGCGACTTGTACTCCCATAAACACTGTACAGTGAACAGTCCAAGGTAGGGTTGACCTATAAATAATTAATGTATAACTAAAGCAGGTTAATCTTTGTAGTGTATCAGGGTGAGTGCTAGGGCTTTGTCAAATACAGTTTCTTGTGCTGCAAAGAACACTTAATCTGTAGGGTAGAACACAGTAAAAGTCATGTGATGTAAGGAGCACAAAGGAACTTACAGCACTCACAGTAAATATTGGAAGATAAACACCAAACAATGTGCTTTCTTAATCCATTTAGCAGAGCAGTTGCTCCAAGATCTACATTATGTAATAGCAACGGAATGTTTAGTGAGGTCCGTGTACGTGACTGACTGGAGTTTTTTTTTTTATAGCCAGGAAAGTATTCAGCTGTGTAAAATAAAAAAAAAAATAGACAGAAAAAAAATGTTTATTTAGCAGAGCAATAATCTGACACCGTGCCTAAGAAGATTAAAGGAAAAACATATCTTGTTTTGAATAGGACATATGCTTGCTCCTTATCTCTCTAAAAATGTTCTGTAAAATGTGTGGGTATGGTATATTCCTCAGAAAGCACATGAAGCGAGTTAGATGTAAAGCAAGATCATGGCATTGTGGAGCAGACTTCAACAAAGCCGTTATAGCTTTTACTTTGTATACTTGTGCCACCCTCCTTGAGAAATCTTTGAGAGCGTCTTTCTAAATCAGACTTTCCCAACCTTAAAAGGTTGAGAAAGTCCGATTTAGAAAGTGGAGGAACCCTAAAATTACTATTGGGTCTCAGAGAACCCCTGTTAATTGTTACTATATCTCCAACTCAAGGAACAATGACATGAACATACCTAAATGATTTAACACCCAGGGCTGCTCTATAAAACAAGATTATTTTCAGTAATAATATATAAAGCAAACAAATAATAATGGCCATTATTTGGTGTCCTTGATGAAACGCGTAGTGAAGAGCTAGGCACACACGCTACCATGCATTGTCGGCCATTTTTGTTTCTGGAAGAAGCTTGTTTTCCAATGTTTTTACATGCGATGTATCCATGTGAGTGTATTCTTAATCATTAAATTGCTCTGATATTAGTGTATTACACTATGAGGAGTATCCGTTTGTTCTATGTGCTTCACCACATGTCCTAACCCTGTATGAGAACCTGGAGTATAGCAATCCCACCACTAGACACTGAGGTTACTGTGGGCAGCATCCCCTGTGGTTTTGATACCTGGAGGTCTTCTGAGAGGATCAGTTCATTATTCATGATGCTGGCTTGGTTATTGTAAATAAACGTATACAGACCACTCCTAAAAGGGGGTCACTAACGTTCCAGTAAGCTTAGCTTGAGTGTGGTTGGTGACATCTAAGCTATCTTGTGATTTCCAACTTCCACCACGGGCTGGCATGTGGGACTACAATCTTAACTAACTGTTTGGATCCTCCCTGTTTGGACTTTTTTAGTTGTTTATTTTTTCTTTTTGGAGTCACATAATCTATTTATTTTGTCATTCATTAATATTGGGACACTGATATTTCTGATATTTTATATTAGGTATTATTTAAGTCTAACAAGAATTGATTCACTTAAGCGTGCACTGTTTATATTTGAATAATGGCCATTGATGGTCAGTGAAAAGCTCCCTTACATTTGTGGTCAGTGGAGAAGGGCTCCCTTAGATCGGTGGTCAGAAAAAGCCCTCCTACATTGGTGATCACTAACAGAGGGGCCCCACTACATTGGTGGTCAATAGGAACAATGCCCCCTTAAAAGAGAAGTTGGGGATTGTAAAAAAACAAACAATTATACTCACCTAGGTGAATGCAGAATCGATCCGATGCTGTGTCTGTCTCCCGCCATCTCTGCAGTGCAAACTAAGCAATCAAACACAACTGATCGCTCAATTTTCCGTCTCCTCACTGGGGCACTGGGCTGTGTAGGGGGCGGGAGGGACTGGCTCAGGCTCTCAGCAGATTTCCAAGAGACTGAGCCAAGTGCCGGTCATTTTCTATAGTGCTGCGCACTAATTAGCGCTAATTAGCAGTCAAATTACAAACGGAATTCACAATAGCGCTGGGGCAAAAATACTCCAAAAACCGAACTTACTATAACGCCCAGACAACAGATTGCGCCCAAACCCTTACTCTTGCTAGGACCTGGAGAATTGCACATGGAAATAACGTTTATAGCATAAAATGATAGCCTAAATGGTACTGAAATATGTGGTATATCGTTTACAGATAATCTGCTTTTAAAAAAATCTGGACTTGATGTCCTTGGATAGTGAGCTTGTCAGCGATGTGGGATCTTTTCATTACTTCTTCTTTTACCATGTAAAAATGGGGTTTGACAATAATGTCCCGTGGTAGGCCATCCGTGCGTAGTGGTTGCAGGGCTCTGTGGGCTCTGTCAAGCTCCAGGCGATGTTCTGGTATGGCGGAAATTAAATCTTTTATCAGTGTACAGACTGTCGCATGTACCTCCTTGACTGATTCGGGTATGCCCCAATTTTGGACATTGAAGTCTCTAAGTGGTCCTGGAGATCCTGGATTCTGTCTGAATTTCGATTAATCTTGGTAACTGATTGGTCTGTTTCCTTTAAATCAGTCCCAATTTTGTGTGTTTTTTTATTATTTCCAAATCATCATAATTTGAGCCCAAAAAATGTGATATGTGTACCAACATCAGAAATCAAAATGTAATTCCCGAAAATCAGAGGGTAACATCACTATTCTACACTCACAAACCAAGAACCACCTAATGTCACAGAATAAATCAAGAAGAATAACTCCTGACTAATGTCATTCCACCATCTATATGTCTACAGAAATGCAATATTTATGTGTAGGAGGGTTTCCCATGTGGCAGCACTTCTGCCAAGCAGCTCTGAGGTCCTTGGTTCAAATCCCGAACATTACACTTCAGGTAGAGAAGTTGTCTGTCCTCCCTATGTTGTTAAACATAACTCCTGACTCAGGTCCTTATATAAATTATGTCTAAATGTAGTATTTATGGGAATGAGAGTTCCACCCCCATTGCAAATCATGTCATATGTTTTCCATGGGCAAGGACTATAATCAGCCCTAACATTTCCCCACCAGCACTAATTGCAGCCTCTTACCAAGTCCAAACCCACAAAATGACAGCTGTTTATATCTCAGCATGCTGACAGTAATCAGCCATAACCAGCCTTCAAAACAGATGGCATATGCCAGAAACAGGTTGTTCAGTGTCTCTCTGGTCTTCCACAGTACATCTGCATTGATTAACTTTTTTCACCCCTGGGACTTCGGACAGTTTGACACCACAGAGATGCAGCCTAAAAACATGTGGCAGCACAGTGGCAAACAGGTTAGCCCTTATGCTTAGCAGCACTGAGGTTCTTGGTTTGAATCCCAATCCTGCTCCCTGGCTGGAGGTTTTCTTTGTTCTTCCTCTGTTGTGCTGTAAAAGTTTTTTTTCACCAGTGATTACATTTTTGATCGGTTTCACTTAATGGAACCCCAAGAAATAACATTATAAATCAAGCAAGTGTGGTTTTGCACCAAATCTAGAACTGGGGTGTTTTGGCCCAGATATGGATGTATAAGTCTGATGTGATCCTGCACACATATGTTAATGTTGTATGCTTATGATGAGCGATAAATGCACTTTGTGACCAATTTGTGTGAAGCAGCCCTCACAAAGTTGTCCAAAATTTCCTGTTTTGGACCCTCTACATGCCCAACAATGTACAAGTTTGATTTGGAGATTTTTGGGATCACTGATCATGGCCAGAGCCTTGGACATTTGTTATTTTGAGGTTTACACTGCACAGATATCTATGATGATGCATTTTTTTTTCATTTGCAAAGAGTGTGTATTCCTAATGAACAGGGGTGAGCACTTGAGGCCTAAATAAAGAGACAAAGTCATTTACAATGGTGGGTGTGTCCTTTACTGGTTGGGTTTAGGTGTGTGTGCTAGCAATCCTAGCTAGGTTATTTAAAGGCCTGCATTTGTGGCAGGTGTTTGGACTAAGAACAGGCCTGAATTTTTCTTTGCAGGAGCCTAAGAACAGACCTGAATTTTTCTTACAAAGTTGGCTTCTCGCCCTCCTGACTCAAGAGTGGGTTTCATGTACGCCTAGGCTTTGGGTTGGGGGGTGTTCTAGGGGCTCCTCTTCTAGGGGGACCCCTGGATAAACGGGAGGTCAAATAATGGTGGAACCAATAAAGGACATTGCCATGTTGCGGGGTTCAATGCGTTTGTGAAATTCTATGAGAATACAGGTAAAGCCTTAATACCGTGGTGAAGTGGGTTTTTAAGACGATCGCTGTGGATGTTACAGAAGTTGCTGAATTTACAGATCAGTGATATATTCGTTCTCCAGGATTTTGTGGCCAGTGGTCAATACAATGTTTCTTTTCATTCTGAGGAAACCTGTCAAGTTGAATATGAGAATTCAGGTGAAGACAGATCGGGGGGGGAATATGCTAACTAAGAAGATGGATAGCGGTTTATTGTTTGATCCTGGATTGTAGCTCATGATTGTACATTGTTACGTGAAAGATATATTTGCATGATTATTAAAATGTGCTGTGTATTATTGTTAATTTGTTTGGTGGTCATATGATGTGGAGGAGGGAGTCACTAAGTACTGACAGTATATGTATGCTGTTGTCCGTTTACTGAGACTATAAAAAAAAAAAAAAAAGAAAGTGTATATTGGGTTACAAATAGATATGTTTTTTGTGTTTTTCTGGGGGTGTGTGCATAATTCCTGACTCACACCCCACTAAGGCTGTGGTTTGATGATTGCTTCTAAATCTCACGTTAGACTTGCAACTGCTAAATAATGGTTTAGATAAAAAGGAAGGTTCCTGCTAATTCATTCCTGCTGTGTGTGTCAGTACAGTTTGTACGCTGCCTTTTTGGCTTTTGTATTAATTTTGTCTTTTTTTGCTTATGATAATCCTGCCATTTAACTTTTTAGGGGTTTGGGAGGAGGACTTCTGATCACCACAAAGGTTTGTCATGGTTGTTATTAGCTTGATTTGTATCCCTGCTTTTCTAATGTGATTTGTTTAATGTGTCTAATTTTTAGTGTCCTACCATTGTAGATTATAAGCTAGCTATATTGTCAAATGCTGGATCATCATTTTCATGCCTTTTATTTATTTTTTTGGCCTAAGTACATTAATGTAACAAATGTTTATACCAATGTTGAAATAAAAAAGTTGATTGACTTTTGCAGACTCGAAATACATATTTTATAAGTGCAAACTATTCAAACACCTTCAAATCTGTATTAAATCTAGATACAAAAGTATTTGGTTGTGCACACATGCTTGTCCTTGATTAGAAAGTGTATACGTGGAAGCCTCCAAGACGGCCGCATCGCCATGGCATACAGAAACGCTGTCCCAGGCCCACACAGCCATTGGAAGGGAGGGGATTTCCCAGGAATCTCCCGATAACCTCGGGATCAGCATGAAGGGACCTATCGAGCCAGCTGAACTTGGCTCTCCCACAGCCCAGCCAAATCAAGATGGTGGCTGCAACTACACGAGGCCTGGATTGGGAGGCAGAAGAATCAATTGCTGATCAGGACACTGAACAGGACTTGACAACCCTCACACCACTCCCACAGGAGCACAACGCAGTGAGTACCTGGCAGCACCCCACTTAATCCCCAGCATCCACTGTATCCCTGATTGGGAAAACAATGGGAAGCATTAATCTACCACCACTGAGCACTGTACTATCTACTCCAGGCACCCCAGGCATGGGGGCGCCCAGCTATCCCCCCGACTTCCCCTTCATGGTGGAGGCCTTTGCCAGCATGCTAACAAAGGGCCTGGCCCAAACAGCAGCACAGACCACTAACCCCATACATGCTGACCTCCAACAAATTGGAGCAAGGATAGACACAATAGGAAAGGAAACAGACCAATCAGTTACCAAGATTAATCAAAATTCAGACAGAATCCAGGATCTCCAGGACCACTTAGAGACTGCAATGTCCAAAATTGGGGCATACCTGAATCAGTCAAGGAGGTACATGCGACAGTCTGTACACTGATAAAAGATTTAATTTCCGCCATACCAGAACATCGCCTGGAGCTTGACAGAGCCCACAGAGCCCTGCAACCACTACGCACGGATGGCCTACCACGGGACATTATTGTCAAACCCCATTTTTACATGGTAAAAGAAGAAGTAATGAAAAGATCCCACAACGCTGACAAGCTCACTATCCAAGGACATCAAGTCCAGATTTTTGCGGATCTATCTCCCTATACAGTCCAAAAAAGACGCTCCTTGAAACCACTGCTTCAAGTGCTCATGCAAAAGAAATCACCTACCGCTGGTCCTTCCCCTTCAGGCTGAATTTCTCTCATCGGAACAAGCCCTTTGCTTCTCATCATTCTCAGAGAGGGAACGTCTACTTTTGCACCTGGCCTGATCACGCAAGAAAGCCCGATCCCGTCGGCCTTTAGAGCCTCCTCTTCTGCAAAAAGGCCTTCTCCACCGAGTCCTCTCACCCCGGTTTGGCAGCAACAGCAGTCAAAGAAATCGAGGGAAGCACATCCCACCTGGGGAAGAGTATCAGGATGTGGACAAAGATGTCCAGCTTCACACCTTCAGGAACTGAACTTTAGAGAGTAACTTTTTCTTTACACCTTATTGATATGACGCTCCACAGTTTAGGCACAGGCAGCGCACTAAGACCCCAGAGTAATCACCCGGAAGAGTAAGTCAGGCCTGAACTCATGTTTATGCCCAGATCTTAGATCTACCGTATGAACTTCCAACTATCATGACAATCTAAGCTGGGCCACCTGCTCTCTTCAATATTACTTAGGTTTCCCTGCAGTGTCAGCACATACAGGACACTATGCTATATAAAATCTGGAACTCCTGCCCCTAGGACAGGAGGCCTAAGTTTAGTAGTAGTAGTTAATAGCTCTAACTTATGTTCCCAGGGTGGTAAGTGTGGTAATCCATGTTCTCTCCAGCCTATGAAAACCTACCCCTACTTTGGGGGGCAGGGCACAGGGCTTGCAGAGATGGGGGGATTTACCACATGGATTACACCTTTAACTCATGGCCGGGGACAGGTTTCTGTTCATAGGTTTCTGTTCATATATTGCTGTTTTTTTGTTGTTGAAAATGGTTTAGACTGGGTAGCCGTTGCATGTGCAAAGCGCCTCCACCTGACATCGAGGGATCCATGTTACTCCCTCGGGGTCAGACTAATACTCCCCGAGTAAGGGGATTTCACCTTTCTTCTGGTTTGGGCAAGGAAGTGGCTAGTCCCTTCCTGAATCGAGTGGGTGTGGGAATTTTAAGTTTTGTATATTTACTAATGACTTCTTTTTCTTTAACCCCCTATGCTTTCCTTTCGCTTTTGTCTTTCCCCTTCCTATTCTCCCAGTGCTCTTTGGCCCTCGATACTTCCAGGAATTTACCAATCTACGGCCCCCACACACGAGGCCCTGAAGGAATCAAACGTTTTTACCACCACAAGGTATTTGTCTGCATAAGGTGAGCTTTTTCTTTCTTACGAGCTACCCCCCTCTGATCCATGGCTAATCCCACGAATGGCAAGGTGAAGCTGCAAGTAATTACCCACAATGTGAAGGGAATTAATTCCCTGGTGAAAAGAAGGAAATTATTCCAACTATATCACACCTTAAAAACGGATGTCATTTTATTACAAGAAACCCACTTCCTGACCTCTTACAATCCTTCATTTATCCAACAAAGCTACCCTTAATTCTTTTTAGCAAATGCTGACAACAAAACAAGAGGGGTAGCAATCTGCTTCTCCAAACACTTACACTTTGCCTCCTCTAATGTTATCAAAGACCCGGATGGATGGTTTCTCCTAGTGGAGGGATCAATAGACGGTGGGATCTATACTTTCATATCATACTACACCCCTAATAAGGGTCAAGGGAATTTTTTTGAAATTCTGATGAGGTGATGGGAAGAGACTTGAACATTCCATTCGACCCCTCTCTCGACAAATCACCCAGAGGAACCCTGAAACTGAAGCGACCTCCCAAACAGAGCTTAAAAATAACACAGCTTCTTAACTCATATGGCTTAATAGATATCCAGAGGGAAATAAACCCGCATGTCAGAGACTACACACACTATTCAGCCCCACATTGTACATACTCCAGGATAGATCACATCTTCCTGCAATCTGCAATAACCCCCCCCTAACTCTCTCTTCCACAATCTGTGACACAACCCTGTCGGATCATTCCATGGTGTCCATACTAATACAGCGACCACTAGAGGTCAGGGGAATGTCCAAATGGCGCCTAAACTAAGCAATTCTCAGCAACCCGATACACTGTACATTATTAGAAAAAGCCCTGAAAGAATATTTCTCAGATAATGATAACAACACGGTTTCACCAGCCACATTATGGGCGGCGCATAAAACAGTAACTGAAATTAAGAAACTGACGGGGGAGTTTCTTGCCATAAGCAAACGACACAAACAAAGACCCAATGCTAGAAACTTAGAAGCTAGAAGCTCAGCTGAAAACCGCCCAAACGCACCATAACTTAGCCTTGGCCACAGCAGCAAAAAAACACCTTCGATGGTCTGGAGAAAAATTCTATTCGCAGAAGGACAGAATTGGCTCCAAACTAGCGACAAAGCTTAGCCCAAAGCCACTTACCCTAGTATTCTCCACGATACGCTCTGCATCAGGTGACCTGACCCAAAATCCCGTCTGAATCATGGAAACATTCAAAAAGTTCTACGATAAACTATAGGGAACAGTCCCACTCCTCTGCCTCTAAATTAGATGAATTTCTTCAAAGCGTACCCCTTCCTAAAATTTCCCCCAACCACATGGAACTCCTTGAACAATCCTTCTTGTCGGAGGAAGTCCTGGAGGTCATAAAATCACTCAAAAATGGGTCTTCCCCAGGCACAGATGGTCTATCAGTATGCTATTACAAGAAATTTGGACATACCCTTGTCCCCTTCGTGACTCGGTTCTTTCATTCTTTCCGGGATGGAGACCCCATATATAAAGATCTAAATTCTGAATTCATCTCAGTCATCCCCAAACCAGGGAAAGAGGTGAGTGACGTTAACAACTATCGCCCAATATCGCTCATTAATGACCAAAATTCTAGCAATGAGACTTTCAAGCTTTATCGCAAAATATATTCATAAGGACCAGGTGGGTTTTAAGACAAGACAGGGAATGGATCAGATTAGGAGGCCGATAGATGTACTATCCATCCTCAACTCCAGGTGGGATGTTTGGGCCCAGCAAGAAGGTTTTCTGTTATCAATAGAAATAGAATATATAGAAATATAGAAGGCCTTTGACTCCATCTACTGGCACTTTCTTTTTGAAATACTAGAGAGGTGAGCTTTGGGCCTAATTTCCTGGATACAGTCCATTTACTTTATTCCAACCCTACCGCACAAATCCGCCTGATGGGTCACTACTATTGACACAGTCAATATACAAAATAATATTTGTGATAGCGATCGAGACACTAGCAATAGTGATCAGGTCCAACAATGACATTGAGGGGGATTTCTGCGGCACGCAAAAACACAAATGTGCGCTGTTCGCAGATGATTTATTGCTTTTTCTCACCTCCCCACTGATCTCCACACCCAACCTGCTTCATCTGCTGAAAGACTTTAGCAAGTTATAAGGACTTGCAGTAAGCTTTGCTAAATCAGCAGCATTAAACATTACAGTTCCTGCTGCATTAATAGATTAGCTAAAGGATCATTTCCCATTTACCTGGGCTCCAAACACTATCCCATATTTGGAAATCAAACTCCTGGCTAAAATGGATCACGTGTTCTCAGCTAACTACCCCCCAATGTTTCGAAAAGTAGAAGAAGAATTAAAGACGTGGTCAAAGTGTGGTCTAGCTTGGCTAGGGAGGATTAATGCGGTCAAGATAACGCTACTACCACACTTGTTATACCTCTTTCCTCCCCATTTCTCTACAGAAAAAAAACACTCTGGAACGTCCAATCCAAAATAATTAAATTTACTTGGGGAAAACAAGGCCATCGATGCAATAAAGAAATCATCTTTCGTCTCAAAAATCAGGGGGGACTGGGACTACCCAACTTGTGGTACTACAAGGCAGAACAATTGACCCAAGTCTCCACAGCATACTCGAAAGGCTCGAGGCTAGATTATGTCTCTATGGAATGACAGGCGATACCCTCCCACACTATAGATTATCTCCTCTGGTGTCCTCACAAATTAAGACCCACAGTATTATCTTCCACACTATCTCATTCACGAGCCCTTTGTGACTCCCTCTATAAACAGAAGACCCTAATATCTGCCATGAAACCCCTTGCACATCTATTCCATAATCCAGCATTTCCCCCAGGCATGAATATCCTAGCCTTCAAATGGTGGCTAAATAAAGGAATGTTTAGAATCGGTCATTTCCTCACCTCACTGGGCCCCATATCATTGGGGTATTGTACAAGCAAACTCGAAATGCCGAACTTGGAGAGGTTCAGACTCTCCCAGATCAATCATTTTTTGCACTCCATCTGGTCAAATGAGCCTGAACCCCCCAAATCTACTAATTACGAATTATAGTGTGCCAACATGTTGGATCAAAGGGGAGGTATCTCCATCATTTACGCCTCCTTGGCAGACAATACCTCCAAGCCCTCCTACGCTCAATCCTGGGAATTAGACCTGGAAATCCAGATAGGCCCAGGGAAAATGGTTTCATGCATTTCAAAGGTCCTGCAAGGGCATGAAGAATATCTCCTTAATTGAAGCTAGTGTCAAAATTCTCACAAGGTGGTACTATGTCCCAGCTAGATTGGCTAGGTTTTATCCTAGCGCCCCCTCCTATGCTGCAGAGCGTGCAACCTTATCCGCTCCATGTACTATACCTGGTGGACATATCCATGTATCAGGTCATACTGGAACACGGTGTTCCATTTAATTCGCAAAGTTACGGGATTGGAAGTCCCTCACAACCTGACAATTGCCCTTCTGAACCGCAGGGTAGACAAAGCCCCTAAAAGAGACCAGACCTTAATCTTCTTCATGCTCCTGGGTGCTAAAACTACCGTTGCAGGCACCTGGAAGAAATCCTGTGTCAGTTCAGGCAGCAAAAAATAAAATTTCCTGGAATATGTCCCAGAAACAAATAGTGGCCACACTTCAAGATAAAGTCAAAATTTTTGAAGCAACCTGGGAACCATGGGCTAAATACATCAAAGTACCTCTTTATACTGGACACAATCCCCTCTAAAGGAAATTTCCTAATACTTCTGCTCTCTTCTATTCCCTCTTCTCCGGACACCTTCCCCGACTATCCTTGACTTTAATTCCCCCTTTCATCTGTCTTCTATAGTCACCAACACAATGAAGGAAAAGAGTCAAACTTTAAAGTCTTCCAGTGGGTAAGTCTTTCCTGACAAGATGAATGATGGGTAGCAAATAAATGCTGATTTTAACAACTTGGGATTACCTAACTGAAAATGTGATTTACCTGGGTTGCGGAGTCGTGACTTACACGTTCCTCCAAAGACCCAGTCTAAACGAGATCCAGCATTTGGATAACGAGGTTGTGGTCTGACTAGCTTGGCCGGACTCCCCCAGTCCACAGCGTGAACCCAATGGGGTGGCTGGGGGGCTTGGCCAGAGTGGGTTGGGCACCAACCTCCAGCATGCTGGAATATGCTTTACAGGCAACGAGGATAGTATAAAATCCTCAAGGAGATTCTAAGTAGTTACTTACCTCTACGCCTTTTACAAATATTTCTGACTGTTAACGTTAGCTATTCCAAATGTTCGACAATGGTAAGCTAAAATGAAACTACCATATCACACCCATGTTACCCGATATGTATCGTCACTGTTCTATTTGAGGCCTTGCAGGTCATTAACATACATTCTAATGTTACTTTGTTTTTCACTGATGGAAATTAATAAAAATATTGAAACGTAAAATCCCTGTTCCAAAGCTGAATTTCAGGGCTCTCTACTAATCATTTTGTGGACTAGGTAAGCCATGAAATATGTCAACTAAATGCGTATTCTCTCTAAGTACCAAATTTAAAAAAAAACACCACAAAAACTATAGTTTAAACCCCCCTAAATCGATACCAGGCCCTTCAGGTCTGGTATGGATTTTCAGGGGAACTCAACGCCAATTTTTTTTTTTAAATTGGCGTGGGAACCCCCTGAAATCCATACCAGGCCCTTCCGATCTGGCAAGGATTTTAAGGGGAACTGAACGCCAACATGTAAAAAAAATTGGCGTGGGGTCCCCCCCAAAATCCATACCAGACCCTTATCCGAGCATGCAAAAGTCAGGATAGGGGGGGAAAAGCGAGTGGCCCCCCTCCTGAACCGTGCCAGGCCACATGCCCTCAACATGGGGGGCTCTGTGCCCCCCACCCAAGCACCTTGTCCCCATGTTGAATGGTACAAGGGCCTCTTCCCCACAACCCTGGCTGGTGGTTGTTAGGGTCTGCGGGCGGGGAGCTTATCAGAATCTGGATAAACATGTTTACATTCCTTGCAATAGGAATAAAAGTGATATTAAAAAAAAATTTTTTTAAAGGGATAGTGTAAAAATAAAAAATAAAAAGTAATAAATAATAATTAAAAAAATGTAAAGCGCCCCGTCCCTCCAAGCTTGCGTGCAGAAGCAAACGTATATGCAAGTCGTCCCCACATATGTAAACTGAGTTCAAACCACACATGTGAGGCATCACCGCGATCGCTAGAGCGCGAGCAGTAATTCTGCTCTGTAACTCTTAACAGGTAACCTGTAAAAAATTTTAAAGCATCGCCGTTGCCTATGGGGATTTTTAAGTACCGTAGTTTGTCGCCATTCCATGAGAGTGTGCAATTTTAAAGCATGACATGTAAGGTATCTATTTACTTGGCGTAACATCATCTTTCACATTATACAAAAAAAAAATAGGCTAACTTTACTGTTTTCTAATTTTTTAAATCTAAAAAAGTGTATTTTTCCCCCAAAAAATAGCGTTTGTAAGACTGCTGCGCAAATACGGTGTGACATAAAGTATTGCAGCAATCTCAATTTTATTCTCTAGGGTCTCTGCTAAAAAAAATATATATGTTTGGGGGTTCTAAGTAACTTTCTAGCAAAAAAATACTGATTTTAACTTGTAAACAACAAATGTCAGAAATAGGCTTTTGGTCCTACTGGTTAAGAAAGGCTGTTCTAAACTAAAATGCAAAGTGTACTGCTACTGAAATTGAGAGATAATTGAGAAAAATTCCAAAATTTAGAGTTGTCACCAGAACAGAGTTTATTGTTTATCCAGGTCATGGTATATCAAGTAGTAGTTAGTTACATTCATCTTGACTTGTTCTGTAATGTTGAAGTCCTTTTCTTTTAGTCCAAACCACTTCCTGAGTTCTAATGCCCCGTACACACGGTCGGATTTTCCGATGGAAAATGTCCGATCGGAGCGTGTTGTCGGAAATTCCGACCGTGTGTGGGCTCCATCGGACATTTTCCATCGGATTTTCCGACACACAAAGTTTGAGAGCAGGATATAAAATTTTCCGACAACAAAATCCGTTGTCGGAAATTCCGATCGTGTGTACACAAATCCAACGGACAAAGTGCCACGCATGCTCAGAATAAATAAAGAGATGAAAGCTATTGGCCACTGCCCCGTTTATAGTCCCAACGTACGTGTTTTACGTCACCGCGTTTAGAACGATCGGATTTTCCGACAACTTTGTGTGACCGTGTGTATGCAAGACAAGTTTGAGCCAACATCCGTCGGAAAAAATCCTAGGATTTTGTTGTCAGAATGTCCGAACAAAGTCCGACCGTGTGTACGGGGCATAAGAGTGTTAGGAAATACCCCAACATTTATATGCAAACACGTAGCACCAATATAACAGGATTAGGGGGCTAGCTGTTTATATATAATGCGGGAATGTATTGCTGAAACTCTTTTGAACTGAAGAAGTGGCCTCAACAAGCTACAAAATGTCTTCAACGTTACAGAAGTTCAGTTGAATGAGACTAACTACTTACTACTAGGTATAACATAGAATGGAATGGAAATATTCCATTGGGGACACTTGTGCTGTTGGCAGAGCCAGGACGAGGGGAAGGAAGAAGAGGTGGCTACCATGGGTGCTTTAGCAGGACAGGAGCGCAAAAAGGGCAGAACTTGCAACCTATGCTCATAAAGTAGTTAATTGTTCACAGTGGGTGCACTATGATCCTTTTATCTTGGATGCTGAAGGACCTTGTCCACTGGCTGGTGGCGACTGACTGTCTACAAGACAGGATGTGAAGGTGGATCTCCACAATGGGACAAAGATGGCAAAAAGTAACCTAACGGGAGTGTAAAAGTATATACAGTTATATAGCCTCACATGTGTGAGTGTAGAATGCATAAAACCAGTTTATTGTTGATCGTGTCTCTGCTGGGTAGTCACCCTCTCAGTTTGTCCTGGTGACCATTGTCCCTTAGCCAGACCGTGATGGGAAAATCAAAATTTTAGGAAAATTCCCTTTGGATTGTAGAGATTTTTTTTTTTTTACCTCGTGTTGTGTTTCTAGGGCAGGAAGTGTAAGAAAATCTCACAAAGACAGCAAAAATTAAACTGACAAGGATTTTACCTTTCCCTACTCTGTCCAAAACTAAAAAAGAAAAAAAAGTTTTAACTTTATTTACACTTTAACCATTGCCTACTCCAAAATGAATAATAAATATAAAAAAAGTTTTGGTTTTAATATGATTTATTGCTTAGACTTTGGGATTCAATGGTTTAAATGTGGTGTAAATCATTAAAATGTACTCCACTTCTTTATGTGGGACCCTGCACTCTGTATAACAGATCACATTTATTTGTATGTAATGCAAAGAGTTTCATCATAATGGCAGCAATTTTCAGTGTTTTAGAGAAAAGTCAATGTATCATGGCCCTTTAAGCATACAACACAATGCAGAAAACAGATGAGGGACATGAGCACAAACCTTTGATACTGACAAGTTCCAACTTGAGTTGCAATACAAAGTAACTGTAAGTACAGATGGTTATGTAGATAGATTACTCTATTAGTATTTGTTACACTATCAAGTGTTTCTAATTAGACGCTGTCATTTTTCACTAAGGGTCGAGTCTGTCTCATATGTTATTTCGAGTGACATCCAGATGCTTTGGTGAAAAAAAATTAAATAATGCCTGTGCACACATTTTCCTAATTGTCCTGTATTAGAGGCTTCATGCAAACCTGTCACTAGGAATTACACACTTTGATTTATTATTGCACAAGAAACAGTCTATATATCACTCTAGCAATTTCTTCCTGAAATGCCATGTTATCATTTAACTGGACAGAGATGCTTCTTTCATCATCTATGCATGCTTTTCATAATGCCAATGTCAATTCATGAATAGATTTTATTGCTTCACACTGTATGTAGGATGCTTTAAGTGCATTCCATTTGTAGCACCCTCACAGTTCCCTGGGTGAAAGAATGAACAGTAGGGGGCTGAGGTGTGTATAAATAGGCTGGGGCCTGGAACAGCAGGGTTCTTGTCCTGGTGAAGAAGACCCAACCTGGAGGATTGTGGCCCTCTGAGTCACTTAGTCAGTTTGCAGGCAGCCATCAAGGTCCTTTATTAGGTAGAATTGAGGGAACCATTTGAAAAAGTTGCTGGAGCAGTTTAGAGAAAGTTTGCTGAGGATCTGGCCTGGAGGCTCACAATACAGAATCTAGCTGGTACATGGACACAGTGAGCAAAGGCCTTAGAAAAACAGAAATTCTAGTTGCTGTCCTTGTTAACCCCTGTTCCAGAGTTGCTGGCTTAGGATTGCTTATGCGTTGGAGCTTCCTGAGTTGTATGTTCATCTACCACTAGTCACAAGGGGGATTCTCCCTGAAGAGTTTAGTTATAGCCAGAGAGTGTGCTCCGTTGTACCTTGCTACACCTTCTTACCAGATGTTTGTGTCCCTATAGTCATGTAAATTTGAATTATGCCGTAAAGCTGGTTGCCGCATACAAAGTTGGCATAGACTTTGTGCCATTTCTCTATCTTGCCCTTGCACAGATGTCCTTTAGTGCTATGATCTGTGCTGGGTGCCCTGGGACTGGTTAGGGACCATTTGCAGTGTTCACCTGAAGGTTGGTTATACCCTTTAGTTTTCTTCTTCTTACTAACTGGTCACACCTACGCCAAGTGCCGTCATTCTCAATTGATAGAGCACCACATCAAGTTTCAAGCAAGAGACCATGTTACTGTAATGCAATCACATAGCAGGATTAGCTAGCATGAAGTAGCCACTTAGGACATGCAGAATATATAGGCTACTATTAACTCAGTCAACAGTTATTACACAGAAAGGAAACAAGTGACTAAAATGAAGGATAAAGGTCAATTAGCTTCCATAGACAATGGTAAAAACTTTCTGCCTGTATTTGTAGACCCATATAAACAGTAGCCCCAATCCATCCACTATTTATAGTTCCAAGCAAGAAGTCCCCAAACGGTTGGAACTGGCGAGGAGGTCACACCAGCCAAATGGAGCTTAAAAAGTTCGCAGTCCTTAAATTGTGTGCTTAACTCTAGCACTGAAATCTAACAATGACTATCAACTATGGCTATGGCACAAGGTCGGAGGTACAAAGCCAACCCTGGCTACACCAGAGAGTGTCCCCCACCTTCAACCTTTTCAGGTCTAGGCAAGCTTGCTTGTTCCTTGTCAACCTCTAAGAGACTTTGCATGCACCCATCAACTCATAAGGATCTTGCTGTGCATAGATATGGACAGTACCCAACTTAGCCAGTCTTCAAATTCACCATCAGGATTTTCCTGCACAAAAAAAGCATTATGTCCAATGTTACAGATGTAAACCTGGTGTAATTTTCACACACACTCTTGTATTTTGATCCAAAAACTCACACCAGTTCCATCCCATGTGCCAAAGCCAACCAATCTCCAGGCAACTAAAGCCACCAAGTTTGTCACTCCTTTACAATACCTGAAGCCCTATCCTGCAAAGGACATTTGTACTTTGGCTGTTTTTAGTTGCCACACTTACCACTAGACATGTGCACACTGAAATATTTTGTTTCGGAAATTGGTTTTAGTCCGAAAAATAAATTTATTTAGTTACTCCTGAAATTCGTTTTTACTTATTTTGTTTCTTTAAAAAATGCATTCGTCTGAAAAGCCGAAATAATTAAGGTCGAATCTGTCATTGAAGACTTATGGTATCTTTTGAATGTTCTAAGAAGATTCGACGGAGCAGCTAAACTGTACGACACAGAAATCGTACATTTCCGGTCGAATGTTCCGCCTACAAGCTATAGTAGAATTCTAATGTTGTATGACACTAGTAATAATTATACTTATTAATTATTATTACTAGTCAACCAACATTAGAATTCTTCTATAGCAGTGGTTCTCAACTCCAGTCCTCGGAACCCACCAACAGGCCAGATTTTAGGTATCACCTTGGGGAGATGCAGACTAGAATACTGCAATCACTGAGCAGCAAATGATATCACCTGTGATGTATTTCAGCTATCTTGCAAACCTGGCCTGTTGGTGGGTCCTGAGGACTGGAGTTGAGAACCACTGCTATATAGCCTATGGGCGGAGCATTTGACCATAAATGTCCGCTCCCGGCGACTGCTTCGTCGAATCTTCATGTCGAATCTTTTCTCTCCATGTCGAATAATCTTGGACTAATAGAATTAGGTTAGGCACATTCAACCTTTTTTGCTATTGTCTCTATAATGTCGAATATTTTCTCTCTATGTCAAATCTTTTCTCTCTATGTAGAATAATCTTGGACTAATAGAGCTAAGGTTAGGCACATTCTACCACAGGTTCGATGGACACAGATCGCTATCGTCAGTGTCATGTTGAATTTTTTTCGGACTCTGCGCGTTTGTTATCGTTTGTTAAAACGATTAACAAAAATACCCCAAATTCGGACGAAAATGCATTCGGACGAAAACGAATGCACATGTCTACTTAACACAGGGTAGGACACAAGAAGAATGAACCTATGGAAATTATACCAGGTGAAAGTGCATTAGATTGGAGATCAAGCCAGAAGGGCAAGTGAATTGGGCCAGAGGAGGAATGGAGGTTGTAGTGGGCGGGGGGACAAACAGTTTTTTCCACTCTGAACATTCTGAATTGTTGTCACATTGACAACTCATGACTTCAATCACTGACACAGTCAAGATTTTAAAGTAATATTGAGAAAGGAAAAGGAAATTGTGTTTTGTAACAAAACAAAAGCTTTACATAAAAGTGGCTTGTTTTTGAAAAATTAAGGAAAAAATTTAGGCAATTAGAGGTGCCTGAACATACCTACAAAAGCCTACAAGTTCTGTCAGATACACCTTAATTTGGAGTTGGATTGACCTATGGTCTCACAAATACTTCTTGGTTGTATCAAAGCCTGCCGTTCCATCCAGCCTCATGCACTTTCCTACAAGCCAACGAGGAAGCCAATCATAGTAAGGGGCCAATTTTAATATGTGGGTGGCAGAAAGGAGCAGGGGGAGCTATAGAATCAGGAGGAAGCAGCAGGGCTTTGTATATCAAAATGGCCAGGTAATTCATTTGCTACACTCATTTCCATGTCATGGTGCTAAAACAGAACTTCACCCAAAAGGGATGGTTCACTTGCTTCCTCCCCTCCTCCTCTGCCACATTTGGTGCTTTTTTGGGGGAGGTGGGGGGGGGGGGTATCTGGTTTTGACAGGTACCCGCTCCAACTTCTGGTCGGATTGCTGCGGTGATCTGAGCAGAAGTTCGCCTCCCCCTCCTTTCCCTGTTGCCTTGGGAGCAAGAAATTGTCCAAAATGTCTTGGTATGCTGTCACCTTAAGTGTTCCCTTCACTAAGGGGCCAAGCCCAACCCCCCACCATAATCCCCCCTCCACCAAATAATTTGGACCAGTGCACAAAATAAGATCCATAAAGACATGGATGGGCGAGTATGGGGTGGAGGAACTTGACTGGCCTGCACAGAGTTATGACCTTAACCAGATAGAACACCTTTGGGATGAATTAGAGTGGAGACTGCGAGCCAGGCCTTCTCGTCAAACATCAGTGCCTGACCTCACAAATATGCTTCTGGAGGAATGGTCAAACATTCCCATAGACACACTCCCAAACCTTGTGTACAGCCTTCCCAGAAGAGTTGAAGCTGTTATAGCTGCAAAGGGTGGGCCAACTCAATATTTAGCTCTACTGACTAATACCCTGTACACACGGTCGGACATTGATCGGACATTCCGACAACAAAATCCATGTTTTTTTCTGTGACGGATGTTGGCTCAAACTTGTCTTGCATACACACGGTCGCACAAAGTTGTCGGAAAATCCGATCGGTCTGAACGCGGTGACGTAATACACATACGTTGGGACTATAAACGGGACAGTAGCCAATAGCTTTTGTCTCTTAATTTATTCTGAGCATGCGTGGCACTTTGTGCATCGGATTTGTGTACACACGATCGGATTTTGTTGCCGGAAAATTTTATAGCCTGCTCTCAAACTTTGTGTGTCGGAAATTCCAACTGAAAAAGTCCGATGGAGCCCACACATGATCAGAATTTCCGAAAACACAATCCGATCGCACTTTTTCCATCGGAAAATCCGACCGGGTGTACAGGGCATAAGAGTGGGAGGCCATTAAAGTTCATGTGCATGTAAAGGCAGGCGTCCCAATACTTTTGACAATATCGTATATATATTTTCCTCCTAATATACTGCCTTGAATATGAATGACCATTTTTTATTAGTCAATATTTCGTTTGGGGTTTTGGTAGAAAGAATTTCATCAGTCTTTTGGAAGCAATTTTTACATACAAAAAATCTATATTATGAATGTCACATATTATGGACCTTGTTTGTTTTTTTTTTTGTGTACTCTGAAAAGTGCAAGTTCTGTTTTTTTGCTTGCTTGACAGATTATTACTTTTGCTAACGTTTCTGAAAAATAAGCTGAATATTCTGTTTATGACTGTTCTTTTCTTTTTCCTCTTTTATGTTGCAGGAAAAAAACATATTGCAACATTAGACGTGTAAAAATCTTGGTGAATATGTGCATTCTTTCTTGAAACGAACAATGCCTTTCCTAAATTTGAAATGCTATCTGCATGGAGTTTATTTCATGGCTCTGTTTGTGTTCTTGGTTTTCATAGTAACATTTCAGAGGTTATATGTTTTAGTGTACTGACTAGTTTTGATTTTGCATCACTTCCTTGACTTCAAGTGGTAGTAAAATCTGATATTTCACTTGTACCTACAGGTATGCCTTTAATAAGGCTTACCAGTAGAGACAGTGACTTCTACACTTGCGCCATTTAGAAGATATTGAGATATTCACATTGTCAGGAGCTGATTATGTTGCTGCGCATGCACAATGATGTTTGCATTCACAGTGAGTGTGTCGTCAATGCACAGAGTGCTGTGCCATGATTGTGACTCCCACCTGTGTGCAGGGGAATGACATCATCAAAGCCTGGCCAATCAAAAGGTCAGACAGTGCAAACCCTGAAAGAGACTAGGTAAGAATGGAAGCGCCTGGAGCGAAGACCGCAAGTTACAGGAGTGCTCCGCTTGACAGGTAAGTCTACCATAATGTGCTAGTAAGATGCCCAATTGCAGGGGGACCATTTCATCAAATTTTGTTATTGGAGTTTACTATCGCTTTAAGGGCATATTTATAAAGCAGTAAATGTGTCTTTCACCAATCATTCACTGGTGGTAAACCTATCATTTAAAACACATGCAACAGGAAGATTCACCTGCAGTGAGTGTCAGATTTACTGCTTTATAAATGTACCATCTGGGTTTCTTTCACATTAATGGTACCGCTTACTGCCCTCTCAAAAGTGATCCTCTGTGGATGAGAGGGTGGTATGGCAGTGGCTGATAGGTGTTCAGGAGGCATCACTGCTGCCTTCTAAATGCCTGCTTTTTTTTTTTTTTTATTACTTTTTTTTTTTCATTTCTAATTGGCAATTTTACATTGTGGGACCATGTCGCAATGTTCGGCTCGTGGTTGCAGTGCTGCCCAATTGAGGTAGCGAATTTTACAGGCAGAGTCAAACTTTGCGCCCTGAGTTAAAAATGCCAAGCATCTTGGCTGCTGCATGTGTACAGACCTGTGCAGCTGTCTTGTTATAAATTGGGTGGGTGGCCAGGCGGTAGAAAAATCATGGCTCAGCCGTCTGTTTTTACTGGCACCCCGACCGCCCATCTAAAAGAGCCCTAATGCTGTGTACACACGGGTGGACTTTTCGGCATCAAAGGTCCGACGGTCTTTCGACAGACTTTTGACAGACTTTTGACAGACTTCCAATGGACTTCCGACGGACTTTCGAACGAACAGACTTGCCTACACATGATCACACCAAAGTCCGATGGATTCGTACGTAATAACGACTGGACTAAAATAAGGAAGTTGATAGCCAGTAGCCAATAGCTGCCCTAGCGTCAGTTTTCGTCCGTCGGACTAGCATACAGACGAACTGATTTTTCGACCGGACTCGATTCCGTCGGAAAGGCTTGAAATATGCTTTAAATCTAAAGTCCATCTGATTTTCAACCGAAAATGTCCGCTGCAGGTCCGATGAAGCCAAAACACGGTTGGATTGTCCGACGGGTTCGTTCTGTCGGACCAGTCTGGTCGAAAAGTCCACCCGTGTGTACACGGCATTAGTGTTGAAGGGAAAGTCCGGTGAAGAGCAAACAATGTTTAAATACCACCCCACTCCATCCAAAACTCCAAAACTAGAAAAAGTTTCGGCTTCATTTACACTTTAACCACTAGAAGGTTTTACCGCCTTAATGTCCAGAGCAGTTTTTTGTGATATGGCACTACGTCGCTTTAACTGACAATAGCGCGGTCGTGTGATGCTGTGTCCAAACAAAATTGACATTTTTTTTTCTCACAAAGAGAGCTTTCTTTTGGTGGTATTTGATCACCTCTGCGGTTTTTATTTTTTGCGCTATAAACAAAAAAAGAGCGACAATTTTGAAAAAAAAATAATTTTTTTATTACGTTTTGCTATAATAAATATCCCCAAAAATGTTTTTAAAAAACAAATTTCTTCATCAGTTGAGGCCAATATGTATTCGTCTACATGTTTTTGAAAACAAAAAATCGCAATAAGCGTATATTGATCGGTTTGCACAAAATTTATAGCGTCTACAAAATAGGGAATAGATTTTTGGCATTTTTATGGCATTTTTATTATTTATTTACTTTTTACTAGTAATGACGGCAATCTGAGATTTTTAGTGTTACTGCGACATTGCCGCGAACAGATCGGACACTTTTGACACTTTTTTGGGACCATATAAAAATGCACTGATTACTGTGTAAATGCCACTGGCAGGGAAGGGGTTAACACTAGGGGGTGATCAAGGGGTTAAGTGTGTTTCCTAGGTGTGTTTCTAACTGTGGGGGGATGTAACTGACTAGAGGAGGAGCCAGATCGTTGTTCCTACTTAGTAGCAATTTTAGGAACAGATGATCTGTTTCTCCTCCCCTTTCAGAAGAGGGATTTGGGTGTGCACACACCCAAATCCCCATTCTGGCTCTCGTGCAGGTGATCGCGCCGCGCCAGCTATGGATTTTAAAGGAGCCGCCGTACATATACAGTGATTCGCGCAGGAGAGACATCCTGACGCCGTATATGTACAGGAGCCGGTCGGGAAGTGGTTAAAGTATAACTAAAGGCAAAAGTTTTTTTTTAGTTTTGGACAGAGTGGAGAGGGATTAGAACACCTATTGGGTTTTTATTGCTGTCTGTGCCCCCCCCCCCCCCCGTTGGGTTGATTCACCCTCTCTATTTGTCCTGTTTACTATTATCATTGAAAGTGAAAGTAAAAAAAGAAAATTCTAAATTTTGGGTTGTCCCCAGAAAAGTAATAGAGGAAAAATATGCCAATGGGGACATTAGTTCTGGACAGGAAGTGAAGGGAAATCTCCCCAATGGGACGAAGATGGCAAAAATAAACCTCACAGGGGTTATAACCCTCCATTTCTCTATCCAAATTGAAAAAAAAAAGTTTTACTTTAAGGGCTTGTTCACACAGGAGTGTAGTGCAGATAACCTGCGTACTACGCGCTTTTCCTGCACCGCATTTCAAACTCATTGGATGTGTGATCTGCCATGGGTGTAATTAGATTCCTAACGACACCCCAAATGCAGATCGCACACACAGTGCGTTTGCCTGCACCGTTGCCTGCACCACAGTACCATGCAATCCAGTTACTGTGCCTTTTTAAAAGGAGTGCATGTAGTACTTTTGGTGCAATCCAGTGCAATTTCAGCCTAGTCAAATGAAATGTCAACTGGCACTAGCAAAGGATGTTTCCAGAACAAATAGAGAAAAAACTCAGCCACCGTACATCACACAAGCCCAGCGTGTACTAAGTGATAGCAGCCTCAGCCTAACTCCATCCAGACCACACCCGCCGACATGTTTCACCCCATCCACGGGGCTTGGTCATGGAGGTAAGTCAGTGATTCTCACCAGTGGTCTATTAACTCAATCTATCCAAAACCGAGCTCATAATTTTTCCTCCCCCACGTGCCCCATCTCCTGATCCCTCTGTCAAGATCGATGGCACAACTATCAGCCTGTCCCCGCATGCCAAGGTTCTGGGTGTAATCCTGATCTATCTTTTCGGCCCCACATCCAATCAGTCCAAAATCTTGCCGCCTCAACCTTCGCAACATCTCCAAAATACGCCCCTTCCTAACCAATGACATCACAAAGCTCCTAGTTTACTCCCCGGTCATCTCTCGCCTTGACTACTGCAACTCCCTTCTCATTGGAGAGAAAGGGGAGTGTGGTTGGTGGCATCATATATGAAAAGCCTTCATCCTAAATATATATTGAAGGGAAAAGCTTTTCCCTTCGATCCCTTCTCATTGGATTACCTTTACATAGACTATCCCCCCTTCAGTCCATCATGAATGCTCCTGCCAGACCCATGCATCTTACCAACCGCACAAGGTCTCTGTCAATCCTTACACTGGCTCCCACTCACCAGATTAAATTAAAAATACTAACAATAACTTACAAAATCATCCACAACTCTGTCCCCAGCTACATCAATAACCTAGTCTCAAAATACCAACCAAATCATTCTCTTCATTCCTCCCAAGAACTTCTGTTGTCTAACTCCCTCGTCACCTCCTCCCATGCTCCCCACCAGGAGGACCACCTAACAACTGTACTTCAATCTTCTCTATCGGCTCCTCCCCCACAGTTATTACCGTTTGTATTTCTTGACCCTCCCTCCTAGATTGTAAGCTCTAATGCCGCGTACACACGGTCGGACTTTTCATCTACAAAAGTCCGACAGCCTGTCCGACAGACTTTCGGCGGACTTTCGGCGGACTTGCGGCAGACTTGCGGCAGACTTTCTAACGAACAGACTTGCCTACACATGACCACACAAAAGTCCGACGGATTCGTACGTGATGACGTACACCGGACTAAAATTAGGAAGTTGATAGCCAGTAGCCAATAGCTGCCCTAGCGTGGGTTTTTTGTCCGTAGGACTAGCATACAGACGAGCGGACTTCGGGGTCCGTCGTAGTTACGACGTAAAGATTTGAAGCATGTTTCAAATCTAAAGTACGTTGGATTTGAGGCTAAAAAGTACGTTGAAAGTCCGGAGAAGCCCACACACGATCGGATTAACAGCCAGCTTTAGTCCGTCAGCGTCCGTTGGACTTTTGTAGCTGAAAAGTCCGACCGTGTGTACGCGGCATAAGGAGCAGGGCCCCTGTATTGTAATTGTACTGTTTGCCCTCACGTTGTAAAGCGCTGTGAAAACTGTTGGTGCTATATAAATCCTGGATAATGATACTAATAATATTAATAATAATAATATAAAGTAGTCAGGAGATAGGGCAGCGACACGGATTCTGCAGAACTGTGAAAGTGTTGTCACCATGGTTATCCTACACAACCTGTAAGCAGAGCAAGGCAGATATGAACATTACCTTACATTTTTTATCAGTAAAACATTTTTATAATGCATATGCATTTGAACTTTATATTTTGCTTTTTGGATAGAAGAAATCTGTTGATAAAAGCAAAAAATGTAGTGTGGTCTGAGGTCAGTGAGGAACAAAGGCCCATTGCTACATGTTTTGCTGTGTTATCATCCTTTGGTTCTTCTATCTCTGTTTAAAATGCTGTGATATTATTGGGGAAGTTGTAACATTTTAGGATGTGACTTAGTGGAAGAAGAAGGAGAATGAGGAACATTTGATGTGTTTTGTAGCTATTGACTCACTGCTCAACACTGTCATCTGTGCCAGAGAATGTAATATTATGTGGCGCCCCTCTGAGCCCTGGAGACATTACTACTTGAAGTTAGCTAATAAAGGACATCAAACTCCAAACTTAGTGCTATTTATCA